>CM048755.1:409115755-409782422 GCA_026315105.1 Locusta migratoria
ATTTTATCTTTGATAATTTTGTTGCACTATTATCAATAATTGGCAGTGGGATTATTTATCCGTTGTCATGCACTAAAATATGAATAAAATTATCGAAATAATTTTTGTGCTTGAAATCCGTTTGATCGTTTAGCAAATTATTTGTGTTTTTAATTGCATGTAGGCATACTTCCATTTCTTCAAGAATATTCATCTCGCATCCCTTCTGTACAGTATACAAAATTTCTAGTGCATTATCTATGGTGTCAACTGTGTGATTTTCGGACTGCAAATGTTGATAAAATGTGGAAGGGTTCTTTTCACTTTCTCTGGTGTGTTCTTTGTATCTTATAGTGAAATTTCGCCCAGTCTGTCCTATATATATATATATATATATATATATATATATATATATATATATATATATTAGTGTGTCCAAAATTGTCCTCTCGCGATTAATAATGGGCGTTGAAGGTGGAAATCCTATGCGAAACCATGCCGATACTCCGTACTTTTAGGCGGACTAACACACCGCAAGAAGATACGTAGTCGTAGTGGGGAAAAAGGATACACCTCTTGCTCCTAGACAGGTCGGTGAAAACCTTGCAACTTCTGGCATTGCAAGTGACTTTGCTACAAACATTTCACGGCAAATACATCAGGCTGGTTTGTATGCTTGGAAACCTGTCAAATGCATACAACTTCAACGACGCCAGGAGTTGGCCGTTGTATTCGCAACAAAATTACCTAGTTTATTGTATTGCAGTAATTTTTTTGTTGTTACAGTTTTGAAGGTTTTCAGTACCCTGTTCCTAGCTAAGACGTCACAACAAAGGGTGAGTTAAGTAAAAATCCACCGCTCAAAACCCAGAGCGGAAATCCACTAGGCGTGCACGGCGAAAATAAATGCTGCACTGACAGTAGAAAAGAAGAAAAAACAAAAGGAGTAGACTAAGTAGTTAACTGAACTACAGCATTACAGCAGAATACTGGGCTGGCTGATCATAAGAAAAATAAAGGATGAGCCAGCCAGTCTTCACATACTGAAAATTCCAGTCAGAAGCAGGATAGGCAACACAAAAGTAGGAAAATCTTAAAACTGCTCTAAGGGTGGGGACCTGAGAAATCAAACTAAGGTACCCAACACTAAATAGAACGATAAAAACCAGCTGCACGAATAAAACGTAAAACACAGACAGCCAGATAGTCATCGTCACCGAGAATTAAGGGAAGTTCAGCAGGTAGATTGAAGGACTGTCGCAAGGAGGCTAAAAGGAACAGTCCAACAGGATGTGAACCACTGTCGAGATAGCGGCACTTTGTCGGGTCCTCTTGACTAAGAAGGTGGACATGCGTTAACCAGGTATGGCCAATACACAGGCGACAAAGGACAACTTTCATATGGCTGTATAGAGCTTGATTAAGCAGAACTTGTTCGGCATGTGTGATTCCCACCAGTCTGAACTCCAGATGCCAAGGACCTTACAGTTAAATTGCAATGAGAGATCACTTCCTGCGAGACCAATCTCCATGGTCTGTGAGGTGCTAGCCAGCTTGGCCTACCGATCGATCGCTTCATTCCTTGATATACCAGTTTGAGCTTCGGACCAAAGAAAGGAAACAGAACAGCCAGTCTTGACAAAAGACAAAATCTTGAATAGACTGCATCGAGGATATTTGGGAAAACACTGGTCAAGAGCTCGAAAGCCACTCAAGGAGTCACTACAGGTGGTATTATACGCCTTCTGGAGATAAAAAAACAAGAAGATGAGCACATCAAGTGAAAGCTGTACCGTTAGCCGACTCCAGTAACAAAAGATTGTCAATAGTGGAGAGCCCTGACAGAACCCCCCCCTCCACCCCCCCCCCCCTCACTTTGTTCTTCTCGTCTTCAGTCTGCAGAGTCACTGGAACAGCATTATTAAGATATTCGAAGATTCAGAATATTCTGAAACAGTTCAGGAGGTGAAACATGGAAAATGTTTCTGAGGAAAGTAATGAGTTCTGTTCAAAAGTTCAATAAGGGTATGTTGATGATATTGAGGACAAAATTCAGTATTATGAAGTGCCTTTACATTAAAGATGACTGTGATTCAGAATTTCATTGCATTTCACTCAATATTGTATCTAATCTTTGTATTAAAATATGGACTTTTGCTTTGTCATTCAAACGTATGACTATGTGGTTTATAACAGACGTAAAGTGTAAAAATCAGATTTTGTTACTGTGAAAACATTTCTCATGTCTTAATTTACAAGAAACATGTAAATTTAGTAACAAATTGTTAACTTCTAATCCTGATATTATCTGGAAAAGGTAACATACATAAGCGCCTTTTGATTTAAATGCATAGAATGTCTACTTAGAACACCAAGCTCATTTACTAACACAGAAAGAAGCATCAAAAAGCGGATATGTTGAGTTTTGTAATTTTCAACCTTATTTGTCTCAATAAAGGACTTCAGTGATAAACTTAAATGTTTCCTTAGTCAATCCCTGCCTAAATGGACGATCAATACGGATGTTTTGAAATTTTTTGAACTGATGATATTGAGTGTAATTAAAAATTCTTCACCTGTAAAATTTGAAAAATTACGTTTGTTGAGTTTTATTAAATTGGTCCTCATTATTGTAATTAGCATTTTACATAATATTCCACATGCTTATAACATTAAAGATAAATTTCTTTATGTCTTATTTGTAAATTTTGCCTACCATATGAGTTCACTGTATTACATTAACTAAACACTTGGTTCAAGAATCACAAAAGAAGGTTGTATACTTGGAAGAGACCAGGAGACACCGGGAGATACCAGATAGATTTTATAATGGTAAGACATAGATTTCGGAACCAGGTATTACAGTGTAAGACATACCCAGGGGCCGATATAGACTCTGACCATAACTTGTTGCTTATGAACTGTAGGCTGTAACTGAAGAAACTACAAAAAGGTAGGAAAATAAGGAGATGGGATCTGGATAAATTGAAGGAACCTGAGGTTCTTGAGAATTTCAGGGGGAGCTTTAGGCAACAATTGACAGAAACAGGGGAAAATAAAACAGTAGAGGAGGAATGGGTAAAATTGAGAGATGAAATAGTTAAGGTAGCAGAGGACAAAATAGGTAGGAAGGCAAGACCTACAAAAAATCCTTGGATATCACAGGAGTAGTGTGGCTGTAAGGGTATCACGCCACTGAGATTCGCGCGTCTTTTGTTTTTTTGCGGGAAATTTGAATTACCCCCCACCCCTCCTCCATCGGCCAATTGCCGGACCGCAGATCAAAGGATGCCGCCACAGGATGATTGATAGGTCTTCTTGGAAGAACGAAAGATGATTCACAGTTTACATTTAGGTCCTTTTGATTGTCATCAACGCTACTTGTCCGACCGCTAATCAAAGGACGCCGCCATAACGCACTTAAGGATGACTGACAGGCTGCAAGCAAACAACACCTTCCTCCGCCACACACATGGCCTACACGACCCCCCCCCCTCCGCCCCTTGGCGCCGCCACCAGACAGGCAGCACCTCCGACAAGTCCAGACCTGTAGACCCCTCGACATGTCTGTACTCGCACTCTCTCCCACACACCTGGCCATGGGCCCTATTCTGTATCTTTTCGGCGCCCCAGAGTTCGGTTCGGTCAGAGAGCGCACCGAGGGGTCGAGTTATCGAAGCAGCTCCGTTAGTTCATTCTGTATGCCTTTCGGTGGCGTTGCGGTACGCCTTCCTGGACACCGTTGCTCACGGTGGCGCTGTTGCCAGATCCGCTCGCATCAGCCAATCAGAAGTGCCTGACTGCTTCTCCGCGCATGCGCACTGCTGGTGAGCAGCGGGAACGGCAGCCGTGGCCGGCGTTCGCTGCGTTTCCTAACGTGAGAGAAAGCCCAAAAAATGTAAAAAATGAAAATCGTGTATTTCGTAATCTGGCGACATAACACGACAGTGTGTTCCGAGAACTACATACTGAAACCTTTTTTTTTAATTTAATTAAAACTTTTTGTCACTGAAAAAAGAGAATATTTAAACTTTTATGAAAAGTTGTTTATTCACGCTACTCTATGTTTATCACACCGTATCTCCTAAACTAAGCGTCGCACAGCAAAATTATTTTATTATTGCCTTCAGTGCTATATGTTGTCGATGTCTGCAAACTTTCCGGCCAATATATTCAGTGATAGTGAAGTAATAAATTAAAATCCCACGTTTGACGCAGAACTTTTACCAAACCAACGTCCAAAATGTAGTAAGCGACAAACTTTTTCCCTTTACATTTTTTTGTGGGGGTGTAAGCGAGAAAAAGTTTCGGAAAGGTTTGAATTTATTTTTGCCGTTTGTTGGAAAACGTTAGGTGCTACCGTTTGTCCTAGACGAGAGCAGAATTGTGCGGTTCATTGGCGCGGCGCGAGTTCAACGCGCTGGGAGGGAAGACGCGGCGTTAGCAGCAGAGAGAGCGCAGTGCTAGCAGTGAAACTCTTCTTATTTTGGCACTACGGAAGTACATGGAAGTTTCGGGAAACGAAAAGGATTACATATTAGTCGAGACAGCTCTTACAAGCGTCAATGTTTTTGTACTGAAGAAAGAGCGTACAATATTTTAATAACAAAACAGTTGTAAATACACTTCGCGGGTTTGCCGCCGGATGACATTGTGAATCTCCCACAATATTTCGCCGACCCAACTGTTCGACATCTTCAGGTGGTGGTAGCTGTCAGTACTTCACGGCGCGACTGATGATAATTGCGCGGCAGCGGCGGTATTTATCAGGGCGTGTGCAGAGATTACGCATGCGCGAGAGACCGTTCAGTGTTGGTCGGCGGCGGCGCTTCTGGTGCCCCCTGCTGGGAGCCGAGGAGGCGTCTTCCGCGCGTGCGCTGTGGGCAATGATGTGCTGCCGGACGCTCCTGTGCTGGAAATTGGAACTAAGTGTCTGCGTTGCGCTGCGTTCCTTCATGTTTCCGATTTTCTCTTTTCTCCTGTTTCGTTTTGATTGCAGCCAATAGTGGATTCCAGGCTGCGCTCATCTGGAAACCTGCATCCCTGTTGATAAGATTATCCGCCGTACGGATGTGTATGGCCTCCTTAAAAATACTGTCCCAGAATGATGATACTGACGATAGAATTTCTGTTTTCTCGTAACACATCCGATGACCTGTGTTCAGGCAGTGCTCTGCTACCGCTGACTTACTGGGTTGTCCTAGGCGTGTGTGGCGTTGGTGTTCAGTACAGCGTTCTTGCACAGTTCGACATGTCTGCCCTATATAAGATTTTCCGCACTGACATGGTATTTTATATACGCCGCGTTTGCGAAGGCCAAGTTCGTCTTTGACCGAGCACAATACATTCCTCAGTTTTGATGGCGGACGAAACATACATTTGATGCCGTGTCTCTTCAGGATACGTTCTATCCTAGATGACATGCCACCAAAATAAGGCAAGAACGCCGTTACAGTGGGTGCCTCCGAATCTTCATCAACATCCTTTCGTTGAAATTGCTTCAATCGAAATGCATTGCGTATTTGTCGCTCAGAGTAACCGTTTTGCTGGAATACAGTTCTTAGATGTTGTAGTTCACCTGGCAAGCTGTCAGTATCGGAGACCACATGTGTCCTGTGTACCAAAGAGCGTAAGACGCTACCGCGTTGTGCAGGATGATGACAACTTGTGGCCTGCAAATATAGCTCTGTGTGTGTCGCTTTGCGGTAGACACTATGGCCCAGCGTACCATCAGGTTTTCTTTTTACCATCACATCCAGAAAAGGTAAACTTCCGTCTCTTTCCAACTCCATGGTGAACTGGATACTTGGATGGAGTGAATTCAGATGCTGAAGAAACGTGGGTAACGTCTCTATTCCGTGAGGCCACACCACAAATGTGTCATCCACATAGCGCCAGAAACAAGAAGGTTGCAGACGTGCTGACAGTAGTGCTCTTTCCTCAAAGTCTTCCATAAAATAGTTGGCCACCATGGGAGATAGAGGACTCCCCATGGCGACTCCGTCAACTTGTTCAAAATATTGGTTATTGAATAAGAAGTACGTTGAGGTAAGCACATGCTCGAACAATGCCACAATGTCTTTCTCAAACTTACTGCTGATGAGCTGCAGTGAGTCCTGTAAAGGTACTTTGGTAAATAAAGAAACGACGTCAAAGCTGACCAAGATATCTGTTGATTGTAGTTGAAGAGTCCTTAGGCGTTGTATGAAGTCCTCCGAATTTTTGATGTGGTGTTCACATTTGCCTACAAGTGGTGCCAACTGAGAAGCAAGATATTTAGCCAAGAAGTATGTAGGCGCACCAATGTTGCTCACAATTGGACGTAAAGGAGTCCCTTCCTTATGGATCTTCGGTAGGCCGTACAGTCTCGGAGGAACTGCAGCCTGTTGCCGCAGGCCTTTCCTAAGGTTATTTGGAATAGAACTCTTTTTAATGAAATAACCATTTTCGCTACCGAACCGAAATTGACGTCACCACCGAGAAAAACACACCGAACCAAACGGTACGAAAGATACAGAATAGGGCCCCATACCGCGACCCCTACTCGCTCGGCCGATTGCCGGACCGCCGCCTCCGCCGCCGCGGACAGATGCTACCCCCTCCTCCTCCTCCACGCTCGCGACCGCTTCTCAAAGGACGCCGCCACCCGCCCTACTCGCGAGAACAAACAATACCGCGACGATTGTCTTGGCCGCATCGACACCGCCCCCACCGGCCGACCCTGCTCTCTTCTTACGGCGACCGCGCCACGCCAGGTCAGCATACAATTAAATTGCATATTTATTGTTAAGCGCGCCGCGGAGAACTGTACACCAGATTTCGATTTATGTAACAACAATTTCCACTGTTTATTATTATTATTCTTGAAAAAAAAAAGCTACCATAGTGTTCGACGTATGTATTTTTAACAAGAATTTCGGTGTAATGTTAAAAAACAATTTAGAACAGAAATGCTTAGTTGGTCTTGTATACTACAGCTTGTAGTAATAAAATATTAAAACTCGTATGCAAATTTTGCAAGTAAGAATTTACACTCCCATCTCTCTCCATGCTCTTCGCTTAGACTACAGCAGACAGGCGTGTTTAATAATAATAGCGCAGGTTACGGTAACGAACGCCACAAACTTACGTATCCACCTTAATATATACTCTTTTGATATACAAAAACAATTCTAAGCAGAGCCAACTAACGAAAAGAAAAGAAATGGTCCGTTTCGGAACTCGACCACAACCTTAGATCTATAAATGTATCTCTTCGTTTAGACGATGCAAGCAATAGCCATCGAACGGGGTGTAACTTGTATGCCAACAACTCTTTCGATAAAACAGCAACAGCAGCAGCAGCAGAAGACGGCATATTGTTTATACAAAAATTCCAAATAACGAAAATCGGCAATGACATCTAACACAACGTCTCTAAATATACATCTGTAAGCACCGTTAACAATCGTCCAGAACGCAGAGCGCTCTCTCGGCAGGCTACATAAAAGAAACATATGCTAAGTGTTTAAACAAAAACACCTAAGTTACATCTCCAAATGATCAAAACCTTCTACGCAGACGCACCACTCTGACAAGGATAGCTCGCATTGCATTTATTTAATGGAGCTGAGCCATGCCGAAAGTTCCGAAATTTAACACTCTAGCGATCTTGCCCTGTTACGTTTCCTTCTTCTTAGATCGGGGTATAGGTGCGCCTTCCGAAAATTCGGGTACATTAATTTGACCTCTTATTTCCTTGCTATAGCAGTACACATCCCATCTAAGAAATCTCTATGTCCTGTTGTGATGCAAACAACATTTATCTGCATTTAATCGTATGTTTAGTCTCTAAAGGATTGCTTTTGGAGATCGTTAAAAAAATCTGGTGTTGCATTAATTCGAAATGGTGTAGACTATTTTGCGTTGCTGCTTGTAAGGATTATAAGAACTTGGCTTGGATCTAGATCTTTCTTGTTAGCTGTTCTGTGCGTGTGCACGTCGCTCAATTTTTTACACTGTGTTACAGACTTTCCACTTCTTTCACCTCTGGCAGTATTACTCATGTGAAAAACACCGAGTACCACCGTGGTTCGGAACCCACGTTAAACTGTAGGTCCCCCTATAACTGGCTGGGTAAGTCAGTTCGAAGGTCGGAGGAAGGCAACGGCATACCACCTCCAAACAGGACCATGCCTAAAGCACTGTGGTGTTCAAACCAATCTTCGTATTGTTGACTGCTTTACCTTACAGATGTTTATCGAGAGTAATAATTTGTTAGAAGGAGTGGAATACGATGGTGGTTTGTGCGCGAATGCTCGAGGTATATAGTCTATTGGCTGATAGAAAGCGTTTCAGAAATATTGTCTGCCGGGCAATTCATTGGAAACAAAGTTGTGGTTGGATGTTTTGGGCGGGTCAAGCAACCAACGTAGTTATTGGGTGGAGAGAGAGAGAGAGAGAGAGAGAGAGAGAGAGAGAGAGAGAGAGAGAGAGAGAGATCGAAACATTATCAAAAAATGTGCTGTGTCTGGGATACCTTGACTGTTGCTGATCGCGGTTATAACACCATCTGTGGTAACTGGTGCTGGGCTAGTGACGGATATAAGGATAGCGCTGTCTGGGTTTGCGTTTGTAGGTATACATAGCTTGCGGCATGCTAGTTGGGACAAAAAACGAGTTGGAATGGCTAGATTCGTTTGTTGTTGTAGGTTCATGTTGACTGCAGGTGTACTTCTGTTACTGTGTTGGAAATGTTTGGCGCTTACAGAGAGTGTTATAGGCTAGATGGGACGGAATGTAAGTAAAAAGTGTTGATATACCCTAAATATACGTCACGGTAAAGTTCTAAAGACTACCGACTTTGGTGGTGCAGTGATCTTTCGTCGAAGCATCGCCTGTTTAATCGTATGCTAGTGTTGTCTACTTTACGGCTGGTGTGCAACACGTTACGTAGCGGATATGCCTGCTGCGGTAAATCATAATTCTTTCGTCGAAAATCAACGTGTTTTATAGAACTCCTATAGTTTCGTAACTTAAAGTGCGCTAGTTGTAGTCAATGGAGTGCGTGTGTGTGTAGTAAATTCATCAAGTTCGATACTGCAAACGCTGGAGATAAGGCGAAGTTACTATTTCTGGAATACATGGGAGAAATATGTACGTCCTGTGGGTATATATCTTATAAACTGCAGCTAATCGATGTTTTTTAATGGAGGCGCTCCCATCTATACTACAGCAGCAGCTTCGTGTAGATGGCTTCTATCTCCTGGATTTTTGGACAACACTTTAACCGAGTGGCGTTCGTATCCGAGCATGACTTTCGGATAGAAGGAGCAATATCAAAGTGGTTGCGGGCGAGGAAACGACTGCTTAACTTGGTTGGCGTCGAATTGTAGAACCAAAATAACTTTATCGAAAGTTATCGATTTTCCAGGCAGTTGATTGTTAGGACTTTTATTTTTTCGCTGGGTCGAGAAGATGGCATTACCAGGATGGAGGATTGTGCCAGAAGAATGTTTAAGTGTTCTAAAAGAGAAGATACGGTATTTACCAAGTGTTCCGCTGTACTGTGCAAACGCTTTTAGATTTGATTACTTGGGTATTAAGAGTACCAGAAAATTGACCGCTCTTTCGCACATTATGTTTTTACTTGTAGAGTCGAGCAAGGAACTATATTTTCTTTAGCATTCCAGGACTTTATTCTCCACAGACGTAGATATCGTCTCCGTTATTCCACAAGTCCTAAGAAGAAGAAGGGGAAACGAAAACTGGGTTATATGGCGAAGACACATGCTTTTAAAAGGAGGCTATTGTATATGTGCAAGCCCGGTTTAAACAGATAATGTGGGGAGAAATATTTGCTTTTACAGTAAACAGGCGGGGGGATTGGTCTCGCATCGTTGTATTGGCCGAAATTAGCGGAACACACGACAAACGTGTTTGTACTCTCTGATATTTCAGATACAGCATACTCAAAATGGAGTAATGCATTGGATATGGTAAAGGCATTTGCACTCTGCATCTGAACTGTGTTGTGGAAAATATCAATATGTTTCATGATATCATAGAAAAAAATGCTTCTCTTATTGTAACATAATCCCACGAACCTTCTTCCTCAATCTTTTCAAAAAATTCCAATGAGAGCAATTTGTTTTCTTTGACAGTGTTTACAATGTAGGACTGGAAGTTCCATCTAGGTGAAGAGACTGAATGAATTCTCTTGTTGCAGACTGTCTGTAATGAATCACTTCACTTGGGAGATGAAGAAAAAAACGTTGTAAAACCAGTAATATTTGCGAAGAACAACCTCATCGACTTTATGATTTTACTGCAAGCATTCTGAAGAAGCAAGTTAATTTGGTGCGCATATCAGTGAACGTACTTGGCGTGTGGGGAAGTGCTCTGCATCAGTGCTTGCACACCGCTGTCACTGCCACTCATTACTCAGGCGCCGTCGTATGCCTGAGCAATGAGTTCTTTTTGAATATTGAAAGGTTACAGACTTCTTTTTAAAACCTCACCAAGTCCATATGCTGGCCTACCATTAACGTTTTTAAAGGAAAGAAATCTTTCAACAGGTTTCTTCCCCTTAATTTACCGCAGTATAATGACAAATTGACTTTTGCCCGTAATCTCTGTTGTTTCGTCAGCCTGCACAGAAACGAAATTGGCATCGTTAATCTCTTTAATCAGTTCTTCGATGTAAACTTGATACATACAGTCCAGAAGCTCATTTTGTATTGTGTGTGACGTATATTTACACACGGGATTACTAGAGCTGTTTAAGTGATCATCTAATGCACTGTCAAGATTTTCCAAAAGAGATAACAACTCTAAGAAATTGCCACGGTTTGCTGACTCTAGTTTTTCATTGTGAGCTCTAAGTGGTAACTCATGAGATCCACCAATCAATAAGAACTCTGTTTAATATGCGTTTGTTCTTCATAACTAATTCATTATGTTTCTGAAATGACATTTTATATGCCGAATCAATCTGAGCAGCAATGTTACTTGTGCCAGACATTTTATATTTACAAGTATGTTCCAAATGAAGTCCACTTTCCTCGTGTTTCTTAATTCGTTCACTTAAATTCTTTAGATCCTTGCAGCCGACTGTTGTCCACAATCCTTCACCACCAAACAACACACAACAGAAAAAAAAATTGTTTCTCTTCACTCACAGTTAGCCAAGACTTTTTGCAGAACCATGTATAGCAGAAAGTTTCTTCTTCTTTCCGTGGAATTGAAACCTCAAGAAATCTTTTGGTTGATGTGCGCCTAACCGCATGATTTCTAGCTTATCTTCCATGATTAATAAAAGGGCCTTCTGAAGAGTCTACCTTATTCATTTTATACTTCGTTTATGAACACTGAAGTTCCAACGACACGGCTCCGGAACACATTTTGACGTAGGTGCTAAGGGCCCAGGGTCGGCAGCCCCAAACTGCGTGAGAGGGCTGGGGAGTGGAAGTGCGACAGGTATAGTCGACGAGATTTAGGAAGAGGTACGAGCTGCGCGTAAGGGGAAGGCAACGGCCACAGGTGGGGAGGCGCTCGTGGGAGGGGAGGGTGCGCGCCGACGGTGCTGTCCGTCCTGAAGATATCGGCCCAGGGCCGGCGCAGGGCGTGTGCCAAAGTGCGGGGCGGCGACGCAGAGGCAAGGCGAGGGAGGGAGGCCGACGGCAATTTCGTCACAACTCATTTCTTTGTTTAGAGAGAATCCATTGTGGAGTTTATGTGGTGGATCACTATGAAAGTCATCTTTTCAATTCTTGCCTTTATTTTTAGAAGAACCATTCTAGCCATTGCTAACTCTTTAGAATGGAAAAATACACAATTCGTAATGGCAATTGGCCGATAGAGTCAAGACTAATCAGACACAATATCATTGCTTATCCTAACCTTGGAAAAAAGAGGAGCGTCACAATTTGTTCTAGCTCACTGTTATAGGCTATAAATTACATTGATGAAATATGGAACACTTTCTATGTACAATGCAAATAGACTTGTATGATTCGAAGTGTAAAGTATCTGGAAAAATTGCAAAATGTCCGGATTTTGTAAATTGTTGACAGCTAGAAATAAATAGTATAAATAAAAATGTTACTTTTTTATTTTCAGATCAGCTTCCCACTGGCAGATTGAATTCCTAAATTCTCACTCTCTTGGAATTGGATTTTAAGAGCCAGCCTATTCGGATCCTAAAATAGTATTAAGAAAAGATTTAAAATTGAAACAGTTTGCATCAAATTTCATAGTAATTATGAACTAGGCCTTTATTAAAGCAACACACTATGGAATTTTCGACTTTATCTGCCACTGGGCTTTGAATTACACAAATTGGGAAACATGAAAATTTGAGCTATACCGCGTTTCGAACTCACGCTTTAGGCTAACTAGACAGTCACGCTGACAACTACGCCACCTGCACACAGTGGACACATCTGCATCGCTATCCTAGCACATCTCCTGTCAGACCCAAAGCTTCATGTTATCGACACACTAGTGACGCGAAGCTCCCGGTCACCATCACTCAGCATTTCACGCTGACGCTTGTTGATGGCCCAGCAGTGAGATCTCCAATAATTTGTGGAAGGACTGCATTTCTGAAACGTTGAATGACCCTTCAGTCGTCGTTGGTCCCCTTCTTACAGGATCATTTCCGGCCTCAGCAATGTCGGAGATTTTACAGGGTTTCCAACAACGGAGAAAGATATCGAAAATTTTACAAAGTTAATTGAGAATATCATCTTAAGAACAGATGGTAAACATTTAGACGTTTTGCAATAAATAGAAAGTATCGTAGTGACCATCCCGAGAATTAATTCGGAATGTTTAATATTTGGGACTATGGCATTGCTTCTGCAGCACAAGTATCTCACGTCTCCAGCCTGTATTCAATACAAGTCTCTCTG
The DNA here is from genome assembly GCA_026315105.1 of Locusta migratoria. Taxonomy (NCBI): domain Eukaryota; kingdom Metazoa; phylum Arthropoda; class Insecta; order Orthoptera; family Acrididae; genus Locusta; species Locusta migratoria. The sequence goes on from CM048755.1 coordinate 409,128,628, forward strand.
TATGATATCTTTCTTTTAAATAACACTTGTGAAAATATATTCTACTTATTTTTTCTTGTATTATTATTAATTCTGTAAAATGAACAAGAAATTCAGAAATGTTTTTTAGCTGTTCTCATAAGGAAAAACACTCCTAAATGTCAGTCGAAATTCATTGCTTGAGTCCATTACTACCTATTTCTTATGTGCTTAAAACCCGATGAGTTACTATAGTGTGAGAACCACAGAAATAAAATAACAAAATCAATGAACTGTTAGCGACTTAGCGGCTCTAAGTAGACGGCAGGGAACATGTTTTGGTCACCACCGCGATTCCTTCGATCTTCAGCTTACAGTGACTGAGGATACCTTGTTGCTGGGAACAAGCTCACCAAAAATCAACACAAGAAGAAACAATGTGGCACACGCTTCTCATCCTTTACTGACCTGACCTGTAGTGACGGAGCCGAAACTAAATCACCGCATTTTTTTTCTTTCAGTTAAAATAAAAATAAATAAATCGAAGTACCTTTGAGACAAAATTGTCAAAGGATGGCTCAGAAAAATGTTCGTAGAAACGCAGTTCCTCAAAAAATAAAAAAAATAAAAAATAAATAAAAAAAAACGACGGAAGAACCAGTCAAAAATAATTCTCTAAGAAACTTCTTAACCAAATAAATAAATAATAAAATTCTGAGACCTGTGTAGTCATTTGAAAGTGGAGATGGGTTGAAATACAGTACAGCGTGTCGCACATAAAACCGTTAAACCGTACGTATGCCACCACTTATAAGGAGGTAATTGCAAGTTTCTAATGTTACTTTTATCTATTCTTTTTTACTTCGTTCGTTCTTACTTTAATCTCCGGCGTGAGTGATATTCATTTTATGGGACACGCTGCATACAATAATTTCTACCTTGTGGTACGACATTTTCTGAGAGCTACAAAAGCGACAATAAATGACGTCGTGGCTGAATCGCCGTGCGCACTGAGGCGCCGGGCTGCGGTGCGCGCGGCCGTCTGCCGCCTGGAGTTCGTGGCTGCATGTGTTGTTCTTAGGTTAGTTTAAGTAATTTGTAAGATAGGGACTAATAACCAAGGAGTTAAGTCCCATAGATTTACAAACATTTAATTTTAATAAAATGACTTAGGCATACATGTAACTATAAATTTCATTACAATTTTGGTTTCTTCCTTTTATCATTTCCATCTAGAAAGCCAGTAAATATAATGTCAGAAAATTTTATTTTAGTCTATCAACACCAAAGTCGCAGTTAACATGAATTTATTCTTCCTTCTAGTACCAAACACGAAATATATATTCCATGAATTGTATGTGGACAAGAAATCAGTTACAATGTATGACCTAATGTAAAACCCTAGCAGATCATTGTCAGTTGTAATCGGTCGCCACTTATATACTTGTTTCCACGTTATGGATAATTGACATATAACGAAGGAGCGACACACGTGGCCAGAAATTCATTTTTTCGGGGTCGCAGAGCTTCACGCTACGCCCAACATGCGCCGAGATCGAAGGCCTGCAATAACGGCGTGACGCCACTCAGATAACTCGCAATTACTTGTGAAAGGAGGGAGATATCAGTGCGCCTACCATTCCAAAAACTTTTCTGTACTTTTAGCTCCGTTTAACTCGCTGTAATGTATGGTCTAAAATGCACAGAACAGTAAGCTGCCCGCTATCGAACTTTTTCAATACACCAATATTAAATCAAGCGCTCGCACTTGACAAACAGCGTCATTTGAAAATGACTGTTACGAATTATAAAATGGTGAATGATTTATTAGAAATCTGGGATGATTTACTACCACGTTTCCAAAAATCAGATTTTTTAACCGCAAACTTTCATCAAATTCGAATGAGAAGCGTTACAGAACTAGAAACTCGCGCGGAATGAAAACTAGACATTTTATTATTTCATGGGCAAACCAAAGCTTGTAAGGAAAAAAAAAAAATGTTGATAAAACGATGTGGTGTGGTCTTATATACCGTCCAAATTTTTTACAACTTGAAAATCGGAAAAGTTTATTTTCCTCCTCTTTTCGGCTCGGCCCAGCGGGCGATGTGAACTCCCTGGGCAGCGTAACGAAGCACAGACGACTCGATGTTTTCGGACTGTAGTGAAACGCGCGAAGCGAACTGTGCGGCGGCCACTACAGGTATGCGCCCGCACCTTCCCCCACTACACAAAACCGGCGCAGGGCCACTGCGCATCCTGACGTCATAGCTCACGCTAGAGCACTGTATATCTAGTGCTTTAGCTCACGCTACATCTCGTCAACTATACAGCCCGCTTCACTGGGGCCAGCTTCGCCGATCCTCAAGCAGCACTACAGCGAGGGGCGAGGAGGGGAAAGGGAAACAGTTCTGTGACGTCACTGCGACTGTAGCCGCCGCTGACCCTCGGATGTTGGCATAGCTGCCATTCTCACACGGAGCATGGTTCGTGAGAAGTTTCCTGGATGGCGCGCTCGTCAGTCGGCTGCCAAGTAGGAATGCGGCTGAAACACACTGCGTCTCTCTCACACGGTGCAAGATTGTGTGCGGAAGCGTGCAGGCCTGGCTTCGCTGAGTGGACGCCAAGACGCACAACACGGCCGAGCTGCTTTATTTATCAAACGAGTGTGAAGAAACTATTCGGTGTAAAAAAAATTGATTCTGATACATCTTATAGCTGCATTCTTCAGCCTCATGAAGATCTATCTACTATTTTGTTTGTGGTTATAGTGCTTGTGATATTAACGGATTCAGTATAGTACTGCAAGAAATCCGAAAATTTTGCATTGAAAAATAGAGGTCGCTATGAATTTGCGTTTGGTGCAAGTTAGGTCATATGTTGCTACGGATGAAATGTAGCTAAAATATTGAATTATTCTTTGAAGTTGGAAGGATGTCGCTATCTATCACCAATCTGGAGATAATGGGTTGTATGTAAGGCCCTTGTTCCGTATCACGCGCGTCAGCGAAGAAAACGGATAGAAATTCTCATAAAATCCCTTATATATTTTAAATGATTGGAGGTATCGAAGCAAGATTTTATCAAACGATAGCACGCAAAGGGGAGATTATTTTTTCATATGATCAATTTACGAAAATTTCACATGAATCCCAATATGTGCATTTTCAACTTTTCACGGCGTAATGTACAGTCCAATAGATTTCGGGAATGCAGCCGCGTAAAATTCACTTCTTCTGCTGATATCAAATTTACTATGGAAATGGGAAAAGATGGCTGCCTCCCTTTTTTGGATGTACTTGTTCGTCGAAAAGCTGATGGTACATTAGGACATGCAGTATATCGGAAACCAACCCATACGAATCTGTATTTACATGCTAGTAGCTACCCTCATCCCTCACAAACCGCAGGGGTCCTTAAGACATTGGTGCACAGAGCACATTGTATATCGGACGATGACAACTTGCAGGAAGAGCTCACACACCTGAAGAGCATTTTCAAAGCAAATGGATATTCGCAGCAACAGATTTGCAGAGCATTCGATGTGAGTCCAAGAATGCAAGCACGAGACGTGGAAGAAGAAGACGAAAGTAATAGTTGTAGATCAAGGGCCTTCTTACCTTACGTGGGCGCTCTTTCGTCAAAGATAGACCGCATTCTCGACAAACATCGTGTTAAGGTTATCTTCCGGCCACCAGTGAAGATAGCAGCCTTACTCGGGTCAGTGAAGGATGATTTGTTGCTTCGCAAGTCAGGTGTGTACCAGATCCCTTGCGGAAATTGTGATAATTCATATATAGGCCAGACAATACGCACTGTCCACGAGAGATGCGTTGAACACAGAAGATATACCCGCCTATTGCAGCCAGACAAGTCAGCTGTGGCTGAACATTGCATAGAAACTGGTCATTCAATGAACTATAGCGATGTGAAGATTTTGACACCCATATCTTCGTTTTGGGATGCTATATTTAAGGAAGCTGTTGAAATTAGACTGGCCAACAACTTATTAAACAGAGATAAAGGTTTTAATTTAGACAAAGGTTGGAACCCTGCACTTGGAGTATTGAAATCACAGAGAAGACGTGAAGGTGTTGCCGCCGCCGAGCATATATCGATAAGTGAACACCGGAGCGCTTCCGCCACGGGGGGCGCACGCGTGTGAGTACTTCGGTATGCGGTATACCAGCATCTGTGACGCGCACGCGCATTGCCACCGCGATCAGGCTTATAAGGCCGCGCCCGGCACCTCGTCGACAGTCTGCGACTCACTCTGAAGATGGCCGGAAGGTACGCGGCCGAAATATCAGCAGAAGAAGTGAATTTTACGCGGCTGCATTCCCGAAATCTATTGGACAATCCCAATATTAAACAAAGTGCAGATATTAATGAATGGAGTCGTGGGATTTTTAAGGGCCATCAATAGCTGGGGAAACGTAATTGCTGTTTTTCTATGTAAGTGAAGAAGCTACTCATTTAATTTTAGAATGGACAGTTTCATGAAGTACAAACTATCTTGTTCTCAGTATTATTAGTTTAAATATTCTGGACGTCTGATTACCCTGCCGTTTAGTCTACTTACAAATCGGAACACTCAATGCTCTGTTGCTATTTTATCTGCTTAAAAATATCAGTGAAAATAATATTTGTTAGGTCTGCTTTGTTATGGCAAAAGAAACGGATTTTAACACCGGAACATCGGAACAAGGGAAGTTACGTTGTCAGGGACAGGATGTGAAAATACGTTTGTCAGAAGAAGAAGAAAAGTCTGGTAGGGCACATAAATGTGTAGTTACATTGAAACTTAGTGGGGAATCAGTGAAAGTGTTTTATTTTATACTGTTTGTAGCTCGTATACGATATATATATATATATATATATATATATATATATATATATATATATTGGAACTCTCGTCGAAGGAAGAGAGAGGGGTCCACTGGGACATGCTAGCCGGCCGCGGTGGCCGCGGGGACTGAGGCGCTCCAGTCACGGTCTGCACGGCCACTACGGTCGGGGGCTCGAATCCCCCCTCAGGCATGGATATTTGTGCTGTCCTTAGTATAAGGTAGTTCATAAGTAGTTTGTAAGTTTAGGGACTGATCACCCCGTAGTTAAGTCCCATAAGCTATACAAACATTTGAACATTTTTTGGGACATGCTAGTGGGCCCTGAGCTATGCTGTGGCAAGAGGCAAGCGGAACCATTTGATCGTGTCATTGTAAATTGAGTTAGGATGTCTAGGGGATCATGCCACACTCCAACTGTTTGATATAATACTGCAAAAGTATATCACAAATTTTCTGGTGGGGTCGGGGCCCTTTTTCAAAAGTTTGTATAGCTTATGGGACTTAACTATGGGGTTATCAGTCCCTAAACTTACAAACTACTTATGAAGTAGGTAACACTAAGGACGGCACAAATATCCATGCCCGAGGGGGGATTCGAATCCCCGACCGTAGTGGCCGTGCAGGGGAATGGGCCCTGTGGCCCTTTAGAACGAGCTGCCCCTTCATAGTAAACAGCAGGTATTGTTATGACACATTTCAGTTTTCTCAGTAGCAAGAGTTCCATGACAGTTTGACACACACACACACACACACACACATATGCACAGTGTGCTCGTTCCTAGTTAATTTGCTTTCGCCGGCCGCGGTGGCCGAGAGGACTGAGGCGCGCAAGTCACGGTCTGCACGGCCGCTACGGTCGGGGGTTCGAATTACCCCTCGGGCATGGATATTTGTGCCGTCCTTAGTATAGGGTAGTTGATAAGTAGTGTTCAGGGACTGATGACCACGTAGTTAAGTCCCATAAGTTATACAAACATTTGATTTTTGAATTTGCTTTCAATGGAGAATCCCAGACATTTAGCAGTTTCACGATTATCCAGTGATCTAATGTTATGCTATCCCCGGTGTTAAACCATTCCTTCACTTCATTGAACATAACATTAGCTTGTTGCATCGTCTGTATGTCACCCTTTCCACTAGCAAACGGCGTTGTGTCGTTTGCAAACTGCAACATGTGACCATTTGAGCTTAAGTCATAAACAGACCCGAGAAAGGATCCTCGAGACACACCATTTTGCAGTTTCTTTTCACATGAGACTGCTCCCATTACTGACTCACAAGGAAAGTACTTGGGCTCGAACAGACACATATACACCAAAATCGTAAGAGAGATGTTGTTGTTGTTGTGGTCTTCAGTCCGGAGACTGGTTTGCTGCAGCTCTCCACAATACCCTATCCTGAGCAAGCCTCTTCATCTCCACATAAGAGCGACAACCTACATCTGTCTGAATCTGCTTACTGTATCCATCTCTTGGTCTTCCTCTGCGATTTTTACCCCACACACTTCCCTCCAACGCTAAATTCACAATTCCTTGATGTCTAAGAATTTGTCCTACCAATCTATCCCTTCTTTTAGTCAAGGTATGCCACAAATTTTTCTCCACAATTCTGTTCAGTACCTCATCATTAGTTATGCAATCCACCCACCTAATCTTGAAGACTATGAGGATTTTTGCGATACGTCTTACAAGGAGACCACATGGCATTCGGATTTTAGATTTTTTTTATATTTATGGTACGTGTAGTTCGGAACTCAAATAAAAATCATCCAAAGTCATTCGACGCAACTCTAAAAATTCTGGAGAAAATCCCGGTCAGAGAGCTGAACACTCTCTGTAATAAAAAAAAGCTACGCCAAAAACACAACGAACAATATCGAACAAACAGGATTATCGACCGCAATTAACAGAACTATCCATAAAGCAAAGAAAAAAAGGTGGTAGCGTTCTGGCCTTACAATCGTATGGTATTTGGTTCGAATCCCGCCGTAATAGACTTTTTTCGTTGTATTCGAATACTTACACAATTTTTATATCTAATAGTTATTTTTACGAAAAATGCACGTACTTCTGCTTATGCGTAATTTTGCATATTCTATAAAAGGTTGTTAATAATTATGGTTTAAATCAAAAAACATAACAAGTTACATTTTTTTACAGTATTGGCATCACTATTAGTTGGCGACGGTTGTCTTTGATATTTCATTTTGTGAAGAGCTACGACGCTGTTTTTGGAAAGTCATCTCCATAGCTACTTTGGTTTCGATTCAGCTAACCTACTGAACCATCGTTTCAGGTGACGACAAGGTGTTCCGCTCGTCTGCATAAACGTAAACAAAGACTCGCACAACACGTGCAATTAGAGATCCCAAAATGTTTTATAAAACTGATTTTGAAATAGTATAAAATTTGTTTACATCCGTCACATAATAGAATATAGAAAATTACGAATAAACAAAAACAGGTGTGATTTTCGTAAAAATTATGAATAGATGTGAAAATTCTGTAAGTATTCTAATACAACGAAAAAAAATAACCTGTTACGGGGGATTCGAACAACCAACCCTATGGCTGCAAAGCCAGAACGCTACCACCTATGCTACACCGACAGATGCTGCAATTTTTTTAATTATGAGTACTTACATGTACTTGCAAAATTTCAAAGTCAATTTTCTAGAGATTTTTTGACAGTTACGTTGAATGGCTTTGGCTGATTGTTATTTAAGTTCTGAACTTCATGTCCCATAAAGATAAAAAATTCTAAAATCCGGTAGCCATGTGGTCTCGTTGTTAGAGTTGTGGTTTCCCCGGCTCCCTGCACTGACCAATCGGTGACCTGGCTGGCCGCGCGGGAATGGTCGTACGGTTCTAGAAACCATGTCAGGTTTAAGTTATTTTAAGTAGTTTGTAAGTCAAGGGACCAATGACCACGGAAGTTTGGTCCCATAGGTTTACAAACATTTGAACATATGAATTGACCCGGGTGGCCATCTAGGACCATGACCAGACTGATCTCTGTTAAAAACTCTGTCAGGCGTGAATATAGTGTAAATGTGCTTCAAGGTTCGGCTGACTATTGACAGCTGCTTCATCCTGTTGGAAGAAACTGTAAGCAGTTTCCTCCTCTGTTAATTCTGCCACAAATGGTTTCTACTCACCTGGGCCACTTGTATTTGCCCACCCTGTATCCAAAAACTCAGCAAAAGACCTTGTTCTACCTCTAACAGTCAAAGTTTCACCGTGGAGTCCGTGCCTTACCTGAGGAAGATTCACGCAATTCGTGACAAACCAATAAGGGGATGGGTACACTGGGGAACATGTAATACAATTGTAAAAACAGGAAAAAAGATGCTAAAAGTATATTACATCTAAAAGAGAGAGTAATTACAGTTATAAATTACTTTTCCTTTTTTTACAAACGAGCAATGAAAAACTTACGTCATTTTGATCATAACGAAGTGTCATTTCAAGCCAAATTACATTTACAGGTATGTCTAATGAATGAGATCCAAATACCGTGCTGCAGGCCTCTTGCTAAGATAGGAGGACAATTTGACGGCTGGGTTACACTGTAGCTGATGCTGTTGTATGGACAGCAGGTGGCAGTAGTAGATGAACACATTTTTCTAGATACAATGCGCACTCTACGACTGCCAACCGCGGACCACACTGCGTTGTCATCAATACCTCACTGGTCGCAGAGGCACTACTGAGCACGAGGCCAGATCGCCGCATCGTAGGCTCGATGATTCCTCTCTACGTCGTACTGCAGGTTAGTGCGGAGAGCTTATCTACTATCACCCCAGGTAAAAATGGTGCTGCCTGTAATGAAAGTAGGAAAATTATGATTATTACTCAGCAGGGAGACCCACAGTCCTGGTTTAAGGAGTAACTGGTTTGTTCACACCACTAGTCAGGGCCACGGTTATGGTGCGTGAACAATAAGACAAGACAGCGTGATTGTTGCCGGCGAATGTGACCGAACTCGCCAACTTACCTGCTAGAAACCTGGTATAAGACAACTGTTAATTTTTGAGTTCTAGTCGAAAATGTCAGAGACGCATAGCACTTAGCTAAAGGGAAAACAATGTCTTAGCATTCTTATGCAGTCACTTTTCACTTTAACAATACGGCGTCCCTCACGTCTCTCACTAACACCATGATTATTGTAATAAGAAAAAAACATTAAAATGAAAATATCTGACCTGAAATGTTCAAATGTTTGTACAGCTTATGGGACTTAACTACGGGGTCATCAGTCCCTAAACTTACAAACTACTTATGAACTACTTACGAACTAGGACGGCACAAATATCCATGCCCGAGGGGGGATTCGAACCCCCGACCGTAGTGGCCGTGCAGACGGTGACTGGAATGCCTCAGTCCCCTCGGCCACCGCGGCCGGCTGACCTGAAATGAGAAGCAAGGTTACGTGAGAGTATAAATCGAATATTAAATATAAAATAATGCTAAATACTAAGATGTATATTTACCACACTCAGAAACACTTACCTTATCATCCGTTAACTACGGAGGAAGACAGCAAACTGATAGCAAGAAGAAGGTAACAGTACAATGTTTTTCTTATACACGTGTTCCAGGCATAGTTCAAATTCAACAAAAATATGTGGCTACAGATAAATTTCTTAACACTTTTTGGCAAAAGATTTTTCCATCGCTTTAAAAATGCACAAAAATAGTTATATACAGACAAGAGATTAATGTTAACATGAAATTAACGTCCAGTAAAATTTAGTTACGAAATTAAAAGGTAACATTAAAAGCTACTATGTTGAATATCAACATGCAATAATACCTCAAACACGGCAGGTGATAGCACAGGGTTCGCCAGACAGCGATCGATTTCGTTATGCGGAAAAGTGACCGATTTTATCTGACGTTAAATTCTATGCTTCCTTCTGTATGCAGATAACTTGGTGCCTTCACACAACTTGATCACCCAGTTAGTGACTACCTTGAAGTGATGATCAGGTACCGTGGGTTGGAAGTTGGACCATGTAGCGGCTGGTCGGGCACATGCCACAGACGGGCCTGCTTCGCTGCTGTCTATTGCCCAGCCACACCACAGGCCGCGGTCTACACTGCTGTCTCGTCCATCGACGGCAGTCACAGATGCAACATTCTTCTGTTATGCTTTACGGCACGATGATGCCACTAGTCACCAACGCAACAGGCAGCTTTCCTAGTGGGTAACACTAGTTACTTCAGTGAGTATTGCTATGATAATCTCTTCACCTTTGTATTAGGCACTGTTAATTATTATTATTCGCGTATGGGCGCAATAGGACAACACGAGGTACAATCAGTCAGTGTGGCTATTGATGGTTGGCCTTTTTTGTGCTCTAATTTGTTTTATCCTTTCAGAATGAAGTATCTTTCTTTCATCAGTGCACGGTGTACCAGTCCGTTTTGTAATTTCCCTCTGATTAACTTTCCAATCAAATATCTTTTGCCGGCCGCGGTGGCCGAGGTGACTGAGGCGCTCCAGTCACGGTCAGCACGGCCACTACGGTCGGGGGTTCGAATCCCCCCTCGGGCATGGATATTTGTGCTGTCCTAGTTCGTAAGTAGTTCATAAGTAGTTTGTAAGTTTAGGGACTGATGACCCCGTAGTTAAGTCCCATAAGTTAAAAAAAAAAAAAAAAAAATCTTTTGCCTCAGTGTTCTTGTATCTGAAGAGGTATTCTGGGTTCCATCGGCTGCTTTAAGATCCTCCTTAAACGCAGTGACCCATTTAATTAGCTCAAATTTGGCATTACTTCCGTTTTAGTAGAATTCTACTATTTGTTTTGTCACCATAGTGGGTGCCATACTTTAAATATGCTAATAAAATTTAAGTCTTAGATTTCTCGTATCCCAATGTATGTATGTTCATTATTCTATTCCCTTATTACTTCTGAGTGTATAAGTTTCTCCATTAATAACATTGGGGCCTAACATTTTCATAATCATCTTTCTTTCTTTCTTTTGAATTTCTTCTATATTTCTCTTTTCTGCAATTCCATTAGTTAAATTACCATCCGGCATGCAGCATATGAAATTTTATCTAGACACTGAGCTTCCTATTCTATTGAAGGTTAAGTGTACAAAATTTCGTCAAGATCGGAGCAAATTGTGGATTTTGTCCAAATCCATAAGTAAAGTACCCTCCGCTATGCACCGAAGTAGATTTTATGTATACAGTGGCCTGCCTCTTCCTTTGAAGGTCAAGTGTGCAAAATTTCAATAAAATCGGAACAATAGATCTGTATACAATAGGAACACACGGACACATTGAAAAACGCAATTCCAGTTTTTCTCTAAATTTCCTATAATTTAAAAAAAAAATTGCAGAAAAACATTGTGCTCAGAATTACGAAACACGGAAAAAAACGGTTCAGCCAAATCGGTCCAGCCGTTCTCAATTTATGTCGTTACCAATGGAAACAGATCCATTATTCTATATAAAGATTTTGTGTTAATCTGAATGCAGTTGCCATTTTTATAGCGACATTTGCAGATTTTTCTAGGCCGTTTTCTTGCCTGATATCCCTCAAGTATTTAAAAGTGAGAAAACTTTTTTTTTTTTTTTCATATTTCGTGTTCAAAGACTTCGGTGCTTGTTTGTTGTAGGCCAAAGTCATATATCCCTATTTTCGAAATACATTTGTGGTCCCAATTCTTTAAAAATTTCAATTTGGTTTTGAGCTGTGGTAACATCCCTAGTTAAAATTGTCAGATCATCTGCAAAGGCGAGGTAATCTAATATTACTTCCGCCTAACTTAATAGATTGATCTATATTTTCATCCGTCTTTCGTGCTCGCCATTCTGTAATTACCTTTTATAAACACAGTGAAATAGTAACGGGGAGTGTCCATATCTTCAACACCAGTTTTTATACGACGGTTGGAACTTAAATAGTGACACTATTCACAACCGATACAAAAGCGTTACATGTTTGCACCTATTACTGTCCTTCAAAGTAGTCACCAGCGTTGTGTCGAACCCGTTGACAGTGATGTGGAAGGCGTAGCATATCGTTAGCAGAGCCTGTTTGGTTGATGGTGCGAATGGAGCGCACTACTGCCTGTCGAATCTCTGGAACAGTTCTGAAGCGAATGCCACGACGTGGTTCCTTCATCGTCGGAATCAAATGAAAGTCACAAGGGCCGCGGCGGAGTGGCCAAGTGCATTGAGGCGCTATGCTCCGATGCGCGAGGCCGTTCCCCGTCGGGGGTTCGAACCCCCCCTCGGGCATGGATGTTCATGTCGTATTTAACATAAGGTAGTTCATAAGTAGTTTGTATGTTTAGGGACTGATGACCCCGCAGTTAAGTCCCTTAAGCTTAACAAACATAAAAAAATAAAAAAGTCACAAGGACTTAAGTCCGGGGAGTATAGTGGATGGTACAGTACTTCCCAGTCCCATCGAGCGAACAGAGCAGCCACAGCTTACGGTGTATGCACCCAAGCATTGTCCTGCAAAATGATGGGTGGGTTGCGCAGAAAGTGTTGCCGCTTCTTTCGTAAAGCTTGTCGCGAGTAAATTTGCTCGGAGGTTAGGTAGGTATGTCAATAAAGTAATCAACGACAATAGTAGATTCCACTGCAATGTTGCCACAATTTAAGTTCCGACCCTCGTATCAACTGGTTCCGAAATTTCTCAAATGTTCAAATGTTTGTATAGCTTATGGGACTTAACTACGGGGTCATCAGTCCCTAAACTTACGAACTACTTATGAACTAGCTAATACTATGGACGGCACAAATATCCATGCTCGAGGGGGGATTCGAACCCCCGATCGTAGTGGCCGTGCGGAACGTGACTGTTGCGCCGTAGAAAGCTCGGCCACCGCCGCCCGCCCCTCTTAGTGAACCACCAGGGGATGGACTTCTGGCGACTCGGCAACTTATGTCGACTCTCGCTATGTCCTTTTAGTTCAGGTCATCGAAGATAAAAATATGGCAAATAGACAGATTTTTCGACTTGTTTATTGTAAACATAATACAGTACATTTACGTTGTTTGTGATGGCTATAAACTCAAACTTTATACATATAAGCGTCTCAGGATCTAAAGAAAATGCATGACGATGCTGCGATAAGAATTAACAATGATCTGCTTAATTGTTCACCGTAGGCAGCGAAAATTTTTTTACGCGTTTCGCAGGTCAACATGATCGCATACGTTCCAGAACACTCAATTCTATGAAACTTTCTTCGTGAGGTTTATGCAGAACCTATCTTATTTCTTGGGGAACACGACCTGAAAAATAATTGAGCAGGTATTCCAAAAGTCTATTGTGCATGTCAAAAGTGGTCGGAAGGTCATTTGCCTTGTGTTGCAAAAGGTGTTCTATAAATTTGATATGAACCTTACATCTTATTGCTTTATTTCTCTTTCTCTTTTACGCCCACTACATGGTTTATCCAAAGACGCACATAGTAACCGCTTAATTTGACAGTTCTAGCGTAATCTCTGCACTTGACGTTTAGTGTTATTATATCATGCTCTGTGTGAACATAGAGGGCACTATTAATGGAAGTAACTAAATAATTTTCTTTTATGTGAACTTACATCTTTTTATAGTTCCTTACTTTTATTAGAATACAGCAGTATAGTGTATTAACATTTCAAATTTTGACATATGTCAAGAACGCTTTATATACGCTACACCTCTTGCCCCTTTAATCCTGTTATTGTACTTCGATTTCTCTGTAATATTTACACTTGCATATAATTCTCTGTTTCCTGTACATATACCTTAATAAGGGCAATAATTGCCTAAAACCGGTTGTTCATAAATTTGCAACCTTGCAAGTCGTGGCTGTATACTTTTTAACCAATAGCGCTATTGTTATGCAAATGTCAGATTGTTCTGTGGGAAGCTTCAATGGATATTCTATGTCAGAATCTAATCCCAAACAATGGAAGTGCAATCCTGCAATCAGTACCGGCATAAGTAATAATTTAAAACATTACAGAAACTGATTTTTTCGTAGGCGTAGAGAATCAGCGAAAAGTTTGTATGTAAAATGAGCCGGCGTGGCGTGATGGTCGGGTGGCACCGTCCTCACAGCATCGGGGCCTTCAATTCATCGTAGTTCAGCCAATTACAATGAAATGTTTGGAAGCTATACACACAAATCTTCCGCATGATTCACTATGCCTCCTGCTGTAACTATATTAAAATCCCTACAAGTTCTGGGATTTTTACCCGATTACGAATGAAATATAATATAGTGTCAAATTTCAGGCTTGTAGGTAAACTGGAAGTACTCCATACAATTTGATGAGTTTGCTAATATCAAAACATTTACATATCTTTTGATGGTATTAGCTTAGAAATTACATTTTATATACCAGCAAGCGACCGTAGACTACATATATTTCATCTCGAATGATACAACTTCTGACAATAAAGTTCGGTGAAGAGTCCTGTAACATTAAAGTAGATGCACTATGAACTTCAGTTAACTTACTGTCCTTCGAAATAGTCACCTGCCATTATTAGGCACCGCTGAATTCTACGATGCATGTCCTGGAAACTTTGCACGAAGTCTTCTTTTGGGATGATGTTCAAAAGCCTCGACACGTTTCGCTGGATCTCAAGAATATCGTAAAAATCTCTCTCCTTTCAAAGCGAGTTTGAGTCGAGAGTATAGGAAGAAGTCCGAGGAATTGAGATCCAGCGATTATGGTGAGTATTCAAGTTGCACAACGCTCGCCCACACAAAAGACATTATTCACACGTAATCTGCAAGGTACGTGATATTTTGACCCATTAATGCAAAAAATATTACAACACACACACACATACACACACATCCATGGCCGAAGGAGGATTCGATCGAACCTCCGACGGAGAGCAATCGCGCGCTCCGTAACAAGGAGCCTTAGAGCGCACGGCCAATCCCGCGCAATCGTTTCATGCATCGTCTGCGCAGGGTATGACACGAGTACGCATAAGAAGGACCCTGGTGTTTGTTGACGACAACGGTCGTTCACACACAGCCAATATCGTCAACTAATTACTTGGAAAAAAAAAGTGGTGCAATTTAACATGCACCATACTCGCCGGATATCTATCCTCCGGGTTTCTTCCCGTTTCCTCCACTCAAATTCACTTTGAAAGGAAAGAGATCGGACGATATTCCAGACATCCAACGAAACGTGATGAGGCTTTTGAACACCATTTATAAAGGAAGACTTTCTGCAAAAATTTCCAGGACATGTATAGCTGAGCTCAGTGCTCGCAGTTATGGGAGGTGACTATTTCGAAGGACAGTACGGTAACTGTAGTTCATATTTCATCTAAGTTAATGTTACAGGAGTATTCACCGAACTTTATTGCCAGATGTATTTCCACTCTGGAGCGGAATGTGTAATGCTACAGGACTATTCACCGAACTTCATTGTCAGAGGTTGTATTTTCACTCTGGAGCGGAGTGTGTGTTGATATGAAACTTCCTTGCAGGTTACAATTTTGTACCGGACCGGGATTCAAGTTCGGCACCTTTAGTAAACACTCTAAGTGTATATATATATATTGTTCTTGGCATAGATAGGTTCCTTGCTTACATGAATCGTATTGCTTAGTTCTTGATCTATGAATTTTGGACTCAATTTTTTTAATTACACTGGGTGACTAGCGTGATGACCGAACGCGCCGAACTACCGCGCCGGACAAACCGGCACACCTCACGATGCATCCTCGCCGCCTACTTCCCAAACTTCACAGAAGGTCTCCCGCGAATCTTGCAGGATTAGCACTCCTGGAAGGAAAGATATTGTGGAGACATTACTTAGCCATAGCCTATGGGGATGTTTAAAGAATGATATATTCAATTTTGGCCATCCCATGTCAAATTTACATCTGTATACGTACTCCGCAATCCATCCAAAAGTGCGTGGCGGAGGGTACCCAGTACCACTATTAGTTACTTGCTTACCTGTTCCACTCTCACATAGAACAAGAGAAAAACTAATTCTTGTAAGCATCTGCACTAGTCCTAATCTCTCTGATTTTACCTTTGTGGTCTTTACGCGAAATGTAAGTTAGTGACATAGAGTGGCACTGCAGTCTGCTTCAAATTCCGGTCCTCTAAATTTCTTCAACAGTGTTTCTCGAAAAGAAAGTCGCTTTCCCTCCATCGCCGAAGCATCTCAGTAACATTGGGACATAGATCGAACCTACCAGTACAAAACCTAGCCGCCCGCCTCTGAATTGCTTCTATGGCTTCCTGAAAACCAATCAGGTGGGGATCCCAAACACTTGGGCAATACTCGAGACGGGGTCGCACAAGCGTTTTATATGCGGTCTGTTTTACAGACGAATCACACTTCTCAAAATACTCCAAATAAACCGAAATCGAACATCCGCCTTCCCCACGACTGTCAGATGCCCGTTTCATTACACATCGCTGTGCAGCGTGCCTAGGCATTTGACGCCACACTGTCAAGCAGCGCACTACTAATGCTATATTCGAAGATTACGGGATTGTTTCCCCTACTCATCTGCATTACGTTTCTCAACATTTAGTGCTAGTTGCCATTCCTCACACCACCTAGAATTTTGGTCCAAGTCATGTTGCATCCTATTAGAGTCATTCACCTTCCTGTACACCACGGCATCATCAGCAAACAGCTGCAGATTGCAGCTCACTCTGCCCGTCATATCATTTATATAGATAGAAAATAATAACGGTCCTATCATACTTCCCTGGGGCACTCTACATCTACATGGGATACTCTGCAAATCACATTTAAGTGCATGGAAGAGGGTTCATCGAACCACTATTCATCTCCCATTCCACTCTCCAATAGGACGTGGGAAGGAAGAACATCTGAATCTCTCCGTTCGAGCTCTGATTTCTCGTATTTTTTTCTGATGATCATATCGCATTCGGAGGAGAATGTTGGTGATTTTGATATCTTATTTAGATCGTTCTGCAGTTGGTTTTGATCTTCAGATGATTTTACTAGACGGTAAATGACGGCGTCATCTGCAAACAACCTAACAGAGCTACTTAGATTTTCTCCCAAATCGTTTATGTAAATAAGGAACAGCAGAGGTCCAATGACACTACCCTGTGGAACGCCCAATATCACCTCTGTTCCAGTCGATGCCTTACCATCGATTACTACAAACTCTGTCCGCTCTGACAGGAAATCTTCTATCCAGTCGCAAATTTGGGGCGATATACCATAACCACGCAATTTGATTAATAGCCGTGTGTGAAGTACGGTATCAAAAGCCTTGCCGGCCGCGGTGGCCGAGGGGACTACGGCGCTCCAGTCACGGTCTGCGCGGCCACTACGGTCGGGGGTTCGAATCCCCCCTCGGGCATGGATATTTGTGCCGTCCTAGTTCGTAAGTAGTTCATAAGTAGTTTGTAAGTTTAGGGACTGATGACCTCGTAGTTAAGTCCCATAGACTATACAAACATTTGAACATTTTTTCAAAAGGATTCTGGAAATCAAGAAATACGGAATCAATTTGAGAACCCTTGTCGATAGAACTCATCACTTCGTGTGAGTAAAGAGCTAGTTGTGTTTCGCATGAGCGATATTTTCTAAATCCGTTTTGACCTTGGGTCATAGGTCATTCTGTTCGAGATAATTCTTAATATTTGAATACAGAATATGTTCAAAATTTTGCTGCAAATTGACGTCAATGAAATAGGCCTGTAGTTTAGTAGGTTTTCCTACTGCCAATCTTGAATATAGGTGTGATCTGTGCAACTTTGCAATCTTTTGGTTCAGATCCTTCTTTGAGAGAGCGGTTGTATATGGCTGTTAAGTAAGGAGTTATCTCTTCAGCATAATCAGATAGAAATCTAATGGGTGTACAGTCCAGACCAGAAGACTTGTTCTTGTTAAGTGATTTAAGTTGCTTCACTACGCCGAGGGTATTACTTCAACGTTACTCATTCTGACCTCTGTTTGTAATTCGAAATCTGGAATATTGGTTTCGTCTTCTTTGGTGAATGAGTTTCTAAAAGCTATGTTTAGTAACTCTCCTTTTGTAGCGCTATCATCGGCAGGATCGCCGTTACTATCACGTAGTGAGGGTATTGTTTGTGTTTTGCCCCTAGTATATTTAACATATGACTAAAATCTCTTAGGGTTTTCCGTCAAATGTCGAGAAAGAGTTTCGTTGTGAAAAGTATTGTAAGCATTGAAATTCTCGCTAAATTTCGAGATTCATTGTAGGATCGCCAATCCTGGGGATTTTGTGTTCGTTTAAATTTAGCATGCCTTTTCCGTTGCTTTTCCAAAAGTGTCCTGACGTGTTTTGTGTACCAAGGGGGACGGCCTCCTTTTATAAATTTATTTGGTATAAAACTGTCAATTGCTGTCGATACCATTTCTTTGAATTTGAGCCACATCTGGTCTACACTTACGTTTAGTGTTAGGGACGAGTAGATACTGTCTTTCAAGAAGCAATGTATTGCATTTTTATCTGCTTTCCTGAACAAATATACTTTTCGTCTATTTTTGGTAACTTTGGGACTTTCGATATTCAATCTCGCTACGACAGCTCTGTGTTCGCTAATACCTGCATCCGTTTTGATGCTCGTTATGAGCTCAGGATTATTTGTTGCTAAGAGGTCAAGTGTGTTTTCACATCCACGGATATTTGTGCCGTCCTTAGTGTTAGCTAGTTCATAAGTAGTTTGTAAGCTTAGGGACTGATAACCCCGTAGTTAAGTCCCATAAGTTCTACAAACATTTGAACATTTGCCACTAGGCGACAAGCCAGGAAGAACCAACACGACAATTCGTCTAGCGACACGCCAAGCGACTAGCGTAGTCACCTGGCGTTCAGTGCGGCCGGTCCCGTGACACCGCACTGTTTGTTTAGTAGAGCTTGGCAAATTATACTGGGGTTGGAACCCGGGACCCTTGGGGCGGCTACTGGCTTTTCCTGGGTACAGGCACACCAACAAGTCTAGCACTGCTGTTGTCAAGTTTCCACACTGTCAACATAACACGAAACTCAGTGAAATTCCACAACCCTTTGCAAGCTGAAGAGCAATATAGTAACTTGTTCTAACTACATATTAATTCGTTGAGTGTTCCTCCTGAAAACAAAAAGGTATTTTAATAGTGATAATGTTTGGAGAGTTATTAAGACATTTTCTGCTACTACAAGACGATGACTTTCCACAGTCATACCTCCTAAAAGCATATTATTCAGAACACTAAGCATATCAAGACACCTGCGCAAGCAATAAATATATTAGGCATCCTGCACAGATACGTTGATGTAATTGACCGCTATGTAGTTAACCCACTACCACGCAACTTCCATCTCTTTAAAAATAGCTACTATGCTTTTTAATAGGAGATGCAACCTTAAACCTTCGATTAAAAAACGTTAATAATAAGTCAATGAGTATTTTACATACTTGAAGCGTTTATTCGTAGACCCCAAAATAATTTGGCCGTATTCGAATTACATCTACATCTAAGAAATGTATGAAATACGGAATGTGTAAGGGAATGCTAAAGATAAAGCCTATTTTCCATAACCGTCATATAGAACCATTTTTACTCCGAACTTGGCATAAACCAACAGGGAGAAACAAGTTGCAAGACTTCCAGGTAAAATGAAGCGAAATTGGCAGCCAATAGTTGGTTATAAATTACACTGCCTGTTAACTGTCTAAATATAAATTACGGAATACGCGGAAGGGAAGGAAGGGAAAACGTTATGGTGCCCGTAAATTTGAATGGCTGTATCTCTTTTAGTAACATTCATTTTTTGATAAAATGTTAAAATCCAGTATACCAGAATTTTGTCTTTCTAAACTCAATGCCAACTTTTTTTGTCGAAATTTTTGCAGGAAGTAGTCTTGACGTGATTTCATACTTCTATTCATTAATATTATCAAACATGTAATTTGTGTCACAAATTGCGCGGCCGGTCCGGTCGGAGGTTCGAGTCCTTTCTCGGACATGGGTATGTTTGTTTGTACTTTGCCTAAGTTATTTTAAGTAAGATTAAGTAGTGTGTAAGTCTAGCGACCGATGACCTAAGTAGTTTGGTCGCATAAAACTAAACATACACACGTAATTTATTTATTTCATCACCACATTTAAGTACTAATAATTAAAGAAACTTAAATATAGAAATTTGAAATAAACACTGAAAACAAATGATTGATATTTCTCATAAGGTGAATGCACAGAACCGTTGAATTATGTCTTGTGAATGTACCTACAAAATCTGCCATATGAAAATTATAGTGCGAGTCCCAAATTTGTTTTTTTTTATAATAACATTAAAAACATATTAAAAATTAAGAACTCGAAAACCAGTGAAGTTATGGACTTTAAGCGTTTTGTGTTGCTAAATCTTTACATAGTATACACGATTTTAAAATTTGGTTGCTATCGCCAAAGTAGACGAATAGTTAAATTTTTTGGTGTAATCTTCGCCGTGTAGACTGTATGTTGTAGAAGTCTACGCCGAACCTAATTATAATCATACCTCTGAGGAGAGAACGTTGTTTGCACTTCTCCTGCGTTTCCAGTCGGCCGTGCTGTGCTACGAAAAGACATCGTACCGTTCCATTTTACCGAGAGCTATATATGTGTTGGTGTGATGCCAGTTCTTTCGAAATAAGACATCACACCAATATTTGTATCATTTAGACGCACAAATTCTGGGTTCTGTTTCATCGCTGACGCGATTAACAATGTTAGACCTCGTGTGTAAACAGTTGAAGGTTATGAGTGCCACTGGAAAAATGCATAAGTAACACCTGTTTGAGACTTGAAGATGATCTGAAATTAGCCGAAATCGATATCTCATAATAAACATAAGGTGTAGCTGTCTGGATTTCATAATGCAATTCCTAACATATTTAAAAGCCGCTCAAAACCTACACCTACAAGAAACCTTTATAATGAGATTATATATAATTCCACGATCAAATTGTGTTTTAGTATTTGTAGTAATACACCCAAAGATCTGCCCTTGCTTTTAGTGCCTTGATCATCTGTTTATTTTAGTGTATTACTAGTGACAGGAAAAATTCGCATTTGCGATAAATGCGAATTCTGACTCAAAATGCAGTAAATCCGAAATAGTCATAAATGGTATTTTGGTGTGAAACACTATTTTATCAGAAATTTTCTGCTCTTAAATATGTACAAAGTAAACAGTAGGTACCGGAAAAATTCGCATTTTTCAATGAATGCGAAATATAGGCCCATGCTAATTTTGGGCCGGAATACGGCACAGGTAGCGGCTGGAGGGCGTGGAGTAGGGGTGGTGTATCCCTCCTTCTGGAACACCCTGTTCACTACCTGCAGCATCCGGGTCTCCCCACAAGTGTCTACACATTCCCTTTCCCCGCAAGTGTCACTCCCCGTAAGTGTCACAAACTCAATTATACACAAACTCAAGTACACGTAAAAGAAAAGAAGGACATAACTATGAAAAATTGTATTTTTTTTAAACAGTGCATACGTGACGTGTCTGGTATCACTGCAAGATATGATCCATTGATAAACAAAATATCTGCTACTATAACAGAACTACTGCAACATATTATTGAAGGCTAACATTGAAAGGGAAAAAAATGTGAATCCTTCACAAGTATAAATTAAGTTTATTGTGATTATAAGAGATAGGTTGCAAATGACTATTCCATTCCCTGTTCATACGGTACAGTAACAGAAAAATGTTACCACCTTTTAATCGCCTTGAAAAGGAGATTAAAAGAGATGAAATAGGAAAAACATAAGAAATTGAATACCCAATAACGGAAATAAGTCATATGAAAATAAACTTTAATTGCGAGCACGGAATAAATAGTGCACGAGCTACTGTGTACGTAGTACCCACAGACGTCGCTAGATCGCAGCACTAGAATTTTAAATCGCGATTGCTGGTGTTTACTTATAGCCTATATTCATTACTGTTTTTACTTATGACCTGCGCCCTAGAAGCTACTATAGTCAGAATTTCACACTTATTATTCCCCATAGTACATTAATGACACAATATCTTTGTCATAAGTAGTACACTGCACAGCACAGGAAAGATTTATGAATACCATCGTTGTAAATCGTAGAGATAGTACCTCCTGTGATTGCTAGATAGCGTCGTGATCGAATGTTCGAACATTTCCAGAGATTTCCCGAACTGTGACGTAAATTGTTCGAACAGTTTAAGTCATGTTCAAACCCAGCTCTATTGTTCAGCAAGGTGAGAAATTCTCGAGTACTCTGGAGAAGCTATCGACAGTACTGCGCTCTCTGGAGGCTGAGCGAAACTACAATGAAGCATTGCGACACAGCAGTCGTAAAATCTTTGTCTTCCGTACATGCAAGGAAGAAACTAAATTATAAGCAGTAGTAGAATGTTTCGAAGAAGACAAAAATCGTACGACTATTATCAATTAAAACACGTATCTCATACGAAACAAAAACGTTATTATTACGTAAGAAAGTAGCTGCAGTATGTTTCTCAGACCTCCGGGAGGGGGGAACTGAAATCATCGACAAATTAAAGAGTCTCCTTTTCTTTTCTTGTTTTATGTACATGACATTAGTGTTAAACCCATGGCTGAAGAGCAATTGAATTGAAAATATCAGTAAAGGAAAACAAAATAATCTCAGAAAACAGAAATAATATGACTTATTAAAAAGCACATATGTCACACACAACAAAACTTTATTCTAATAAAACATAAGCAGTAGAATGATTGTCAGAAGACAAAAATCATAGGACTATTTTAAAACACGTATCTTACACGAAACAAGAACTTCATTATTTAAAAAAATAAATAAATAAATAATCGGCATGTATTTATACATCCATGACAGAAAAAAAAATAGCACTGACGTGTTTTGCGGTCTACTTTAGATTTTTAGTTTTTATAAGTTTTTGCAAACATTTTGGACCAAAATAACAATCTCAATAATAAAAAATTATGATGATAAGATTACGACTCTACTACTGTGGTAATATCTAAGCACCCAACACGTAATATTCTTTCTGGCCGTATTTTAAGAAACAGCCAAAATTATATGATGTTTAAGTTTAGCTTTGACAAACACACTCTTTTTTGAATTTTTACCTTTTTGAACTAACATTTTAATATCTCTCCCACATTTTCATTATATTTTTCCGTTAAAATATTATCACCTGTTTTGCCTTGGTAGTACTAAGTGCCTGTACTGGTTACGAATGGCTATATGCTGGAACGAACGTAGCGTACATTTGGCGTTCGGACCAGTGACTATAGCCTGGATCCAACACAGCGTACATTTGGCGTAGATGCATTGATTCTAATTGTTGACTTTCAATATATCCCACAAATAGTGAATAAACGCTTAGAAAAAGAAATAAACAAGGTAATTTGTTTCAATGTATACACTTCCCTTTTGTTTGATTAAGGAACTACACTTTCCACAGAAATCTGGGACTTCCTTTATATACGAAACTACCTGTATCAGCACTTTGTGCAAAATGTTCATTATTACAGTATCCTCCCAGTTTACGTGCATATGCTTCAGAAGACCATTGTTCAATTCGTTGTTATATATTTCACGCCATGTTCACGAAATAGAAAAAAATACTCATTTTATAGGGAGCATTCTTACATTTGCACAATGAAGAACACAGCTCTATTTAATTAATAAGAGTGTCTGAAACCCTTTTAGGTTAAAAAAATGTAGGTAATGCCGAGTTTCGAACCAGTGACCTTCACTGTCATAGTTCAGCTCATTGCCCACTACGCTATGGCTAACTATCAATTGGTGAGCTCTTTAATCTTGTACTATTGATGGTAGTTGTTAACTGATGCTAATATGGCATTTTCAGACATTGGATTGTCATTTATCGTACGAAAAACAACGTGTTTTTCTTAATTCTTCAGTGCACCATTGCTTTGAAACGACAACGTGAAAGTTACAATAAGAAAATCATCAAATACGCAACGCAAGATGGCGTATGCCAGAGACAGTTCTGGGCGAGGAATGTCACGTGACATCACCGAACGGCTGGTTTTCGTTACTTCGATGGAGGGTGTCAAATCTCCGTTATTTTTGCAAATATCTGTCAAACGATACGAGATATGAAAAAAACATAAGGGAGCAAAGTTGTAGAGAATTTTCTCCTCTACAAATTCGGTTATTCAGTTTTCGTGTCAGATGAATGGTTACGCCGTTATTTTCATTTAAATTTCGAGCTGTCAAAAGACGATCGCAAAGGCCCACTTTTAGTGTTACTACAATAACCTGAAGTGGGCCAATTCTACAACATGCTACACCCAAAAACTCGTTACATATATTTACTAACTGTAGAAGGAAATTCGGCAGAGCTTACAGTATTAGAGAGCTTTACGTACCTAAGCTACTGTTCTTATTTCAGCTTAAAGCTCTGGTACTTCAACACAGCCACCACAATTCACAACTTCGATAGTGACTGTTGGTTGTTACGTCCTCATTCTGTTCGAAAGTTCGAATAGTGTTAATATAGGTGTATATCGCATATTATTGAACCCAAATTAAAAATTCCAGTTTTCCAATACTGGCGGTCTGTTTCAGACACTATCCAATATTTTTGCCGAATTTCCTTTTAATGTAGTTTGAAAGTATAACAGATATATATGTCCGTGAACGTAACCGTCTGATTGCTATATAAATATAGTGTAATTTTAAATGTCTTATCATACTTGTCGTATTTTTTGGTACACTACGAAGCTTTGCAATAGACGTAATCTGCATCCTCCGCAAAGTACTGCGAGCTCCGTGGCGTTGGTTTTCGTGTATTCAACGTCCATATTTTAATGATAATCGCAGCGAGCTGCGAGCGTTGCAAGTAATAGCCGCAGCGCGTGTCGTGTCTTGCTGCCCCAGTCAACCGCCGTACAGCGGCATGCGTCGCAGTGCCGCTTCTCGTCAGCTTCTCGAGAACCGCTCGAGCGCCGGCAGCTCGAGAAATTCTCGGTGCGCTCGAGCAACACCACCTAGAGACAAGGCCTCACAACAGGCCGTGCCTGCGTCACACTCAGAGGCCGCGGCCGCCCAGTGGCGTAGCTACTACCCCAAGGGCCCCGGGGCAAAAAGGACTTTGGGGCCCTCTCTAAACTAGAACTATACCACAGGCGCCGATTGTTGAAAATCTTGGGGTATGCTCAGCGGCGTTTCCATAGGGGGGAGGTGGTTGCTGGCCTATAGCCAGCCCCCCCCCCCCCCGGATAGGTATTTCTAATATAAAAAAAAAAAAAAAGTCCTTCTTATATTTTTCCAATTCCATGTACAAAGGTAAAGTAATAATTTTATTTTAGCAGTATTTCTTCTTTTTTGCTGGTGTTAATTTAGGACCATTTTCATCTCTGAAAGGAGAAAAGTAATTTTTAACATAAAGTAAAGAAATTAACAGCCATTAATTTCAGTTTCACGTTTCAGAACTACTGGGCATCTTTTGCGACGATTTTAACCTGTTTTTCCCATTGTAGTAAGAACATAAATCATTTTCAGAGTTTTCGTCTTCTTAGACATGCATATCAGATAATGGTGTGCCTGTATTGTGAATACTGTGATCATTATCGCAAAAATTAACATCGGATGGTCTTCTTGCCTTCTTTCTTCTGCAGATTTATTTTCTATACAGTATTACGAAAATAGTCCATAACCACTTCTGCTGTCATACCATGTCTGTCGTACCAATAGGTTTACAACACATTATTACATCACACACCATTTCGGTAAAAAGGATGAAAAATGTCACGACTTAACACTAACACGATTCCTTGAAGACAATTGACTTCTAAGAGAATACATAAACGTTAAATTAGTAGTATACACATTTACGTCGGATCGTACCAAACCCACTTCATTTCTAGTTATTTAATACAACAGTTAATGTTTACCGCCTTCAGTTTACGATATTCAACTTACAAGCAGCACTTCCTTAACATTCGGACTATTTAGAAAATGATCACTTCACTTACATGTCAATATGAATTTTAATGCCTACGAATTCAATTACCTGTTTGTTTTAGATAATCTGTTTACTGTTGTGTATTACAAAAGCAGCCACCCATCAATGAAATGAGAGAGACGAATTTAATTACAATCAAGAAATATAACGTAAAGAAAAAAAATAATACCAGAATTTTCAGTTTGGTATGCCGAGTATACGCACTCAAATTTTGGGGTATGCTTGAGCGACCGAGCATACCCGTAATCGGCTCCTATGAACTATACAGATGCAATACTACTTCGTCAGGTCCTTACCGCTTACTGGAAGACATAATTAGGCAAAACTAAATACTCTTAAAAATTACTGTGTGTCACGCAGCAGATAATATTTAATCGTACTCTCTAATATAATTATAACTGTGAAAGTTAATTATGCTTTCAAGCAGAAACTACTGGGTTGGACCTGGGTAGGACATACAGATAAAACTAACATGGAATAGTTTTCGAAGTTGCTCCATACTAGGTGAATGAAGTCGCAGGCAGAAGCTAATAAAAATGAACAATGAAGTTTTACTCAACCACGAAAATATGGTCCCCTGCCGCGAATCAAACCATGAACAGTATTGTCACACACTGCTAGTAATTCAGCAGGTGGCAGGGTGCACGTCTTAGCGGACAAGCAATGCCTTTTTATGTTTACATTCTGAGATGGGAATAATTTTTGGATTTCACTTCGTGCGTTTGAAGTTTGTTGGCAGTGTTCAAAACGTTAAAAGTCGAAAATCCTTCATTCAGCTAAAATATTATATACAGTAGAACGTCGATTATCCGAAGTGTAATTGGGGGACATGGATGTTCGGAAAACCGATTTTTCGTATAATCGAACTGTACACTTCTACAAGCCGATCAGAAGTACTGTACAGTAAATGTATTTATACAGTATTCACATTGCGCCGAGCGGCACGCCGCAACACTTGGAAGGCGCAGCTGTTGCTGTGAACAGCTGTGATGCTGCAGCTACTTCTGCCGACTGGAGTGTGCCGACTGTTGTACTCAGCGACTGTCGGCTTGGCCTGTCAGCAGGCCCCACTAGAAGCAATGTGGCCCAGTGCGGCTACTGTGGGAAGCTTAGTTTGACGGGAGGGGGAATTGATGGACGGTAGGGTGGGAAGGTAATAATAAATGATAAAAAATTAAAATTAACTGTAACTGTAACTTTTGCCGAACTTTGGTCACGGAGGCCGAGGGGCCCCTTGATCTCGGGGGCCCCGGGGCACTGCCCCGCCTAGCCCTATGATAGCTACGCCACTGCGGCCGCCACCTCACTGGCTGTTGGCTGGGGCACGCCCACCGCCGCGCAGCGGCCGGCCAGTCAGATGGCGGCCGCGGCCTCTAAGTGTGACGTAGGCACGGCCTGTTGTAACGCCTTGGCTCTAGGTGGTGTTGGCTCGAGTCGCCGCGCCTCACTCTCCCATCCCTACTCCTGACCTATTCAGCGGAACCCGGGACCCCACCACCCGATGGCGCAAGTCGAGGAATCTGCAGCCTACACGGTCGCAGAACTGTCTGAGCCTCCGAGTCAGACCCTCCACTCGGCTCTGTACCAGAGGTCCGCTGTCGGTACTGTCAACTACGCTGCAGATGGTGAGCTCTGCTTTCACCTTGCTAGCAAGACTGGCAGTCTTTACCACATCAGATAGCCGCTCAAAACCTGAGACTATCTCTTCAGATTCGAAGCGACACACATCATTGGTACCGACGTGAGCCACCACCTGCAGTTGGCTGCACCCCGTACCCTTCATGGCATCCGGAAGGACCCGTTCCACATCTGGAATACCCCACCCGGTATGCACACGGAGGGCATGTTGGCCTTCTTCCCCTCCTTGGCAGCCATCTCTCCTAAGCGGCTCCATCACCCGCCTAACGTTGGAGCTGTGGTGTCGCACAAGTCCAAAGTGCGCGCCACCTAATTTCGCCGCGCGCCGCCATGCACGCACGGCGCGGCGTTCTTACGTCAGCCACGAGCTCCCTCTGCTACAACTCCGCTCGTGGCCACCACTGAACGACATAGTTCACTTGGGACTGAGATAGGAACGAGTTAACACTTCGGAATCAGATAGGCACCAGTGAAGACTCGGCTATCGGACAGGCACTAGGCAGGCCTCTAGTTCAACTATAGTTGAACACAGCTGTGTATCAGCATTCTGCAGTACTGACCTATGTAAAAGTTAAGTATTACTGAGTCTCCAAGAAATATATATCTCGTTCTAATTTACTCTAGTGTTTCTAGTTTCTGCTGTCCCACTGGCTGCTCACCTACGTACCTGCACAAGCGTGCATCCTTATTCCTGTGTCGGTCTCTTTCCACTCGGCCACCGACACCTTCGACGGAAACGAGACACAAAAGCGGCGACGAGGCCGGGACACAAAAGGAGCTCCCAAATACAAGCAAACCCACCCTGTGTGAAAGCCCAGATCTTGCAGGCTGATTGGTGATCTCAGGATGAGAGACACCATCCGGCTGAGGAACATTTTCCTGAACAGATAGCGCCTTAAATCTGTTCACAAGACGAACCGAGGAGGCCTCACGATCGGTCCCCCGGAATGTCTTGCGCCGCCTGCCACGCACTGGAGCGACCTCCCACGCAACCACGGGTGGTGTGTCCACCTCATTGCTGGCAGTATCAGGGCATGCCGCTGCCGCAGGCCGATCAGTGGAGACGACGGGAGTCCGTTCGGTCCCCACTACCGGCCAACAACAACGACGCCCCTCGATCGCAGCCTCCAGCTGTGCAGGCTGGGAGCTAAGTGTGACCAGCTCAGACTGCATCCGTACCCAGCAGTCCCTATTCTTGTTTACACTGCCGAGAAAACAAAAACTACTGTCGCGATGCACTCAAACGAAGACTACTCTTGGTTAAAACGCGAATTTGAATCTAATATGCATGCGAGCACAGTATAAATTTACAAACAAACGAAAACGCAATCCTGACGATATCCGTGCTTCCAATGAATAGACACCAGTGGTTGACAATGACAGCCGTAATTTTCCGAATTCGAAATATTGAAACATTTCGACCGACAGGGCATTAAAATAAATACAACGGAAATTTTGAAAATTTGTGCTGGAGCGGGATGCGAACTCTGATTTCCCGCTTGGGGCCAGCGGTTGCCTTAACCAATGTAATAATTTATTTGTTTCTTCCTTTTTTGCTCTTCTGGTAGTTAGGTCCGTTGCAGACGTGTTTGCGTTTTTGTTCGTTGTTTATCGTTCAGTTCTTGGCTCAGTATCTTTTATTAGAGTGAGCATGCAGCCCTCTCACCGAACGCGCTGAGCCACCGCGCCGCGTCAGTGAGGCTATCCAGTCACGCTTCCTGTCCTGCCCAAATCCTCAAAGCACACTACGGTGGTAGTGCCCTCTGCCCAATAGTTCCTCTTGCTCGCAGCCTATACTGGATTCCCACGAGGTGTCTAGCGTAATGAAATTGTCAATGGCCTGTTGGAGGGATGTATACAATCTATATAAATGTGAATGTTTGTTCGGTGTACGTTTATCACGTCTGAACCACAAGACTTAAAGAGCTAAAAATTTGTACAGTTACTAATGTCTACCCGGGGAAGGCTTTAGGCACAGTTTTATGGCGATCGGATGGCTATTTATCTATATATAATAATGTGAATGTCTGTTAGGTGTACGATTATCACGTCCGAACGACAAGACGCAGAGACTTAAATATTTGTACAGTTACTAATTTAAACCTGAGGAAGGTTTTAGGCACGGTTTTATAACGATCTGATAGATATTTAGCAATATGAAGAATAGAACGCGAAATGCGGAACAATAATTACTCTTTGGAAATTTTATTTACTCTTTGAAAATAGTTTTATTGGTTGCATTGTTGCTTGAGAGTTGATAATGATAAAAGGGTGGAGTATATTGGGATAGAAAGTTATCGGTGTATAAAAAATTCTACGTGTGTGTGTGTGTGTGTGTGTGTGTGTGTGTGTGTGTGTGTGTGTGTGGTAATATTTCGCTCTGCAGCGAAAACTACAGCATGCAGACGAATGGTCGGTGTGTAATTGTTGACCGAAGTCTCCCATTGTACACCATAGCAGTTCCATGCCGATAGCTATAAAGGGGTGGAAGATATGGAGGTTGAAAGTCGTCAAATTATAAAAAAAATTCTGACTGAAGGCCAGGGAACGTTTGCGAGTCTATAGCAAGGAGGTTACATACAGCGAAACGTGATGCCACAGACCATATCTTTAGTCTATGCGTGCTACAATTTCTTCAGCTCTTTCTCTGTAAGGATAAGCATACGAATAAGGAAATATAAGAATAAATAAATAAAGCTGTACAAAAGAAATTTCTTTTAACACATCTCTTTGAAAAAATCGATTTGACGTTCCGCGCATTACATCAAGTGATCGATCTGTGATATTATTAGAATCATTATTGTCTAATTTTCTGATTGGTTTCTTCGAAACGAGTACATTTTTAAGTGTGATTTGAT
This sequence comes from Locusta migratoria, assembly GCA_026315105.1. Classification (NCBI taxonomy): domain Eukaryota; kingdom Metazoa; phylum Arthropoda; class Insecta; order Orthoptera; family Acrididae; genus Locusta; species Locusta migratoria. The sequence goes on from CM048755.1 coordinate 409,158,900, forward strand.
CTAAACTACTTACTTTCCTGATAGACGGTATGTACATAGACTTCTGCAGTCTGATAGGAATATTTTTCAGTGCCTTCAAAACCAGTTTCATAGCACACTACTGAAAGATTGCTTATCTATCATAATCAACCAACACGCGAGCGGAACCGCAGGTTTAAGCTAGTAATTGATATTTAAAGAGGCTGCGATCAAGAAGAAGTAATGGGCAATAATTTATTGTTCCCTTTTTCTTTGTGAATGAATGAGACGTCTTATACTTCTGAATGGATGACATGAAAGTTGAGAAATAACTTACCTCGAGTGTCTTTAACAAATTCCTTTTTTGATTTGTGCAACGACTGATACTGAGCCACAACGACGACGTTGCTGGCAGGTGATCAGCAACTCTGACGTAGGCGAAGAATAACACATTGTAAATACAGTGTTTTACTACAGCTACGTCAACTGCGAACCACTCTGCAGTTCTGTAATGAGACATCCGCTTCCATGCAGTTCATTTTCTGGTTGTTAATAGTAGCCCGTCATGTGGAAGAGACTGAACACGTCACAAAGGTGCAGACTCCAGTAGTAGTATCACGTAAGTCTCAGATAACACAATTTGTGTTGACTTCTCAAATTGCTTTCGGAAAAAGAGTCAAACGAAAGAAATTTATTATTGCGAAGACGAACCTCTCGCGAAAATTAAAATATTTCTTTTTGGTTAAATCCTGTAGCAATACGTCACCTTGTGAGATTTATACAGACGTGTGAAGTCCAAACTCGACGAATAACTCAAATGTCACAGAAACGCAGGGCGTCTGAAATGTTGTCAAGAACTATCCAACGTTCACTAAAGTTTTATTATAAACAATTAGATCTTGAATAATGGATTTTATTGAGCAAATCAATTGCTGACTAGTGAAACATTCATGTTACTCATCTTTTTTAGTAAAAATCTTCTCCCTTGCATGTCAGATGCTCTTATTTATCTTCCTCAATGTTTAGGACTTTGGTGCAAGACGTCCGGAATTTTAAACATTACGGCGAAGATCCAGCACGCAGTTCTGAAATATGTTTTATTTTTTAACTCACTTTTGTAACTTGACAACAAATTATAACAGTCTTGTACTCTTTCCTACATTTTCAAGATGGCGAAAATCTTTGTAACCTTTTTCCGTGTTTGATAATAACGTATACTTTTTTGACTGTACTCTTGACGATAAACATATTTGTGAAAAATGGATCTGCCACATTGGTATTAACAGTTGACATTAACAGTTCCAAAGTATAACAGGTTATCTAACTCGCCAAGACTGAGTTTCTGCCACGAGAAATTGACAGATTTCAGCATGAGTCCTTGGTTTGCTCTGTGATGAATCAACTGGAAAATAAATATTTAAATACAGTTTTAATGCAATTAGTCAATGATTTTCACTACAACTTAACCATATACATTAATAAGAATTTGTAAAAGTAAGAATAATTGAGAATTTCGTAGTTATAACTATTGTAAAATGTGAAATGTAACATCTACAACGGGACAATATAAATGGAATTTTATGGAGTAACAATTTTCTGCTATTGTAATTCAAAATATGGAACCGATGCTTCAAAACGCAGCAAAAATTTGGAAAAGACTGTATGACCCACTGAATATTTTCGTGTAGTGCATTGACCTCGACGGCTCATTTTATGTTTGCTAGTACCATAACAATAGTTAAAAAAATTAATAGAAAACTGATTTGCACATCTAATTTAATATATCGACCTTAGAGGCGGAAGCGACTATTGAAGAATGGTTCGCGTTATCTCGTCCGTTATATTTCTCAAAGGCAATCGGATTCCAGTCCAACAATCCGTCTGTAATGACCACGATGTCTACGGGAAGTTAAGAAGAAACTTGTTAATTTTGTCAAAAGGCTTTCGAATGGCTTCAGCAGTACAGTATGGTGGCAGGTAGTGTCACTAACATACAGAAACCCGATAAATGTACGTGGCCAGAGGACTGCTATTAGGGATGGCGATTTCTGTTACCAAGGTCCCTGGTCTTAGATGTTCGGGAGTGGTGTTCCAGAGACATATATGGCGTACAACTACTACAGCAGATCTACTGCTTGTATGACAACACACACTGCGAACAACGGACACGCTCTAGCACACACAGAATATCAACGTCTGTTTAACATAAAAAAAATAGGGCACTATGCAACCCTGTCAACTTATATACTGTACTTGTGTTTGCAAAAATATTTGATGTAACCGCCTGAATCAAACCAACAAACATGTAATATTACTATGTAATGGGGCATGTTAAATAATAAATAAATAAATAAATAATAACACATGTTGGCATTGGCCACCACGCTCGTGACAAGGTTACAGTCACCCTTCGAACGTTTAGTCAATACTAATCTATTCTTTGAAAGCAAATACCCTCCCCAGTCACTACCACCACAAGAAGGGGGCATCGAAAATGTCACTGTGAGAAACAGGGTACATGCAATATTTCTTCACGCGATGCAACGCATTTGGAGAACCTAACATGTCACCTGGATGTACAATGTGATCTACGGAGTGGTCACCATTTCACTTCATCCACCACTCAATCTTGGTCACATTACGATACCGCTCACTCACCTTTGGAGATGGAAAGAAGAATAGGGTTTAATGTCCCGTCGACAGCATGGTCTTTAGAGATGGAACACACACACACCTTTTATACTTCTTTGTTGATCTCAGTTCCTTCAGAATAGTTTGCCGGTAATCAATCTTCCCACAGTAAAATGTGTTTGTCGAAAATTACTTCAAAAACACCATGGCAACGAGATCGAACGTAAATACCCGGCAATACAGTGGTGGTGAATTTGGAGCACACTACATCTTCCCATTCTCCCTACGAAGGTACAGCATAATAGTACGAAGTAGTGAACAACAAATACCCGAACCGACAATAACTGCACTCCATCTACTTGGTTGACACGCTGACACACCACCAATCTGCCACCACAACTTCAAAGAGCATCGTTTGGTTTGCGGGTTGGCAATCTACTGTTGGTTTCCCATGAAGACAATGTTGGTCCTTGTAACGCGTACGCCACACTCGGTAGTCCATGCTAATGATCTACTCTCCCCAGAAGGAATATATACTAGTTCCCTAATAAAATATACAAGGTGAATCACCTAACACTTGCACCGCAAATGCTGCGGAAACGGTAAGTGCGATTGATGTGCGGTTTTCACAGAAGTGTTGCGAAGTGCGTGTGGGCCCAGTTTTGTACTGATGGAAGATAATGCTCGGCCTTATAGAGGGTTTTATCACATCAGCATCCATCAATTACTCTCCATGCGCAGCTCTGAAGGAAGAATGAGATTTTTTTAGCTCAGCATGCCCCATCGTTGTGAGACCTGTATTTTTTTTTTTTTTTTTTTTTTAAATTAATTTATTTTTATGCGACCTAACTGCAGTGATCATTGGTCCCTCAACTTACAGATTACTTAAACTAACCTATCTTAAGAACGACACACACACACACACACACACACACACACACACACACACACACACACACACACAAACCAAGCCCGAGGGAGGACTCGGAACATCCGACGTGGAACGGCGGCGCGCACCGTTGCAAGGCGTCTCAGTGCGCACGGTCACTCCAGCGCGGCACCTGTATTGCTTCCAGAGTATATTTTTTTCAACGTATATTCATTTCGACATCGTGTTATTCCTTTTTTCCACGTAAGTTTCGATAGTCCAAGTTTCCAATATTTCGACGTGGTTCCGATCATCTCGAACTATCGAACTTGTGCTGTAATTTTTTCTTATGTGATTATTCTTTATTATTGTGTGGTTATGTTTAGTTAGATAATAGACTTTACATATTCATTATTAAATGTAATCAGCTTTAGATTTTGTAAGGTTTATGTGAACGAAGTACTTCTCAGAGGCTTTGATGTAACAATTTTTGACAAGTCTGGACGGCAAATGCGTCTAGGTGGATTATATTCAGCGACTGCAGACTGTCGAGCTTTGATACTAATGAAGTCGGTATTGATTAGATGTATCCCGGTCACCTTTTCACTCTCGAAATTGCTACGTACAGTCTACCGTATCTGAACACGGAAAAGAACCACCATTGCATCTACAGTTTAAGATGGAATTCGAACCACATGCCATTTCTGACGCCTCACATCGGAGAAAATTGACGGCTAGGCTAAAACGAAATTGGTCAGATACTTAGCCTATTGGAAATCGAACATGCGATCTCTCCGACGAGAGTCCTGCGCTGTACCGCGATACTGTTACCAACATGGTGATTACATGGCCAAGTAGCAGATACTCTTTAGTCAAGCAAAAATATGTTGGAAAACGGGATTGATATTTACGGATGTTTAATTGTATCCTTCCATTGTAGGTTATACACTATCTATGTACGAAATTTGACGTTTGTATGTCCACTAGAAGTACCTTAGACTTTTGATGATCGGTGTGGGAGTGAGTGAGTGACAAAAGTAGCGACCTTCGATTCCAATGTTTTGTAAAATATAAGGTGCAGAAAAGTATAATTTCGAAATATAGCTAGTTATAAAAGGTACTCATAGTCACTGAAAATCCAGGCTCTTAGATGTATCCATAATGAAGATACAGGGGGTAGAAAGTGCCGTGAACGACTTCGAGAAAAGGATGGTACGGCCGTGCGCGCTCTACTTGGAGGGGCACTGCCGTGTCCCCAGATTGCAGTTCACTTGCGGAGCTTTCTGCACTTACTGTCCAGCCTTCTGATTGTTTACGTCCCGGAAATGTTCAGTCCCCTGATTTTTTACGTTCAGTATAAGCAGAAATCTCTGCTGATCAACAGCAAATCCATTTTTCCTGGGTATTTGGTACCTCCTACTAATGTCCCAAAATCTTTTGTTTCTTCCTTCCTTTGTCGAAGAAACGAGCATGTAGCAATTTCACTAATATTATTTATGAACTTTTCCGACAGATACATCTAGTTCGAATCTGCCTGGAAATTTCATTTCAACATATACTACAGAGTTTAGGTTCACACTTGTTTAATATAAGTTCCAGTTGACAGAAAACATGGAACTGCAATAAATTAAGTAAAGTAATTTATAATATTGGAGATTTAAACGTGGGAACCACCAGCACATTTTACACTAAACGGAAGTAAGAGACATTCATAAAGTGGTCTTGAGCGATAATTGTATACATTTACGTTTATTGTAGCAAAATTCATAGAACGTGTTGTCTGAGCCGATAGCAAACACATGTAGAGTGTTTAAAAATCCGACAATAGTCAAGTACATTGCATTTATTTTCACGTCATGAAATCAACTCGTTGCGCCTGAGATCTAGTGGCAGCACAACGTACTTGCAACTACACCATCTGCATATGCGACTCTCGCGACCCAAGAAAGTTCAGGATTTAACGTCCAGCTGGCGAGGGAAGAGAGAAGCTCCCAGGCACAGCAGATCGCGAATCTACTGCAAGCCAAGCAAGGGTCCGGAGTGTAATGTTTGGAAGGTAGAAGTTTATTCCAAAAAGGTGGAATGGAGCGTCTGTCCCATGACACGCATGCGCCAGACACGGAGGAACATACTTTGGCATCGCGTATGCCTGCCTAAGAAGCGTATCTCGCTGACAAAGGTAAATGTAATGTAATTGGCAGAGCGTATGCTGACGTCAGAATAACTCGCTTTCGTAGGAAATTTTAGTCTGATTAATGAAGTATGTGCTAAAACACAGAGTGGATATAACTGGTGCTAAAAAGCGAAGTGGCTCTGTGATTCGTTAGAGAAGTTTTTCGAATTCATTTTTCGCAAATTATTTTTTGTGGGGGATATTACACTCCTGACCATTAAAATTGCTACACTACAAAGATGACGTGCTACAGACGCGAAATTTAACCTACAGGAAGAAGATGCTGTGATATGAAAATGATTAGCTTTTCAGAGCATTCACACAAGGTTGGCGCCGGTGGCGACACCTACAACGTGCTGACATGAGGAAAGTTTCCAACCGATTTCTCATACACAAACAGCAGTTGACCGGCGTTGCCTGGTGAAACGTTGTTGTGATACCTCGTGTAAGGAGGAGAAATGCGTACCATCACGTTTCCGACTTTGATAAAGGTCTGATTGTAGCTTATCGCGATTGCGGTTTATCGTATCGCGACATTGCTGCTCGCGTTGGTCGCGATCCAATGACTGTTAGCAGATTATGGAATCGGTGGGTTCAGGAGGGCCGGCCGCGGTGGCCGAGATGACTGAGGCGCTCCAGTCACGGTCAGCACGGCCACTACGGTCGAGGGTTCGAATCCCCCCTCGGGCATGGATATTTGTGCCGTCTTTAGTCTTTTAGGTAGGCTAGTTCATAAGTAGTTTGTGAGCTTAGGGTCTGATGACCCCGTAGTTAAGTCCCATAAGTTGTACAAACATTTGAACATTTGGTTCAGGAGGGCAAGACGGAACGCTGTGCTGGATCCCAACGGCCTCGTATCACTAGCAGTCGAGATGACAGCCATCTTATCTGCATGGCTGTAACGGATAGTGTAGCCACGTCTCGATCCCTGAGTCAACAGATGGGGACGTTTGCAAGACAACAAACATTTGCACGAACAGTGCGTATCACCCGGCGTGATGATATGGGGTGCCATTGGTTACACGTCTCGGTCACCTCTTGTTCGCAAAGACGGCACTTTGAACATTTCAGATGTGTCACGACCCGTGGCTCTAGTCTTCATTGGATCCCTGCGAAACCCTACATTTCAGCAGGATAATGCACGACCGCTTGTTGCAGGGCCTGTACGGGCCTTTCTGGATACGGAAAATGTTCGACTGCTGCCCTGGCCAGCACATTCTCCAGATCACCCATCAAATAAAAACGTCTGGTGAATGGTGGCCGAGCAACTGGCTCGTCACATCACAATACGCCAGTCACTACTCTTGATCAACTGTGGTATTGTGTTCAAGCTGCATGGGCATCTGTACCTGTACACGCCATCCAAGCTCTGTTTGACTCAATGCCCAGGCGTATCAAGGCCGTTATTACAGCTAGAGGTGGTTGTTATGGGTCCTGATTTCTCTGGATCTATGCACCAAAATTGCGTGAAAATGCAATCACATGTCAGTTCTAGTATAATATATTTGTCCAATGAATGCCCGTTTATCTTCTTGGTGTAGCAATTTTAATGGCCAGTAGAGTATTAGAGACAGAAGGACACACTGGAGGCAGACACTGTGGTGAGGGGAGATTCTGGTGCAGGGCACCAATGACATGATTTCTGATGCTGAACGGCTGGGATGTGCTGGTACTCAACTAGCTGAGACAGTGCAGAGGTGCATTGTAACACCATTGCTTGCAAACCGTAGTGTTATATTCTACAGTACAGGTAGGCCTTCTTTAAGATACGGAAGATAGGTTCAGTCACGTAATTTGTCAGTATCTGTTTCTTGAGCAGACATGAATATTGAGGACACTTAGTTGGCTTCATAATCATTGTCAATTGCGAATAAAACTAGTCGGTGTTTTTTTTATCTATTATCGAAGGAAAAGTAAGGGATACACGTTCAGTCATTTCTCACCTTTGTCAACAGAAAATTTCTCTTGCATATTAATCCCATACTGTATTTATTTTTTATTGATGTTGCGTTTTGTGTTGTTCTAATTTGTCTCTGTGGTAATAAAGGCTATGAAATAAGTAGTTTGCACCATTAAATCACTTATGAAGCTAATCATTTCATGTGAGTAACAACACTTGGACCATTACTGAAGAGCAGAGATGCGAGTACTCCATTAGCTCGCTCGGACCATTATCAATTGTGCATGAATCTCGGTAAATTTTCTGGAGAGTTTTTTTTGTATTGAGGAGCAAGCACAGCACAGAACGTAACATGAGGTACCCACCTACCTACTTATTAAAATGTTCAAATGTCTGCAAACCTATGGGACCGAATTTCTGTGCTCATCAGTCCCTAGACTTACAAACTACTTAATCGAACTTAAAAGAAATCCTTAGGGCAACACCACATCCATGTCTGAGGAAGGACTCTAACCTCTGGCGGGAGCGGCCGTGCAGTCCCTGACATGACGCCTAGAACCGCACGGCCATTTCCGCGCGGCATACCTACTTATAAAACACCACACTATGCAGAATGTACAGAATTTGATCTTCTATAAAAAGCTTTTTCTTAATTATGAGTTAACTGATTTCAATCATTTGATTAATAATTTCTGGAAATTTATGTCTGGTTCATAGAGCACAGTAATAAACGCAACAACATCACGTAACAGTTTTACCGTCACTCATAAAATGAATACAATATATATATTCTGTAAGAAAAGTAAAAAGTCATGATAGCACTTACATCTACTTTGTGGCAGACTTTTGTAATAGCTCAGGAGCAGAAAAAAAGTTTTACCGTCTATGTTACAAATTTCAGCAGGAATGGATGGGAGATATTGAAACAAGTGATAATATGCCTTGGACATACACAAATCACAGTTCTGTGCCAAACGTGTAACTCTTATATGAACACCTACACTAAGGAAGCATTGCTGAGGAACAAGCTAAGTTATTCGAAGCTGCAAAAAGTGGTACTAAGGTACCAAGTGTCGATCCATGCCGGAAATCCCTTATTAGATGTGATGTAGCCTTCATGGTCAGGCATCATCTTCTAAAATATAAAGCAGAGTGTCCGTATGTTTGTACGTGTTGCATACAAATCTACAGCTTTCTTCCAATCTTTATGAAATTTTGTACACGTAAGCTTCAATCCACGAGGACGGTCGCCGTAAGTGTAAGAATCACATACGATATATAGTTCACGAGATATGATGTTATAAACAATGAGATGCGCGAAAAACTGCTGCATTTTGCGACAATGCTGCTCATTTTCCCCTAAACAATTGGACCGATTTCAACCAAATTTGGTACAAACATTCCTTACAGTGAGATAACAATTGCTGCATGGTTAAGAATCACATACGGCACATGGTTCAAAAGGTATTACGTCATAACCAATAGAAATCGCAAAAAATGTCATAATGCGGCGAGACTTTCGAAATACTGTATGAAAATGACAGTACTTAGCGACTTGCAACAAAATTTAAACATAATTTCAAACCTTTATTAAACTTTTTCTCGCTGGTAACCATAGTAAAATGATGAAAGGAAAAAGTTTCTCGCTTACTACTTTTCCGCCGTTTGTGGAATAAAACTACGGCTCTCGGTATGACGTTACAATTTATAATTTGAACACTACTAATTGTAGCGACAGAAAATTTTACAGACAGTATACACATATATAGTTGAATGTAGCTTCTAAATTGTATCACATTCCGACACGTAGTTCATGAGATATGAGCACGTAAACAGTAACGTTCTGCTGTTCATGGACTAAAACTACGTTACAATTTATAATTTCGACACTACGAATTGTAGCTCCAGGAAATTTTACAGATACTATACACGCATATATTTGAGTGTACCTTCTAAATTGTAGTTCATGAGATATGAGCACATAAACAATGGCGTTCATGGAAAACCACCCCACTCAAAATGTTCAAATGTTTGTAAATCAATTGGACCAAACTGCGTGGTCATCAGTCCGTAGCTTACAAACTACTTAAACCTGGGTAAACTAACCTACGGACAAACACACACACCCATGCCCCAGGGAGGACTCGAACCTCCACGGCGAGCAGCCGCGTGCTCCGCAGCGAGACGCTTTAGACCGCTCGGCTACTCCACCGCGGCAACCACCCCACTCACCACGTTTTAATCTATTACTTCTTTACTACCAATTGTATTCCCAAGAGATTTTACAGACATACAGACCTTATACAAATGAATATATATCTGAAAAACGGCAGGAATAAATACATAAATACCCGGGCAACGCCGGGTTTTCAGCTAGTTATATTATACAGCTGGCGAATACTGTCTTGGGAGACAATGTTCCACTCCTGCTCGATCTGTTCACCTATTCTGCAAGAGTCGTATCATGAGTCTCACGTGTGAGTTGTCGACCCATCATACCAATACGTGGTAGGTTTGGTAGGTTTGGATACAAGTCCGGACATCGTGCTGACCACTGAAGTTGCTTCACGTCTCGCACAGCCCGTGAAGTTTCACGGACAGTGGGTGGGCTAACAATACATCCCCTTTCTGTTGCAAGAATGGCAAAAGAGCAACCCTTACAACATTCAGCTCGTACTAAGCACTGGTCAGCTTTCCCTCCACAAACACCAAAACTAAACGAAAATTGTACCTTATCTCACGCTAGACCATAAGGCCTGGGATACGGTCATTGTGTCTTGGGCAAATACACTCTACCAGATAATGTTCGCTAGATGTGCGTCGTCTGCGGAAACGAACATCACTTACCTGCTCTCATCGCTAAACACCACGGGCGATTCGTGATCCTCTGACGGCACCAACCGAGCCGCGCGCGTCCGATACTGTGGCAAGAGTGAAACACAGGTTAAATGTGTGCTAGTAATTAGTTGGCAACGATCCACTTCTGGGCTCAAAGACTCTCTTACCTGCGGTGTAGTAGCTGCGCGATCTGCTACCTTTGCCCCTACAATACGGCGATATTTGAGGACGTCTTTGCGTCATGGATTCCAGAACCTCGACTACCGGTGTGAGAATGCTCTCGTGACCGTTGGGACCAGCATCTTTGCATAACTGACACAGCAATCCAACTTGTGTGGCTGTTCCACGAAAGGACTAATCCGCCTCTCGGGAATTTGACCCCTTTCCAACTCAATAAGTTGGCTGTACGAAGCTGTTTGTATACAACGAAATAAATTTCATTAGTCATGTTCAGTAACCATTTTCCGTAAGATATTATATAATAAAAAATCCGGGTGCTAGAAACAGTGTGCATCATCATCTAGCAAAGAGCTGTTGAACATAATAGTCCTGTGACAGATCCTAAAGTATAGTCCATTAAGCTATCAAACCCAGATGGGTATGATACTTTCATTCTTCCAGTATGTTTCATGTAGCACTGCGGCTACCCAGACAAATGAAAGAGCAACAATACCTCTATAGTCCAGAATCTTGAGTGGTTGAAGCTTAGATAAAGCTGAAAAAATATATAAGCTCCAGACACATTCTATGATCCTTGTAGTGAAGTAATTATTTTTAATGTTTCTGTAGTGAAAGTTGCAGGAATAAAGATAGAAATTTATAAAGTATCACAATCCGGACAGTAGTTTTCTCTGCCTACTACCATATAAACGTAACATAATGGGAAATTTACTGGCGGAATAGATACAGTCAACAAATGTAGTGCATTTTCGGTAGTTTTACTAAAGTGCTCCACATGAATAGATCATTCAAATTCTAAATTAGTTGCATAGACAGCCAACTCTAAAGGCATTTGAGGAAGCTAAAGGTCTGGATGAGTATCAAGTTATCATTATAAAAGTGCTTTGTTCAAGAGTATCAACACAGATAAGTTAAAAACATTGTAACCAATCACTTAAATTTTCGCATAACTTTTAAATCTCATACAGTGGCAATTTAGCATGACAGAACACCATGGAAGGGGCATGTGGAATGAAGCGTTCCAGAAATTCCTTTCAGAATTTTATGATTTTTAAGCATTCAGACAAAATACGTAGTATCCTCGAAAAGTTTTAAATGTACTTTACTGATATGTTCTTGTTGGAGAGTAACATAGATAGAAAAACAAGGTACTCTGACCGAATTGAGCCGACCGCGGTGGCCGAGGGGACTGAGGCGCTCCAGTCACGGTCTGCACGGCCACTACGGTCGGGGGTTCGAATCCCCCCCTCGGGCATGGATATTTGTGCCGTCCTTAGTATTAGTTAGTTCGTAAGTAGTTTGTAAGTTTAGGGACTGATGACACCGTAGTTAAGTCCAATAAGCTATATAAACATTTGAACATTTTTGACCGAATTGAACCTATCATGGACTGGAAATGGTTATGTTTGGTATTTGCAAACCATTTGCAGCCATTAACGGACATCATATTTATAAACAACGATAGAATTTTTATACATGACAGTGGGCCATTTCACCGGACCTCAACTGTTTTAGTTGGTTTGAAGAATGTTTTGGGCCGGCCGCGGTGACCGAGGAGACTGAGGCGCTCCAGTCACGGTCTGCACGGCCACTACGGTCGGGGGTTCGAATCCCCCCTCGGGCATGGATATTTGTGCCGTCCTTAGTTGTAAGTAGTTGATAAGTAGTTTGTAACTTTAGGGACTGATGACCCCGTAGTTAAGTCCCATTGACTCTACAAACATTTGAACATTTGAACATTTTATTTTGAATGTTTTGGACAGTTCCAGCGAATGATTTTGCCACCCAAATCGGCCGATATGAGCCTCATTGAACATTTATGAAACATAATCGAGAAGTTGTGTACAAAATCTTACACCAGCAACACTTTCGCGATTGTAGATAGGCGGTATGACACTATTTCCAACGACTTGTGGAGTCAATGCCAGGTCGACATGGTGCACTGCTCCGCGCAAGAAGAGATCCGTCACGATGTTAACAGGTACCACATAACTTTCGTTCAAAAATGTTCAAATGTTTGTAAACCTAAGGGTCCGAATTTCTGAGGTCATCGGTACCTAGACTTACGAACTACTTAAACTAACTTCTGCTAAGGACCACACCCATCCACACACACACACACACACACACACACACACACACACACACACACACACATGCCCGAGGGAGGACTCGAACCTCCGACTTTACTAACCGGTAAATGACAGCATCATTCAAAAATCAAATGTTCAAATGTTTGTTAAGCTTAAGGGACTTAACTGCGGAGTCATCAGTCCCTAAACTTACAAACTACTTATGAACTACTTACGAACTAGGACGGCACAAATATCCATGCCCGAGGGGGGATTCGAACCCCCGACCGTAGTGGCCGTGCAGACCGTGACTGGAGCGCCTCAGTCTTGCAAGCGTGAAGGTCGGGGTGAGAGTTTAAAATAGAGAAAGTTTAACTTTTATAACTCACAACCACCAGCTGCGAACCAAATTCCTAAACATGCAAAAACACTGGAACTGTTATTGCGACTGATTGACTCGTTTTCTAGGGGATGATATCACACGTTCGCAGCTTTCCTTCCCTGCATATGATTAACAAAACAAATTCATAATAAATTCAAGTTCATGAGAGAAAAGGGTGTACTAACTACTATTTTTGAAAACACGTGAAAGTTCACTTTATGTTGTTTATTTCACAATACTTGAACCCTGTGGCTGATACGTCTGTAAGTCGGCACATTTATCAAATAAAGTTATAGCTCGAGAGCCCCCAGACAAAATGAATATTTGTCGTGAATTGTTTTCACACCACGTGGCTGTCTCAAACACCGTTTATGTTCATGTCTATGCGACGACACGTGTTACATTAACAAATCACAGTCACTTTAATTCAATGCGATGCACACCTTGTTCCACCGGCTAAATATTCACAAACACACAGTAGCACTCGATTTAACTTGGTGCAGTCTACGACGAGCAACCACACGTGGCGATTGCCACAGACAAATCTCAAGTCACCACCTCGAGATCCACATGCCGACTGACGCAGAGCGACCCCGCCAGGCCAGCTACACCACGTGCTCTCTGGAGTCCTCACTTCCTGCCCTCGCGCGCGCGCCAAAACTCAACTGCCGGGGTTTTTTCCCCTACGTCATCAACTTCCCCATGTAAGCTGTTGTAACCGATTTGCCAACGTACAGCGCTCAGCCAATACATTTCTAAAACTTTACTTAAAATCAAAATAATTACACTACAGATTAAACAAATATTTTCTTACGTTTTTATATTAATATAAACATCCTTTGTACTGTTTATCATAATTGTGCAATTTCTTATACCACAGATAAGTGATTTAACTGAATACTTCAAGATAAAATACAAAAGATTAATTGAAAATAAAATGAGAAATAGTTAATATATTATTTTTATAAACAAACATTGCCATGCTAGTTGTGTAACTGTCTTGTTTTCGTTGGTAATTTATTACTTTTCATTGTCAATTAAACATATTACGTTAGATGTGACTATATCAGCTAATGTATTGATTATTTATCAACAGGCTATTTTGTAATGAGGGCCTTAAAGGTTCCTAACTGCATCGTATTACTTCAAATGCCAGTAGTATTACAATATTTGTGCACTGCACTGTGCCTGGCACTCGCCATTGTCCCTCTCTCCCCTCACCGGAAACGAACTGTAAAATCCTAAGTTGGAACAAGCCACCAACATCGGCCTGCTCGCTGGCCTCCCGTCAGCTACAAGCACACAGCAAATCTCAACGTGGAGAATTTCTACCTATGGCCTAACTATAAATGTTGTCACCCAACTGTGTACATACATTGCTACCATAATTAATAAGATTAAAATTGTGTAACATTTAGTGCATTGGCATGGTCAATGTTTGCAGTGAACTTCATACTGTTTAATTATCAAATGCTATTAATTACCAGTATTTCTATTGGGCGGTAATCTCACAGTCTCCTCGGGCACCGCGGCCGGCCAGCATCATTCGCGAACAGTCTAAGAGAACTACTCATATTGTCTCTTAAATAATTTATAAAAACAAGGAACAGTAAGGGCCCTATAACACTTCCCTGGGGAACGCCAGATATAATTTCTGTCCTTTCTGACAGGACATCACGAATCCAATCGCACAAATGTGGCGATATTCCATATGCAAGCAATTTGATTAGAAGACGCTTGTGTGGTACACCGTCAAAAACCTTCCGGAAATCTAGAAACACGGAATCGATTTGACATCCCTTGTGGATAGCACTCATAATGTGAGTAAAGAAATACCTGTGTTTCACAGGAATGACACTTTTTGACTCCATGTTGACTATGGCTCAATAGGTTGTTCTCTTCGAGGTAGTTCATAATATTCGAGGAAAGTATAGGTTCTAAAAACCTGCTGAAAACAGACGTCGGTTATATAGGCCTGTAATTTTGCGGATCACTCATATTGCCTTTCGTAAATATTGGAGTGTTCTGTGCAACTTTCCAGTCGTTGGGTACGGATCTTTCACTGGTCGATCGGCTGTATATAACAACTATGTATGTGGGTATTGCATCGGCATACTCTGAAAGGAACCTAATTGGTGTACAACAGTGACTGAGACACTTACTTTTGTGAAGTGATTTAATTTGCTTTAATACTCCAGGGGTATCTACTTCTAAATTACGCATGCTGGCAGCTGTTCCTGACACGAATTCTGGAGTATTTGCTTCGTCTTCTTTAGTGAAGGAATTTCGGAAAGCTCTGTTAAGTAATTCTGCTTTAGCAGAACTTTTATCAGTAGCAACACCATTGCTATCGCGTGGTGAAGGTATTGCTTGTGTTTTGCCGCCTTTATACTTTACACACGATCAGAATTTCTTCGAATCTTCTACCAAATTTCGTGACAGGGTTTCGTTGAGGAAACTATTATATGCTTTTCGCCTTGAAGATCGAGCTAAATTTCGAGTTTCAGTGAAAGACTGCCAGTTTTGGGATTTTATGTCAGTTTAAATTTGGCATGCCTTTCTCTTTCCTTTCTCACAAGTGATCTAACCTGTTTTGTGTACCACGGCGGGTCAGACCCCCCTTTTGTTATTTTGTTTGGTATAAATTTTTTCAGTGGTTGTCGATATTTTTCTTTGAATGTAAGCCACATCTGCTCTACACTCACATTGCTAGTTTCGAATGAATGGAGATTCTCACTCAGGAAAACGTTGACGAATTTTTATCCGCTTTTATGAATAAATATAATTTTCGTTTATTTTGGTAGATTTGGGAAATACGATATTCATTCTCGCTACGACAACGATGTGTTCACTAACCCCCGCGTCTGTTTTGATGTTCTTTATTATCTTCTGATTTGTTGCTGCTGGTCAGATATGAGAGAAACGGTGTTGTTCATCACATATGAGGAGTTCATAATATCGTACGTTACACCGACGTATATACATTTACTTTTGTCCAAGATATTCGATACCGGCGATGATAAAAATAGATGCTTCGGAAATCAGTTTTCGGGGATCTCTTGCAGCTTTCGCCAATAAGAGGAAAGACACCTTTTGAAAAACTCTCGACAGATGAAAGTAACAAGATATTGAGTTCTCTAAGTAAGAATACAAAAAATTTATTCGCAATTGCGAATATGAATAAGTGTCAGCTGTTTGAGTTAATGATGGCATATGAAAATTTGTGCCGGACCGGGCGTAAACCCCGATTTCTCGCATTTCGCGAGCGGTCCCGTTGTCATTACGCTACCCGCGCACGCTTCCCAGACCAAACCAAACATCCATATGCCACACACTGCCTTCTGCCCATGAGGGCACCTACTTCCTATGATGTAATTTCCGCACAGGGGACACGCACACTACACATCGCATTCTCCATGTACACCCAATCTCTGGACGGAACAGTTGATCTGTGATGAACTTGCCATAAACGCGAGACAGCCCAGTGACTTGGACTTTGTTGAAAGCCTAAGCAGAATATGATTAGGTGTGACTTCACAAGAGATCATAATTCACTCATTACTAGATCAATACTTCTTAAATCTAATCAAATGAAAGCAAACTACTAGAAGTTACTGAACAACTCTCAAAACATCATGATCACTCAGTTTGTATATTACCTATGATAAACATATGTCAATAATTAAACAATGCACTGCTTACATCTCTTCCTTAACCAGAAACAAAACTTACAAGGGGAACACCAAGTATGGTACCAACGGATTTTGATGGGTCGTTGGTATGCTGAGAGGGAATTCCTCCAGACCATCAAGCTAAATGGATTTATTCCAATGGGCCTTGATTTCTAAGAAACTCGAGATCAAATTCGCAGCAAATTACCACGTGTAACGTCTCTACTTATACATGGCAGTTACAAATCATTGAGACAGCATGGTATAATTGGTAAGGTGCTAGGCTCCCATGCAGGAGACCCGGGTTCGATACCTAGGGGCAAAACAATTTTTTAAAATTGTAATTGCTACCTTTTATATCCACCCCCATGAACCACAGACATTGCCGAGTTGGGTGGCTTGCGTGCCTCAACGATGCAGATAGCCGTACCGTAGGTGCAACTACAGCGGAGGGGTATCTGTGGAGAGGCCAGACAAACGTGTGGTTCCTGAAGAGGGGCAGCAGCCTTTTCAGTAGTTACAGGGGCAACAGTCTGGATGATTGGCTGAGCTGGCCTTGTGACATCAGCTAATGTGGCTTTGCCATGCAGTTACTGCGAACGGCTGAAAGCAAGGGGAAACTACAGCCGTTACTTTTCCCGAGGACATGCAGCTCTACTGTATGAACATATGATGATGACATCCTCTCGGGTAAAATATTCCGGAGGTAAAATAGTCCCCCATTCGGATCTCCGGGCGGGGACTACTCAGGAGGATGATGTCATCAGGAAAGACAGTACTGGCATTCTACGGATCGGAGCGTGGAATGTTAGATCCCTTAATCGGGTAGGAAAATTAGAAAATTTAAAAAGGGAAATGGGTAGGTTGAAGTTAGATATAGTGGGGATTAGTGAAGTTCGGTGGCAGGATGAACAGGATTTCTGGTCAGGTGAGTACAGGATTATAAATACAAAATCAGTTGGGGGTATCACAGGAATAGGACTGATAATGAATAAGAAAATAGGAATGCGGGTAAACTATTATGAGCAGCAAAGTGATCGCATTATCATTGTCAAGATAGATACGAAGCCAACACCGACAACAGTAGTACAGGTTTATATGCCAACTAGCTCTGCCGATGATGAGATAGAAGAAATATATGAGGAGCTAAAGGAAATTATTCAGACAGATAAGGGAGTGGAAAACTTAATTGTGATGGGAGACTGGAATTCGGTAGTAGGAAAAGGAAGAGAAGGAAAGATAGTAGGTAATATGGACTGGGCAGAAGGAATGGAAGAGGAAGTCGCCTGGTAGAATTTTGCACGGAACATGATTTAATCGTAACAAACACGTGGTTTAAGAATCACAAAAGAAGGTTGTACACTTGGAAGAGACCAGGAGACACCGTAAGGTATCAGATAGATTTTATAATGGTAAAACATAGATTCCGGAACCAGGTTATAAACTGTAAGACATACCCAGGGGCAGATATAGACTGACCATAACTTGTTAGTCATGAACTGTAGGCTGAAACTGAAAAAACTGCAGAAAGGTAGGAAAATAAGAAGATGGGACCTAGATAAATTGAAGGAACTTGAAGTTCTGGAGAATTTCAGAGGGAGATTTAGGCAACAATTGACAGAAACAGGGGGAAATAAAACAGTAGAAGAAGAATGGGTAGCATTGAGAGATGAAATAGTGAAGGCAGCAGAGGACAAAATAGGTAGAAAGGCAAGACCTACAAAAAATCCTTGGATATCACAGGAAATACTAAATTTAATGGATGAAAGGAGAAAATATAAAAATGCAGTAAATGAAACAGGCAAAATGGAGTACAGACGACTAAAAATGAGTGACAGGAAGTGCAAAATGGCTAAGCAGGAGTGGCTAGAAGCCAAATGCAAATCTGTAGAAGAATGTATAAGAAGGGGAAAAGTAGATATCGCCTACAGGAAAATCAAAGAGACATTTGGGGACAAGAAAAGCAACTCTACGAATATCAAGAACTCAGATGGGAAACCAGTTCTCAGCACGGAAGGGAAAGCTGAAAGGTGGAAAGAGTACTTAGAGTAGCTCTACAGAGGAAATGAACTTAGAGACGATATTGTAGGAAGGGAAGAGGAAGTAGATCCAAACGAAATAGGAGATACTATACTGAGAGACGAATTTGACAGAGCCCTGAAAGACCTAGGTCGGAACAAGGCCCCAGGAGTAGATGACATACCCTCAGAGCTACTAAAGTCTCTGGGAGAGCCAGCCATGACAAAACTATTTGAACTGGTGTGTAGGATGTATGAGACAGGCGAAATACCCTCAGATTATAAGAAAAATGTAATAATCCCCATTCCAAAGAAATCGGGCGCAGACAGGTGTGAAAATTATAGAACCATCAGTTTGATAAGTCATGATTGAAAAAATTTTAACACGAATTATCTACAGGAGATTGGAAAAGCTGGTAGCTGACCTCGGGGAAGATCAGTTTGGATTCAGGAGGAACGTAGGAACCCGGGAGGCAATTTGTAACTGTTGTTATGGTCTTCAGTCCGGAGACTGGTTTGATGGTGCAGACAGTTTTAAATTTTACTTTTTATTCTATTGACATGGAGTCAGCCACATTTTATTCAACAACTTTTTTAATGTGAGCTTTATGTAATACTTCTGAATAAGGCAAAATTACTTTTGCCGAATCCTAGGTCAAGGTTTATGCATGTAAACCATATTTATGCAACTGGTCGGCTGAAACTGACTTTTGGATAGAAAAGAAAAAGTTCCCAGTGCGAATTCCAATAAGGACGAAATATCAGAGTGGCTAAAATCTATAAACCTCGGTTTTGAAGACGGTATGTTGAAAAAATAGCTTTTAGATATATTTCAAAATCACAGACCAGCGCAAAACCAGTACGCTATAGATGAAATGGCGAAGAATGCAGGGAAAACTATTTTTAGAATTCCTCCGCACTGCTGTGAATTAAACGCCATCGACTAAGTGTGGGCCAGAATCAAAGGCTATGTTGCAGCGAAAGACAAAACATACAAATGCCGGAAGTTAAAGAACTGCAAGAAGAAACCGTAAAAACAGTGACTGCAGAAGTTTGGAACAAGTGTGTCCTCCGTGTCGTATTTTTAGTTCAAAGTCAAATGTGGAAATTGTAGAGGCGTGAGAGAGGAGCGGTTTGGTATAAACATCAATGAAAACAGTTCAAGTTTGAAAGAATGAACCTTGCTTCGCCGTCCTTTACCATTATTATTAGTGGGAATGTTATTGAAAATTGTATATGAATGGAGTGTTTCGTAAGCAATCTGTATGAAAACAAATCTGTTTTGACAGAATGAACTCAGTTTTATCGTACTTTTAACATTATTGTAACTGGCTTTGAATCTTCCATGTCGTGTTTTATTTCGCTACATTGTTGTCCAGGTTTCTCAGTGTCCGCTATGACGTCAGCTCGGCAGCCAGCCGAGGCCACCAGCTGCAAAGCGTGCGCCAAGGATTTTGTACACCCCTTCGTATCACGTGAACACCGAATGCTTTCTCTGGAAACGATCGTAGTCGCTCACGTGACGCTGTTTACGTTTCGTCCCAGCTCTCGGTGAACGGACTATAGATGTTATACGATTAATTCAAGCCGGCCGCAGTAGCCGCGGGGACTGAGGCGCTCCAGTCACGGTCTGCACGGCCACTACGGTCGGGGGTTCGAATCCCCCCCTCGGGCATGGATATTTGTGCCGTCCTTAGTATAAGGGAGTTCGTAAGTAGTTTGTAAATTTAGGGACTGATGACCCCATAGTTAAGTCCCATAAGCGTAACAATCATTTGAACATTTCAATTCAATTCAAATGTTTGTAAATCTATCGGACCAAACTGCGTGGTTATCATTCCGTAGCTTACAAACTACTTAAACCTAGGTAAACTAACCTAAGGACAAAACACACACACAAACACACACACACCCATGCCCCAGGGAGGACTCGAACCTCCACGGCGAGCAACCGCGCGCTCCGCAGCGAGACGCTTTAGACCGCTCGGCTACTCCACCGCGGCGATCTTATACGCTGAAGAGCCAAATAAACTGACACTCCTGCCTAAATACAGTGCAGGGCCCCATGAGCACACATAAGTGCCGAAACATGACGTGGCATGGAACTGACTAATCACTGAATTAGTCCTGGAGGGAACTGACAGGAAGCATCCTGCAGGGCTGTCTATAAACAGTACGAGGGGGACGATCTCTTCTCAACAGCCATCCCAGATATGCTCAATAGTATTCATAGCTGAGGA
The DNA here is from genome assembly GCA_026315105.1 of Locusta migratoria. Lineage (NCBI taxonomy): Eukaryota > Metazoa > Arthropoda > Insecta > Orthoptera > Acrididae > Locusta > Locusta migratoria. The sequence continues at coordinate 409,179,831 of CM048755.1, forward strand.
GTTTGGTGGTGATCTGAAGTGTTTAAGCTCAGAAGAGTGTTCCTGGAACCAGTCTGTAGCAATTATAGACGTGTGGGATGTCGCATTGTCACGCTGGAATTGCCCTAGTCCGTCAAAATGCATAATGTACATAAATGGATGCAAGTGATACGTCATGATGCGTACATACGTGTCACCTATCAGACGCGTACCTAGATTTAGCAAGGAGTCCCATACTACTTCAACTGCACACGCCCCACACAATTACAGAGCCTCAACCAGCTTGAATACTCCTCTGCTGACATGCATGGTCCATGGATGCACGACATAGTCTCAATACCCGTACAAGTCCATCCGCTCGATACCATTTCAAACGAGATTCGTGAGACCAGGCAACATGTTTCCATCATCAATAGTCCAATGTCGGGGCTGACAGATCCAGGCAAGGCATAAGGCTGAGTGTCGTGCAGTTAGCGAGGTTACATGAGCGGGCCTTCAGCTCCAAAAGCTCATATCGATTATGTGTCGTTGAGTGGTTCGCACGATGACAGTTGTGGATGGCCCAGCATTGAAATCCGTAGCAATTTGCGGAAGGGTTGCCCTTCTGTCACGTTGAACAATTCTCTTCAGTTGTTTTCGGTCCCGTTCTTGCCGGATCTTTCTGCGGCCTATAATGAATATACCCCATAAAATTCCGCTTGTTTGGATATATGCAAATTGCGATACCACAGGGAAATTTGCCGTTCTATATGTATAATCACAAATTTAATTATAAAACATTACAATACGATACAAGACTTTAATTGCATCAATGGCAAGGTATTTTATTTCATTAAATTTTTTATGTTTGTAAAATCATAGCATTAATATTACGCAATAATGTAATTTTACCAATCAAATTTCTAATTAATATTACCTGATGTCTTTCACTATATTCTGATCTGTTTGCGATACTTAACTTTTCCCAAAACTTCATATTTATTTTAATTTAGCTATTATAAAAATATTAGCAAACCTTACGATCTTAATTTCCGTTTTGCTTTGATATAAAATTACTATCCTTACATTTGTCATAATTTTGTGTAAATCTGCTTTATGAAAGATTCATTTATGTTCCACGAACAAACTATGTTATGTTGTAACTACCTGGTTCTAGAATGTTCTAGCACAAATGTAATGTATTAATATGCGCGAATTGGCGCGAACAGAGTGAGTTGTTAGTCTTACTTCAGTCAGTCAACTATTTGTATTCAACATGTGAAGAAGTCGTTGGTCCGAATATGTATATTTCTTTGTGTGTGTGACCATCATTTGATAATAAAGAAGAAACTTACACCAACGACATGTACACATTTCATGATCCCAAAAGACTCTAAAGTACCTGTCGTCTTGAGGGTCTTGATAATAATGTACAAGCAGGCGAGATATTGAAACTATTCGAGCTGTTCAAACTACCGGATCTACCACTGAACGACCGAGACAATAAAGTGATGTATAACTTTTATTTATGAAACACATGTAAAATGCGGTTCTAACGGTGAGTAACACCATTAAAGGCCGCAGCGATGTCGAAGATATGATGTTTTATAGGATTACCGATATTCACAGTGCAATCATGTAATCGTTGTATGGGAAAATTGCCACTTCATCCCTACCTCGCAGATGCTCAGTCGCATCTTTCGTGCGCCGACTATAACACCACGTTCAAACTCACTTTAATCTTGATATCCTGCCACTCTAGCAATAGTAACCGATATAACGCATGCTTCAGACACTGTTGACATTGACAGACATTGCCGACCATAGCGCCATACTTCTGTGTGAGCATACACATGCTTATACCAGTTAGGGTCTTCAGTGTATAATCGCAGTTCCCGGGAATGGAATGAAAGCATCGACAATTAATAAGGCAACGATGAAGTATATTGAGGTTGCCACGGTGGAGTAGCCGAGCGGTCTAAAGCGTCTCGCTGCGGAGCGCGCGGTTGCTCGCCGTGGAGGTTCGAGTCCTCCCTGGGGCATGGGTGTGTGTGTTTGTCCGTAGATTAGTTTACCTAGATTTAAGTAGTTTGTAACCTACGGACTGATAACCACGCAGTTTGGTCCGATAGAATTACAAACATTTGAACATTTGAAACCTTCAAAACCCTGGCTGGAACTGCTGGTGGATGGCCACCTTGCTTGTCTGCTTGTCATGGTTATCCACAGCTGCTTTAGCCACGTGTTTCACAGCATGGTGCCTTAGGCTTTGTTTATAGACCGCGGTTCCTCCACAGTGGAGCAACCACTGTTTTTTGCAGAAGCTACGCTCGTCATGCAGCATGCGATTCAGCTGCAGTGACCTTAAGGACCCTGTTCCCACCTGGCAGTCAGACAAAAGGTGCATTGCCATATGGTGCGCCATTCTGCCACATGCACCACACAGCCCCATAAGCCACCGTGTAAGCAGACGCCACTGCGGTTTGGAAGTGCAGCCACTGGTATTTTGACGCTGCAGAGGAAGAGCGGAGGGGCCACTACTACAGCCTCGCTATAAACAGGTGCTACGCTGCCTTATGAAGAACAACGATCTGCCAAACCGCCGCAATTTCTCCGCCTAAGGCTGTGTTTATCGCCCACAGTTCCTCCACGGTGGAGGAATCACGGTGGTTTGGCAGTGCGGGGTTTCTCATAAGGAAGCGTGGGACCTGTTTATAGTGCAGCTGCAGTAGTGGCCCCTCTTGCTCCTCCGCTGCGGCATCAAACTAGCAGCGGCAGCACTTCCAACCTGCCGCAGTTGTGTGGGTCGCAGCGGGGTCTGCTTACACGGCGGCTTATGGGGCTGTTCGGCGGTACCGCATGCCGTATGGAAGTGGGCCATTTTTCTGGCTGTCAGGTGGGAACAGGCTCCTCAAGCTCACTGCGGCTGATCCACCTGCTGCGTGACGAGCGGAGCCAACACAAAATCACAGTGGTGCGGAGGAACTGTGGGCTATAAACACAGCCTTAGAGCACTCAGCCATTCCACCACGACAACCTCTAATGTCAGAAGAAGAGAAATCACCCCATGTTGTTGATGCTGCATTATCTTCCTGCCATCATCATCTACCAATATGTGTTGTTAAACGGTCTGTTACCATACTGCGAGCATCCTATGGTGGCGTTCCTGCAGCCATACTGATGAGACGTCTGGTGGGTGCGAGCAGTTGCTCTTGTACAGAATGACAGCTCACGGATTGTTGTCCATTGCTCATTTGCTGACTGATTTACTGCACGGTAGCACCTGAGCAGCCAGGTGTGTGCGCTCCATTTCAGAGCCGACCCATCAAAATCTGGTCATGATCAGGTTAGCTGAAACCGACTATCTTACTCAACTTGTGTTAGACTGTAATATCGATCTGCGGCCGTTGGAGAACTACTTGTGGTGAACAGATGTAATTAATCTAAATATATTGTCGCATTGCAATGGAAGCAGGCTTGACATTGAAGGCAACTGAACACAGCCCTTATACTGAAAGCACGTTTATTACGAACTCAACATACACGCAGCACTGACTGCCTCTCGGGCAGTGCTCTGCTATTTATACACAGGCAGAATGTATCAGAAATTAGAAGAACAGTTAACATAAGAAACAAGTAGAATTTACAAGTGAACATAAGAGAGATGTAGAACATTCTGGAATTGTCAATTACAAAGAAATAAATTTTTGCCAAGAGGGGGTGGGGTTGAACTGGCGACCTTCAGCACCGTAGTCCGTGACGCTATCCCCTGCGCCACGCCGGCAGTCGATGTACGTGGTCTCTCGGGGCATTGCTCCCTCTCCTGGACAAACAGCGACCCGCTGTTATGATCCCTGTGGAGCTAGCTGCAATGCCCTAGATCTTGACCTTGTCATAGGTCCTCTGTATGACAATTCAAGGGAATCCTTCCTTTCTCCACGATTATCGATGATAGACGTTCCTGTCATGGATTCATCAGTAACATTACCGTCCTTAGCGTCCTTCAACAAGAAGCCATTGTCGTCTACCTGCTCTTCAGGATCGTAGTAAGGCTTCATGCTCAGGACGTGAACAATGTCTCTTCGCTTTTGTCGTTTCGACGACAGCTCATAATCCTCAACTTCGTATGTGACGTCTCACAGGCGGCGTATGACACGATACGGACCAAAGTATCGCTTCAATAACTTTTCTGACAGTCCAACCTTCCGTACAGGGGTAAAAATCCATACCAGATCTCCTGGGCTGTACACAACAGGTCAACAGGTCGGTGCTTGTCGTTATACAGCTGACGGTCCTTCTCCTGGGCGTCCAGTGCCCGTATGCGAACCAGCTGTCTTGCTTCTTCGACCCTGGTGATGAGCTGCTTAACATAGTCATCCTGATTGTCGTCCGGTTGGAAAGGGAACAGCGTATCCATTGTCGTCTCAGCTTCACGGCCATGGAGCAGGAAAAACGGCGTGAAGCCTGTGGTGTCTTTTCTAGACAGGTATTGTAAGCAAATGTCACGACTGGCAGAATTATATCCCAATCCTTCTGCTCAACATCGACGTACATAGACAGCATATCGGCTAACGTCTTGTTTAACAATCAAGATCATTTGTCTGAGGATGGTATGCAGTTGTCATTCTGTGGACAATGTCGCACCGTGACATTACTTCTGATACTAGTTTTGACTGGAATACTTCTCCACGATCAGATATCATCACACATGGTGCTCCGTGCTTCAAAATAATGTCTTCTACAAGGACTTTTGCGATCTCTGGAGCTTCTGCAGTCGGCACAGGTTTGGTGACAGCGTAGCGTGTGAGGTAGTCAGTGCAGACTATTATCCAACGGTTACCGGTTTTTGACTTCGGGAACCTACCTAAAAGATCGATCCCAACTCGGTGGAATGGAGCTGCTGCCGGCGGAATCAGTACGAGATGCCCTGGAGGTAATTGCGGCACATGCTTCCGTCGCTGGCACTCTTTACAGTGACTCACATAGTGCTTGACAGATTGGTAGAGACCTTTCCAGTAATACCTGCGTCCGATTCTGTGTAGGGTCTTCACGAATCCCAGATGACCGGATATTGGAGCAACGTGGAAATATTTGAGAATAACTGGCTGGAGATGAGCTGGAACGACCAGCAGCCATTTGGGGCCTAGTTCATCATAGTTGCTCTTATACAATGTTCCGTTTATAAGTTGGAACTCTCCATTGGTTGGTTCTCCTTTCTCCAACGCTTCTATCGTTTCTAATAGTGCTGCATCTTCCCTCTGTTCCGCTGTAACGTCATCTAATTCAATGAGGGCTGTTATTTCATTCATGCTGTTGTGTTCCACTAATGGATTCCTCTAAAGGCACTCGGCATCCTTGTGTTTGCGCCCGTTCTTGAATACCACCGTGACATCGTACTCTTTGATTCTTAGTGCACATCTTGCTAGTCGATCTGATGGATCCTTCAAGCTAGTCAGCCAACACAGAGAATGGTGGCCTGTCACGACGGTGAATGGTTTGCCGAATAAATACGGCCGGAACTTGTTGATAGCTCAGATAACTGCGAGACATTCTTTTTCAGTTGTAGTGTAGTTTATCTCGGACTTTGAGAGTACTCTTGATGCATAGGCTATCACTTTTTCAGCACCTTCCTGAACTTGTACAAGCACTGCACCAATCCCATGACCATTGGCGTCTGTGTGAAGTTCCGTTTCTGCATTCTCGTCGTACAAGGCTAGCACTGGTGCTAAAGTTAGAGCCTCCTTCAGTGCCTGGAAAGCTCTTTCTTTTGTCTCATCCCAGTAAAACTTGGCGTCTTTCTGGAGAAGTTCTTGTAATGGACGTGCCTTGTTACAAAATCCTTTTATGAAACGTCGGTACTATGAGCACAGCCCGAGAAAACTTCTCACATCACGGATGTGCTGAAGAGTTGGAAATTTTGTGACTGCCCTTACTTTATCTGGATCAGGACGGAGACCATCTCCGTTGACTAGTTTCCCCAGGATTTTTATCTCCTTGGCGACGAAGAGGCACATCTTTGGATTGAGGCGTAGTCCTGCAGTCTGAACACACTTCAACTCAGTTGACAGGCGACTCAGATGTTCTTCAAATGTTTTCGAGAAAACGACAATGTCATCTAAATAGCAAAGACACGTCGTCCACTTAAGGTGTTGAAGCAAGTTGTTCATCATGCGTTCGAATGTGGCCGGAGCATTACATAATCCAAATGGCATTACTTTGAATTCATAGATTCCGTCAGGTGTAATAAAAGCTGTCTTTCACCTGTCAACTTCGTCAACCTCGATTTGCCAGTAACCTGTCTGCATTTCCATAGTTGAGAAGTATGTTGCTCCTTTCAAGCAGTCTAAGGTGTCGTCAATGCGCGGCAATGGGTAGACATCTTTCTTTGTGATTCTGTTCAGCCGCCGATAGTCGACACAGAATCGCCACGTGCCATCCTTCTCTCCGAAGGTTTAATAATGTCATCTCGCAACATCTTCTCCACTTCCTCCCGAATTATCCGTCTTTCAGCTGGCGACACTCTATACGAACGCTGGCTAATTGGCGGATGATCCCTAGTATTGATACGGTGCTTTATCGTGGGCCGTTTCGACTGAAGTCTCCCCTGCTGAGGTGTGAATGCGCCCGAAAATTGGCGTAGTATACTTAACACCAGCTGGCGTTGTTCCTTGCTCAGTCCAGGCCCTATTGGCAGTTCCACATTTGTTTCCTCCAGCGTGTTGTCTGTACTAACAGCAGGGCATGGGTCTTCATTGATGACGTTGAGCTCACCGTCCTGGATTGGTTCAGCTGTCCCGATACACATTCCCTTGGGAATAAGTTGTGACTGCTCGTGACAATTTGTGATCCAAATCTCTCCTTGACCACCGGTAATGCTTATGATAGCCGCTGGTATGTAAATTTCTTTTGTGAGCCTGATAAACTTTTTGCTATCAACAAGCACTTCACAGTTTAATCGCCCATCTGTATTTGTGACAGCAACTCTTCTCATCGTCAACGGCGGGATCGCCACATTGTCAACGGCAAATAACTTCCCAGATAATTCTGTATTACGTGTATCCGTCGGAACAACGTCTTCAATTTGCAGTTCAGATTTTCCACAGTCAATGTTAGCATGGGATGCCTGAAGGAAGTCCCATTCGAAGATGACAGTGTGACTACATTCTGTTAGCACGACAATATCAAACGGCTGGGTCCTGTTGTTGATGGTTATTCTTGCGACACAAGTTCCTGCTGGCTGGACGTACTTTCCATTCACGACCTTCAGCACAGTTGCCCCAGTATCACAGAACATTGTCTTCTTTAGTGTGCGGCGGTAATTATCCGACAATACAGACAAAGACGCTCCTGAGTCGACAAGTGCCCGGACAGTTGGCCGTCGAATATGACGTCGATGAGATTTCCCGACATCTTGGCGACTGTCGTCCATGGAGGATTTTCATCTGCGGCGGCCTCGCCTCCGTAGATGGTCGCCTGGCTTAGTTTTCCTGGGCGCGGCGGCTAGGGGAGCGGCTGGTACCTCTGTACGGCGACGGTGACCGGCTGCGGCGCGTCGGGGAGCGACCTCGTCTAGGGTACGGCGATGGGCTTCTTCCCATAGGTCGACTGAACTCATCGGCAGGTGATTGCCTGGGATAGAACTGCTCTGATGGCTGACGTCTTGCGGCAAAATAATCGTCGAAATCTCGCCTTCTCTCTCTGCAGTAGCGTATGACATGTCCAGGGCGCCCACAGTGGAAACAAAGTGGTGTGTTGTCTTCTGTCCTCCAGACGTCTGTTCTTCTGCGGGGCGTCATAGTTACCGGGGGAGTTGGCTGTGGTCGCGTCGGTCGGTTCATGGGCTGCCGTTTGGCGACTGCAGCGTAAGTCATAGCAGAGCGACGCCATTCTTCACGTCGGGTGCGATTGACGGGGCAGAAAGGAGCTAATGTCTGAAATACCCCCTTCCTCAGCGACGTCGGCTACCTCGTGACTTACAGGGCTTACATCCATGGCCATAATCTGATGCTCGCTCGGTCTAACAGTCCCGGTTGCCATAAATTCTTTTAATTCTTCTCTCAGAATTTGTTGTATGAGAGAAGCGAAGTCATGCTGTTCTTCCACAACGGCCATAGGGACTACATTCGGGAGTGTCATACTTCTTGCGTCCAACCCTCATTTGTTGCATCTCTTCAGTAAGCTGGCACCACTTAATGAATTCTTCTGTCGTAGCAACGTCTTTTATCAGAAGAGCTTGGTACATATCTTCTGCAATACCCTTCATCAGGTACGTGATTTTGTCGGCCCCAGTCATGTTCGGATTGACAGTGTTACACAGGGCCAAAACATTCTGTATGTAAGACTGTGTCGGCTCACCATGTCGTTGGGCCTGGTTCTTCAGTTGTTCTTCCGCCGAGCGGATTTGTCGCTGTCGGTCTCCAAACGTCTTCTTAAGTTCCTCCTGGAACGTCTCCCAGTCATTCAACTTGTCTTCGTTGTTTTCGAACCATTGCTGGGCTGTTCCGTCCAGATAGAAGTAAACGTTGGCCAAGCACATCGTATGATCTCACCTGTTGTACTTGGCGGCTTTTTTTTCCGCAGCACTGACTGCCTCTTTTTTTTTTTTTTTTTTTAACTAACTGCCTTTTTTTAATACTTGGCGATTTTTTTTAATCAGCAAAAACTGCGTACGCTTATTTGTTACATAATAAAACCACTGAAAGTAAAATACTTTTAAAATTTCTTTTTCTTAATGACTGAATTTTGATTACAGTTAATATTAAAATATTAAGAACTTAATCATAGTCTAGGTTCCACCTGCCTGAGTACTTTGATGCTTATCGGTATCAGGTCGTCAGACGCTATCAGACAGGTTAACTTTTCCTTTTCATCCAATACCTTTCTTGCCAAAGGCTATGTGTAGCATATTACCAAACTGTTTCTCGTGATTCCTGTACTTTCGTATTTTTTGATATTCATTTTCCAGATACATTTTAAATTCAATAGAATTCTCCAAGGTTGTTAAAAACATAGCTAACAAATTTACCTAGTAACCAGATAACAATGTTTTTGGTTTCGGGATAAAATTTTATATCCGGTTTGTCCAGTATTGTTGTAGACATGTTCTTGGCCGCATACCTAGTTATTAATATGATTTTCTCCTTCGTCCAATTCCAATACTGTAGTCGGTTCCCGCAAGTGTATCGATGTTGTAGTGTGTCATTTAACTGACAAGTGTTGCAGAGGTCAGTAGGACACAGTCCTATTGCATGGAGTCTGGCGTTGGTGCTGATTAAATTATTCACAACTTTGTACCAAGCTGATTTGACGTCTGTCGATAATACCCTACTGTTTATGTTTTTCCATATTACATCCCATTGCACCCCGCTATACTCTCTTTCAATTTTATTTTTCCCCTTCGTGTTTCTTGTGTTCTTCCAGAATCGCCTTTGTAGTAATGTTCTTGTTATTGATGAGCTCCCTACCTAGGTAGCTTTTGTCCAGGTAGTATTCCCTGACGTGTTTCAGTTGAAAATTTATTTTCCCGACATTTACCGGTGGTTCAATGCTTGCTGGTCTGACAGCGTCAAAAATTCCGGGAAATCCACTATTATTGCAGTAGTTCTTTTCATGTAAAGAGCTGTAGCTTTGGTCGAAATAGCAATCAAGGCCATACCTCCGTTTGTAACGTCCAGTGTTACTGTTCTAACGTCCACTCTGAAAATTTCCTCTTTCCAGAGAAAATTGGTAAGTCTGGACATGCCAGATTTGGCTATCATTTTTGGAATGGGGAAAATTGGTGCCATGTAGAATGCTTTCGATAGGAGACAGGTATTTGTGTAATTCACTGTTTGGAATTGATCTGTGTTTCGAAGGGAATTGTCAATTAGCGCACCTTGAATTTTCGCGGAAATATCTCTCCAGTTGTTAGCTATCATTTGTAAGATGGAGGCAGACAGCATAACTCCAATCGTCTTATGTTCCACAGATTTTTCCGCCCATCCGATGTGAACATGCTCAAGGCCTTGAATATTCAAAAATTTACTCTTAGCGGTATTTATTTTCGCTCCCGAAACTGAGCAGTACCGTTCCAGCTCCACCTTCAGACTGGTTACATCATCTGCGTTCCGAACAACCACCCCTACGTCATCTGCGTAGGCACCAATCACAGTTTTGTGGCCTGTGAGCGTTAATCCAGTAAGAGTAGTCTGCACTCGATGTAGAAAAGGTTCGAGTGATATGACATACAGTAGCATCGAGAGGGGGCTGCCTTGGGGGATGCCTCTTCTGATCTGTATTGGTTTTGTTAACTGACAGTTAACAGAAACATGAGCTATTAAACCCATTACTACATTTTTAATTACATCAACAACTTTGGGAGTTAAGTCCATCCTAGTCATAGTCTCTGACAAATACCTGTGGTTTACGACGTCAAATGCTTTATTAAAAATCAACAAATAGCAGGCCACACTTTAATTTAGTTGCACAGGACAGAGCTATCACATCTCGATACTGTGCTGCCGTTTGAAAAATTGTCCTCCCGTAAGAACAGGTTTGATATCGGCCAATTAAATTACCAGTGAGTGGGATCAATCGTTTATGGATAGCACGTGCGACTATCTTGTAGTCGGAATTGAGTAAAGAGATGGGTCGAAGGTTGTTGATCTGTTTACATCCTTTGTTCTTCGGAATTAGCACGATTTTAAATTCTTTAAATTCGAAGGAACGAACTTGCCGTGTAATACTTCATTAACTATTTCTGTTATTTTGTCTCCTATCAAGCTCCAGTATAGATCATAACATTCAATGGGCAGCCCGTCGGGACCTGCAGATTTTTTTGTTGGAGAGTGTCTTACGATGTCTAACACATCTTCTGTACTAAAATGTCGAACCACTGCGTCATTATCTTCGAGAGTTATTGCTGTAGGAAAAGCGTAAAAAAACTCGCCGTAGTCATCTTCATTTGTATCACCAACACCGTGTCTTCATAGTATTGGTGTAAGGCATTTACGATGTCGTTCTGAGTATTAAGAATCCTGCCATCTTCACACTTGAGTTCCTCCATGAAAGTTTTTCTTCTGTGCTTAGCATGCTTAATAAGATGATATAATGCAGTAGATTCTTCTTCACCAATGGAGTTAACTTTATATTTTAGTTTGAGGCCCTCCAGCTCCTGTCTCTTAAGACCGATTAATTTAGCCTTTATTTTTTTGATATCTTGTAGTCTATTGTTCACAGCATCCTCTTGATTATATAAATCTCCTAACACTCCACAGTAAAATTCCATTGTGTCTTATCTGTTTTTCCTCTCGATACTAAAACACATTAAAACTTTCCTCAACTTTGGTTTTGTTCGTCGTGTCCACCACTATCACACTCGAGTAATTTTGTAGCGAACGTACACACAGTTGCCATGCCTCCGTTATAGCTTCCTCTAGTTCACTGTCTGTTAGCAAGTAGGTGTTTAAGTGCCACTGATTCCTAAATCGGCGACTTGGTTGAGGTTTCAGATCTATACATGCAAGAACAGCACTGTGGTCGGAAAAGATAGCAGGGATTGTTTCAACTGTTAACAAACTAGGAACTAGGCTACTGGAGACATATATTTTGTCTATCCTGCTAGAAGAAACCTGAGTGATGTAGGTAAACTTGACTAAAGTTGGAAACTTAACTTCCCAAACATCTTCCATCTTCAGATCACTTACAAGTTTTTTAAGTTCATTACAAAAATTAAAATATGACATTTGGTCCTTACGGTTAAGTACGCAGTATTAGATCTTGCGAGTCTTTTCTAAGCAAATAAATAATGTCGTCTTTATAAAATGCAGATCTTTGTGCACGATACGAACTTCCGGAGGGAGCATATATATTTACTACAGAGACACCTTGAATATCCACACCAATACCTCTTCCTGATTCGAGTTGTCACCGGAATCCCTTCTCGCACTAAAACTGCTGTGCCTGAGTGCAATTCAGGTGCGTAATTTACTACAGCAACGAAACCTGCTATCTCAATTTGAGGCAAAGCCACCTCTTGTAGAAGAGCAATGTCTGTGCTGGAATCATATAAAAATTGCTTCAGTGCAGCTAGTTTAGTATCCGATTGAATCTTATTTACATTGATAGTAGTAACGTTAAAAGCCTGTGACATTACAAATAGCAAGGTATGGTGACAAGGTGTTTATGAAAACAATACTATTTGTAAAACCTAACATTGAAAAACGGCTTGTGCAGAACTGGAGAACAAGTGAATACAAATTATAACAGATTAGGCTTAAGACAATTATAGACTTCCTACTAATATGCCCAGATTGTCGACATTTGCCCATTATTCGTTACTTTTGTGGGGGGGGGGGGGGGAGATCGTCCAGTTTTTTATAGTTCTCGGGTGCAAGTCCCTCTCTCTTCCCTGCCTTTGACTTACCTGGCGGTCGTGCAACGAAAAGATTCGGCTGTGGTTTAAGTCTACGTCTTGTAAATTGATGAGTAGCAGGAGGCGTGTCAGAAGCTCCCGCGCTCGCTGTTGTGGCGGCTGGCGGTCGGCCCTCAGTGGTGTGCGCCGTATCTGGCGCGCCTCCTGCTTCAGCGTCTTGCTGGACTTTGTTTTGGCAGTGCTGTTTGTCAACTTCCTCGGGCACAACGGGCGGAAGCGGCTGTTGTGCCTCGTCCGCGGCGCGCGACGTTGTTATTGTTTCCGGGGTCACGGCCGTCATATCAACATCCACCGGTACTTCATTTGAAACGGCTTTCATTTCCGATTCCACCACCTGCATACTATCATCTTGAACTACTGCCTCCACATTTGATGGCCTAGGTTTCCTGGCCGCATGAGAAGTTTTTGACAATTCCTCGTCTGAATTATCATCGACGTGTTCAAAAGGTCGTTTCTTTTTCTGTACTTCGGTTTCAGTTACAGGAACTATAGAACTCGATGGCACAACTAACGGAGGGTAGTCTGTTTTAACAGAATCTTGGACTTCAGAAGGATTCGCATTAACTGCATCTGCTCCTGAAGCCACAGTCGTCTTTGAACCGAGAACCTCACTTAAGGTTAATTTGCGCCGCTGCATTAAGGTCGGTTTTAAGACAAAAACACGGCGGGTGCAATCTTGCCGAAAGTGTCCGGGTTCGTTGCACACGTGACAGTTGGGGGTTTGGCCATTGTATATCACATGGGCTTTATATCCTTCAACTTGAATGTTAGACGGAATATTCGTCTCTACTTCCATTTCAACTTGTCGAACTCCACTAAAAGCCTGCAGTCGGTACTTGGTTCCCCATCTATCGTTCACGACTTCTTTAACTTCCCCGAACTTTGAAAGGGCCTCTCTAATCCGCTCATTATCAATATCAATCGGCAAATTTAAGACACGAACGGTTTTGAAATCAGCATCTGCACGCCTAATTGATACTTCGCTTTTAGTGCCGTCTCTGTGCGTAAATTCTACATGATTACCAAAGGTAGCCCGTATTCTATCAACTTCTGATGGGTTATGACATTTTAAAAACAGGCAGTAGTTATCAGAGTGAAACTGGATAGTATGTATATCATCATTACTGATGCCGATTACCTCAACAAGCCAGTCGTCAATCTCGAGCCGGGTAGGTTGCATTCGCTGGGTTTCCTTGTTGAAACTAAACACCAGATTATTCTTCCTGAGGTTTTTAGCCATGATGATCAGTTGCCGATGGATTTCGGGCAAAACCGGAAATCCGCAGAACGACGAAAGCTCGCCGTATTAACGGACAATACACACACGAAACTAAAGTAGAACGACGTAACAGTAAATCAGTATCACAATAACAACAAGCAGAACACAACAAGCACTGGCGTAAACACTAACTACGCGGAGCGGAAAGCAGAGACGTCCGAACGCGTCGAAAGCTCAAGCCAGACTGGCGACTCGGTCGAACCCTTTTAGCCATTTGTTGGGGTCCTGTCCAGCGTCCTCAGAGAACACCGACGGGTGTCTCATGTGTCTGGTGTCTGGCTTACCGGTGGTTTCGTTTCCATGGTCCTTCTGGTGATACGGACTTTTGGAAGGACGTACTCGGTGTATCCCTTGTATTCCGGTTCCAGTCCGTGTAAGCGACAGCTTTTACGTTGCCTAATCGGAGCCACGGTGATGCAGCTGTTGCACAGGTTACCCGGTGCCTCCACCAAACAATGTTGCATTGCAATGGAAGCAGGCTTGAATTCGAAGGCAACTGAACACAGAACTTATACTGAAAGCACGTTTATTACGAACTCAACATACACGCAGCACTGACTGCCTCTCGGGCAGTGCTCTGCTATTTATACACAGACAGAATTTGCCAGAAAATAGAAGAACAGCTAACATAAGAAACAAGTAGAATTTACAAGTGAACATAAGAAAGATGTAGAACATTCTGGAATTGTCAATTACAAAGAAATAAATTTTTGCCGGGGGGAGGGGTGGGATTGAACCGGCGACCTTCAGCATCGTAGTCCGTGACGCTATCACCTGCGCCACGCCGGCAGTTGATGTATGTGGTCTCTCGTGGCAACATTTCTCTTAAGTGTAGTAGAAGGTGCCTCTGAAAAGTTCGATGAATGGCCTCAGGAACTATAGGAAACAAGATTTACAAACAAAATAACTTAACTGGCCTTCAAAGGAATCACCATTGGCTACAATACAATTCTGACATCGGTTGAACAGCTGCTGGAAACTTGGAATCGCTCGAAGCACTGAGTTCAAGCATTGCTGGATCTCCGCAACCACTCAAACACCCGCTTTTTACTCACTTTTTAATACCATACACTTCCACTAACATCCCATGGTCCTCTGTTGCCATTTTCCTTATTTAAAAAAAAAATATTTAAAAAAAGAAAAATTGATGTTAACGTGTTGTTCCATTGCTTCAATTTGCGCTCCATGTTGTAATGTGACGAGTTTTGATACTGACCCTGTCAGCTGGTCGCAGCTTCACTGCAATGCTTTTCACGATATGGGGCGCTCGTTGAGATGTCCCTTTACGTGTATGAGCATGCACATCATCCTCGCCAGGGACCATTCACCAAACTTTTCAGATGCACCTTATACAAATAGAGTAATATGAAAGTGCAGTTTGTCTAGATCTACAATTCAAAGATTTTCGGAATCAGGTGAATTAAACTATTTCTTGACGTTCATTCAAAATAACATAGATTCATCACATTTATGTCGTATGCTTCTAGAACTTAATTTTTACTGCTACATCATTTGGAACGAAAGGCGAACTAAACTCCTTCTTCAAAGTTGAGCCTGTTGATTGGAATATTCTCTCATGCACACAACTTCTCTTTCGATTTGTGCAGTGGCCATTAAATAATAATGCACATTGTTGTTCCGTGGAGAGCAGGTAGAGGAAGCTGTCTGCAAACAAATTCTATAATCCATGTTTGCCTACAACTGCATCCGCTGCAGACCACTCAGCATGCCGAAAACACCTTTTTCCTTGCAGTCCGTCTTCACGTTGTAAAAGTACCGCAAGGATTTAAGGTGCGCAAATGATGTTGTATTGACGATGCTTTGGCTGCCAGTTACGAAAATCCACCCAAATGAATTTTTTTAAGTGTTGTCGTGAAAATAAAGGGCAGGATGATGTATTACAATTTTAATATGTCTGCTTAGGGTAACACGTTCTATCAAACTGTGCTATGTCTATTAATAAATGTTTTAAACAACATACATTAGTCGATATAAATGCCAGTATTTTGAAAAAAAAGTGCTGGTAAATATCAAATGTAGTGGTGCAACGTATTTACACCAAGCAAATGGCGTTCGGTGGTCGAAACTGCTGATGAAGCTTCGATGCAGTGATGTATGTTGTAGGTAAGGTACGTCTTACCGGGTCAGATATAAAATATTCCATTACTCATTGCTTCGTAAGCGGATCAATGTTAGTCATAATATAAGGATGCAACTAGTGTCTTCATAGTCTAGGAGAAAAATAACTTTTCTTTGGTATCCTAGTGAACTTCATGTCTGTTGGAGTATGCAAGCGATGTCGATTGGTTTGGGTATTGATAAAATAATTGCAAACCATTGAGGATTGGAAACCATAAAGAATTATAGTCTTGCATAATAATTAGGACCATAGTTTACAGTGGCTAGATGCTGGAATTTGTAAACAGAAAGGAAAGAAGCTTAGGGTTTAACGTTCCATCGACATGATAATGGTATTGTACAGGCATCTAAAATATGATGGAATGCTTAGGATGTATGTATCTGTCACAATAACTACAACATTCGTGGAGGAAAGATTTTTGGTGTTGTGGGGAAAGGAAAAAGCAGTAATTTGAATCAAATGTACTCTAATTTCTGACCTCGAATTCACTGTAATATCAGAAGCTCATCAGGACGAGAAACATTTCCATGAAAACTGTTGTCGAGGTACGGTGTTGGAACAGTATTGACACTGCTTATTCCCAATACTTAGGACATTAATGGAGGCTACCAGAATTACGTCGTTACATGTCAGTGGCTGTGGTTTTCGAATTGGCAAATTGGTATGCAGAATTTGCTCACCCAGTGTACTCCGTTTATCCGTCTTAGATTAATGTGTAGTCGTTGGTTTATGGTGTGATGAAGTTTTACATCTTAGAAAACCAGAAGGATCACAGAGAACCGATAACAAGGCTGCAAACATGAAGCATCATTGAGGAGAGGCCGTTGTACGAGTATTGTAGTTGGTGACAACTGCGAGGATCAACACGCCATAGGAGTATGGGCTCACAATTTACTCAGTGAGTGTACCAGATAAAATAACATGATTTCAAAGGAGGAAGTGGTGAATCTTAAATGTACGTTGGAGACGAACTAAATCAATGATTTGGAACCTCAGGGTGCCGGAAACTGGAACTCTTTGGGATATCCAGAATCACACACTAAAATAGTGAGTGAGGTGAATATAGGAAAGGTTGGGGAAATGCCAGCTGACTATATTATAACCCCATACTGCTTCAACAAGCCTTTCAGTATAACAATTGGAAGTAGGGAGCAGTGGGAGAAAATAGTTCGACACCATACGGGGGATATTGTCTGGTTCACTGACGGGTCGAATCAGACCAAGGCGTTGGGGCCGGGGTATACGGGGTGCAGCCAAGACTGGAGGGCGTCATCTCTCTAGGGAAACTGGCCTCAGTATTCCAGGCCGAAAACACTGCCATCAGGGCATGTGTGGAGGAGAATTTGCCTAGGTGCTACAAAGATCGTAGTATCTATATCTATTCAGACAGCCAGGCAGCCCTGAGATCACTGGCAGCTCCGGCAACAAGGTCTAAAATTGTTGTAGAATGTCACAGGGTTCTGGTGGAGCTAGGGGAAAGCAATAGAGTAAACCTATTGTGGGTCCATGGCCACTCGGGGATCAGTGGCAACGAACATGCCGACAGATTAGCCAGGATGGGGGCAGAGACTCCATTTATTGGACCGAAACCTGTCCTGACAATCGCCAAGGCAATGATCAAATTGGAGCTACGTAACTGGCTCAGAAGACAGCACGTAGAATATTGGACCAAAGTCTACCAACAAAAACATGGCAAGGTAATGATGCCAAAGCCATGTTTTAAAAGAAGCTCTGCAATCCTGGGCCTGAACAGGAGAGAGATTAGGCTCATGGTTGGATTGCTGACAGGCCATAGGAATTTCAAAAAACACCTACATACAATGGGAATAACAGAAGAGGGCCATAAATGTAGGATCTGTGATGACGGTGATGAAACTGCATCACATCTAATCTTTGAATGCATTGCATTGGAGAGTAAAAGGCACAGAACATTTGGGACAACCAGACCCGAAGAAATTGTGTCTAATAAAGAACTGGTAAAGGGGCTCCTTGCACTGTTCAAGGGCATTGGTTGGCTTTACTAGATATACAGGGAGCGATACCGGACAATAAACTTAGTTTCGGTGCGGGCAGTGGCGGGTTGGACCAAGACTGTTATGGCTTTCCTGGAAAAATCAAATCAAATCAGGGTGCCGGAACCTAACTCAAAAATAGCAACATCATTTGCGCCCGCCATGGGTGAGGGACAAAGATCTCTACAATAAAACATGATTTGATCCCACGACGCGTGGTGACTGGGACGCAGTGACAAGGCTGGCCGTCGCTGGTAAGTGGGCAGCGGCTTGGTAGGTGCACTGGATCACATTTTCTTATCGCTATGTGTGTCCATTGCTCCTACCAGCCGCGGACCGCACTAACGATGCCCCGGTAATATCCTCACTGTGATACTTAACGTCAACTACAAAATATAGTTCAGCGTCACATCATAGACGGTATTGCAGTTATTCAGAAGCTTCAGATCAGTGGCGTATCTGTATCACCGAGGACAAAAGTGACATTGGGGTCCTCTTTAAACTGAAACTGTACAGATACAAAACTACATCATCAGTTTCTTACCGTCCACTGGAAGAAATAATAAGGCAAACCTAAAACTACTAAATATTACGTGCGATGCACCATATAATTTTTAATCGTACGCTCTAATATAACTAAGTTTGTTTGTTATGCTTTCAAGCAAAAATTAATGGGTGGATTTGGATGATATTTTGCAGAGGAATAGAGTTCGACCTGGGTAAGACACACAGATAAAACGATCCCATGAGTTAGTTTTGGAAGTTGCTTCAAACTAGGCGAATGAAGTTGCAGGCAGAAGCTTCACTGATGACACGCCGATCAGTAATACAGTCCACCTGTCCAATATCCACACTTTCTTTTCTTCTTGCACAAATTTCAGAGTGCATTTGGTTACAGCACTTAATTGGGATTTATGATTAAGGAGCACTCCCTCGCGGTTATTCTCTACACAAATAGGAGTTACTATAACCATACTGTTATTTAATAATACGCTATAGAGACTTCATATTCAAATGTTTTGTCAAACACACTGCTCGTAATTCAGCGCCATTGACTGTTATTTCGCAACTCCGACTTCAACCGACAACACGCTAATAGTGACACGATACACGTCTTAGCGGACAAGCAATAGGCCTTGTTATGGTTATATACTGAGGTGGGAATAATTTTGGATTTCACTTCGTAACTTTGAGGTTTGTTGGTCTAGGGTAAAGTCGAAAATCCTTCATTCAACTAAAATATAGAGTAGAACGTGGATTATCCAAAGTTATTGGGAGACATGGTTGTTCGAAAAGCCGGTTTATACAGATAATCGTACTGTACACTTGTATTTACCAATAAGAAGTTTATGCAGTATTTGAAGGCACGCGATCCTTCACTCTGCGCCGAGCGGCACGCCGCAACACTTGTAAGTCTCAGTTGTTGCTGTGAGCAGCTTTGATGCTGCCACTACTTCTGCAGATACACCGACTGAAGTGTGCCGATTGTTGTACACAGCGACTGGCGGCTTGGCCGGTCAGCTGCGCTTCCGAATGGCGTCGTGTGAAGTGAAGGCCCCATAGGAAGCTTTGCTCCGCCACGCGGTGGCCCAATGCTGTTACTATTGGAAACTTGGTGGGAGGGGAGGGAGAGGTGATGGACGTTAGGGCGGGAGAGTAAAGAAAAAAAAATTAAAAATTCGACGCTCTATTGTAACTTTTTCCGGAGGCGGATCACGAAGGCCGAGGGGCCCCTGGAGCTCGGGGGACCCGGGGCACTGCCCCGCCCAGCCCTATGATAGCTACGCCACTGCTTCAGATACTGACTGGCTGTTCACTGCTTGTATGTACAATGTACAACCTATTTCTAAGAATTCTGAAATATTTTACTGA
Source organism: Locusta migratoria (assembly GCA_026315105.1). NCBI lineage: Eukaryota > Metazoa > Arthropoda > Insecta > Orthoptera > Acrididae > Locusta > Locusta migratoria. The sequence continues at coordinate 409,199,504 of CM048755.1, forward strand.
TGACAGTCCGCTAAAGCAGAATTGCTTAACACAGCCTTCCGAATTTTCTTCACGAAAGAAGACAATGCAAATACTACAGAATTCGTATCAAGAACAGCTGCTAGCATTCGTAATTTAGAAGTTGCTACCCCTGGTGTATTAAAGCAACTTACACCACTTAAAAGTGTTTCCCTGTCCCGATTGTATACGTATTAGTTTCCTTTCAGAATCTGCTGATGCAATAGCCCCATACCTACTTATCATATACAACGCTCGCCCAGCGAACGTTCCGTACCCAAAGACTGGAAAGTTGCACAGGTTACGCCAATATTCAAGAAAGGCAATAGAAGGAATCCGCAAAATTACAGGACTATCATTGACGTCAGTTTTCAGTAGGATATTAGAACTATACTTTCCTCAAATATTATAAGAACGACCCATTCATCCATAGCAAATACGGATTTAGAAAGTACCATTCTTGTGAAACGCAACTAGCTCTTTACTCACATGATGTGATGAGTGTTATCTATAAGAGATTTCAAATAGATCCCGTATTTCTAGATTTCCGGAAGGCTTTCGACACTGTATCTCGAAAGTGTCTTCTAATCAAACTGCATACTTATGGAACATCGCCACAATTGTGCGATTGGATTCGTGATTACCTGCCATAAAGGACACAGTACATTGTATTTGATGGAAAGTCATCGAGTGGAACTGAAGTGATATATATTGTTCAGCAGGAAAGTGTTATAGGGCTCGTACTCGTCCTTATTTTTATAAACGATTTAGGAGACATACTGAGTAGCTCTCAGATTGTTCGTGGATGATGCTGTCACTTATCGATTAGTAAAGTCACCAGAAGATCAAAATCAACTGCAAAATTATTTAGATAAGATATCTGCCTGGTGCAAAAATGGCAATTCACTCTTAATCAAATGTTCAAATGTTTGTATAGCTTATGGGACTTAACTACGGGGTCATCAGCCCCTAAACTTACAAACTACTTATCAACTAGCTTATCCTAAGGACGGCACAAATATCCATGCCCGAGGGGGAATTCGAATCCCCGACCGTAGTGGCCGTGCAGACCGTGACTGGAGCGCCTCAGTCCCCTCGGCCACCGCGGCCGGCTCACTCTTAATAATGAGAAGTCTGAAGTCATCCATATGACCAATAAAAGAAGCCCGTTCAACTTCATTTACATGATAAATATTTATAGGCCGCAAATACAACTAAATACCTAGGAGTAACAATTACAATCAACTTAAATTGGAAAGAAAACATAGAAAATAATGTAGGGAAACCGAACGAAAAACTACGTTTCGTTGGCAGAACACTTAGGAGATGCAACAGTCCTACTAAAGAAACTGCCTGCACCACACTTATGCGTCACGTTTTGTTGCGCATTGTGGGATCTTCACCAAGTGGGTCTGACAGACGATTTAGAGAAAGTACAGAGAAGGGTAGCTCGTTTTGTATTATTGCTATATAGGGGGGGGGAGAGTGTTATGGTATGCTGCACGTATTTGGGGTGAAAACATTAAAACAAAGGTGTTACTTGTTGCAACGAGATCTATTTGCGAAATTTCTTTCACCAACTTTCTCTTCCAAATCCGAAGATATTTTTTTAGCACCCGCCTACATAGGAAGAAATGGTCATCAAAATTAAATAAGAGAAATCAGATCGAAAACGGAAAGATTTAGGTGTTAATTTTTCCCGTGAGCTATTAGGAATTGGAACTGTAGAGATACCCTCTGCCAAGCACTTCAATGTGACATGGAACATGAACCACGGATGTACTAATGAAAGTAAACCAGGCAAAGGGAGGCGAGAGCATCTTGAAGTTTTGCCAGTTTGTAGCATTGGAGAAGAACAGTTTCTCAATGTACGGTCTGATCTGTTGGAGGAGTCATGATGCCTCACTGTCGGCTACTGGAACCTTTGATGATGTCGTGCACGGCTATACTGCTATCTATGAACTACGTCCTAGTGACCTTAGTACACCAGGCAGAAAACTTGCCACTGGGGGTAATAACAAACCCCAACCAGTGTTTGTATGCTTGTGTCTGTATGCAGCAGCAGAACACCAGGTTGTACAAACGTGTTGCAGTGTGAAAATTATTGACGTGTCACTGAATGGAGAATGGATTCCAAACTACATTGCTGGCAACACCAAGAAAGACCAGAGGAATCACAGCCAAGTTTATTAGGGAGAGAACACACTGTTCAAAGATCACAGATGTGTTGTTAGGGTATACCAGTCCATGCTGCTTCCACATATTTCCAAAGTGGATCTGATGTAGCAGCTGGTGCTGTATCTTGGGCAAGTCCTTCCAGAATCAGCGACCAGACATTTTTTTATAGGCGAGACATGGAGAGAACAAGTAGACCAAGGCAGCCAGAGGCTGATATACAACTGCGAACTATTAGTGAAAGCTCATCGACGTATTCGGTTGACTTTCGATTATAATTAAGAGACTTTATCATTATCCACCCTCAACTTTCTGCACAAATTTCGGAACACATCATCAATTTATTTTGATAGAGCATACTTTCCGTCTCCTTGTTTTATCTTCGCACTTTCTGCAACGTAACGTAGTACAAAACGACATGGTCCACTGCAGACTGTCAAACAGGTGGCAGTCCTGTCCACCCCTACCAAACAGGACCAGGACCCCCTCCCCACTTAGGTCACTAAGGCTAAATCGCGAGCTATGTAATAAACATGCGGATCCTCCGAAAAAATTGTTACTGTATCCCCTGGACACTCCCTAACTCTGGTTTATAACTTAGCCTACCTCCTCTCTCTCTCTCTCTCTCTCTCTCTCTCTCATTTCTTCCGACTTTGTTTGGTTACCAGATCTTCATCTTTCCATGACCCCCTTCGCAATTTAATGACCAAGTCCTCCCTCTGGCATAGTTGTGTTTGTGTTGTCCTTAAGTTAATTTAAGTAGTTTGTAAGCCTAGGAACTGATAACCTCAGTAGATAGGTCCCACAAATTTACAAACATTTGAACGTACGTTTTGTTTGACATCAATAAAGACAAGTTATAAGTTTATTATTTTTGACTACATTTTCTGTATTACATTTCATCTTACGCTGAGTCAAGTTCTAATTTGGTTATGTATTGTCACAATACTATAACTAGTTATATTCTCAAGTTCTACTATTTTAAAACTTCTAGTTTACGAAATATTTATATTCAAAAACCGTTAATTCTGTCATTCATTTACCGATTAACAAAATTCTAAGGTATTTCTAGGATAAATAGAAACTTAAAATGTTATACAAGGGTTGGAACTTAAACAGTGGCAACTATTAATTCACAACCAATGCAAAAGAGTTACATATTTGCATCTGTTACTGCCCTTCAAAGTAGTCACCAATGTTGTGGAGAATCCATTGATAGCGATGTGGAAGGCGTAGTATACCTTTAGCAGGGCCTGTTCTGTTGATGGTGCGAATGGAGCGTTCTACTGTCTTACAGCCTATCGGATCTCTGGAAAAGCTAGAAGCGAATGCTACGAAGTGGTTCCTTCAGCTTCAGAATCAAATCAAAGTCACAAGGACTTAAGTGCAGGTAGTATGGTGGATGGTACAGAACTTCACAGTCCCTTCGACCGAACAGAGCAGACAGCTTGCGCTGTATGCACCCAGGCATTGTCATGAAAAATGATGAGTAAGTTGCGCAAAAAGTGTTGCCGCTTCTTTCACAAATCTGGTCGTAAGTGATTCTCCGAAAACGAACATTAATACTGTGCATTTAAGATCTCGGTTGTTCCTGTTTCGAAAACATAGTGGCGCCATTACGTTAGTCACCTCGGGCACAAGTGACTGTGTTTCCCTCGCCGGTGACGTGGGACGAGCGAGTCCATTTGATCTGAGGGAAGGTAGGTATCTCAACAGCGTGTGCTATCAGCTACAATAGTAGCTTCCATTGCATAGTGCCTCCACAGCTGTGTTGCCACTATTTAAGTTCCATCCTTCGCATTTAGTTAGTGTTTAGCCTTTAATGGAAATCTACAGATCCTCTCAAGCAGTATAAGCGACATCAATGATACTGAAGTGCTAACCATCGAACTTAGTCCAAAAAATGTTCAAATGTTTGTAAATCTATCGGACCAAACTGCGTGGTCATCGGTCTGTAGCGTACAAACTACTTAAACTAAGCTAAACTAACCTAACGGCAACACACACACACACACACACACACACACACACACACACACACTCCCAGGGAGGACTCGTACCTCCGACGGCGAGCAACCGCGCGCTCCGCAGCGAGGCGCTTTAGACCTCTCGGCTACTCAAAAAAATACTTGTAAGTCTTATGGGACTTAACTACGGGGTCATCAGTCCCTAAACTTACAAACTACTTATGAACTACTTACGAACTAGGACGGCACAAATATCCATGCCCGAGGGGGGATTCGAACCCCCGACCGTAGTGACCGTGCAGACCGTGACTGAAGCGCCTCAGTCCCCTCGGCCACCGCGGCCGGCCTCGGCTACTCCACCGCAGCTCGAACTTAGTGACTGCACGATTACATCAGTGTACAAACCACCATCTGTGGACTTCTCCAGCTCCAATGTAAACATCTTTAATAAAAACAAAATTAACTCTATAATCGGCGATTTTAACAGCCACAGCACGCAGTGGGGCTACCAAGAAGACGACAAGAATGGTGCGGCTGTGATCTACTAGACTGAGCTAAATAACTTAAAACTGATACACGATAATAAACTTCCTGCCTCTTATAATAGTGGCAGATGGGGGAGAGGGTACAACCCGGACCTTCTCTTTGTCAGCGAACAAGTAACGGCCCCAATGCTCAAAAGGAGTTTGCTCACCAATATCAAACACCCAACACCGCCCAATAATGTTTCAGAACACATCTGCTGTTAAACCTCGCAGCGTACCTTTTCGGCTGGCCGCGGTGGCCGAGGGGACTGAGGCGCGTCACTCACGGTCTGCACGGCCACTACGGTCGGGGGTTCGAATCCCCCCCTCAGGCATGGATATTTTTGCCGTCCTAGATTGTAAGTAGTTCATAAGTAGTTTGTAAGTTTAGGGACTGATAACCCCGTAGTTAAGTCCCATAGACTATACAAACATTTCAACATTTCATCTATTCGAGAATGGAATGGGAGATAAAATAGTATAACGGTGGTTCGATGAACCCTCTGCTAGGCACTTAAATGTGATTTGCAGAGTATCCCATGTAGATATAGACAAGTTTCAAAACCTCTTGGAAGATGCTGTCAACAACCTACCTCCAGAACCGAGTTCCTATGACAACTTTGTAAAGGCCGTGCAGCGGTGTTCCAAGCAATCGATCCCTAGAGGATGCCGAAGTAACTACGTCGAAGGTTTCACACCAAAACTGGAGGACCAATTGCAGCAATATCTGATGCTGTTTGACGTGAACCCTCTATCAGTGGAAACTATCATTGCAGGCGAACAATCGACTCACTAGCTGCAACCAGAAGAGAGAACTGGCTGAAGACAAAGGAATTGGACATGAAAAGGAGCAGTCAGAAAGCCTGGACACTCTTCAAACGTCTCAACAATCACCCAACTTCCTCTCCGGGACATGTTCCTGTTACCGCCGACCAAATAGCCCACCAGCTTCTCAAAAATGGTAAACCGGATACTAAAATCAAGATGTCAGTGACAAAAATAGACAGGAATGTACACAAAGAAACATCAAATCTGTCCACCCCTATCGCGATAGCAGATCTGGACAATGCTACAGCGAAATGCAAGCTAAGGAAGGCCTCGAGCCTGGACGGAATTTTTGTTGAGCAGATCAAACACTTTGGACCCAAAGTCAAACAATGGTTATTGAAACTGTTTAACAGTTGCATGGAAACGTGCCAGTTTCCCATAATTTGGAGGAAGTCTAAAGTAACTGCCATTCTAAAACCAGGCAACAGTGCCAATGACCCCAGATATTATCGACCCATATCATTACTCTGTCATATTTTTAAACTCTTTGAAAGAGTGCTGCATGATCGCCTCTCTAAAGCCATAGATAACTACCTAATCCCCAACAAGCAGGTTTCTGTCCAGGGAAAAGCACTACAACTCAAGTAATTAACCTCACTCATCTGATTGAGGATGGTTATGAAAACCGGAAAATAACTGGTGTCGCCTTTATAGACTTGACAGCCGCATGGGTCACCGTCAATTTACGCCTGCTAATGAAGAAGCTGTATGCTTTAAATTTGCATCTATAATTAGAAGTCTGTTACAGAACCGTAGGTTCTCTGTGGAATTCCAGGGGAAGCAAAGCACGTGGCGGGCTCAGAAAAATGGCCTTCCTCAAGGCAGCGTACTGGCACCCTTACTTTTCAATATATATACTAACGACCAACCGCTGCCAGCTGGTACGGAAAACTACATCTACGCTGATGACCGTGCTATGCCGTACAGGGTGATTCCTTCGAGGAGGTCGAGAAAAGGCTTACGGACGCGCTAGATGTGCTCTGTCAGTACTACGCCGACAGCCAACTCAAGCCGAATCCCAGCAAAACATAAGTTTGCTCTTTCCATCTCCGCAACAAGCAAGCAAATCGCAAGCTGCGTGTCTCCTGGAAGGACACACCACTCGAACACTGTGCCAACCCCAAATACTTAGGTGTAACCTTGGACAGGGCTCTGACGTATAAACAGCACTGCATTAATACTAAAATGAAGGTAAGCGGCAGAAACAACATTCTGCGGAAAAATACAAACTCTTCTTGGGGTGCAAAGCCAGAGGTAGTGAGGACCACAGCACTGACAGTTTGCTTCTCAGCAGGCGAATATGCGAGCAGCGTCTGGTATAATTCAGCCCACGCTAAACCGGTCGACATCACTCTGGACGAGACCTGCAGGCTCGTCACTGGATGTCTGAAACCTACGCCAATCGACAAGCTATACCACCTCGCTGACATTGCACCTCCTGCCGTGCGTAGAGAAGCTGCAGGCTACAGTGAAAGAGCGAGGGCTGAGTTGTCTGAGAGCCACCTCCTCCACAACATTCAGCCAGCCACCAGACGCCTGAAATCCAGACGGAGCTTTCTCAGAGCAACCGACAACCTCAGAGACCAACCTGGATCTATAGTGGACAGGTCGAAGAGATCGAGAGACAGGCACTGGATGGAACCAAAGGAAGAATGAGGCCACAATGAGGACTGGACGGTTTGGAAGTCAATAAACAGGCTACGTACCAACACTGCACGGTCAAGAGATAATCTTATGAAGTGGGGATATTCTACTGTATCTAACCTCTGTGACTGTGGAGACGTGCAGACGACCCAGCACATATATAACTGCCCTAAACGTCCTTCACACTGCACCATAGAGGACCCGATGTTGGCAACCCCAAATGCTGTCTATGTAGCCCACTTTTGGGCCAAATTTATATAATATTTATGTCTGTTTGTTTCTAGTTCGTAGTTTACATGTATATAAGTAATCTGTGTATGTTATACCTTTATAAATTTCTGTACACATGATGCTTCTGACACAAATAAAAAAAAAATGGAAAAAAGATTCAATAAGACATAAATAAATGTCACGCTTAGAAGTACTTAACAAGACTTGTCAAAAATGATTACAACAAAGAATCTGAAAAAAAGGGTTAGGGAGTGGGCTTTCATAAAATCTGTACTGACATGCAACAAACGCTACCAGAGAAGAAAAGGAGGAGTACCTACAAACTAAAACGACATCCCAACATGCTCCTTGAATGAGCTACAAATAGGTTGTGATACTTAAACTATGGGCATTACATTCACGAAAGAGGATCTAAACAATGTGAGAGGTAGCAAAGCTATTTTATTCATTTTATTCCACTTTTTATTTATTCTGTTTATTTCATCAGGTGATAGGTTGTTTATATTCTAATTCTTCCAAAAAAATTTTAATGCCAGATGATAGGAATGGTCGTTGCACGATTTCGGTTAATTGGGAGTAACCCATCTGGGAACTTGCTGCTAGGAGCTCGCCGCCACCAGTGAAAAAAGCGGGACAGGATGCCACCCTGTTGCGGGAATGGGGGAGGGCAGAAGCTGCCCTGGCCTCGCACGGACGTGCCTGGAAGTCGACAACAAAATCGAAAAGCTGCTGCCAACCCTGGTGGGCAGTGCCACAGACAAATATATACAGACGGGAAACCTCCGTAAGGGCCCGGTCCTACGCTCCAGGGTGCGGGGAGGGAGGGTTTCCAGCAGTTTCCTAAGATGTCCCATGATGGCGCTGCGGTCAGAAGCAGCCCTTTAAACTGGCCAGAGCAGGCGGCAGGTAGCGGCTGCCCCCACCACCACCTCCCCTCAAACGCCAGCAAGCCTGACACAGCAGTGGCCTCGTGGCAGGCGGCACGAGCTCTCCCCTCACCCTCCTCTCCACGCTACCCTCTGACGTGCGAGAGGCACCCTAAGTCAGCGAACTGCCTGACACCTGCTAGCATCTTACAGAACTACGAGGGGAGCGTAGGACAGTGGTTTAGGGTGGGCTGCTTCTCTGTATATGTTACTCTGTGGCAGTGCACACCTTGATAGCCTTTGGAGGAAGAAAGCCAGACCTACAGCAACGTAAACTATGTGCAGACGCACACAGTCTGCTGGCGTCCATAGGAAGACATTGTCCTGGATCATAAAGCAGGGACCTTTCCGGGGCGTACCTGCAAACTGCGGGCAATTATAACACTGTTCTCGACAGTCTGGAGCCTAACTTTATGATTCTATTGACGCCACGTCTGCCAGGAGTGGATTGCCGAGGGTGTTTTCTAGTGGAGATGGGACGGTGCGTTCGCGACAGGGGTTGGCGCCTATGAGGTGATAATTTGGCTGTCTGCAGCTGCTTATCGAGAGACAAAATTTCGTGCTGTTTCTTGGAACTGTGGCTCATGCTGCGGAAAGTTTTGAGTGGGATGAGCCTAGTAGCTTAAACAATTGTAATTTGATATAACTGGCTAGGCCGTTAGGTCTTCTCTCCTACTGGCTTGACGTCAACGTGGGAGGAGTCTGTGAGCCAAAATTGTGGTAGGGTGCTTTTAGGAGAGATATTGAGAGTTGCCTGGAGGACTCGGAAGTGTTCGGACCTCTCGATATACCGGATTCGGGTGGAGGACTCCTAAGTGTTCGGACCTCTCGATTTGTGTCCAGTTGGTTCGCCAAGTGGCAACCTTCGGTGGACTTAAAGTATTTAGTGTGCCCATTGCACAATGTCAGAAATCATCTGTGAGATTGCTGTTTGCATTCACAGTAATATACTTAGTAACCAGTAAATATTCTGAAGTGGGTGTTGTTCCGAACAAGCTCACTCGTAATAAGGATAATTTACTGTTTCTCGAAAATCAGCATTCACCACTGGTTTGGAAAATAATACTTTTGTAATTGCCGCACAGATCGTGTTGATGTTTTTTCCTCCGCGATGGCATCCATCAGTCTGCACTACCACGCATCAACTACGTGAGAAGAATATTGAATGGTGGTTGATAGGCGGGACGTAGTGTGAGTTAACGTGGTCGTCATAGTCGATTTTTAAGTACTTAACATTCTGCTGACTTTTAAATACTTTTTTTTAAGATTAACACACCAAATTTATGACTATAGCCAGTCGAGCTTGTACTTTTTCCTTTTGGTGTTAAGTTTTTGTCCTTTATTCTGTAAAAAGCATTCCGATCATTAGATAATTTTTGTTTGTGCAATTTCAAGTCATTATTTCTTTCTTACTTTTTTTTTTTTCTCTCTCTCTCTCTTTTTCTTTTCTGACGAATTGACACTTGGTCACACATGTCGTGCTTTTGATAACTTGTCATATAATTTTTGTTAAATACTGTGACTATTTATGAACATTGTGTACCTGATTTCAACCACCTTTTACATATTTTGGAGGCGTTATCTCTTGTCTATGTTAGGTAGGTCAGGGGATTTGTGTTTTTCCAACAACAGTGTATGAAAACACGCACTTTCACAAAATAAATAAGTGAGATTACACTGCTGGTCGCCACTACTTTCAGTTAGGCACAGTAAATTCTCAATTTCATACTTTTAAGTTTTTCTACCTTTTTTTAATAAGAAAAAAAACGTAGTGGCGACCCTTGAAAAAAAAATAATGATTGCAGTCCAAGTGATGACATATGTAAATGTTTTTAAAATTCAATTATAATTGTAATCAAGATCTATTCATTTGCATATTAAAGAGCGGCTTATTTATAAAAGATAAAGTCACAGCAACTTTAAAAGAGAATGAATACAACGATGTCATTCAAATGGAACAGATTATGGTAATTCAAACCAATAGTCAAAGTACAAATTAAACAAGCATTTATAATTAAGAAAACCATAGTCACGCACATAAATGAAGACAGTTAAAGGTATTAACAAAGGAGTCTGTGTCAAACATTCTTTAAGAGACTACCTTCAATATAGATAATATCAGAGTGTGCAACATTTCGGGTTCTAGACTGCAAAATTCAGATTTTGTGCAATGGTAGGTAGATAGGCATAAATTGATGTTTTGAAAAAAAAAATCACCAGCTAATCTGGCAGTATTTATATATTGCAGTGATACCGTGCATGCATGAATTAACGGCATTGTTCTCTTCAAATCAGTTGATGATTTAATGGAGACATGAAGACAATTAGTAATTAGTTAGAAAATCAAGTAAAAATCATCGTTGATGCTGGAACTGGTGTCATGAAACGAGCAATGGATGATGAGAATCGCTTTCAGGTAATCATAAAGAATGTAAGTTATGTATCAGGTACGGGAACAACAAGAATTTGCGCATCATGTGGCATCTTTTGCCTAAACGTGACCTGACTAGGATCAGAATGGCATTAAAAACTTTACACTTCATAGGAAATCTATCCAAAATATCTTTTAGCAAATTCTCCAATGAACTCAAGTGAAACTGTCTCAAAACTCTATGGAAAGAATTTCGGATTCAATATTGAAGTTGAATATTCACTATTAGACCTACAGACATTCCTGAAACAGGAGTTATTGATTTGTGTCTTAAAAAATATAATACGGCACATTCACTAAATACACTCCTGGCCATTAAAATTGTTACACCACGAAAGTGACGTGTGATATTCAAATGATTAGCTTTTCAGAGCATTCACACAAGGTTGGCGCCGGTGGCGCTGACATGAGGAAAGTTTCCAACCTATTTCTCATACACAAACAGCAGTTCACCGGCGTTGCCTGGTGAGACGTTGTTGTGATGCCTCGTGTAAGGAGGAAAAAATGCGTAACATAACGTTTCCGATTTTGATAAAGGTCGGATTGTAGCCTATCGCGATTGCGGTTTATTGTATCTCGATATTGCTGCTCGTGTTGGTCGCGATCCATTGACTGTTGGCAGAATATGGAATCGGTGAGTTCAGGAGGGCAATAAGGAACGCCGTGCTGGATCCCAACGGCCTTGCATCACTAGTAGTCGAGATGACAGGCATCTTATTTGCATGGCTGTAACGGATCGTGCAGCCACGTCTCGATCTCTGAGTCAACAGGTGGGGACGTTTGCACTACAACAACCATCTGCACAAACAGTTCGACGACGTTTGCAGTCACAACGAGAAACACAGAACGGACATGAACAAAAGACCTCAAAGTATCGATCTCCCTGAAGACAAAAAATATATATTGAAAAAAAAAAAATATATATATATAACCACCACTGACAATTTTCCCCCATCTTGGTTCCTAAAAGCTTTTGGCACACTCTTGTTAACTGAACACAACTGTATTCTTCAAGATTCAGAATTGTCCAAAGGTAATAGCGCTTTCTCTGAAAAGTGCATTTGTTCTGTTTCGAGAACATGCCATGAAATACATACCAACGAAATGTAAACATAGACTTCTTTATCACATGTACATAAACTAGGGAAATACTGTTACAGTGACTGTTGTAAATGATGTAATTACAGTACTAACTTAGTATAGATTAAGTACTAGATTTATGTGGAATTCAGTATTATCACACTTATTCCGTTCGTTATTTTAGCTGCAAAAGAAATCTCAATCACGGTTTTAAACAGAATATTTGCTCTTTATTTTAGAGCAGAACAAAGTAACATGAATAAAGTCATATCTGAGCTACAGAAAAGGTAATTATCTACATTAAAAGCGTCCATAGCAACCATGTCAAAGACAAACATTTTAGTAGTTGGACTGATTGTAATCAATAACTTCCAATATATTCCATAAATAGTGAATAATTGATTGGAAAAAAATAAACAAGGTAATTTGTTGCAATGTATACACTTCTCTTCCGTTTCATTAAAGAACGACAGTTGCCGCAGAAATCTAGCACTTCCTTTATATATGAAACTACTAGGTACGGAGCTATTGCATCAGCATAATCTGAAAAGCACCTAATTGGTATACAAACGGGATCGGGGTAGTTTTGTTAAGTCATTTAAGTTGATTTAATACACCAGGCGTATCTACTTCTAAATTACACATTTTTGTGTCCCAGCCTCGTCGCCGCTTTTGTGTCTCGTTTCCGTCGCAGGTGTCGGTGGCCGAGTAGAAAGACCGACACAGGAATAAAGGATGCACGCTTGTGCAGGTAGGAGGTGACCAGCCAGTGGGACAGCAGAAACTAGAAACACTAGAGTAAATTAGAACGAGATATATATTGCAGAGAATTTATAAAATATTTAACTTTTACATAGCTCAGTACTGCCGAATGCTGATACATAGTTGAGCTAGAGGCCTGCCTAGTGCCTATCCGATAGCCAAGTCTTCACTGGTGCCTATCTGATTCCGAAGTGTTAACCGGTTCCTATCTCAGTCCCAAGTGAACGATGTCGTTCAGTGGTGGCCACGAGCGGAGTTTTAGCAGAGGGCGCTCGTGGCTGACGTAAGAACGCCGCGCCGTGCGTGCATGGCGGCGCGCGGCGAAATTAGGTGGCGCGCACTTTAGACTTGTGCGACACCACACACATAATGACAGCTATTCTTGATACGAATTCTGGAGTATTTGCTTCGTCTTCTGTAGTGAAGGAATTTCTTAAATCGGTGTTAAGCAAGTGTGCCTTAGCAGAACTGTCATCTGTAGCATCACCATTTCTATCGTGTAATGACGGTATTGTGTTTTACCGCTAGTATACTTTACATAGACCAGAATTTCTTAGGATTCTCTACCAAATTAAGTGACAGGGTTTCGTTATGGTAACTATTATAAGCTTCTCGCGTTGAAGTTAGAGCTAAAATTAGAGTTTCTGCAAAAGACTGTCAGTCTTGAAGATTTTGTGTCCTTTTAAATTTGGCAGGCTTTTTTTCTTTGCTTTTTCAAGAATGATCCAACTTCTTTTGTGTGCCAAGGCGTGTCAGACAGCTCTTTTGTTAATTTATTTGGTGTAAATCTGTCAGTTGTTGTCGGTATTATTTCTTTGAAAATAAGCCACATCTCATCTACGCTAACGCTGTTAGCTGGAGATTCTCACTCAGGAACGCGTTAATCGAATTTTTATCTACCTTTTTGAATATATATTTGTTTATTTTGTGTAGATTTGGGAAATACGATATTCATTCTCGCTACGACAACTGTGTTCACTAATCCCTATGTCTGTTTTGGTGCTCTTTATTAGCTCAGGACTATTTGTTGCTAAGAGGTCCAGTTTACTATTCTAGGGAGTTCATGAACTAACTGCTCCAGATAATTTTCGGACAATGCTTTCAGTACGATTTCGGACTATGTATTATGCTTGCCTCAGGTTTTGAACGTGTATTTTGCCAACATATCGAGGGTAAGTTAAAGTCGCTACCAATTAAAATTGTACGAAATGTAGGAACACGTCGGGTGATATTAATTCTAACTCTTTTCTTAGAAGTTTGAAGGTAGGTAAACCTCTATAGTATTTGCAGATTAAGGAAATATTTTTGATAAAGTTGATGGAATATACTTAATGAAGTTGCGAAGCTAGCAGCGATAAAATAAAGGGATGGCATAAACTCTTTTTTTTTAATTTTATTTCATTTTTTCGCCTACAGAAACCAGGCTGTATAGACGTCGAGTGTCGTGAAAGGGAAGTAGTAGTTGAGAAGGTTATAGCCACTCTCCAATGTTATACTATCTATAAGTTTCCAAAAGGAAACCTAGGGTAGATCTGTTAAAGAACGAACTGAAGCTCAGCGAGACAACATAAAATACATGCGGTTTCTTATTCTGTCAGAGACAGTAAAGGACTTAGAAGATCTGTAGACCGCGCGGTTGCTCGCCGTCGTCGGAGGTTCGAGCCCTCACTGGGGCATGTGTGTGTTTGTGTGTGTGTGTGTGTGTGTGTGTGTGTGTTGTCGTTAGGTTAGGTTACCTTAGTTTAAGTAGTTTGTAAGCTAGGGACTGATGACCCCGCGCCGGCCGCGGTGGCCGAGGAGACTGAGGCGCTCCAGTCACGGTCTGCACGGCCACTACGGTCGGGGGTTCGAATCCCCCCTCGGGCATGGATATGGCATTTGTAAGTTTAGGGACTGATAACCCTGCAGTTAAGTCCCTTAAGCTTAACAAACATTTGTACATTTTTGATTTTGATGACCCCGCTATCTGGTCTGATAGATATAAAAATGTATATTAACAAAATTAGACGGAAAGGAATGGTATGTAGTGAAAGTAAATCAGGCAGTTCTGATGAAACTGGGAAAGAAAATCAATCGGTAATAGTATTAGATAAGTTCTGGTAACTTAGTATCTAGTATAATTGACGATGTTTGATGTAGAGAGGATAGATATTAGATGCAGAGTGCCACTATCAAAAAAAGTATTTCTGGAACAGAGAAAGCTGTTGAAATAGAATATTAATGTAAGTATTAGGACATCCTTCCTGCAGGGTGAGGTTGTTTATCACAATATTTGGGAAAATACAAAACTGGTTTAAAAAAAGTTGCAATAAAAGTTGTTCAACTGGAAGAGGGACATCCATTAACATGAAGCCTGACCCCCTACACCACGCTCGTGGGGGAGGGGGTGACTTAAATCTTAAATTGGAACCCCTGTTTTTTGCATATTTAGATTCACCGTAAAAAAATGCAACTTCTATATGAAACATTTTTTTCGTTTCATGATACATGGCGCTGTCCGCTGTAATCGGCAAAAATAGAAATGAGGCGATAATTGTTGAAAAACAGTAATACCTAGAACAGACAAATATAGCACTCTTTGTCTCGGTTTAACATTTTCAGTTTCAGCAAACAGTTGGATAATACTGCGAAAACTTCAAATGTTTGTATAGTCTATAGGACTTAACTACGGGGTCATCAGTCCCTAAACTGACAAACTACTTATGAACTACTTACGAACTAGGACGGCACAAATATCCATGCCCGAGGGGGGATTCTAAACCCCGACCGTAGTGGTCGTGAAGACCGTGACTGGAGCGCCTTAGCCCCTTCGACCACCGCGGCCGGCCTGCGAAAAGTCGTAGTAGAAGGTAAATCCTATCAGAGAACAGATAAAGCATGCCTTTGACGAGCTCCTTTAACATTTCTATGACCCCCAAAGTACGATGAAGTGATTTCTACCCTTTGTGCAAACGTGTAACAATTGTGTGGAGAGGTATATTTCATTTTCTTTTTTGGACTATTGACGCCCCACAAGGAGGCAGGCCGGCAGCAGACATGTGTACTTTTCTTGTCATTTCATTCCCCTGGTGGGGTGGACTGGCAGCACCTGGGGCGCTCTTCACCCTACAGAACGACATACATTGAACGGAGAAAACAAAAACTACAACGGAGTACAACAAGGAGACAAAACACATAACATGACGCAAAAATGAACACGTGGAAAATGGAAATGAGCGTATGGCTTTCTTGGCCGGCAGATTCCTTACGGGGTTGTTCGGCCGCCTGAGTGTAAGTCTTTCTATCTGACGTCGCGTGGGCGACTTACGTGCCAATGATGATGAGATGATGATGATTAGCACAACACACAACAGTCCCCTGCCGGTAATCGAACCCGGGCCTCCTGCGTTTTGGTGGATCTATGGTACGTGGTCGTTCGTTCAGTTTGCTCGCGGTTGTTCGTTGAAGGGTTGGCTCACTCAGCTTTTTTATTACAGAGGGCGGTTAGCCCCCTGTGCGATCGTGTGAATGGAGAGACAAGTGTGAACGTGAAGTATTACATAAAAAAAACAAGACGACGAAAACGGAGAAACTCTACACTGAAGCACTGATCCACACGGACAGCTACGACGCAAGCGTCGGCTGCAGGATGGTCGTTGGCAGTTGTGTTAAGAAAGCGCCGATGAGTTTCACTGCGACGGAACACAGTCGAGTCACACGCATTTGTTAAATGTGGATGGGAAGGAGCAAGATAGAGGGAGATGTGTACAGTCCGAATCAATCAAGTACAATCAACAGGCTGAGAATATGATCGAGGTATGTACTTCATTCGATTGTGGGAGGTGTCACATTAGAGCATAATCAAAAATATCAAAAAGTGTATTTTGATTTTCCTAATCTGATGTGCATTTCTTTAAGATATTGCTGTTTTTCAACACTTTTCAACTCATTTTTTAGTTTTGCCGATTACAGCGCCATTTATCATATATTTTCACGGACAATCCAAATCTGCAATAAAATAGGGGTCCCTTTTTAAGATGTAAGTAATCCCTTTCCCCCTCCCGCCCTGGGGTTGGTGTAGGAGGGTCGAGCTTTATGCTAATGGTTGTTCCTCTTGGAGGTGAACAACAGTTACTGCAAGTTCTTTTAATCCGATTTGAATTTTTCCAAAAATTCCGAAAAATAGTTTTAAGAGCCTCGCCCTGTATGTGTATTTTCGGGAGTGGAGCCTATTCGAAAATGAAACCACAGATTGTTTAGACAAGAAGAGAATAGAACCAATTGTGGTGATGGTGTAGAATGCTGAAGATTAGAACAATAGGTGGGATAAGTAATGAGTATATAATGCACAACTTGAAAATACGAAAGTGATTGGTGGGAAGTCCGTGTGTGAGGAAGGGTGGGGAGCAGGTAGAAGCAGATGGGAGGAATTGTAGACTGAGACCATGTATATGTGATGTCCGTTCCTTCGGACATGTGCGAAAGATCAAACACCACTTATATATCTAATATACAGGGTGTTTCACTAAGTGTTTGCCTCTGTTACTTATAAAATAATAGGTGACTGGAAATTTTAATGCGGTAGGTCAACACAAGAAATGTTACACTTTCTGCGGAGCTATGAACATACTTTATTGTATCATTTTCCACAGAGTTACAGCACAAAGATATAATTTTTTAAATGGAACAATAGTTTTTTTCTATCGTGCATTGGATTCGTTGAAAACAACTACGTCCAAATCAATTTAAACTACATTCCTATCACTGTTAGTTTGGGAGCTACAACCCTTCAATGTTTCAGGGGCAGATACCACACGCTGTACATAATACATGGCTGTGTGGTGGGGTTGGGGCGCCATGGTCCTCATTCATGGCCCGCAAGGTCGCCCGATTTAACACCAGTAGATTTCTTTTTGTGGTGATATCTAAAGGATCGTGTTTATGCCACTGAGCCCACATCCCCAGATGATCTAAATGAGGACGCATGTCGCTCCGTCACACCGGCGATGTTACATGTCGTCCGCAGATCCTTTCGACGGCGCATTGCATTATGCATTTAGGAACATGAACACACATTTGAACATCTCATGTAAATCAACTTCCCACCGCCATAACATCCATCACCCACCACACAGCCATGTATTATGTACAGCGTGTGGTATCTGCCCCTGAAACATTGAAGGGTTGTAGCTCCCAAACTAACAGTGATAAAAATGTAGTTTAAATTGATTTGGACGCATGTGGTTTCAACGAATCCAATGCACGATAGAAAAAACTATTGTTCCATTTAAAAAATTATATCTTTGTGCTGTAACTCTTTGGAAAATGATACAATAAACTATGTTCATAGCTCCGCAGAAAGTGTAACATTTCTTGTGTTGACCTACCGCAGTAAACTTTCCCGTCACCTATTATTTTATAAGTTACAGAGGCAAACACACTTAGTGAAACACCCTGATAAAGCAGAGTGTCCGCATGTTTGTACGTGGTGCATACAAATCTACAGTTTTGTTCCAATCTTTATGAAATTTTGTACACGTAAGCTTCAATCCATGAGGACGGTCGCCGTAAGTGTAAGAATCACATAGGATATATAGTTCACGAGATATGACGTCATAAACAATGAGATGCGCGAAAAACTGCATTTTGCGACAATGCTGCTAATTTTCTCCTAAACGATTGGACTGATTTCAACCAAATTTGGTACACACATTCCTTACCGTGAGGTAACAATTGCTGCATGGTCAAGAGTCACATACGGCACATGGTTCAAAAGATATTACGTCATAACCAATAGAAATCGCAAAAAATTCCATATAATGCGGCGAGATTTTCGAAATACACTATACGGGAATGACAGTACTTAGCGACTTGCAACAAACTTTAAACATAATTTCAAACCTTTATTAAACTCTTTCTCGCTGGCAACCATAATAAAATGGTGCAAGGAAAAAAAAAGTTTCTCGCTTACTACTTTTCCGCTGTTTATGGAGTAAAACTACGGCATTCGGTATGACGTTACAATTTATAATTTGTACACTACAAATTGTAGCCGCAGGAAATTTTACATTCAGTATACACGCATATAGTTGAATGTACCTTCTAATTTGTATCATAGTACGACATGTGGTTCATGAGATATGAGCACATAAACAGTAACATTCATGGAAAACTGCCCCATCATGCACCAAGTTTTAATCTATAACTTCTTTACTATTAATTGTATTCCCAAGAGATTATACAGTCATACAACCCTTATAATAATGAATATATATCTGAAAAATGGCTGGAATAAATAAATACCCGGGCAACGCCGGGTTTTCAGCTAGTAACTTATATACTACGCCGATGACAGGCAATGATCCTTTCTTCAGTGCGGAGAAACCCCAAATCAAATGTTTGTAAATTTATGGGACTTCTTTGGTTATTGGTCCCTAGGCTTACAAACTACTTAAACTAAATTAAACTAACCTAAGGACAACACACACACACACACACACACACACACACACACACACACACACACACACACACACACATGCCCGAGGGAGGACTCGAACCTCCTACGGCGAGCAACCGCGCGTTCCGCAGCAAGGCGCCTTAGACCGCTCGGCCACTCCACCGCGGCAGGAGACACTCCTAGGCCCTTTCTGTTATGGGGATCCGTTTGAAAAAAATCACGAGTTTAAGTAATAGTGGGCAGGGAGAAGTTGAAAGTGCCGGCCGCAGTGGCCGAGGGGACTGAGGCGCTCCAGTCACGGTCTGCACGGCCACTACGGTCGGGGGTTCGAATCCCCCCCTCGGGCATGGATATTTGTGCCGTCCTAGTTCGTAAGTAGTTCATAAGTATTTTGTAAGTTTAGGGACTGCTGATCCCGTAGTTAAGTCCCATAAGCTTTACAAACATTTGAACGTTTTGAAGTTGAGAATGTGTATCTGACGGGAAGTGTGACTGAATAGGCCGTGACGTTGCGAGACCACTGTGTCCACCGTGGTTCAGGGATCAGCGCATCGGCCTAGCAAGCAGGAAATCCGGTTCGAATCACAGCTGAGTACACACTTTGAACTTTACCCATTCGCAGTTAATGTCATACATTCCGTGAATATGAAGCAATATTTGTGTTTAAACTTAGCTCAGCAGAGGAGACAAATTAAATATAAATAAAGAATTATTGTACTACCGTGTGTCGCAAGAAGCAATTGTGGCTGATATCACTCCAATACCGGACTTGGGGCACCTTGCTAAACGCTGTGGTCGGAACGGCAGCACTCTACTGAGGTCCAGCACGGAAGTACTGTATATATACGCTCCACTGTATCATAAACTAAGAGGGAAATGTCTCTTTCCATCATCTGTTTACGTTCGCGATAAAAAGCGCCTTTGCTGGAAATGGGTTTCTGGGAAATAGCGTAACGCGCTCATAAGATATCTTTCTCGCATACACACATTCAACACAAGTTCATAAAGCGAGACATCTGTCTTAAAAAGGTAAAAGTACGCCGTAAAGTTTATTTTCATTAGTACACCAAGGTCCATTCCTTGCTTGAGGAAACAACGAACTGGATTTTTACATCAATGATAACAGACACGTGTTGGAGGAATATACATATTCACATACCGGTATTATTAAGGTTCACTTCTCATGTAGCACACCAGATAAGGGTGAAATTGGTATTTCCTTTAGTATCTAGGAAAGACGAAGGAGTTACTAATGTTCTATGTACAACAACGTACTATACTGTGTGCTCTCAACCTACTCAAATCGTGTTGTGATGTTTTGAACCATTTATAAAAGTTTTGGGTTGTTTCCATTTCGTGTATTCTGTATCTATAAATGTGAATGTCTGTTCGGTGTACGTTTGTCACGTTTGAACCAAAAGACATAAAGAGATAAAAATTTGTACAGTTACTAATGTCTACCCGAGGAAAGCTTTAGGCACGGTTTTATGGCTATCGGATATATATATATATATATATATATATATATATATATATATATATATATATATATATATATATGTGAATCTCTGTTCGGTGTACGCGTATGACGTCAGAACGACATGACGCAGAGACTTAAATATTTGTACAGTTACTAAAGTATACCTGAGGAATGTTTTAGGCATGGTTTCATAGCGATCCGATAGATATTTAGTAATTAGAAGAATATAACGCGAAATGCGGAACAATAATTACTGTTTGAAAATTATATTTACTCTTTGAAAATGGTTTTATTGGTTGCATTGAAGGTTGATAATGATAAAAGTGTGGAGTATATTTGGATGGAAAGTTATCGGTTATATAAAATTCTACGTGGGTGTGTATATTAATATTTCCCACTGCAGCGAAAACTACAGAACGCAAACGAATGGTCTGAGTGTAATTGTTGTCCGAAATCTCCCGTTGTATACCATAGTAGTTCCATACCGATAGCTATAAAGGGGTGGAAGATATGGTAGTTGAAATTCGTCAAAGTATAAAAAAATTCGGACTGAAGGCCAGCGATGACGTTTGCGACTCTATAGCAAGGTGGTTACATACAGCTAAACGTGATGCCACAGACCATTCGTTTGGTCTATGCGTGCAACAATGTCTTCAGCTCTTTCTCTTTAAGGATAATCAAACGAATAAGGAAATATAAGAATAAATGAAGCAGTAAAAAAGAAATTTCTTTTAATACATCTCTTAAAAATCGATTTGACGTTTCGCGCACTACATCAAGTGTTCGATCTGTGATATTATGACAATAATTACTGTTGAATTTCGTTATTGGATTCCTCGAAACGAGTGCAATTTTAAGTGTGATTTCATCTACACTACTTACTTTCCTAATAATATAGATTAAAATGTTTTTTTCTAAAGAAGGTATTGTATGTCATTTCATCCTTCAAAACCAGTCTCATAGCCCACTACTGAAAGATAGATAAGCTATCATAATCAACCAACACGCGAGCGGAGCCGCGGGTTTAAGCTAGTACTACATATAATACATCACGAAAGCTGTAGTTTTAACTTCCACATTTAAGAAATTCTTCATACAAACATACGGTCGTTTAACCTCCTCAATGGAGGGCATTATTATAGGCATCCCTAATGTAAAGTAGCAGCTGAAAGAGCTAAAAGTGAATAAGTCTCCAGGCCCTGACTGGTAGTAGTATGGTAATTGGGGCACGAGCACAATGAACTTGAATGACCCCTTTGACATTCTCTTTTGTACCGTTACAAGATGGCCGCCGCCCTCATCCCTCCTCCCTCGGACAATGGTGCTCGATATCGAACATGTTCTTGCACTTAGTAGTACAAAGTCAGAAGATTGACTAATAACAACAAACTTCAAATTGCACTTAACAAGAGTTTGAAATCTCGTAAACAATAACTTGGGCTATCTCCGCCAGCAGCCGTTCCAGGAATTGGGCCCCAACCCTCGTGACCACACCTGCCGCCTGCCACTTCCCCCACCAACAGCCCCCAATTAATGTTTTAAAATCATGCTTTGCATATCAACTTAATTGAGACTAATATATATATATATATATATATATATAATTTTCGATAGACCATTTCGTCTTCTCTTGGTACTCGTCAGTGAGCAATATCATCTGCCATCCTGTTCGTAAGTAACGTTTAACAACAACCATTGTTTAATCAATTACAAGTAAAATCAAACATTTAGGAAGGAACTGTGTGTGCATTAAATTCAAGTGAGTTTGGTGGTAGATCGATTTGTGGGATGGAAACATGATGGACTCAGCTAGAGACATTTAATCTAGAGTCCTAGGATCGAAACCTGGTCAGAACCATCTATCACCTAAATTTCTTTGGCGGGAAGAAAAATTTTAATTTTCACCACTAATTGTAAATACATTCATAAACAAATGAAGGGGATCGATAATAAAACCTAAGTACGATCATCAACAATATTTAAACAATTACGAGTATAACTGAAGTCAAACATTTGGGATTATCCAAAAACTGTTTCGTTTTCAGAATTTGTTTGCCACGTAATGTCTCTGGGAAAAACTGTAAAGTGTGTCCTTATGTCATTTTGTATTTCTGACAGATTGTTACTTGAGAACTAGTTTGATACATAGGTTACAAATAGCATATAATCAAAAATTGGTAGTGATTGTTGATCGGTGTCGTACTTTGACCTGAAATAGCGAAGAAATTTTGTACTTATAACATGTTTTCTTAGTGAATAAAAGCAACTGTATACGTATAAAACTTGTTCGGACTTCTTACCGTGTCAATTCTTGATAAAATTTCGAGCTTTCGAAGATATCCTCCATCTTCTTCGTCAGGAGCCGCTGACTGACAGAGCTGGTGCTGTGGTGGCCTTAAATAGCCCATGGACGGCTTATGACTGGTCGGCTTCTGATTGGTCGGCCTCTACGTCACGCTGTCACAGATTCAGTCTACGTCTGCACTGGTGGCGCCACCTCTCTCGTAGTATCGAAGACGTTGCGCGACATGTCTGTATCAAGCACTCGTTTCCAAGCACCGCTAAGATTATACCCGCTATCACTTTTGAAGTTGTTCTCGCACATTCTTATTTCTACATCTTCTTTGATTACAGAGTCTCAGTATGTGGAGGCCTGGGACAAAATTTTTGTTTCGTCGAACAAAATGTTGTGTTTGTTCGTGAGGCTGTTCTCAGCGACCGCTTATTTCCCGAGTTCT
Source organism: Locusta migratoria (assembly GCA_026315105.1). Taxonomy (NCBI): domain Eukaryota; kingdom Metazoa; phylum Arthropoda; class Insecta; order Orthoptera; family Acrididae; genus Locusta; species Locusta migratoria. Next base: position 409,222,726 of record CM048755.1, read on the forward strand.
CGGTTTTTAATTTGCCGCTGGTGTTCTGTACAGCGTTCGAAAACGGTACAAATGGATTGACCAACATAATTACTTCCGCACTCACGCGGTATGTTGTACATTCCAGGGATCCTGAGGCCGAGGCTATCCTTAACAGGGCGCAGCATCTCCTTATTTTCCTAGGTGGTCGGAAAATCGATCTTATCCCCAGAACTCTGTCTATTTTGCTCGATGTGGCTCCACAGAAAGGCAGGAACGCTGTCGGTTGGCCATCATTTGGATCTTCAGCATTATCGCGTTTCCGTTTCTTGGCAAACGCTGTCTTTATATCACGCGCACCATAGCCCTTCTTACAGAACACATACTTGAGATCATGAATTTCGGATTCCAAATGGTCCTCATCAGAAACAGTCTTTGCTCTGAATAATAACGTGTTTAGAATGGCTCTCTTCTGAACTGGGTGGTGGAAACTCTGTGCGCTGAAATACAAATCCGTGTGTGTTGCTTTGCTGTATACAGAGTGGCCGAGACGCCCATCGGTTTTCCGTTGTACTAAAACATCTAGGAAAGGCAACCTTCCTTTGCCTACAAAACTACATGAAGTGTATATACATGTGGCGTCTGTTCCGAAAGAACAGACGTCACTTCTGATCCTGCAGTTGTCATTATTTAATATTCACAGAATATATGGCATCAACTGCGATTGGGCCAAGCTGAAAATGTGTACCCTGCCGGAATTCGAACCCAGGTCTCCTGCTTTCTAGGCAGTTGCGCTGACCCCTACACCACTGGGGACACAGTGATCACCGCACCTGCAAGGACTACCTAAGCACGCCTCCCGTCAGACACAAATTCCCAGCTTCGCCCTGCCAGCCTTCCCGGCTGGGTACACATTTTCAGCTTTGCCCAATCGCAGTTGATGTCATATATTCTGTGAATATTAAATAATGACAACTGCAGGATCAGAAGTGACGTCTGTTCTTTCGGAACAGACGCCACATGTATATATATAATATACCGGTGACGGGCAATGATCCTATCGTTAGTGGGGAGAGGTGGGCAATTTTGAAGCCCTTACTCTTACGGGAATTAGTTTCATAACTATGAGTTTGAGTACTGTGGGCAGGGCGAAGGTGGGAATTTGTGTCTGACGGGAGGCGTGCTTAGGTAGTCCTTGCAGGTGGGGTGATCACTGTGTGCCGCGCGCCGTGGCTCAGCGCGCCCGGTCAGAGGGCTCAACGCCCTCTGTAATAAAAAAGCTGAGCCAACAACACACCGAACAAGAACGAACAAAAACGATCAGCGTCCGCAACGAAGAAAACTACCCATAGAAAAAAAAGAAAGAAAAGAAAAAAAAGTGGTGTAGGGGTCAGCGCAACAGCCTAGAAAGCAGGAGAGTTCGAATCCAGGCTGGGTATACATTTTCAGCTTTGCCCAATCGCAGTTGATGCCATATATTCTGTGAATATTACATGGAGTGTGGCATGCCGAGCTGTGCAATTTCTGTAGTGGCGTAAAGTTGGCGCCACTCATCCAGACGTTGGAACGAAAGTGCAAGAATGCGATGGAGAGCCACTAGCCGAGCAGTTCTACATTTCACTTTTTAACGTCTTCCACGCCGTACGAGAGGACGATGGGACAGGAAAGAAGACGCAGCATTCGACAAGCTATAGGACGCGAGACAATATACTCAGTCTTAGATAACACCGACAGTCTCAGTTATTCAGGAAGTCACACCGACCTAGGCATTAGTATTGTACAAGATAGTTAGGCACGGATAGCAGCTCACATCAACGTTACGTAACTGTATGTTTTTTTTACATAGTAATAAATTTGTGTTAAACTAACTGTGTCTAGAGTGATTTCAGCTTCCCGTGCAGACTGCCGTACGATGAATAAAGTTGTAGCCAACAGAAAGCTACAACAATTTCCGAGGCTAATCCGCGAGCCGGGTAGCTCCAGTAAAAACTCTGATTAATGTTTTGGATATCTTCGATGAGTATGGCCTTAATGCACACTATTTACTCCACAACAATCGTATGAGTTTTTGCTATTCCCATGCCACCGAGAAAATTAAACAACTCACGAAATTTCTCGTTGAGCCATAATTTTTGCACGTAGGACAGGACGCCATTGACAGTGGCATCCAGCACATATCTTTACCACAATTTTAGTCCGATTGTCATTCGTTACTTGAGTGCATTACTTATTAATCCATTATGACATGTGTGATACGTAGTAGGTTTCATAATATGTTCAGTCTGTAAATGTGTCGCTTTGCTGCCAATGTGTACTGAAAGGTACAGTATGTGACTAATACCATGTTTTACTTTACTAACAGAAGCTGCACAAAACAGTTATGATAGTTTATATTGCTGTTCGGTGAATGAGTGCGTACTTGCAATCAGCGTTGAAGCTATTCCTGGCCCATCGGAGTAAATCCATTAATCATAGCTACATGTGTCACATGTAAGCATGGAATTTCCTAGAATACACTTTCACGAAACGTTACCCCGTGTTCTATTTCCACTATAGCTGCTGACAGATGCGTGGATTCTGATTTGCTAGCAATAGAGGATTAAGGTAAACACATCATCCTGTCCCATCACCAATCTCATAAAGCAACAACAATCTTATTTCCTCTTCACCCCATCCTCACTTGACAGTTACGTTGACGGACTATAGGTAGGGAAGACCGGGGCACGTTGGGCATAGGGGCAGGATGGCCAAGTAGAATTAGTTCACACAAGAGACGCTAGATCGTCTTAGGAATCAATCATAAAGTAGGTAGCACTGTCCCTCTCCTTATGCAGGGCCAATAGCGCAGTCGGCGAAGTTTTGGACAAGCTGTAATCCTTAATTGTTTTTGTGCGTGTTTCAGTAAAATTCTACTCGTCGGTTAATGTGCGTTATTTAAATTTTGCTTGCTTTAGGCGCAACGGGGTAGTAGTATAATGAAAGGTCGTACTATAAGGATTATTTCTATATGGCATACAGACTTAACTGCTTCAGTGACTTTTCTAAAGAACAGAATGTATTTTAAAGATGGCGATGGGGCAGAGAGGACGGGGCACGATGTCAGCCGAGACAACCTGTCACGTCCTGAAGGAGCTGTACTCCTTTAAACTCGATGAATGTTTTGTTACTTTATATGGCAACAACGTTTATATTTCTACGAGTTTATTAAATTATTAACATAGTTGTCGAAGTTAAACATAATTTGATACGTTTCAGAAAGTCAAAAGTTCGTCATATTCACGAGATAAAAAGCGTTGAATAAACGCCAACCAGTAAATTTTATTTTAATCTTAAACAGTAATCTGAGAAATCAGAATCTCGTTCATTTTCTTGTTTTCAAAACATGAGTTACGACTCTGGTTTAAACCTTTGTTTTATTTGTAGTATCATAAAAATGACCCGAAATTATAAAAGAATGAAAGGGGAATGATTTCTGAAGGTACGATGCTAAGAGCAGTCGTAGAAGTAAAAGAAAAGAAAAGATCTGTAAGGACTGTTAGCGAAGACTTTGGGATTCCAAGAAAATCGTACTGGAGGTACTGTGCTAAGTACAGACAGACCTCATGTCAGTTTGCACAGGTAACTGAAACTCAGGAAACAGAAATTGTATTTCAACCCTTCCCATTGGACCAAAGCACTGAAAACAAATACTGAAGACAAATTAGATCAACGGCTAGAAAAGGCCTTTTTCAAAAGAGAAAGATGGTGATAGTGATGACGAAGAGTCACAGTACCTTTTTGAAACATTCAACTGGAGAACAAGAATTCAGTTCACTAAGTGTAAGCGTTGGGCTCATCAGAGATGCATGAAAAATGAAATCTGTTGACTATTTTATTAGTGTTAATACTGTGCTGATCCTTTTGAGCTGGTCATTGATTGAAGTTGACAGGTTTGTATTAAGACACTATAAATCGTAAATAGTTTAACCTGTCCTGTTGTCAAAGTCCTCAATGTTAAGAATGTTCAAATGTTTGTAGAACTTATGGGACTTAACTACGGGGTCATCAGTCCCTAAGCTTACAAACTACTTACGAACTAGCTAAGACTAAAAACGGCACAAATATCCATGCCCGAGGGGGGATTCGAACCCCCGACCGTAGTGCCCGTGCAGACCGTGACTGGAGCGCCTCAGTCCCCTCGGCCACCGCGGCCGGCCCTCAATGTTAAGAATTTAACTCAATATTCAGCTTGATATTATGTACATTAAAGTATATTTCTCGATAACTGTAAGTTTTATTTTGATTTCCTAGTTACACTTACCGAAAGACTACATGGATCAACTTGCCCCAGCCTCTGGGCCAACTTACCCCGAGGGGCAGATTGGCCCACTTGACATATGTCCAGTAATTATTTTTTTTCTAATACTTTAACTCTTATTTTCAAGCTTAATAACTGCCATCCAGATGCAGTAAAGACTTATCTAATATTTAATAATAACTTCATAAATTTAAATATGCCAAATAAATTAATATTAACAAAATTAAAAAATATGGCCAACGTGCCCCTGTCTCCCCTACTTAAGCAAGGAAGTAAAAATGTTTTAATTGTTCACAGGTTAGATATATACAATATGGTACTTTTAACATGTCACGCCCAGGGTGCAAGAGAGAGAGAGAGAGATATGGATCTGAAAAACGAAAAAGAAAAGCTGAAAGAGCTGTATTGAATCATATTTTAAGTGTAGATATGATGAAGTTTCTAAAAAAAATGCATTTGATATTAAAGAATCATCTTAATCGATTGGACTTCGGAAACAGAAAGTCACGTGCGATACTCGGCTTATTTTGGGGACGATTCTAGACGCACAAAGTATTGAGCCACAAAAGCTGCAAAGTGACCGAGAATCAGAATCTATGCAGTCAGTATCTGAAACCCCTATGTCGAACAGTGACACTAATGAAGAACAGTTGTGTTCTCTACCAGTTAGCTTGGAGTTTAAAGATATAGTCTAGAATTTGTTAATTGGGATCTGGGAAAGTGGATGGCTTCTCGGTGTCGTAATATTGTTCAAAGCGGCGCTTGACATCAATTAAATATCAGTGATTAAGATTATCCGAAAGGCAGTGATCACAGGCCCTTCTCTAATTCTCATTTCTCAAGAAAACTTCATAACGGTAAAACTGAGCATCGTCGCTGCTTGGTTTAGTCACATTCCATGAAGCCTAATCGGTAATTCACAAACTCAGATCTCCCGCGTCGGAGGTTCGAATCCTCCCTCGGGCATTGATTTGTGTTTTGTCCTTAGGTTAGTTTGGCTTAATTTAAGTAGTTTGTAAGTCTGGGGACTGATGACAAAATAGTTTGGTCCCATAGAATTACGAACATTTGAACAAATGATAATGTTAATGAAATGATAATGATAAGAAACCATGGCTTACTAAAGGAATAAGAATATCTTGTAACCGAAAAAGGAAACGGTATCTAACAGCAAGAAAGAGTAATGACCCAGAAACAGTCAACTATTATAAAAACTACTGTGATACATTAAGAAAATTTATTAAAGTCCAGAAGCATGTGCATCATGTCTGAGATTAGTACCTCTGATAACAAAATTAAAACAAATTGGAATATTATTACAAGGGAGAAAGGGCAACCAAGAGCACAGGGAGACAGCATTACCATCAAAGGGAATGAAAAGTTTACAACTAACAAGCCAGAAGTTGAAAAACATTTTTAATAATTATTTTTTAAATGTTGTGGAGAAAATAGGATCTAATGTTCATTAGAAGAAGCTAGGCAGTTAATGGAACAGGAAATACCCACACAATTTGATACAATTGAAATTCCACCCACCTCTCCTTCTGAAATTAAGAAAATTATAAACTCTCTCAAGAGAAAAAGCACACATGGGATTGATTGTATTTCGAGCAGTGTAATAAAAGCTTGTTCTCAAGAAATAAGTAGGATTCTTAGCCACATATTCAATAGTTCTCTGAAGCAGGGTATTTTTCCTGATAGACTGAAATATGCTATAGTTAAACCACTGCACAAAAAAGGGGATACGTCTGACGTCAACAACTACCGCCCAATCTCACTTCAGACAGCCTTATCCAAAATTCTTGAAAAAGAAATGTATTCTAGAGTAGTTTCACACATAGGTAAAAATAAAGTTCTAACAAAATGTCAGTTTGGTTTTCAGAAAGGCTTTTCAATAGAAAATGCTATATATACTTTCACCAATGAAATATTAAATGCTCTGATAACCGGACATCACCCGTTGGGATTTTTTGTGATCTCTCCAAGGCTTTTGAATGTGTAAATCATGAAATTCTTCTAGATAAACTAAAGTATTATGGTGTGAATGGGACAGTGTACAAATGGTTTAAATCATACCTAACAGGAAGAGTGCAGAGAGTTGACATTAGTAGTTCTCATACTGTGCAAAAAACAGCTGAGTCCTGAAACTGGGGAGCAATCAGAAATGAGGTGAAACAAGGTTCGGTCTTGGGCCCTTTGCTGTTCTTAATATATATCAATGACTTGCCATTCTATATTCATGAAGATGCAAAGCTGGTTCTTTTTGCTGATGATACAAGTATAGTTATCACACCTGACAGACAAGAACTAACTGAAGAAATTGTAAACGATGTCTTTCAGAAAATCATTAAGTGGTTCTCAGCAAATGGACGGTCATTATCCTATATATACATATTATAAATGCGAAAGTTTGTATGTTTGTTACCGCATCACGCTGAAACTACAGCACTGATTTAGATGAAATTTCATATAGAGATTTGTTATGTCTTGGATTAGGACATAGGCTACTTTTCAAAATGTTTATTACAAGTTCTTTATTTGAAATATATCCATAGAAATACGTAACGGTTGTAAGAAACTTCTAATACAACAGCAGAAACGCTCTGTAGGGTATGTCATGTTTAGCTGTGAGGGTTATCGCGTCATGTTATGAATATTCATATTTTGGGCAATGGTTCGTGTCCTGCTATAGTGAAATTTTTTTTCTTTGTTATATTTATCTTTTTTACTTTCGAATATACAAAAAAATTCTGGGATACTGCCAAAACGGCTTAACTGATATATAATTACATACACAAGAAATCTGAATGTTGGCATTTATGCCGCATTCATTTTCATTTGTTGTAACAAATGAAAGAAGTATGTATATAAATTGAAAAATATATGCTCTAAGTACCATGGCAAGAAAAAACATTGGCTTTTGTGTAGAATGGGATCTAGATACCAAGCCCTACTTTGTGTACAAAGCGAGAACTGACACGTATAAGTAGCGTACGTAAACTGCAACGAAAGTAGTAGCAGATACACTCAACAGATGGCAGGCGGTACGCTCACAGTTAACCATAGACTTATAAAAACAGTTAACATATGAAACGTTGTGTGTTCCGGCCAACTGCAACGATGTATATTAATGTGAATGTCTGTTCGGTGCACGCTTATCACGTCCGAACGACAAGACTCAGAGACTTAAATATTTGTACCGTTATTAATTTATACCTGATGAAGGTTTTATGCACGGTTTCATAGCCATCTGATAGATATTTAGCATTTTGAAGAATATAACTTGAAGTGCGGAACAATAATTACTCTTTGAAAATTATATTTACTCTTTGAAAATGGTCTTATTGGTTGAATTGTTGCTTAAGGGTTGAAAATGATAAAAGGGTGGAGTATATTGGGATGGAAAGTTATCGGTGTATATAAAATTCTACGTGTGTGTGTGTGTTAATATTTCGCTCTGCAGCGAAAACTACACAACGCAAACGAATGGTCTGTGTGTAATTGTTCTCCGAAGTCTCCGTTGTATATCATAGCAGTTCCATGCCGATAGCTATAAGGGGGTGGAAGATATGGTGGTTGAAAGTCGTCAAATTATATTAAAAATAAATAAATAAATAAATAAATCGGACTGAATGCCAGCGATGACGTTTGCGACTCTACAGCAAGAAGGTTACATACAGCGAAACGTGATGCCACATACTATATATTTGGTCTATGTGTGCTACAATGTCTTCAGCTCTTTCTCTGTAAGGATAAGCATACGAATAAGGAAATATAAGATTAAATAAATAAAGCAGTAAAAAAGAAATTTCTTTTAATACGCCTCTTTAAAAAATGGATTTAAAGTTTCGTGCATTACATCAAGTGATCGATCTGTGATATCATTACAATCATTATTGTTGAATTTCGTGATCGGATTCTTCGAAACGAGTGCATTTTTACCTATGATTGGATCTACACTACTTACGCTCCTGATAAATTATATAATATGGAGAAAATCTGTCAATGATGAATTATATTTTCAGTACTTTTGTGATAAACATCAGACTTTAGTGCATTCTGTGTTTTTCCTTCCATACTATAAACCTATCCATTGCTTTTAAAATATACTAACTTTTGTTTCCAGGTGCGATGGATGGTAAACACATAGCATTTGCCCCACCACAAATTGCTGGATCGGAATATTTCAATTACAAAAAATTCCACAGCATTGTCTTGCTAGCAATTGTTGATGCTAGGTACCGATTCACTTTAATCGACGTTGGGCGCAATGGGAGAGTGAGTGATGGTGGGGTATATGCAAACAGCCTGATTAGCAGTGCACTTCGAGAAAATTGGTTGAAGGTACCACAGGAAAAATCACTTCGTGGCACAAATATCAAAGTGCCACATGTGATACTTGCTGATGATGCCTTTCACCTTGAGCCACACATCATGAAGCCCTATAGAGACTGCCAGCACCAGAAGCACAAACAGATTTTTAACTACAGACTGTCAAGGGGGAGGCGTGTTGTTGAAAACACATTTGGAATTTTGGCCAACCGATTTAGAGTTCTTCTCAGTACAATTAGACTAGCTGTTCAAAAAGTGGAATTAATTGTTCAGACTTTGTGCATACTTCACAACTACTTGATTGATGAAGCTGACAATACATACCTGTCAAGTGCTGATGTAGAAGACACAGACTTGTGCACCATAAACACAGGTTCTTGGCGAGCAGAAAAATCTCTCCCAAGCATACCCCAAGAAAGTGGTAATCGCACATCACAGTGTGCCAGGGAAGTGCGTGGAAAATTTTGTGAATACTTCAGTTCAACAGGCAGGGCCGGCGCAAGGCACGTGCGGCACTTTCTGGGGGGGGGGCGGCAAATCTGCAGTACAAACTCAACATTCATTCTCAAGAGGGGATTCGAAACCAAAGCTCGGAGGGAGAGGCTTCGAGAACTGTGACATGGCGTCTCGACTACATGCCGGCTGTCCCTGTTGAACAAGGCGAGCGAGGGGGGCTAATTTCTTCCTGGCCACTTTGGCAGCACCGTCGTGTTTACGCCGGAAGGAAAGCAGTCTGGCGCACACGCCAGTATTCTGAAGAGTGGAGCGCTGCCAGCCTGTTACGCGCCGTGCGTTTACTCAAAATGTTCAAATGTTTGTTAAGCTTATGGGACTTAACTACGAGGTTATCAGTTCCTAAACTTACAAACTACTTATGATCTAGCTAACACTAAGGACGGCACAAATATCCATGCCCGAATGGGGATTCAAACCCCCGACCGTAGTGGCCGTGAAAAAATGTTCAAATGTTTGTAGAACTTATGGGACTTAACTACGGGGTCATCAGTCCCTAAGCTTACAAACTACTTACGGACTAGCTAAGACTAAGGATGGCACAAATATCCATGCCCGAGGGGGGATTCGAACCCCCGAACGTACTGGCCGTGCAGACCGTGACTGGAGCGCCTCAGTCCCCGCGGCCACCGCGGACGGCGTGCGTTTACTCACAACTAAATTTGCAGAAGACGAAATCTAATTTGGAAATTCGAATGCAATGTTCGATACTGCAGTTATACGTTAAGCCTGAAGCAATTTTGCTGAGCCCTTCAATGGCAGTTAAGTGTTTTATTCTTCCCGCGCTATGGAAAAAAATTGTTGAACATTACTCCAGTCAAACATGTTCAACACCTACAATGGCTAGAAGTATTCCGAATGAGTAAATACGCTGTGAGTAATTACAAGGGATAAAGACATTGACAGTAAGCCTGGCATAAGTTTGGTTTCGGCGTATTTTTGAAAATGTTTGCTATCCGTTTCTGAGTGATAGTCGGACGTTTTGGTTTTTGAGCCCTGAAACACCTGTTTCCGCCTGCTTGAACACAATTAAACTCTGACCAGCATTTTTTGTGACATTACTACTCACACACTATCACTTTGCCAACGATCATTTACTGTATAATGCGTGTGAATCCATGTTTCGTCTAAGTAAACTACTGGTCGCTTTGATTCTGATTAAAAGCTGAGAAAGTATGGTCTTTTAGCAACAATTCCTTCTCGTCCAAGCGAAACAAAACGTTAATTTTGACACCTTGTAAAACGAAAATCCATAGACAGAACATTTCTGTTTGACAAAAGTTGTGCAGTTTTCGCAAAGTTCGTATTTCTTTCTATTGTTCGTAATGCTATAAAAATTACTGCCTGATAATACATTGATCCATATCATCGGTCACATACTTATTGTGAGCTTCTTGCTTCATCTTCTTGGGCGCTAGTTTAACCGTAGCCTCGCTGTACCTCGTCACGTGACCTAGTTCCTGGCACTGCCGCGTCACCACTTCCCCTTTCCAGACAATAGGTATTGTTGCGTTCTCTACTACGAAAACTACAGAAATCGTTTCGGTACTTGGCTGAGAGAGTCAATATTGGTCGGAAGCACTTTCATTGCGTTTTACAAGAACAGAAGAATTGGTGCGTCCGAATTTCTTGCAACTTGGGATGTACTCGAAAAGTGCTTTTCATATAACCTACAATTAGAATTGCGCATGCACGTCACTCATAAGTTAGAATTTTTCTCCTTCAAGAATGCAGAATAGGAAAATTTATTTTTCTCATGATCTGTTACTTTAAAAAAATTGGCAACTCGGCAAATAAGCACACGTCACTCCAATAGCTAGAATGAAAATGAAGCGCATAAAAGTGACGTGATACGGCGATGACTAATTTGTTACCCCTTATTCCATAATCAGACACGACAGAACTGACACATGCGAATTACGACAGATGGCGAGTGTCAGTTCTTTGAAATGAATAACCGCAGCGCAGTGAGTTAATATATTTCGACTAGTATTACCGAGTGTGTATTTATTGCATTATTATGTTATTCCATCTCCTTATTCTTCCGCTCCCCATTGTCTTCCTCCCTACTCTATGGTCGTTTCTACTGCTTTTATTTCCCAGATCTTCATAGATTTCGAGCACAGTGTGGCTATTCTCAATGCTTTGAGTTTACATCTATACCGTCGTGCTGAACGTACCTGTCAACATGACGGTTTAGATGTAAGCACATATTGAAAGCTGGCCACTCAGTGGCCGAAACCTAGGTAGATCTGAAAACTAAAAACAAAAATTGCGATTGATTGATGACTTTTCCTACAGATTTGTTGAAATAAAATTTTACGAACGTTCAGTAAAAAAAGAAAAAAAACGGGGGGGGGGGGGGGGGGGGAGGGGCGGCACTTGGGCTTGCGTCAACAGGTTATGTTTCATGGCAATGGGAAGCTATCAAGAAGTACAATTTTTAACATGTATAATTTTCAAGAAACAACCATTTATTTAAAAATTGTAATCAGTGAATAATAAATTCATAAAATTAACAACTGAAATGTCTGTGTATAGCTTCAGTGATTACTTTCATGATATTATGTTTAACATCAGCTTTTATGGCAGGATTATTCATCTTTCTTAATTCTGCAGCAACATACTGCCCAAACTTGTCATCTTGAGCCGCTTACAGCGACTTGTATGTTCTGCAAAACAGACAATGTTGATGTAGCTAATTCATCGACATTGTCCTTTCTACGCCTCTTGGACGATGAGGCGTAATGCTCCATCTGTGGTGAATTTCTAGGGGTAGAGCTTGGTGTAGAATCATCACAGTCCACCGTAAATATTTCTTGAGAGTACTGAAAATAAGAAACTGATACAGAATCATGCCACATAATATCAAACATTAAAATTATTATGAAAACTACAGTAGGCACATTAAAGTTGTCTGTATAATTTATATTTAGTGAATAACTTGTATGACAGTGATACACTCTTTAGTTGTGGCAAATAACTACAATATAAGACTATTGAAAATTTCTTTTCCTAAGAGACCTTTATGGATTATAAATTGTCAGTGATATGTGTTAATATTTATATACTTACATTGCTGCTGTCATCTTCACTGCATTGGACAGTTTCTGTTCTCTCTTCAGCAACCTGAAATAGTTTACGGTTTAATCACTTGTATCTTGGAGTTACTAATTTTGTTTAAATGTATGTAAAAACTTACAAAAGAGTCAGTAGCATTGATCCTTCTGCTACCAGCACTTACATGTTCAAAAACAGTCTTTGGTATCTGAAGTAATATAGACCAATGTTAGTCAACCGCTAATTGTTCATTGGTAACCAGTATTAATACTGAAAGCTCTCGGTTCCTATGTGAGCACAGGAGTTGTAAAATCCATTTCTATTCTCATAACAAAATAAATTGTCTTAAAGGTATAATTGAAGATGGGGATACCACCCGTCAGCTTTGACCACTGATGCCAATGGAAAGGAAGTTATTACTGAATAAATACACTCAATTTACATTACCTATTACAGCCATGAAGTGACTGGTTCTGAATGTACTTCTCTGAATCACTAGCTGGTAGCAATTTTTATTCCGAAATAAATTATATGAACTTCACAGTGATTAAAATATGTCATTTGTCAAAGCCAACGGGTGGTATCCCAGTCTTCAATTGAACCGTCTCACACAATGAAAAATCACAGCACATTGTTAATACTCACTGTGCATGTTGGTATGTTTGTTACTGTCTTCCTCGGCGTGACATGGTCCTTTAAAAACCTTAATTGTGGGTACCACCATACGGTCGGCTCGTATATATCACTTGCCCCTGCACCCACTACGTTCACTAGCCCTAATTTTTTTCAGTTCGGCACAATAATGTGACCGGATTGACGTAAAGCGGGCTTTACAGTCCTCGTCTGTTGCAGCAGGCAAAACTAAACGGACTTTTCTGCCAATTGTAGCGATTTTTTCTTTCCTTGCATGCTGAAACCATAAAGAAATGCATTTAAATCTAACATGAATTTTCGCTTTTCACTTAAATCAAAATTCCTCATGTACTGTTACATGCATATAACTCGAGATTAAACAATTTCTGACTCACCTTATTATGATACAGGGGATCTTGTGGATCATACATGCATCTTTCTTCTCTGTATGCATTAATTAAGACATTTAATGCCTCTCTTGTCCATTCCATTTCTGGAATACGAAGCAACCAATATATAGATACATATGTTGACAACCATGTAGTATTAAACAAAGTCTGATTGCAAACAAAACAAATATTGTTTTTCGTTTAGTTACTGTATTATTGCAAATTTACTTACTGGCAGAAAATTACGAACAATTCGTAACACGAAATCGGCACCTGCTACGTGTACAGCTATACACAATAACACAGTAACACACCATACAAGCAGAAAGCAACTAAAATCGCCGCTTCTGCGCATGCGCAGGTTAGCGCTGCCTAGTGCGCATGCGCGGATTCACGGGAGTTTAGAACTAAGGTTCGTTCCAGCAGCGGCCAGATTGCTTGACGCGCATGCGCAACGCTGAAATTTTGTTCCAGCAGTGCCTTCCCCCGCTTCTGGCTACTTGGAGTGTGGCTGTTGGGTGTTCCAGCAGTTGCCGCAAACAGCCAGACGCTACCCGGAAAAATATTTCTGGCGCGGTCAAGCTGCCAATCTGCGCATGCGCAGAAAGGTCTGAGTTAGATTGGGGGGTAGCTATCACGTGATACGTGTGTGTTTGTAGCGTGTTTTTCGATTATTTCGAAGTCACTGCAATCCCACTTGAGATCAGATAATTCTCGTTTACACTTCTTCGTTATTAGGAAGGAAAGTATTTTAATTATTCCTTTAAACTCACCTTCGCCTGCAATTAGAAACAGTGCAAAAAGCGTTCCAGCAGTGCAAGTATCAAACAAGAGTTTTTATGTCATAGTAGCTGTGCATGCGCAGTAACACCTGTTTCTTAGCGCTTGAAAGTAGCCGTCTGGCAGCTGCTGGAATGAACCTCTGGTCTCTATTCCGGCGCGCGGATAAAGTGTCTGCTAACAATCAATCCGCGGTAGTTGCACGTGTTTCGCCGCTAGATGGCTGTCGCGCTAGACGTATTCCTTTCGCGGCGGGTCGTCGTGTAATAGCGCCTTTACGCTCGCAGCGATCGTGTTGACACTCGAACGAGGCTGCGTGGGGCGGGGCGGGCAGCGTAGTGCTGCCGCTGTGCTCACAAAGAGACCTACCCAAGTAAATCTCCGATTTTTAAGAAATTTGCATATCTTATAATACATGAAAAACTATGGGACATGTAATTTTTTTAGCGGCGAAAAACATATTTAGGGGGTTAAACAGACCCGCCAAAATTGGGCTGAAATACAAAAATGGCGATAACTTAGAGATTAGTGAAACGATTTTAATGATTATTGGTATGAAAGTATCTTTTGATAAAAGACATAATTCATAGATTCAACTTCGATTAAATCAAAACTACTTTTTGAGCACAAAAATTGGTCACCTTAGGGGTAACTGCCCCCCTAATTGCCACTCCCCAGGCAATCTACTTAGGCCGATCTCTTATCCAGCCATTCCGAAAACATGCACTTCATTCTTTTGGCTGGTGCACTCGGGTGACATTCTTCAGACGGCCCTAAATAAATATAATACAGATATCACTGAAACAGCAGGAGAACCATAAATTCGTACATCTTTGTAAACAATTGGAATAAGAGGATTTAAAACAGTTACAGGATATATCACCATTAGACCGGCATATGACCTTGACGACGGAAGAAAGCGTGGATCCTATATATTGCACAAAAGCTTGCAGGTGTTCTTTATTATGTAGAAAAGAAAGACGACAGTGGCAGTGGGGATATATGAATGTTGCAATTGGAAAAATTCCCGTTAAGGACTCACTCGGAAAAGGTAGAGGAGCAGCAAGCACGCACAGTGCCAATATGCTACGGGAATATATATTAACCGGATGCAACAGAAAGAGATGCACAAACCTAACGGGTGTACATCAATATCGTGTATTTAATATCAATACAAAAGACGGACAAAGTATTCCAGGACTTGAGAGTCATGAGAAGAATGGATATAAAATACAATAATTTCCTCTTTAAGACGGCAAGTAATACCTACCACTAAACAGGCACTAACAGTCCACAAAGTGGGAACAAGAAAGAAAGATCATGGATAACTCATTTAGTAAATAGCACAGAAAATTTATATTAATCACTTATAATAACGTGTATGGTAAAGTACAAAATGCGAAACTGAATGGCTAGTTCAAGTGGATGGAGAGAACAGCTTTCGAAGCACCCGGGAAAGGAAACAATTCCAAATTTCGCAGTCAGGATGTATTCTCTAGCGTCTAGTTTGCCCCCGACACTCGCCTTGGACTCGAGTGGCGCTGCGGTGGGCGACTGAGTGTCGAGCGGGCAGTGTGGACGGTCGGGCCGGTCGAGCGTGCGCCGCTCGAACGAGCGTGCAGGAAGTCGAGCGCAGACACACGCCTTGCCGCAAGCTGCAGCACCGACACCTGTCGGACTGTCATAGAACGACATGCATCACGCGATTCGAGCGAGCAACCGAGCGAGGTGCAGACCTCTACTCGCTATGCAAGAAGCAATATGCAACGGCTCATCCCTACTCCTTCCACCTCAGCATCCTAACATAATAAAGTTTACATTCTTCCGCCAAAAATCACTAATAACGTCGTTGTTTTAGAAAATTATGACGTATGTCTAGTTGACAATAAACATAAAAGATATAGTAACAAACAGCTCACATCAGTATACCCAGATGAAGGCCACTGTATCGTTGGCCAAAACGTGGGTTATTTAAAGTAATAGCCTTATTACATCATGATGCGGTACAACAACTAGAAAACTTTTATGTCATGTTGTAGTTATTAGGTCAACAATATTACTTTCAAAATACAAATGTATTTGCTATTATATTATTTCTATTTTTATGGAAGATCAAATAACTATAACCCCCCAGGGGATAAAAAATACCTTTCAAGGAATAGTACTTTTAGATACAACAGACAATGGAAGAGGCATTCACTTGTTTATGGAAACTGTGCATAAGGACTCAGAAAAATATGACAATCACATGATTTGTTTTTCTTAGCTGAAAACTGTTGAGACACCAGGTAACAGTCTAAGTAAACATAAATAAATACATCCAATTCCAATATTTCTACAATGACCATTTGTTTTTTATTATTATTATTATTTTATAAAAGATTAAGCTATTTAAAAATGGAATCTTTTAAAACATGTGGAACCTAGAAAAGCCTAGAAGGTTTGGAATGTTTGTTATCAACTGTTCAATATGTTTTGATTCATTTGGCACTGTCGATATTACAGGTACGGTAAGTACAGGGTGATCAATCCTCAGTGCAGCTGCCTGGCGCCACAGAGTAACATATACAGAGGAGCAGCCCCCCCTAAACCACTGTCCTACGCTCCCCTCGTAGTTCCATAAGATGCTAGCAGATGTCAGGCGGTTCCGTGGCTTAGGGTGCCTCTCGCACGTCAGAGGGTAGCGTGGAGGGGAGGCTGAGGGGAGAGCTCGTGCCGCCTGCCACGAGGCCACAGCTGTGTCCGGCGTGCCGGCGTTTGAGGGGAGGTGGTGGTGGGGGCAGCCGCTACCTGCCGCCTGCTCTGGCCAGTTTAAAGGGTTGCTTCTGACTGCAGCGCCATCATGGGACATCTTACGGAACTGCTGGAAACCCTCCCTCCATGCATCCCTGAGCGTAGGACCGGGCCCTTACGGAGGTTTCCCGTCTGTATATATTTGTCTGTGCTGGCGCAGATTTTTTGTGCCGGGCGACCAGCCGGTGGCCGGCAATTCAGCCGACGGCCGCAGCTGGAGGTGGTGAGGAGTTTCTTTTTTTTTCTTTTTTTTCTGCTCTACTTCGAGGCCTTTCTTCGTGTCACATTCTTGTGAAAGTAGAATGCGTTTCTCAGCTGACACAGTACTGTGTGTTGCGCGACAGTGTTTATAGGGAAATGGTGAAAATCACTTATTCTATTCGCCAAAAAGTATTCGTCTATGATTCATATGTGCGCACAGAATCAGCGCGTGAGGTGTAGAGATTATTTCGTGACGAATTTCCTAATGTTCATGTTCCTAATCGGAGAACGATTCATCGATTGGTGGCTAAATTTCGCGAAATGGGAACTGTTCTAGACAGCGAACATAACCACGTCCAGTCCTCACAGAAGAAACATTGGATAACGTTGGACAAGCTCTGGAAAGGTCTCCTAGAAAATCAATTCGACGCCTTTCTCAGTAGATTGGAATTTCTCACGGCTCTGCTCAGACGGCTACGAAGCTGCTGAAGTTAACAACGGTATAAAATGAAAATAAGAACATAAACTGGGTGACCCCGCAAAAACGTTGCGGTTTTGTGAATGGATTCTGAAGAAGGTGCATGACGGAGAAATTGACTCAAGCTTAACTTTCTTATCGGACGAATCATGGTTCCACCTAAGTGGGTATGCTAATTCGCAAAATAATCGTTACTGGAGTTCAAAAAAGCCTAACTTAATTCACTAGCAGCCCCTGCACGATCAAAAAATTGGAGTGTGGTGCATTATTTGCGGCGAGAGAATAATGGGCCCTATATTGCTTTAGGAAACAATTAATAGTGACATGTATGTTGAAAACATATTGCGGCCTTTTTTTGACCAATTAACTGAGAGAGAACGTGCTTTCACGACATTTCAGCAAGACTCTGCGACGCCACATACAGCCAATTTAGCATTATAGGAAATTGGTAATGTGTTCGGTTAAAGAATTGTCACTAAGAACATTTGCCCCCCTCGTTCTCCTGATTTAAACCCGTGCGATTTTTATCTGTGGGGAGCATTAAAAGAGAAAGTGTACAAATCAAATCTCCACACTTTAGATGAACCATAAACAAACATTTGGCATGAAATCACTGCGATTTCTGAGAGGTAACTTCATAGTGTAAGAGCAACTTCCTCAGCAAGTGTCAGAAATGCTCAAACAACAAAGGGAGGCAGTTCCAGAACCTCCTTGCGTAATACAGGCGAGTAATAAACTTTTCTTTCTAAGTGTTTGTGTTATGTATGTCAGAAATAAGTTGCGCGCCATCCCGTATTAAATTTAGTGCGGACATCGAGCGTCCTGCTACGCGGGCACCGCAGCTGCCGTCGCCAGCAAGTCGCACGCCGCAAAGGCGGTTGCGCTGAGAATTGATCACCCTGTACTTCAGCATGGTAAGTAACAGTAATTAGTATGAGCAGCGTAAAATGCATGTTTCTTGTGCCCTTATTCACACATATATGTAGTTAGTGGTGTACTTTATTTTCTTTTGAGCCTGCAGCCTTGTGGATGTCTTTAAAGAACATATTGATAATTCATGTGATACCAGAATGCTGCTTTAGGTGATAGATGTTATGTATTGATTTAATATACAGCAATAGGCCTAATTTGGCTCTTTGGCCGTCGTCAGGCTATGTTCGTATTGCAGTGTGGAGTTGACGATTTTATTTCAGTGGCTGCATATAATTGCAGTCTAAATATTTTTTCGATCGTATTTATAGGCCTATAATTTCACATTTCTCAGGTTGTGAATTTATTATTTCTTGTTCTGACATTTGTCATTAACAGATCCTGTCAACCTCTGTATATTCTGAAGTTCACAAACTGATACGAAATGCAAAAATAACTAATTGATACTTATATAGGCACCTACCACAATTTGCAGTACATATACATTGTTTGTACAAAATAGCATGTGCGTAGTGGTGAAGTGCTAAAAAGGAAAAGCAGCTGGAATAAACAAAATAGACAGAAACAAAACAACCTAACTCACCAAATAGCAGCACATGTAGAAACACCATCCACAAAAAAAAAGGCCATTGAAGATTCTTTGCAAATAAAAGTGAAATGCATGTTCAAAATGTTCAAATGTTTGTACAGCTTATGGGACTTAACTACAGAGTCATCAGTCCCTAAACTTACAAACTACATATGAACTAGCTAATACTAAGGACGGCACAAATATCCATGCCCGAGGGGGGATTTGAACCCCTGACCATAGTGACCATGCAGAACGTGACTGGCGCGCCGCAGACCGCTCGGCCACTGCAACCGGCGAAATGCATGTGCTAAAATAAACTTCTCTTATGTAGTTGCCCAGACGGTTGACATAAATAAATATCTGCAATAAAATAACCGATTTTGTCTCCCATGAGCTCTCACAACTTCTTACAGTGGAAGGAATTCACTGGGAGACTTGCCTTTTTGCACATTATATGTTTTTTATGGGTTTACATTTTTCGTGGTGTCTGAGAATATTTCGCCTGTTTCACACATATTACACATCACTTGAAACATTTTTATCATGGCTGGTCATATTTAGATTTAGGTCTTTGAGTGCTCTGTCAATTCTTCTCTAATTACATGTGGTGTCCCACACGGATCCATCTTAGGGCCATTGCTTTTTCTTGTGTACATTAATGACCTCTCATCAGTTACACTATCAGAAGCCGAGTTCGTTTTGTTTGCAGATGATACAAGTATTGCAATAAAAAGTACGTCAAGCATAGTTATAGAAAGGTCTGCTAATGATATTTTCATGAACATTAATAAATGGTTTAAAACCAACTCATTGTCATTAAACTTTAAAAAAACTCACTACATGCAGTTCAGAACATGTAAGAGATTTCCCGTCAGCATATGCATTAAGTATGAAGAAGAGCAGATAGAAGAGGTTGACAGTATTAAATTCCTGGGATTACAGCTTGATAATAAATTTAGTTGGGAGCAGCACACCACAGAACGCAGAAACGACTCAACAAATCTGTATTTTCAATACGAGTGTTATCAGACATAGGAGACATAAAAATAACAAAGCTTGTTTGTGATAAAGATTTGTGATATTATTAAAACCATTATTGTTGAATTTCGTGATTGGAATTTTCGAAACGCGTGCATTTTTACGTGTGATTTCTTATTTCTTATATATTCTCTGATAAATGTAACATGGTTTTAGAAAAAAGAGATGGACAGAGAGAGTGGATAGGAAAAGTACTAACTCAGGGCTCAAATAAATAAATAAATACCGGGCAATGCCGGGTTTTCAGCTAGTAAATAATATATCCCTTTTCCCAACAAACAGCTCAGTTCATACATACAATACTAGGATTAAAAATGATATACACAAGGACTTAAAAGCATTTACTTTAGTTCAAAAAGGGGTCCACTACTCAGGAACACTTATTTTCAATAATTTACCATCAAGTATAAAAAATTTAGCTACAAATGAAGATCAGTTTAAGAGGAACCTAAAAGACTTTCTAGTGGCCAACTCCTTCTACTCAATTAGTGAATTTCTAAATTGTACCAAATGATGCATGTACACATACTACATTAGTATTATTATATTATAAGCTATTTAACAAAACTTGTATGTATCTGTATTTATATTTTTAGTATTATCTCTTATTCACCTTGTAAATTTTGTTTCTTGACATGTTCCACATCCACGAGGATCTCTCCAACATCGATCTACGGAACGAAAAACTAATCCAATCTAATCTAGTACAGTATATCCTATTTCATCTTCATCTACTTCCACTTTCCTTCCTACAATATTTTCTGGAAGTTCATTTCCTTTTCAGAGACCCTATATATATTCTTTCTACCTTTCAGATTTCCCATCTTTGCTCAGAACTGGTTTTCCATCTGAGCTCTTGATATACATACAGCTGATTTTCAGGTCTCTAAATGTTTCTTTTATTTTCCTGTAGACGATGCCTACATTTCCCTTGGTTATACATTTATATTTGACATCTACCTGCTCCTACTTAGCCATTTTACACGACCTGTCAATCTCATCTGTACTCCATTCTATCTGCTGGATTTTTATATTATCTCCTTTCATCAATTAAATTACTGTGATATCCCAGAATGTTTTATTGATCTTGTCTTTCTACATATTTGTTCCTCTGCTGCTTTCACTATTTCATCTCTGAAAGCTACCTATTCATCTTCTACTATGTTATTTTCATCTGTTTGTGTCAGCTGTTGCCTAAAGCTCCCACTGAAACTCTCAAGAACTTCAGGTTCCTTCAATTTATCCAGACCCCATCGCCGTATTTTCGTACCTATCTCTGATTTCTTTAGTTTCAATCTATAGTTCATAACGAATAACGTATGGTCAATGTTAACATCTGCCTCTGGGTACATCTTACAGTTTAAAACGTGGTTCCGAAAACTATGTCTCGCCAGTATAGAATCTGTCTGATACCTTCTGGTGTCTGCTGGTCTCTTCCACAGATACAACCATGTATGTATGTATGTATGTATGTATGTATGTATGTATGCATGTATGTATGTGTTTGTAATGATTAAATCATGCTCCAGGCGAAAATCTACCAGCTGGCTTACTCTTTCATTTCTTTTCCCAAGACCATATTCACCTAATATTTTTCTTTCCTTTTCCTTCTACTGAATTCCAGTCCCCCATCACAATTAAATTTTCCTCTCCCTTAACTGAATAATTACCTTTATCTCTTCATACATTTCTTCGATCTTGTCATCATGGGCAGATCTAGTTCAAATTATATTTGTTCTACTGTGGTCTGTGTTGGCTTTGTATCTATCTTGAAAACGATAAAGCAATGACTCCTATTCATAGTAGCTCATACACATTCCTATTTTGTTATTCATTATTAGACCTACTCATGTGATACCCCAACTAATTATGTATTTATAACTCTATACTTACCAGGCCAGAAATCGATAGAAAATCAGGCGGTGCTGAAGGGATTTTGTCAGGTAATGAGACAATAAAGATGGTAGTTGAGTTTTGTTATTTTGACATTAAAATAACGTACAAAGGTCGTAGTACAGATTATATATATAAGGCAGAATGGCAATAGGAAGAAACGCGTTTCTGAAAACGAGAAATTTGTTAACATCGAATATTAATTTAAGTATATACATGTGGCGTCTGTTCCGAGAGAACAGACGTCACTTCTGATCCTGCAGTTCTTATTATTCAACATTCATAGAAACCTGGCTGGGTACACATTTTCAGCTTTGCCCAATCGCAGTTGATGTCATATATTCCATGAATGTTGATTAATTTAAGTGTTAGGAAGTCTTTTTCTGAAGGCATTTGTGTGGATTTTTGCCTTGTATTGGAGCAAACATGGAAGATAAATAGTTCAAACAGGATGAGGATATTATATTTGGAAATATGGTGCAGCAGAGGGATGCTAAGGATTAGGTGGTTACATCATGTAACTAATGAGAAAGAACTAAACAGAATTCAGAAGAAAAAACATTTCTGGCATACGATACCTTGAATAAAAGAAGGGATTGATTGGTAGGACACATTGTTAGGCATGAGGAAATCGGGATTTTAGCATTGGAGGGAACTCTGTGGGGTAAAAAACGCAGACGGATGCAAAGAAACGAATATAGTGACCACATTTGAATGGCTGTGAGTTATCGTTTTTATGAGAACGTTATATACATATTTTCAACATAGTTATAAATATTATAATGCATTTTAGTATTCATGTCCTACTTCCATGTACACAGATCAAGTATCTGATTGGCAGAATCATAGTATATCACACAATTGCATGGTTGTACATGGCATAATACGTAAGTAACTTTATTTTCTCTTCATGTTAATGTTCACTTTCTTTTAGAAAGGTGATCCTTGCAATTAGCTGTTTTATTTTTATATGCACACTTATGAGCCACAAATTCAGACACAGTGCAAAAGCAGTGGTCAAGCAAGAAAGTTTTTAGAGTTTTACTAAAAAGGGAGAGAGAATTCTTATTTCTGGTGGCAGTCTGTTGTAGAGATCGATGCCTTGGTTAAATGCAGAGTTTGTGAAAGCAGAGGTTCACATTTGTTGAACATGGAGTTTCATTTTTTGTCTGGCATCATGATTGTGGACATTCACATTTTTGTTGAAAATAGTAATGTTACTTGTCACAAACTTACATATTTCCAATATGTACAGAGTACTAAGAGGCAGGATGTATGATTTTTGTAAGAGAGGTCTGCAACTGTCTGTTTGTTTTGCCCTCGCAGCTCTCTTTTGGATGAGGAGAGTGTCTGAACTATGTGCAGAGTCTCCCCAGAATATAATACCATATTGCATTACATTAAGAAATTGTGCATAGTAGGTAATGTGAACAGCTGTGAGCTTCTGCAGTGTGCAAGGATGTGTAATGTATAACACACTTGGTTCAGCTTACTGTTTGTCCTGCTTCAGTGCATTTCCCATTTTAGACTTTTTTCGATCCACAAGCCTTAAAATCTCGTTTCTGATGGGATATTTCAGATCCACGTAATTTCACATCAGGCTTACATTTCTTGGTTCTCAAATGGAAATTCAGAAAGGTGGTTTTTCTTCTGTTAACTGTTTTCTTCTATCAAACCAATTCACCTGCACTTTCCTTTATGGCTTCTTGTAGATTACTATCATTTCTGCTGGTAAGGATAATACTAGTATCGTCTGCAAAGAGTGTAATTGTTGTGTCATTGATGTTCAATGGTAAATTATTAATAAACCGAAGAAACAGAATTGGTCAAAGTATTGAACCTTGTGGGCGCACCTTGTGTGATATCAACACAGTCGGAGGAGTATGTTTCAACATGTCCTTGAACTTTGTTTCTTATTTTGACTTTTTGTCTCGTGTTTGTGAGGTATGTGCAGTACCAGTTTAGATGGATATGTCTGATGCCATTAGACTGCAATTTATCTAGCAGAATTTTTGATCTATCACTTCAAAAGCCTTTGACACTTCCAGGAAGGTCCCAACTGCTTTTTGATTTTTGTCTAGAACATCTAAGGTGGAGTGTATGTACTCATAAATGGCAATAGTTGTTGATTTGTTTATTCTGAAGCCATATTGCCCATCAGAAAGTATTTGGTTCTTTTCAAGAAAATTTATTAATCTTTGCTAAACTAATCTCTCTAAAAGTTTTCATATGCAAGTACAATAATATGTGTCTGTAGTTTCCTACATTACTTTTTCTCCATTTCTAAAGGTTGGAATAAGTTTTGCCGCTTTGGTACAATCAGGAAATGAGTTGCACACATTTAAGATGAGGGCAGCTATTTTCTTTATTCAGTCCTTTATGACAAAATATGGAAGTCTTCAATTCCAGATAATAGCTTCCATTTAAGGCTCTTTGTGCGGATATGATTTCGTCAGCAGTAATCTCTCAGAAACTACAGAAGTTTTATTTTTGTACTGTCTGTTAGGTGTAGGTTTGTTATTATTTTGAAGTAGTTGCTTTACAATGCTTCTAAAGTAGTTATTGAATATGTTTGAAACTTCTTGCAGATCTGCAACTTTGGAGTTTTTATGTATCAGGGTTGTATTTTCCTGTTCGTGAGATCGTTTGTTTGTTTAATTTCTTATGATATTCCACACTCCATTTGCTTTATTTGAGGATGTTACCACACATGACGTTAGTGGCGGAAAATTACCAACCGGAAGTAGCTGTAATTTGGCAATCATAAGTATGCTATCTCTGTCATAAGATCTTTCAGTAGGATATGCAACGCAAAGTGACAGTTTAGAATGTAAACAAAGCAGCTGATCATCCTGTTTTGCTTTGAGACTCAGTTAGTGTTTACCTCAGTCTGTTGATGACTCGCAAAATAGCTTGGAGTTTCTTTACATATTATTATTATTTTTTTACTGTCAGAGTGGAAAATAACTGTTTTACATACCGTACGTATCTTTAAGTGATTGTTCAACTACTTATTGTTTTAAAATAAATATTCAATAATGACGTCTTTTAAATCATGTACGGTACCCAGACAAAACAAAATCTATATTGTACGTTTACAGTGCCTTCTGTCTCGGATTTTATGGTCGACGTTTGTTTCAGGTTGCAACTGATGTTTTGCTAGCGCCAATTCAAACTCAGATTGGCTAGCACTGTTAAGTTCCATATTCCATTGCTCTTGGAAGGTGAAACTTGCGAAATGTTAGCAGCTCATAGCTTGTACTAGGCGAAACATCTGACCAAACTTCAACAGAAAATTTCTACACAGACGCCAATGGACAACATGTCAACAAATGGTCATAAAAACTTAAAATTTGCAGTAGATAAGAATTTAGGACAAGTCTTTACAACATATGTATTTCCAAGTATCTGTAAGGTCCAATAGCTTAATCAGTTATTTTTTCCACCATTGTCGATACCAACAGATTGTTTAGATTGTACCTAGCTTGAACTCACAATAAAACATTTTAATTCACACTGTGTCATTAGTTCATTCCGGCCCCCTTTTCTGCAGATGGAGAAGAAGCTGCTTATAAAATATTTGCATTACCACATTACTCAGATATACCTGGGTTAGGGTAACAAGCTTTTTCTTTATTAGGCCTAATGATCCCACCAATGAATAATATACTTTGTCAAGTCTGAAATGTTGCAGTACAACTTCCATTACTGATTATATGTAAACGTGTGTGTGTTTAGTTACGACTTTTTGTTACATGATCTTTGATTGTTTTACATCTGGACTTTATACACTGTTGTTCTGCATACCATGAACAATTTACCAAATCAGCAATTAACAGAAAATATACATTCATGCAATACAATAAACAGAAAACATACGATGTACCTTTTCAACGATTAACGAAGTCTTTAAAAAGTTATGACATAATAGGTTCCAAATGTTTCAACAAATTTTCTCTTTGTAAATTAGATTGTCCTATTGAAAAGATCAAGCCAAAACTGTATGAGTAGCCGGTCGAACATCCTTTTTATTTACTTGAGGAATTCTTTGAATTCAGTCAAAAACAAATAATATTGTAAACTTTGGCATTTCCTGATGTATCATATTAATAGTTTAGTTCCCTATAATAATAGTGTTAGTAATAAGTATTAATTTTGATTTTTCTCTGTAACAGTTGTAACAGGTAGTCATAAAACTGATATGTAAATATCTCATTGCATATCACATGTTTTTCTGTACTTTTTTCTGTATTGGTACATTTTGATTGATTGGTTTTATTACCCTATTTATTTATATGGTATCTCCTGTCTATTGACCATTACAAAACCATTGTAAAAGTAGTAATCCAAACTCTTGTATATAATTTTGTACCTACTTTGTAACTTGACGTTGTCTATTGCTTTTTGTAAGCCAACGACAATAAAATATTATTATTATTATTTTTATTTGATATATACTTTGGGTTCTCGTTGCTTTTTGGTTGCGTCTTTGTGTACTGTTTGAAACCCACGTGTAAAGTGTATCCTGTAAATTAGTTACTGTTGCTAATTAAAGCATGTTAATGGTAAGTTACATCGTTTATCGTAAATCATTAACATGGTAGCAGAATCGTGGTTCAGTGTATGTTAAGTGACTTATTTTGTGGATACAAAATTAAAGATAATTCTTTTCTACTTAGCGTTTTGCCGCAGCTGAGCGCATTGAGGCGCTAAGCTACGATGCGCGAGGTTGTTCTCCATCGGGGGTTCGAATCCCCCCTCGGGCATGGACGTTTGTGTCGTCTATAAGGTAGTTCATAAGTAGTTTGTAAGTTAAGTCCCTTAAGCTTGACAAACATTTGCTTACCGTTTTCAGCGTGTTCGATCGTGTGACTGAACTGCTTGTGGTAATTTTTCAACAGAGTTTATCATGGAGTTTCGTTGCGTTGAGAAATTGCGAGGTGCCGAGAATTGGAAGGTATGGAAGTTTATGGTTCGTAATTTACTGTGTGGATATGAAGGAGTCTACGAAGTTTGCATAAACAGTATCATATAGCCAGATCCTTTGATAAATGGCGCGACTTCAGAACAAATTGCAACCTACAATGCGAAATTCAAAGAATGGGATAAAGCGGATTGCTTGGCAAGGAAAATTAGTGTGAAGACATTAGTAGCTAATGTAATGGCTTTGTTGGTAGCGTGTGAAACTGTTCGAGATATGTGGGTAAAATTACATGGCAATTTTGAGCAACAAACAAAGGAAACTGCTTGGGTTGTTCAAACGGAATTTTAAAGTTTCAAAATGAACCTGGCCGACAATATGGTGACTCGATAGCCAAATTCGAAGGCATACTGTTGCGTATGCACCAGTTAAATGTTGAATGTTGATGGTTAAACTCGTGGACACAGGACTGGTGGGCATGGCCAGAAGAGCAGCAAACACCTGATAAACTGATGGCTGTTTTAACATCTAACGAAAAGTGGCGACAACAGCGAAGTTTTGTTTAAGATTCATCGTGTGCATTAGTGGCTGCAAAACCTAAAGTTGAATATAATAAACAAGTGAGAGGTTCTGGTAAACCGCCGAATCAGAAAGCCCAGAAATCGAGTTTTAAGTGCTTCAATTGTGGTGTGAAAGGACATATTAGAAGAGACTGTCCAAATCCAAAGAAAAGGAAAGATTTTAAAAGTGATTCATGTACATCTGGAAGTGTTTCAGGCAATCAACCCTTTATCAGTGAATGTCTGAATGCTGAATTCGATACAAATGCTTGGATTGTTGATCCAGGTGCCACAGATCATATAACACATCATGGTGAGTGGTTCTCTATGTTTTGCACTTTTACAGCACCAGCTGAAGTCCATGTTGGTAATAACTCTACAATGAATGCTGTTGGAAGAGGAAGAATCGACTTCAGAGCCTTGGTAAATGTTGAGTAGCATTCATGTTCCAAGGAAAATGTGTTATATGTGCACTCTGCTAGAATAAATCTGTTCTCAGTGACTTCAGCACTTGACAAAGGTTTGTCATTCAATTCCTCTAATCACAATTGTGAGTTCACCAAAAATAATGTTGTTAAGGCAAGAGGTGTACGGTCTGGACAGCTTTTCAAGATGTTAATTCAAGTGGACCTATCTGAGAAATCACTTGTTCCTGAGGCTAATTCATTGCAAATTTGGCATGAACGTTTCGACCATCGAAATAAACGTCATGTCTATGAATTCTTAAATACTAATGTGATTAGTGTCAAATTTGATTGTGTTTTGTGGTTCATGTGTTGAAGGGAAGCAACATCATGACAGCTTTCAGTCACGTCAGCAGTGTTGCAATGAACCTGGGGAAATAATGCATGCAGATCTGTGTGGACCAATGTAAAATGAGTCCTTAGGAAGCTCAAAGTACTTAATTTGTTTCACATGTGATTATACAGGATATCACATGGTTTATTTTTTGAAAGAAAAGTCTGAAGCTTATGAGAAGATACAAGAAATATTGTAAACCGTTAAATTTCAGTGTGGTCGTTGAGTCAAAGTTTTTCAGTATGACAGTGGTCACGAATTTGATAATGAAAAGGTTTGTAATCTTCTAAAATCCAGTGGCACAAAGTTAGTTGTTGTAAATCTGAATACACCTCAACAAAATGGATGTGCCAAATGAACAAACAAAACAGTTGTAGATATTGCACGGACAATGCTCCTGTCAAAGAATCTGCTGAAGTAGTCAATACTGCTGTGTACGTGCTTAATCAAATTGGGCCAAGTCGTGTTGATGGAGACTCCATATCAGCTGTTCACAGGAAAGAGTGTTCATTTAAATAGGCTGTATATTTTTGGAACCAGATGTCATGTACATGTTCCAAAAGAATGCCGTATGAAGTGGGGCGCAAAGGGACAACAAGCAATCTTCGTTGGCTAACGGAAGATGTTGATGGTTTTCGCCTCTGGACGAAATTTGTTCAAGTCATTCAAAGCAGAGATGTTGTGTTTGAACCAGAATGCATTGGGGAAACTTTAACTGCAATTTTCCATACAGAAAGTCAATCATCTTTAGACAAGGACACCTCTGTGGTTGATGTTTCAGATAAAGAATTGTTAGTAACTTCCTCAGTGGAAAATACAACTGACCCAGAAGAATCAGGAAAAGAGCAGATGCAGCTTCCTCAGGAATTTTGTCTCATTCCTATCCCCTATTTTCTGTTGGTTAATGGAATATTATATGCATCCTTATCACATGAATGAGAAAAATTTAGGGTGACAGTTTTCTTGCTGTTAATCATAAGTTTATTGTTGAAGGTTATAACGTTTTAGTATATTTTAAGCAATTACAGTTTCATTCTACCAATACTCAGCTTTTTAACGTTTCGATGTATGGGGATTCTGCTCGCTGCAACATTATTCTCCTGGGGCGTCGTGGTAGAAATAAATACTCTTAGGTACAATTTTCACTTCTTCTTTAATTTGAATCAAAACTTCTCCACCAAAACATAACAACTTCAAAACATATACAAATTACAAAGCATCAGAACGGTAGTACTTCCATTTCAAAATACACAGTGACATAGCTTCCAGAGCACATGACAAACGACTAAAACTCGAACTCCCCCACGCAAGGCGGTGAGGCAAATATATAATATCGGCAATAATGACATTACATTATCCATTGTTCATAACAATTGAATATAGTAATTTACAATTAACGAATACAACAGTAAAACATTTCATGTACACAAGAATAATCACAATATAAAATGAAAACTATGCATACAATAATTTTAGATGGCACATGTATTTTTAAGACGAAATTTCCGACCTTTCTGTTGATAACAAAGTGCGATGTTAAATATCAATTAATTAGTTAACAAGTGCATCATACATGTTCCTAACATATATTGAGCTATCAATTATCTTGGCAATTCTCAAACTAGATTCTAAATCTTGCGTCAATCAATATATACAAAGAATTCAATATTGATAATTAATGTAATAGTCGAAATAAGACAATTAGCTGGTCTACATAACTTGTTTATGATCCTAACATATATACAATGCTATTAATTTTCATTTCTTTATGTTTTACAAAAGTGTTTACCCTTTGTCTGTCTATTTATTAAAATAATGTACAATGACAAAAGTATTGTTTATAGAACTGTCTGTAAACGTCTTATACAAATCTCTTAATTAATGAAATGTATTCACGTGTTTTAATCACAGTATCACCGAGACACTGTCCTACACTGATTCCTAGGCTGGCTATTTCGTTTTTAACGAACTTCAAACGCAACTTTTATCCCTATTGAACCACACAATTCCGGATCCGACGCAGACGGTATCGTAGGATGTCATTGAGATGAGAGGACCAGACAGACGGTATCGTACGATAACACTGAGATGAGGGGGTCAGCAGTATCGTTACAAGGTCCAACTACCTACCACAAAGTTATAAAAGAAGCAAAAAGAATGCTAAATGATGAATATATCACAAAATCACAAAACAAAACGTGAGCAACTTGGAACATCATTAGGTCTGAAACTAGCACAAACCAAGTGGCAAAAAGTATTATGTTAAATGTAGATAATAAACTAGTAACTGGCACCAATTTTAGCAAGATAGCAAGTGATCTTTTTCTAAGTAATTTTAATATCCCTACTGATCATCGCACTGTAAATGACAGTAAGTAAGTAAGTTTGTTTTACTTTTCCTGTAGATCATACATTTGTACAGTAGAGCACACAATGATATAGGACAAGTCACTATGAATAAAATACTTTTGTACTTTGTACAATAAGGCAAATGGTGCTATAAAAATTAAATTAAGAGTAAGGAGATAGAGTTACAGACTTCACATGGCAGAAAAATATATGCAAAATAATTATAAGCAGGAAAAATATATGCAAATTAATTATAAGCAGAAAAAGTATGGTACTTGTTTAAATTAATCAAAATATCTATAAGAAGAAAATATTAGTTATTTAAATTATCATTGATAATTTAGTATACAAATTCTTTTAACTATAACATATTACATTAGTACAAGGACATGGAGTTACAGACTTAACATGGCAGAAAAATATATGCGACATAATTATAAGCAGAAAAAGTATGGTACTTGTTTAAAGTAATCAAAATATCTATAAGAAGAAAATGTTAGTTCTTTAAATTATTATGGATAATTTAGTATGCAGATTCTTTTAGCTATAACATATTACAGAAGTACAAGTGTAATCCACAGGATTTGCAGAGTTATCGTAAGAGATTAATGCTTCAATTTAGGACAGGAAACTTTTGTTGCAGAGTAGAGTACATACAAATAAGACATTATGTGTAAATCTTATAGCTATTACATATCAGTTCACAGATATAACATAGAATTTTGTCTCCAGAAATTCCTGAATAGAATAGAAGCAGTGATTTAGTAATAGTTCCTGTAACTTAATTCTCATTATTTTTGAATTTTTGATTGTTTTTATGTCTGGAGGGAGGTGGTTATGAATATTGATGCCCATATACTGAGCCCCTTTAGCATATAGTTTAGTGTTGTGAGGTATAATCTGCAGGTGGGTTTTATTTCTTGTGTCATGTGTGTGGCTGTCAGCATTTCTGTCAAGGGATTTCAGATATTGGACTGTAGAACAAGCCACTTCCAGTATATAGAGACATGGGAGTGGGAGTATTTTTAGCTTTTTGAACACTGATTTGCAGTGATCCTTTACCAGCTCCACCCATCTTTGGTAGCCAATGAAAAGACTACGCACATAAATTTAGGCGAAAAAACATAGGATTATTATTAGCTACACATTTCTTTTACATTTTCTGAGATAAACTAATTACGGTCATCTTTCTGATATGTAAAATGAAGATTAAAACATTTGAATACTGACATGTATTGCACTAGGTTCATATCATTATTTTCAGAGATATTCTATAGGTGGTTCTGCAGTGTTGTGTGCAAATTTACTGACATTAAAAGATTTACTACAAAACTTATTTAAGGGACATAGAAAACAATTTAAGATACCATACTTTGCACAAACTATTTAGTTCTTTCCTCATTGAAAATTTTTGTGTAAACCTATTGTTTTCTTGGTAATATACAAAGATCAGTTGACTTTACTTTTTATAAGGCTATTGTATTGCACTTCAAGAGAAACAGAATCTTTTTTATATTACTTTATTGTAAATTGCTTTAGGTTGTCATTTTTGTTTAAAAACATACTGTGTTATTACATTGTAAAATATTAGCAATGACATCTCAAAAACATAATGAGTCGTAATTCACTAAAGGTACATTGACACTGGACACAAAAATGGCGCCATTTGACTTACATCAGGGAAAATGCTAGTGTCATTTTCAAATATTTGTGTGGCGCCTCTCAACTGTCGCCACTTTCCAAAGTTTAGGACATTTGAACTTTATGACGCCATCAAAACAAACCACCGCCATCTTTATTTGAAGGCTATTGATGAATTTGATGTTTTCGTGTGTTTATGCCTACTTATTACAAACAATGTGCATATTAATTGCTGATAAAATTAAAGATCTTACAGAAATATGTACTTTCAACTATGGTCTGTTGGGTAACAGTGATAGTGAAACATGGGAATGCAGGTCAAAGTTTCCATGAGGATAATGTAGTTAATTTGTGGATTCTCTTTTACAGTGCATACTTAAGATTTGTCTGACTAAACAGGTGTTATTGAGTGATTACTGAAGAGGATTCGTAGTTACACAACAGCCTATTTAATTCTACAAATACGCAAAATAAGTGTGGTGCTGGCAGTGTATACAGATTCTGGAATTGGCATCTTCATTGCTCATAAACACTTGCCACGTGAATTTCAGAAAGGAAGTGAAAAGTCTGATATTGAAATTTCTGATGAAGTGTATCTGTTAATTAATGGAATGAACTGTATTACAGTAAGTGTCAGTGCAGTTGTAGAAAACGTAACCCCAAAAATCATATAAATTAAAAAGTCATAATTAACTTGGACAAGTGTATGTAGCTATATTAGGTTTCAAAAAAAGCGTCCATGACATTGTAAATAACATCCATAACATTACATCAGAGCATTGAACTTGTTTTGGTGACAAAAGATTAGGTTTTAAGAGAAGACAGGTATTGGTCAGGTGTCAAAAATAACAATGACACTTGTAGTATCACTTGATCAAATACTGCATATCTAATGTTGATATTGGACTTTCTTAAAGAGGTTGATAAGCAGATTCCAATTGTAATTAACTTTTTTTTAAATTCGTAATTGGTTCAGTAATGGAGTTTTGTTTACATGTGCTACTTGGTTTATAACTGTCTTTAATAATGAGTGTTGTTTATATGCAAAATACATTTCCAAACAACATTTACACGTTTTTCCCTCTTATCGCCGTCTTATATCAATTCTAATACGATAACCTAAATGACAACACCAATGGCTGTTCGAAAAATCTTAGCTAACGCCATATTGAAAGCGATGCAACCAAGGGCCAAGATACTGTCAGACGTGAGTGGAAACGGCTGTGATAGCACCACTTCCATATAAGCCATAATGCCACATGCTACAGCGCCATTTTTGTGACTAGTGTCAACGTACCTTAATAGTAAAAAGATAAAATGGCGTTGCGTATGCAAGCAGTAGTAAATTTCTCCGTAGGAAATCGTATTACATTCAATTTAAAGTGCTAAGTCTGCCAAAACAGTGTTTGCAGTGGTCTCTGTTTGTGCTCTTTTTCACATCGATGGATCCATCCACCGTATATGAAGAACATAAAAGTTATAAATCCACATTGTGAATGTGGTTTTGCTTAGTACAGTGGTGGAGATAGTGCAATCGAGAAGTATAATGCTGGTACTGAAGAACTTGTCTCTGATACGCTGTAGGAAAATGCTCAATAGCTAAAAAATATATCAACAGCATCTAATCATTAATTAAGTGTTAGAGTGTCAATCATAATTTGTGTGTGAGCAATGTAAAAAGTGATACCTACTACCCTATACTTTCAAAGAAACCGTTCATGTGAGACAAACTGCTACAATATCAGATACAGTCACGAGAAACTCATTTGAACGCTTCTCACAAAAGAAATCTCTACAAATGAAATTATTGACAGAAGAAAAAAAAAGTTTGTATCTTGCCAGACGGCCATGGGAAAGATTTAGGCACTATTCTAACGAATAGGCAGTCAGAATTTTCCGTTACTGCCAAAGTAAAATGCAGGGATCCTTTCCAGTATATAGTTAAAGATTTTTACCTTGAACAAATGAAATCTGTGTGATTATTGCTGGAGCTAACGATATATACGAGTAAAAAAATGCAATCACAGCATAGCGACATAACTGGAAAGAATTTCGCCACACAGACACGATTTAATAAACAGTTCATGTGTAAATAATGAAATCAATTTCACAAACAGAATGTTTCAAAAGGGATGCAAAGCATTCAAGTATATTCAGTTCTTGGAGAGTAATTCCGTAGAAAGAAGCCATTTTACTCGTCATGGTAAGCGCAGAAACTGGCTAGGAAACCATGTAGCCGGCCCCAGTGGCCGAGCGGTCTGCAGCGTGTCAGTCACGATCTGCACGGCCGTTGTGGTCGGGGGTTGGAATCCCCCCTCGGGCATGGATGTTTGTCCGTCTTTAGTATAAGCTAGTTCATAAATAGTTTAGGGACTGATGATCCTGTAGTAAAGTCCCATAAGCTCTTCAAACATATGAACATATAAAAATGTGTCCTTGCTAAAGTACTAACAGAAACATTTAAACTATTTAAAAACACAACACCTCCAATTGCGCTAAAAGCACCTGTGCCAAGTGAGACTGCACGATTACAAGTAACACAAGCAGTGGTTTCAATATTCACTCAATTTTAGGCCTAATGAAACAGCTGAAAGGAAAACTTCAAATGCAGCAGCACCTGTTTGTGAATCAATACAAACAGCACTTCTGTATAAACCCAAGTCGTCACCAGCAGTTACAACTCAAGTGGGAAAGGTTACATCACTACCAACATGTGAAGCAGCAGCAGCATTCCAGGAGGAAGGACGATCATCAGTAGCAGAGACAGGAACATCAACTCTCACAACATCGAGGCTACCTGCTGAGACTACCATCAGTGACAGCAGCTTCACTGCAAAGATGTGCCTGGGGCCCAGAAAATCTTCATTCCAAAATGGGGATTTTTTATGGTATTAGGGCACAAGGGGAAAGTTTCCAATCAGCATGTAAGTACGCCTACTACAGTCCATTCCAATAAATGCCAATCTTACCAGCACAAAAGCTCTCCCTCCCTTGCAGAAACTTCTTCCTGCAATACTAGTATGTCAAAAGATATGAAACACAACCCCAACAGTGACAGCATCACAACCAGTTATGTTACTACTAATAAGCTCACGATTTTCCATCACAATATTCAAAGCCTATTTGGCAAACTAGACCAAGATATTGTAAATGATGAACCAACAGGTGCAATTTGTGCTCACATTCTCTGCGAAATGGAACATTGTGTTACTGTTGGCATTTAAATGCTTAATATTCCAAATTATGTATTAGCTACCTCATATTGTAGAAAGCATATGACCAAAGCTCTCTTTGTGAAAATCCGCCTGTCCTTTAATACAATAGATAACAGAAATATTGTGTGGAGAAAGACTTTGAAGCATGTGTTACTGAAATTGGAGGAACTGACAAGAAATTGGCAATTGTTGCAGTGCATCTGATAATTTTAAAGTTTTTTTATGAAACAGTTAGATTCTGGGCTATTGTATCTCTCAAGGAAAAATAGGGACATTATAGTGACAGGAGACTTTAAAATAGCTTGCCTGGAAAACTCATCTTTTAAGGCAGAATTTTCAAACTTAATGCACACCTGCAATCTTGTCTCCACTGTCAGTTTTCCCACAAGAATCACTGCCACTCTCTAGTACTCTAATTGACAATATCTTTGTTGATATGAGTAGAAATCATCACAACACTGTAAACAAAGGGATAAATGGTCTCTCTGATCATGATGGACAAATACTCCCCATTAACAACTTTAATGCACTTAAGAGTAAAACTAGTCCACAGTGGAAAACCGTTAGGAACATAAATGACGAAAATATCGAAAAATTCAAATTATGCATCCGGGACACTGACTGAAGGTGGGTTTACCTTGCAGATGATGCTAACACAAAATATAATTTATTTACTAATGAATTATGAGGTACTGTAGGCTATATATGAAAGTGTCTTCCCCAAAAAGGTCTGTAGAGTGCAGGACAGGCAATCAGGCAAAACACCATGTCTCACCTAGGGCATATAAGTATCGTGCCAGAGAAAAATAGAACTCTATACAATATCCAGGCAATCTAATAATCCTCTCCAGTTGAACTACTATAGGGCATACTGTACAATTTTAACTAAAGTAATAAAAATAAAAGTGTATGTGCTTAGAATCTGAATTTAATAGTTCAAATAATATAATCAGAACTTTTTGTAATGTAATAAGAAGGGAAACAGGAACTTCCACCATCTGACAATGTAAAAAGCGCTATACTGAAAATTAATGATTCAGAAATACTTGATAGTAAACAGATGGCAGACATATTTTACAGCCACTTTTTAACTGTCACTTCTCAAATAGGTTGCATTGGTGACCTAACTGAAGCTGCAGATAATCTGAAACAAAACCTCTCAAAAAATTTTAATTATATAAATGTCAATGAAATAATAAATATTATTCACTCAACGAAATGTAAAAGATCTTCAGGCATAGATAACCTCTAGTAAACTGTTAAAATCTTGCAGTAATGAAGTAAATGCAGTATTTTCTCACATTTCTAACACATCTCTTTATGAAAGAATTGTTCCTGAGAGGATGAAATATGCCATAGGGAGACCTCTTTACAAGTCTGGGGAAGGTACAGATGTCACAAATTATCATCCTGTTTCCCTTTTAACTACATACTCAAAAGTTCTAGATAAAGCTGTGTGTACTAGGAATGTGGCACATCTGGATTAACCATAGACAGTTTGGTTTCCAAAGAGGGGTTTTGACAGAGCGTGTCATATTGTTTATCACTTGGTTCATAAAACCATCCATTCTTGTGGACACGCGACCTTACGTTGGCATGTATGAAAAAATTGTTGAAATGTCTTGGTCGCAGTTAGCTTTATTTCATGACGCGTTTCGAGAACATCATCATCAGACTGTGGTACAAAAGAAGAAAATTACATTTTTAGATGTATATAGGACGTAATAATGATATCTATAAGGAGTATAAACCATATTAATACATGTTTACTTACAAAAGATTTTAAAAAAACGATGGGAATTACACCATCTTGGTATAGATTCCTGATTACGAATTTAAAATACCATCATGGATGTCTGGTGAAGGTGTTCAACCAGACTTACATGCTCAACTGTGGTGAGAGGGGGGAAACACCGTAACAGGTAACCTAGGCCCCATTCGCCACCAGATGGCGCAGGGTTGGCATTGAAAGTTACGTGAATAAAGCTATACATAAAACATCGTCAATATGGACTTGGAAAATATTGCCGCGAGACACCATGTATACTGACTGCCGGTGTGGCGCAGGGGATAGCGTCATCGACTGCGATGCTAAGGGTCGCCGGTTCAATCCCACACATCGGCAAAAAGTTATTTCTTTGTAATTAAAAATTCCATAAGTTTCTACATCTTTCTTATGTTCACTTGTAAATTCTACCTGTTTTCATATGTTAACTGTTCTTCTAATTTCTGGTAAATTCTGTCTGTGTATAAATAGCAGAGCACTCTGCCCGAGAGGCAGTCAGTGCTATGTGTATGTTGAGTTCGTAATAAACGTGCTTTCAGTATAAGTGCTGTGTTCAATTGCCTTCGAAGTTAACCTGCTTCCATTGCAACACGACCATTGATTGGTGGGAGCGCCGGGTACAATGTGCAACAGCTGCATCATCGTGACTCCAATTAGGCAATGTAAAAGCCGTCGCTTACACGGACTGGAAACGGAATACAAGGGATACACCGAGTACATGCTTCCAAAAGTCCGTATCATCAGAAGAACCATGAAGACGAAACCAGCGGTAAGCCAGCTGCACATCAGACACCTGTCGGTGTTCTCTGGAGACGCTGGACAGGACCACAGCAAATGGCTAAAAGGGTTCAACCGAGTCGATAAGTACAACAGGTGGGATCATACGATGTGCTTGGCCAACGTTTACTTCTACCTGGACGGAACAGCCCAGCAATGGTTTGAAAACAACGAAGACCAGTTGAATGACTGGGAGACGTTCCAGGAGGAACTGAAGAAGACGTTTAGAGACCGCCAGCGACAAATCCGCTTGGCGGAAGAACAACTGAAGAGCCGAGCCCAACGACACGGTGAGCCGACACAGTTGTACATACATGTTTTGGCCCTGTGTAACATAGTGAATCCGAATATGAGTGAGGCTGACAAAATCACGCACCTGATGAATGATATTGCAGAAGACATGTACTAAGCACTTCTGATAAAAGACGTCACTACGACGGAAGAGTTCATTAAGTGGTCCCAGCGTATTGAAGAGATGCAACAAAGGAGGGTTGGACAAAAGAAGTATGACAGACTCCCGAATGTAGTCCCTATGGCCGTTGTGGAAGACCAGCATGACTTTGCTTCTCTCATACGTCAAATTGTGAGAGAAAAATTACAACAATTTACGGCAGTCGGTACTATTAGACCGAGCGAGCATCAGATTATGGCCATGGATGTAGGCCCTGTAAGCGACACGGGAGCCGACGCCACTGAGGAAGAGGTATTTCAGACATTAGTTCCTGTTTGCCCCTCCAGACACAACCGACGTGAAGAATTGCGTTGCCCTCCTATGACTTTCGCTGCAGCCACCAAACGGCAGCCTATGAACTGACCAACGTGGCCACAACCAATTCCCCCGCCAACTATGACGATTATTTTGCCGCAAGACGTCAACCATCAGAGCAGTTCTATCCCCGGCAATCACCTGCTGATGAGTTCAGTCGACCTATGGGAAGAATCCCATCGCCGTACCCTAGACGACGTCGCTCCCCAACGCGCCGCAGCCGTTCACCATCGCCGTACAGAGGTACCAGCCGCTACCCTAGCCGCCGCACCCAGGAAAACTAAGCGAGGCGACCATCTACGGAGTTGAGGCCACCGCAGATGAAAATCCTCCATGGACGACAGTCGCTAAGATCTCGGGAAATCTCATCGATGTCATAATCGACGGCCAACCTGTCCAGGCACTTGTTGATTCAGTAGTGTCTTTTTCTGTATTGTCGCTTAATTCAAATGTTCAAATGTTTGTCAAGCTTAAGGGACTCAACTACGGGGTCATCAGTCCCTAAACTTACAAACTACCTACAACTAAGGACAGCGCAAATATCCATGCCCGAGGGGGGATTCGAACCCCCGACCGTAGTGGCCGTGCAGACTTTGACTGAAGCGCCTCAGTCCCCTCGGCCACCGCGGCCGGCGTCGGATAATTACCGCCGCACACTAAAGAAGACAATGTTCTGTGATACGGGAGCAACTGTGCTGAAGGTCGCAAATGGAAAGTACGTCCATCCAGCAGGAACTCGTGTTGCAAGAATAACCATCAACAACAAGACCCAGCCATTTGAATTTGTCGTGTTAACAGAATGTAGTCACAATGTCATCCTCGGATGGGACTTCCTGCAGGCGTCCCAAGCTATCATTGACTGTGGAAGATCTGAGCTGCAAATTGAAGAAGTTGTTCCGACAGATACACGTAATACTGAATTTTCTGGGGAGTTATTTGCTGTTGACAATGTGACGATCCCGCCGTAGACGATGAGAAGAGTTGCAGTCACAAATGCAGATGAGTGATTAAACTGTGAAGTGCTTGTTGATAGTAAAAAGTTTATCAGGCTCCCAAAGAAATTTACATACCAGTGGCTATCATAAGTGTTACCGGAGGTCTAGGGGAAATTTGGAGCAGTAATTGTCATGTGCAGCCGCAACTTATTCCCAAGGGAATGTGCATCGGGACAGCCAAACCAATCCAGGACGGTGAGCTCAACGTCATCAACGAAAACCCATGCTCTGCTGTTAGTGCAGACAATACGATGGAGTAAACACATGGAACTGCCAATAGGGCCCGGACTGACCAAGGAACAACGCCAGCGGGTGCTAGCTATACTACGTCAATTTTCGGGTGCATTCACACCACAGCAGGGGAAATGTCAGACGAACCGGCACACGATAAAGCACCGTATCAATACTGGGGATCATCCACCAATTAGCCAGCGTTCGTATAGTGTCACCAGCTGAAAGACGGATAATTCGGGAGGAAGTGGAGATGATGTTGCGAGATGACATTATTCAACCTTCGGAGAGTCCTTGGTCGTCTCCGGTGGTCCTTGTAAAGAAGAAGGATGGCATTTGGCGATTCTGTGTCGACTATTGGCAGCTAAACAAAATCACAAAGAAAGATTTCTACCCACTGCCGCGCATTGACGACACCTTAGACTGCTTGAAAGGAACTACATACTTCTCAACTATGGACATGCAGAGAGGTTACTGACAAATCGAGGTTGACGAAGCTGACAGGGAGAAGACGGCTTTTATTACACCTGACGTCAAAGTAATGCCATTTGGATTATGTAATGCTGCGGCCACATTCAAATGCATGATGGACAACTTGCTTCGATACCTTAAGTGGAAGACGTGTCTTTGCTATTTAGATGACATTGTCGTTTTCTCGAAAACATTTGAAGAACATCTGAGTCGCCTGTCAACTGTGTTGAAGTGTGTTCAGGCTGCAGGACTCCGCCTCAATCCAAAGAAGTGTCTCTTCGTCGCCAAAGAGATAAAAATCCTGGAGCACCTGGTCAACAGAGATGGTGTCCGTCCTGATCCAGACAAAGTAAGGGCAGTCACAGAACTCCTGCGGAAACGGAACTTCACACAGACGCCAGTGGTTATGGGATTGGTGCAATGCTTGTACAAATTCAGGAAGGTACTGAAAAAGTGATAGCCTATGCATCAAGAGTACTCTAAAAGTCCGAGGTAAACTACTCTACAACTGAGAAAGAATGTCTCGCAGTTATCTGGACTATCAACAAGTTCTGGCCGTATTTATTCAGCAAACCATTCGCCAAGATGGAGTCCTCACATGTTTTTAACCCCGGCGGGATGGGTGTACCGTCAGGGGGTACATGCACCCACACATCTAAGCGTTTGAGGAGGCCAGTCCTCCTGAGGCACAATCTGCCAATAGTAACAGGGCTCAAGGAGTCGTTAATAATAATCTATTTGTTGTCATTAAGAGGAAAGTGGGTACCTTTGAAAAGATCTCTCCTTTCTATATTATTAAGGGACTGGAAGGACTTGCAGGTACATTGAAATCGATTAAGAGGCTGTAGAATGGCGCTTTGTTAGTTGAGACGACCAGAGCAAAGCAGGTGGACCTTCTGCTGAATTGAGCGAAATTAGGGGAATATGACATTGTTATGGAATTACACAACACGCTAAATTCCAGCACAGGAGTAGTCACATGCCATGACATTATGGACATCGAAACGGCAGGACTAAAACAGGAGTGGGCATCACAGGGTATCATTGACGTCGAGCAAAGGACCCGAAGGAACCACGGAGTGATAGAGAAAACCCTACCTCCATTGTTACTCTCAATTCCGCGTCATTGCCAGAACATCTTATGACAGGATTTCTCCGTCTCAAAGTATTTTATACCGAACCCTATGAGGTGTTTCACATACCAGTGTTTCAGCCCTACGACACAGAATTGTGGAGGTGAACCAACCTGTGGGAGGTGTGGACAGGCAGCCCACGAATCCGGGGTTGACTGTCCCTCCTCCAAAACTTGACTAAACTGCTCGGGAAGCTACCCTGTGTGGAGTCGTGATTGCCCTGTCTTTGTTGAAGAAAGAAAAATACAGGAGATAAACATGCACAAATGTATTCCATATGTGGATGTCAAAAACGAATATAAGGTGACACAACCTCCTGTGTTTCTGACCTCCTATGCCTCACTACTCCAGCAGCCTACGCCCACTGTTGCTGCATCAACGCAGACCGTCCCCATTTCCACCAGCGACACTTGCACCTGCATCTGTACATGCCAAACTCAGGTTAGTCGAGATATTGGAATACAGGCTGGCCCATTAGAAACGAAATACGAGATAGCTGCAGCAATCATTGAGACGACATCCCAAAAGCATAGTGCCACTCCACAGGAACATGCTGTTCCAACAGAGGGCGCTCCTCAACACCAGGGAACTACGCAGAAGCAGGTGGCCCCCCAGAAGCAGGTGGCCCCCCAGAAGCAGGTGGCCCCCCAGAAGCAGAGTGCTCTGCAACACGCCCTTCCTTCATCTTCTTCCGACGAGAAGAAATTAAAGAAGCCATCTCGGTATTCGATTGAAAGCCTCCCCCAGGCACCATCGAAAGTCGTTCTGGCAGCCTTAACCGATGGTGAGGATATCATAATGGACCTGGATACCTCATTACCTGAATCAGTCAGCCCTTCTGCCACTGCCCACTCACGCAGTGCCCCAGTCTCGTCGGCACAAGGATAGGGGGAAACTAGAACCGCACTGCTAAAATGGACACCATACTCCAATGGAACATGAACGGATTCAGGGCTCGTTTGGAAGAATTAAACCTTCTTGTGAAGTACAGGCCATTCTGTTTCTCCCTTCAAGAGACACATTTCAAACAGTATGACACACCTGTACTTAGAGGCTACCACCTCTACAGAAAGGGCACAAGGCGGTTGAATGGTTGAGCGTGTGATACAGTCTACAGAAGTAATTTTACTGAACACAGGTAAGGCCTCAACTTCAGTGTTGCTACAGGTACGTCTTCCGCTATTAACCTCTCCTTCTGTTCACCAGCTCTTGCAGACATTACCCAGTGGGATGTTGACGACGACCTTCATGGCAGTGATCACTACCTTATCTGGCTAAATCTGCCAGATCGAATAGATCGTGCCAGACAGCCGCCGAGGTGGCTTATCAAAAACGTTGACTGGCAGCTTTTTAAACAGTTGGCTGTTTTAGAGCAGCATGAAGTCGTTCAAAACTGGATGGATCACACTAAAGCCGTGATTTGCACCGTGCTGATCCCCAAATTGAAGGGCAATTTTAAGAAGCAGCCTGTTCCTTGGTGGAATGGGGAGTGTCGTTCTGCAATTCGAAACAGGAGGGCAGCTCATTGATGATTCCACAGGTGCCCTACTGATGACAATCTTGCAACTTTTCGCATGGCGAGGGTACGGGCAAGACGAATTATTTGAGGTAGCAAAGAGAGGTCTTGGCAAGAGTTCCTGAATTCTATCAATAGGTCCACATTTGCAAGCAGAGTATGGGAAGCCATTAGGAGGATCTCAAGGTGGAACTCCCAACCACCAATAGAAGCTGTCCAAGGGCAAGGACGTCTCCTAACATCACCAGGGGACATTGCTCAGGTAATGGTACAATCGTTTTACACCTTTATACCATTCGGCAACATCGGGCTATACAGGAGAAGGTTGGTTTTGATTCCCAGTCCACCAACACTGAGGAATATAACCAACCATTCTCACTATAGGAGCTGGAGACTGCATTATCAGTAAGTCGTGATACTGCCCCTGACGTCGATGACATAACATACAGCATGCTCCAGCAGCTGGAACCGCAATCGAAGCAGGTCCTCCTTCGGCTTTTTAACCAAATCTGGCTCATGGGAAACTTTCTCCGATTGTGGAAAGAGTTTATTTATTAACCTATTTTAAAACCAGAGAAAGATCGGACTGACGCTGGTAGTTATAGCAAAAGCCTCACCAGCTGTGTAGTAAAGACATTGGAGCGTATGGTTAACCGACGCCTGGTATGAGTCCTGGAAAGCAGGTCCCTACCCCGCCGTTCCCAATGTGGATTCAGAAGGTACTTTTCATTGCTTGCTAACCTTATCTTGCTTCACCGGGAAATCCAACAAGCTTTCCTATATAGCAACAGCTGATCGGTGTGTTCTTTGACCTGGAAAAAGCCTACGATACTACCTGGAGGGATAATGTTTTACAGCAGCTCCATGAGTGGGGTTTTCGTGGTCATCTACCCACTTTCATTTGGTCTTTCCTTTCGGACAGGTATTTTAGATACAAGGTCAGGAGGTATTGTCTGACCATTTTAATCAAGAGAATGGTATCCCCCAAGGAAGTGTTTTAAGTGTTAGTTATCAACAGCATTATGTCCACTGTACAAAGTGCATTACAGTGTTCCCTCTTTGTGGACGATTTCTCCATTTCGTGTGTGTCCTCCTCTGTAGCAACTGCTGCTCATCAATTACATCTGACGATCAGGCGGTTGGAGGAATGGTCAAACAGAACGGGTTTTAAATTTTCATTGGATAAGAACATTTGTGTTGATTTTAATTGCTCCCGTTCTCTTTTTAATTCCCCAGTTCTCAAACTTGGAGGGACTGCTCTCACTTTTAAGGAAAAGGCGAAATACCTCAGTCTTATTTTTGATGAAAAGCATAACCTTAAGGA
This sequence comes from Locusta migratoria, assembly GCA_026315105.1. NCBI lineage: Eukaryota > Metazoa > Arthropoda > Insecta > Orthoptera > Acrididae > Locusta > Locusta migratoria. The sequence continues at coordinate 409,267,075 of CM048755.1, forward strand.
TGATGCATCAAGGCTTTAAATCTCCTTAAGTGTGTTAGCCATCGGGCCTGGGGAGCTGACAGGGCACGTCTCCTCCAATTTTACAGGTCATTTGTGCGACCCTGCCTCGACTATGCATGCCAGGTTTATGGATCTGAAAGGCCTTCTTATTTGAAAATGCTGGACTCCATACATCATGAAGATATCAGGTTCTCCACAGGTGCATACCACATGATCTCAGTTGTAAGCCACTGAGCAGAGGCTGGTGAGCCTCTGCTTTCTAACTGTACGTCAAGCGTACCGATCTATGTCTGTTCCAAACTCCCTAGCGTCTTTCAATGCTGATCAGCAATCATTGGTTTCCTTCTTCCATAACCATCTGCAGGCAACAAGGCCCTTTTGATTTCGCACAAAGGAAAGCCTTAATTTCCTACAGGCGCAAGGCATTCAGGTCCAACACCAGGAGTGGAATAGGGGATTTCCCTGGCTACTTCAATTCTGCAAGGAGATAATCTTCTGTTGGTTTCCTAGGCACGTATAGGTCCGGGGATCGACCTTGATGATGTGGCGGCTAAGGAGGCTTTCTCTCTCCCCCATGCCGTACGCTGTTCTGTCCCACTGCAGGCTATTACCTCGTATGTGACAAGGAAAGCCATCATTTTGTGGGAGGGTCAGTGGCTGGATGTGACGGGTAACAAGTTACGTGCAATAAAATGTTCACTACATACTGCCTGCCAACACATGGTTTTCTTTTGTGAGGAACCGCCGGAGTGTAACAGATGTTGGACACAATTGTTGTTACGACATATTTCAACAGAATGCCTTTTATACGCTGGTATGAGGACAACCTTAGGCCTCTCGCAGGACCTGAAATCTATTTTAGCTGACGATGAGGCATCCGTGGATTGCGTCCAAAGATTTTGTACAACATCTGGACTTATTCCCTAAATATTGGGTGCACGATTTTAATGTGTGACAGAGTGGCTCGGTCACTCTTTTTAAGTAGCCACCGGGCCCCATACATCTATCAATATTTTATTCCCATATGGAGTTCTTTTCTTTGAACCTCCTTTAAAGACATTCCTATAACTTCAGCTGTACATTTGAATTATTTTCATCCATACGAGTGGAACCATTTTCCTTCTCATCTGTTTACGTTAGCATACGGGCGCTGATGACCTCGCTGTTGAGTGCCCTAAAATTCCAATCATCATCATTAATAGAAAAAATTTAAATGTTGTGGTATGAGCCATTTAAAATCTTTTTTTCGACTGCTGTCATACTCCAAACTGAACATGTTTTGTTGGCAATCGGCCTATTTAATGAGACATGTGCATCATAATAAAACCTCAGAATAATATGTAAATTGAAAATTCCTGTTGGTACTCTGTTCCCACACACTATTTGACAATGGAGTGGTAGTTAGATAGTTGAAGTCAGTTGCATGTTCCGTCTGCCAAATATTGCAGCATGATTTGCATAGTTTCTGTGTAGATGTAGCAAATGTTTATAAATAGTATGTTTCTATGAAATGTGGGTATGGAAAAACTGACTGGATGAAACACTACTGAAACATATTCCTATATTTTCCAGAATCAGTAGTATATTTAGTGCATGACACTAAATACCAATTGCAAAGATATTACCATCAGAATATTTTTAAAATCATATTGTGTATCTCCATATATGAGATATCACATCAGATAGCGACTGAATTCATCACATGGTAATCCCTGTTAAGGTGCGATTCCGAACGCGGCGGCAAGCGGCAGTCGTCGCTGAGCTGCGACAGGCGGCACCACTGGTCCCCGTTGTTTGCAATGCGAGCGATTCGGAACGCGGCGGCGGCGACACCGGTCGCCGTATACCTGCTCCGGCGACCGGCGGCCATCCGGTCCCGAACCAGTGGTGTCGCTGCCGCCGACCCGACCCCCCGCCGGAGACCGGTTTTATGACAACACCCAAGGGAAATGAGCTCTTCAGACTCTGACGAGCCGCAGCGGAGTGGCCGAGCGCATTGAGACGCTATCCTACGATACGCGAGGCTGTTCCCCGACGGGCATGGCAGTTTGTGCCGTCTTTATTATAAGCTAGTTCATAAGTAGTTTATAAGTCTAGGGACTGATGACCGTTTAGTTAAGTCCCATAAGCTCTACAAACATTTGAAAGTTTGAACTCTGACGAAAAGAAGTCCGTAAACAGAGTAACAACATATCCTGTAATATTTGACGCAGGAAATAACGAGTACAGAAATGTTTTAGTAAAAGATATCTGGAAAGCTACAGCACAGTAGTTGAACAGGACGAGTAAGTGCACGAAACGTATTTATCAAGGAATGGATTCATATGTGCATTGTTTGTAACTATGTATTTTCACTGTAGTGTTTTTAAAGAAAACGCCTTTTACTTCTAGCAGTAGCAATATGCGTTTTCTTTAAAAACACTACAGTGAAAATACGTAGTATTCAGCTGCTGCTCCAATGGCCACCACAAGCAAGATTGTTTATAACCACTGAAGCGCTTGGGGATATGTCCTCAAGAAACTGTAAATTGAGATTTCGTTCGTTTTAATTTATTGAGACATCATTGCATTGGATGTAACTAAAAGCAGAAGACATCATTGCCTTGTCTCTTCTACAGATCGGATTGAAACTTGCATTTGTTGTTTGTAACAGGGAAGAAGAGTTGTAAAGTTCCACGAATAAATATATAATAGGCCTGGAACTGTGTTTAATCAGTCGGGAATTTTTTTGTAAATTCTGATAAACTATTTAATTATGAGTACGGATGTATGCCTGTAAATGTTTGATGTGGCATATCAATGAAGTCTCAGAGGAAGCTGCACCCATTAATATTTTGTAACACGTTTTGCTTCATTTTTGTAGCAACTTAGTACAGTTTCAATTCTTAACTATTAAAGTAAAAACTAAATACAAACGGTGGTTTATGTTTAAAAGAATTAAGAAATTAACTATCGGTAATTACATAAATGGTGTTCTTAAAAATGATTATGTAGAGTAATAAAGCGTTTTGTGTAAAATACTGGCAGGACAGGTTTATTTACTTCAATTTCACGAGAGGTGACAGATTGTTATGTACCAACAAAGAAAATAAAACGGAATAAAACTAACGATGGTTCAATATTAAAAGTGTGAAAGGAAAGGAAAGAAAAGATCCAAAAGTTACTAAAGGCTTTTATGCGACGCAAATATGATATTGAATTATTTTCTGGACATATCAGAGCAGTTTTACGGAGTTCATTTCCAATATATAAAGCAGAACCGAAAGAAAAATAATAGTCGCATTGCTTCTGATTACGAAATGATGCGACCACAGTGCAACACAAATCAGCAATCAAGAGATAACAACACACCTTCAACATTCACATCGCTGGGACTGTTCCGTACCAGTTGTTGAGCAGATAGAAAATAATGCACTAGTTTTTGCGTACTTCTCAGTGTAAAATGTAATTTTTCTTCAGTTATTGCATTTCTTAGGCACTGTGGTTTTATGTCATCCGAAATAGAACTCAGTACGAAGTTGAACTGTCTTTTATTTAAACGGCAATAGCTCCTGAATAAATTCATCACTGAACTTTTTTTTTTTTTTTTTTTTTTTTTTTTTTTTTTTTGTGACGGCATGTAACTTCCATCGGAAGCTCTAGTGTTTCATATTGGCATTACCAGCGTTCGTGTTATCTTAGTATGGAACAAAGCAACTTCATCGTCTTCCTCCTGTAACGACGGCGCAACAACGGCGGCAGTCGGCAGACACCTCGGCGCCCGCGCTGCTCGCCTGCCGCTGTGTTCCGCAACGGGTCGGCAGCAGGCGGCTGCGTCTCGGTCGTTGTCGGCAGCGGCAGTGGGTCGCTGTCGCTGTCGCCGTGTTCGGACTCGCACCTTTAGGCATGTACTATATTGAAACATTGACAACAATGTACAGCTGTAATACTGCAAGCAGATGACAATTTGTGCCAAATCAAGACTTTGATATAATTAATCTGCCAATACACTGTGAAAGTTTGATAGGGACAAGAGATATAATTGGAGGAAAACTCAGCAATTTGAACTAAATAATGAAAAATGTAAGATATTGCAGATGAGTACCAAAAACAAATCCATATACAGTAACTTATAAAATAAATCTGTCAAATGAGAACTAATTGCCTAGGAACTATTGTGATATGTCATTTAAATTGGAAAGAACAAGTAGTAACACTGATGGAAAGTTGAACCAAATGATGTACTTCATAGTCGGAACATGCAAAAGATGCTACACCTGTCCATCCTCACTTGGAGTATCACTATGCAGATTCAGATCCTTATACAGAACGACTGACAGAAGACACAAACAGAGTAACATTGAGGGTAGATTATTTTGAATTTTTTATATTCAGTTTATAGAGCCCCTTGAAAATGATGTATGAGTTGGGATGGATATCATTAAAAGAGAAATGTTAAATGTTGTGGTATGATCCATTTAAAACCTTTTTAGGTCAGCTATCACACTCCAAATTGAACATGTTTTGTTGGCAATGAGCATCACAATGAAACCTCAGAATAAGATGGAAATTGAAAATTCCTGTTGGTACTCTGTTCCAGAACACTATTTGACAATGGGGTGGTAGTTAAATAGTATGAAGGCAGTAGCATGATCCGTCTGCCAAATATTGCACCATGATTTGCATAGTTTCCATGCAGATGTTGCAAGTGTTTATAAATAATATGTTTCTATGAAATGTAGTATGGAAAAATGGACTGGTTGCAACACTACTGAAATTTATTCCTATATTTTCCACAGTCAGTAGTATATTTAGTGTGTGATACTAAATACCAAATGCAAAGGGATTACCATCAGAATATTTTTAAAATCATATTGTGTATCTCCACATATGTGATGTCACCTCAGATATCGATTGAATTCATCACATGGTAATCCCTGTTAGGCACGTACTATTCTGAAACATAGTCAACAATTTACAGCAGTAATACTGCATGCAGATGACAATTTGTGCTAAATCAAGACATAATTATAATTACATCTGACAATAAATTGTGAATGTTTAATAGGGACAAAAGATATATTTGGATGAAAATTTAGCAAATTGAACTAAATAATGAAAAATGTAAGATATTGCAGATGAGTACCAAAAACAAATCCATATACTGTAACTTATAAAATAAATCTGTCAAATGAGAACTAATTGCCTAAGAATTATTGTGATATGTCATTTAAATTGGTAAGAACAACTAGTAATACTGAAGGAAAGTCTAAATGCTGTACTTCATTGTCGGAACATGCAAAACTTGCACCGCAACTAGTAAATCTACGGTCTACGCTACACCTGTCCATCCTCACTAAGAGTATCGCTATGCAGATTCAGGTCCTTATACAGAACGACTGACAGAAGACACTAACAGAGTAAAACCAAGGGTAGCTAGTTTTGAATTTTTTATATTCAGTTTATAGATCCCCATGAAAATGATGTATGAGTTGGGATGAAATCATTAAAATAAAAATGTTAAATGTTGTGGTATGATACATTTAAAACCTTTTTAAGTTAGCTGTCACACTCCAAATTGAACATGTTTTGTTGGTAATGAGCAGCACAATGAAAGCTCAGAATAATATGGAAATTGAAAATTCTTTTGGGTCATTTGTTCCCATCCACAATTGGAGAATTAAGTGGTAGTTAAGAAGTATGAAAGCGTTTGTATGATGCATCAGCCAACCATTTGATAATCTGTTATACTTTGTTTACAAGATAACTCAATCAAATGTGAATGCCTTAAACTCCACAAAATACCTAGGATTTACAATTACTTCAAACTTTAACTGGAACGAACATGTAGATAATGTCATGGGAAAGGCGATCCAGAGACTGTATTTTATTGGCAGACCCCTTAAAAGATGCAACAGAACTACTGAAGACACTGCATACACTACACTTGTCTGTCCTTTTCTGCTGTTTTGCTGCCCAGTGTGGGATCCTTATCAGGTTCGCTTGAAGGAGGACATCGAGAGAGACCAATGTAGGTCAGCTCATTTCGTATTGTCACGGTAGAGTGGAGACAGTGTCACAGAACTGATGCAGAATCTGGGAAGGGAATCATTACAATGGTGATTATCACTGTGGTGTGGACTACATATGAAACACCAATCGCCAACTTTCTGCTCCGAAAGTGCACATATATTTTTGACTCCCACTTACATAGGTAGAAATGATCATCAGAATAAAATAAGAGAAATCATAGCTCAAACCAAGACATTCAGGACTTCTTTCTTCCCACAGAATATTTAAGGATGGATTGGGAGATAATAGTTTAATGGGAGATAATAGGCACTTAAATGTGAGTATCCCACACAGATGTAGATATGCATAGTTCCCATTTAGATGTAGCAAGTTTCTAAGAAATATGGTTACGCAAAAAAGGACCAGTTGAAAGCACTACTACAATTTTTTTCTTGATATTCCACAATCACTACTATATTGAGTGGATGTCACTAAACGCCAATTGCAAATGGATTACCATCAGAATATTTTTATAATCCTATTGTGTATCTCTATATTGAGGTATCACATCAGATACCGACTGAATTCATCACATGGTAATCCCTCTCAGGCATGTACTATTTTAAAACATAGTCAACAATGTACAGCTGTAATACTGCATGCAGATGACAATTTGTGCCAAATCAAGACTTTATTATAATTACATCTACCAATACACTGTGAAACTTTGATAGGGACAAGAGATATATTTGGAGGAAAACTCAGCAATTTGATCTAAATAATAAAAATGTAAGATATTGCACGAGTACCAAAAACAAATCCATATACTGTAACTTATAAAATAAATCTGTCAAATGAGAACTAATTGCCTAGGAACTATTGTGATATGTCATTTAAATTGGAAAGAACAAGTAGTAATACTGATGGAATGTTGAACTAAATGCTGTACTTCATAGTCAGAGCATGCAAAAACACAACACAACTAGTAAATCTACTGTTGACTCTACACCTGTCCATCCTCACTTACAGTATCGCTGTGCCGTTAGAGATCCTTATACGGAGAGACAGACAGAAGACAGTAACAGAGAAAAACCAAAGGTAGATTGTTTTGAATTTTTGATATTTAGTTGATAGAATGTATTCACAATTAAGTATGAGTTAGGCTGGAAATCATTAAAAGAAAAAGTATAAAAGTTGTTGTATGAGCCATTTAAAATCTTTTTCTCAATTTCTGTCATGCTGCAAATTAAGCACGTTTAGGTAGCAATCTGTCTACTTAATGAAACATGAGCATCACAATGAAACATCAGAATAAAATGAAAATTGAAAATTATTGAGGGTCCTGTGTCTCCATTCACAATTAGAGAACGGAGTAATAGTTAAGAAGTATGAAGGTGGTTGTATGAGCCGTCTGTCAACCATTTGATAATGATATGCATAGTTCCCATGCAGATGTAGCAAAGATTTATAAATAATTAGTTTCTAAGGAATATGGTTATTGAAAAAAGGACTGGTTGCAACCACTACTATAATTTTTTGCTAGATATTCCACAATCACTACTATATTTACTGGGTGACACTAAATACCAATTGCAAAGGGATTACCATCAGAATATTTTTAAAATCATACTGTGTATCTCCATATATGAGATATCACATCAGATACAGAGAAATTTCATCACGTGGTAATCCCTGTTAGGCACGTACTATATGGAAACATCGTCAACAATGTACAGCAGTAATGTTGCATGCAGATGACAATTTGTGCCAAATCAAGACTTTATTATAATTACATCTACCAATACACTGTGAAAGTGATTGTGAAAGAGGTTGTATGAGCCGTCTGCCAACCATTTGATAATCCATTAAACTTTGTTTAGAAGATAACTCAATCAAATGTGAAGGCCAAAAACTCCACAAAATACAGAGGAATTACTATTACTTCAGACTGAAACTGCAAAGAACACGTACATTATGTAATGGGAAAGGCGAACCAGAGACTGTTTTATTAGCAGAACCCTTAAAAAATGCAACAGAACTACTACAGACACTTCATACACTACACTTGTCTGTCTTTTTTTGCAGTATTGCTGTCCAGTGTGGGATCCTTATCAGGTGGGTTGAACAAGGACACTGAAAAAGTCTAAAGAAGGGCAGCTTGTTTCATATTGTCACGTTACAGACATGATACAGGATCTGGGATGGTAATCATTACAACAATGGCAATATCGCTGTAGCATGGGATACTTGCGATACTCCAATCGCCAACATTCTGCTAAGAATGTGCAAATTTATTGTTGACACCTACTTACATAGGTGAAAATGATCATCAGAATAAAATAATTGAAATCAGAGCTTGGACCGAGAGATTCAGGTGTTCTTTGTCCTGCACGCTATTTAAGGATGGAATGGGAGATAATTGTTTAATTGCAGATAATAGGCCCTTAAATGTGATTTGCAGAGTATGTAGATATGCATAGTTCCCATTTAGATATATCGTATCTTTCTACATAATTAATTAAAAAAACATTATGTCAGCTGTCAAACTCCAAATTGAACATGATTTGTCGGCAATCAGCCTACTTAATGAGACATGAGCATCAGAATGAAACCTCAGAATAATATGAAAATTGAAAATTCTTGAGGGTCCTGTGTTCCCAACCACAATTAGACAATTGAGTGGTAGTTAAGAAGTATGAATTAGGTTGTATGAGCCGTCTGCCAACCATTTGATAAACCGTTAAACTTTGTTTACAAGATAACTCAATCAAATGTCAAAGCCGAAAACTCCACAAAATACACAGGAATTACTATTACTTCAGACTTAAAACGGTAAGGCTCACAAAGATAACGTCATGGGAAAGGTGAACCAGCGACTGTGTTTCATTGGCAGACCCCTTAAAAGACGCAACAGAACTACTAAAGACACTGCATACACTACGCTTGTCTGTCCTTTTTTGATGTATTGCTGTCCAGTGTGGGATCCTTATCAGGTGGGTTTGAAGGAAGACATCGAAAATGACCAAAGAAGGTCAGCTCATTTCGTATTTGCACGATACAGTGGAGACAGAGTCACATGACTGATACAGAATCTAGGAAGGGAATCATTACATTGGCGATTATCGTTGTGGCGTGGACTACTTACGAAACTCCAATCACCAACATTCTGCTAAGAATGTGCAAATATATTGTTGACTCCCACTTATAAAGGCAAAAATGATCATCAGAATAAAATAACAGACATCAGAGCTCGTACCGAGAGATTCATGTGTTCTTCGTACTGCACACTATTTAAGGATGGAATGGGAGATAATTGTTTAATTGGTGATAATAGGCACTTAAATGTGAATTTGCAGAGTATCCCATGTAGATGTAGATATACATAGTTCCCATTTAGATGTGGCGTATTTTTCTACATAATTAGTTTCTAAGGAATATGGTTATTGAAAAAAGGGCCGGTTGCAACCACTACTATAACTTTTTGCTAGATATTCCACAATCACTACTATATTCACTGGGTGACACTAAATACCAATTGCAAAGGGATTACCATCAGAATATTTTTAAAATCATATTGTGTATCTCCATATTGTGAGATATCACATCAGATACAGAGTGATTTCATCACATGGTAAACCCTGTTAGGTACGTACTATATTGAAACATAGTCAACAATATGGTGCAGTAATACTGTATGCAGATCACAATTTGTGCCTAATCAAGACTTTATTATTATTATTATTACATCTGCCAATACACTGGGAAAGTTTGATAGGGACAAGAGATATATTTGGAGAAAAACTCAGCAATTTGAACTAAATAATGACAAATGTAAGATATTGCACATGAGTACCAAAAACAAATCCATATACTGTAACTTATAAAATAAATCTGTCAAATGAGAACTACTTGCCTAGGAACTATTGTGATATGTCATTTAAATTGGAAAGAACAAGTAGAAATACTGCTGGAATGTTGAACTAAATGCTGTACTTCATAGTCAGAGCATGCAAAAACACAACACAACTAGTAAATCTACTGTTGACTCTACACCTGTCCATCCTCACTTACAGTATCGCTGTGCCGTTAGAGATCCTTATACGGAGGGACTGACAGAAGACAGTAACAGAGAAAAACCAAAGATAGATGGTTTTGAATTTTTGATACTTAGTTGATAGAGTGACTTCGTAATTAAGTATGAGTTGGGCTGGAAATCATGAAAAGAATAAGTTTAAATGTTGTTGTATGAGCCATTTAAAATCTTTTTCTCGATTTCTGTCATACTGCAAATTAAGCATGATTAGTTGGCAATCTGCCTACTTAATGAGATATGAGCATCACAAGAAACTTCAGAATAAAATAAAAATTTAAAATTATTGAGGTTCCTGTGTCTCCATCCACCATTAAAGAATGGAGTGATAGTTAAGAAGTATGAAGTTGGTTGTATGAGCCATCTGTGAAAGTTTGATTGGGCCAAGAGATATATTTGGAGGAAAACTCAGCAATTTGAACTAAATCATGGAAAATGTAAGATATTGCACATGAGTACCAAAAACAAATCCATATACAGTAACTTATAAAATAAATCTGTCAAATGAGAACTAATTGCCTAGGAATTGTTGTGATATGCCATTTAAATTGGAAAGAACAAATAGTAATACTTATGAAAATTTGAGATAAATGCTGTACTTCATAGTCGGAACATGCAAAAGATGCAACAAAACTAGTAAATCTACTGTTTACTCTACACCTGTCCATCCTCACTTAGAGTATCGCTATGCAGTTTGAGATCCTTATACAGAACGACTGGCAGAAGACACTAACAGAGTAAAACTGAGGGTACCTTCTATTGAATTTTTGATATTCAGCTTATAGAACCCAATGGAAATTATGTATGAGTTGGGATGGAAATCAGTAAAAGAAAAATGTTAAATGTTGTGGTATGATCCATTTAAAAAAAAATTTATGTCAACTGTCAAACTCCAAATTGAACATGATTTGTTGGCAATCTGCCTGCATAATGAGACATGAGCATCACAATGAAACATCAGAATAATATAGAAATTGAAATGTCTTGTGGGTCCTGTGTTCCAAACCACAATTAGAGAATTGAGTGGTAGTTATGAAGTATGAAAGAGGTTGTATGAGCCGTCTGCCAACCATTTGATAAACCGTTAAACTTTGTTTACAAGATAACTCAATCAAACGTGAAGGCCGAAAACTCCACAAAATACACGGGAATTACTATTACTTCAGACTTAAAACAGTAAGGATCACGTAGATAACGTCATGGGAAAGGTGAACCAGCGACTGTGTTTTATTGGCAGACCCCTTAAAAGACACAACAGAACTACTAAAGACACTGCATACACTACGCTTTTCTGTCCTTTTTTGGTGTATTGCTGTCCAGTGTGGGATCCTTATGAGGTGGGTTTGAAGGAAGACATCGAAAAAGACCAAAGAAGGTCAGCTCATTTCGTATTTGCACGATACAGTGGAGACAGAGTCACATGACTGATATAGAATCTAGGATAATTAGTTTCTAGAAATATGGTTATTCAAAAAAGGACTGGTTGCAACCACTACTATAATTGTTTGCTAGATATTCCACAATCACTACTATATTCACTGGGTGACACTAAATACCAATTGCAAAGGGATTACCATCAGAATATTTTTAAAATCATATTGTGTATCTCCATATATGAGATATCACATCAGATACAGAGAGATTTCATCACGTGGTAATCCCTGTTAGGCACGTACTATATTGAAACATCGTCAACAATGTACAGCAGTAATGTTGCATGCAGATGACAATTTGTGCCAAATCAAGACTTTATTATAATTACATCTACTAATACACTGTGAAAGTTTGATTGGGACAAGAGATATATTTGGAGGAAAACTCAGCAATTTGAACTAAATCATGGAAAATGAAAGATATTGCACATGAGTACCAAAAACAAATCCATATACTGTAACTTATAAAATAAATCTGTCAAATGAGAACTAATTGCCTAGGAATTGTTGTGATTTGCCATTTAAATTGGAAAGAACAAGTAGTAATACTGATGGAAAGTTGAACTAAATGCTGTACTTCATAGTCAGAACATGCAAAAGATACAACACAACTAGTAAATCTACTGTTGACTCTACACCTGTCCATCCTCACTTATAGTATCGCTGTGCTGTTAGAGATCATTATACGGACGGACTGACAGAAGACAGTAACAGAGTAAAACCGAGGGTACCTTGTATTGAATTTTTGATATTCAGTTTATAGAGCCCAATTGAAAATATATATGAGTTGGGATGTAAATCATTGAAAGAAAAATGTTAAATGTTGTGGTATGATCCATTTAAAAAATTTTATGTCAGCTGTCAAACTCCAAATTGATCATGATTTGTTGGCAATCTGCCTACTTAATGAGACATGAGCATCACAATGAAACCTCAGAATAATATGTAAATCGAAAATTCTTGTGGGTCCTGTGTTCCCAACCACAATTAGAGAATTGAGTGGTAGTTAAGAAGTACGAAACAGGTTATATGTGCCATCTGCCAACCATTTGGTAATCCGTTAAACTTTGTTTACAAGATAACTCAGTCAGATGTGAAGGCCATAAACTCCCCAAAATACACAGGAATTACTATTACTTCAGACTGAAACAGGAAGGATCACATATATAACGTCATGGGAAAGGTGATCCAGAGACTGTGTTTTATTGGCAGACCCCTTAAAAAATGCAACAGAACTACTAAAGACACTGCATACACTACCCTTGTCTGTCCTTCTTTGGAGTATTGCTGTCCAGTGTGGGATCCTTATCAACTGGGTTGAACGAGGACATTGAAAGAGTCCAAAGAAGGCCAGCTTGTTTTGTATTGTCACATTACGGACATGATACAGGATTGGGATGGGAATCATTACAACAACGGAGATATCGCTGTGGCATGGGCTACTTATGAAACTTCATCGCCAACATTCTGCTAAGAATGTGCAAATATATTGTTGACTCCCACTTATAAAGGCAAAAATGATCATCAGAATAAAATAACAGACATCAGAGCTCGTACCGAGAGATTCATGTGTTCTTCGTACTGCACACTATTTAAGGATGGAATGGGAGATAATTGTTTAATTGGTGATAATAGGCACTTAAATGTAAATTTGCAGAGTATCCCATGTAGATGTAGATATGCATAGTTCCCATTTAGATGTGGCGTATTTTTCTACATAATTAGTTTCTAAGGAATATGGTTATTCAAAAAAGGACTGGTTGCAACCACTACTATAATTGTTTGCTAGATATTCCACAATCACTACTATATTCACTGGGTGACACTAAATACCAATTGCAAAGGGATTACCATCAGAATATTTTTAAAATCATATTGTGTATCTCCATATATGAGATATCACATCAGATACAGAGAGATTTCATCACGTGGTAATCCCTGTTAGGCACGTACTATATTGAAACATCGTCAACAATGTACAGCAGTAATGTTGCATGCAGATGACAATTTGTGCCAAATCAAGACTTTATTATAATTACATCTACTAATACACTGTGAAAGTTTGATTGGGACAAGAGATATATTTGGAGGAAAACTCAGCAATTTGAACTAAATAATGAAAAATGTAAGATATTGCAGATGAGTACCAAAAACAAATCCATATACAGTAACTTATAACATAAATCTGTCAAATGAGAACTAATTGCCTAGGAATTGTTGTGATTTGCCATTTAAATTGGAAAGAACAACGAGTAATACTGATGGAAAGCTGAACTAAATTTGAGATCCTTATACGGAAGGCCTGCCAGTAGACACTAACAGAGTAAAACTGAGGGTAGCTTGTGTTGAATTTTTGATATTCAGTTGAGAGAGTGTCTCAGAAATTATGTATGGATTTGGATGGAAATCATTGAATGAAAAATGTTATATGTTGTGGTATGATCCATTCAAAAACTGTGAAAGTTTGATAGGGACATGGTCCAATTAACAACTTTTATGTCAGCTGTCACACTCGAAATTGAACGTGTTTTGTTGGAAATCTGCCTACTTAATGAGACATTAGCATCAGAATGAAACCTCAGAATAATATGTGAATTGGAAATTCTTGGGGGCCCTCTGTTCCCATCTAGTATTAGAGATTGGAGTGGTAGTTAGGTAGTATGAAGGTGGTTCATGAGCCATCTGCCAACCATTTGATCATTATTTGCAAAGTTCACATGTAGTTACACCAAATGTTTATAAATTATCTGTTTCTAATGAATCTGGTTATGTAAAATGTCACAGGTGCAAACACTACTGACATTTGCTGATAGATTTTCCACAAATTCTAATATATAATTAGGGTGTGAAACTAATTACAAAGTGCAATATATTTATAATCATATACTGTATCTACATATATGGGATTTTACATCACATCCTGATTGAATTAATTACATGGTACTCCTTGTCAGGTACATACTATATTGGACCATAGGCAACATGGATTTAGAATGTGTCATCTATTTAAGCATCATGGTTACTTTGCTTCCACGTGAAGCTATTACACATCTACCAGTAGACCCAGCAGATCACACCTACTTCAGAGCAATTTTACATTAGAGGTCACCTCCAAATTACTGTAGTGTCTCCATACGAATGAAACATACCACATTTCTGTATTCTACCTGGTCCCCAGTGTGAAATTGGTCTGTGTAAATGCTGTGTGAAAATTGTATCTAGATTCAGCTTGAGGAGTTTATCCAGTGGTATAAACAAATAAAACTTCCTTTTCTTTTATTCCCTCTGCGTATTACAAACAAAAAAACCGAACTGAAAGACAAAAATTCCATAGACTTCCTGAGAGGAGATTGTCAAAGAGAGTCAGTCATAGATGTGTGTCGGTGTGACTTGCCAATATGTTTTTATTGGCGCTGCCACACAGCCTCGCCCCCTCCGTAGAACAAGGTACCACTGTTGTGGCTGGGGGGGGGGGGGGGGAAGGATGGGGAGCTTTGTGTTTGTGACCTCAGCATCGGTGAGAGTGGTCTGCAGTAAGTGTAACACTGTTAGCTCGACTGTGTCATCTGGTATCAGCGTGGGGGCCAGGTGTCTGCATGTGGGCAGCCACTTAATGATGTAGTTGTGGAGATGCGGTGGTTGCTGTGTCAATCATGTAGGTTGTCGGCACATGGCAGGAGGAGGCGTAATCGGTTGAGTGCAGGGGGCATAGACAAACACATCTCCTGACGTGAGTGATAACACACGAATACCAGTGGGGTTTGCTTGGGCAGGGAGTCAATGCACTTCACAAGGTGCCACTCAAGCGGCGCAGCGCTGGGTGAAACACACAAATTGAGGTACAGAATGAACACGGAGTGGTCGCAGCACATTACTGAGATGTTGTTTAATGGGGCGGGGGGTACTTTTACAGTGTATTTGAGTACTGGCGACGGGTGCAGGGGAATATGGGAACAACCGCAGAAAGGTGAAGTGGGAGAGGGGGGGGGGGAGGAAATGTCGACAAACGTGGGCCTGGGCTGGAGGAAGTGTCTATGGGCCTTAACTGAGCATCTCTGACCATATTGCTATGGTCCGTATCCGATGGTACACTTGACAGGGTAAAATGGTCTGGGACATCGTGTGCTACAATCGGTGTACTCTGGTTGTCCCTGGAAGAGGTGTCAGACCTGGGCGGGCTTAACGTGATTGATAGAGACTGTCAGGGTGGTGTTTTTGTACATAATGTCAATTGTCTTAGCCGTGCGACAAAGCACCCGGTGTGCACCGGAGAACGGCTGTTGTAGCGGTGACCTGACCGTATCGTCCCTCAACATAACAAAATCACCCGGAAAAAGTGTGCGGGGTAAAGTAAGTCTTGATGGAGCCGATGGGTGTATCTTAGCACAATGCTCATGTACTCGTTTGAGCATTGTGGGCAGATCCAGGAGGACTGGCAGGGGCATCGCATTTACCAGTTCGCCCCGAAGTGTCAGGTTCTGCCCGTACAGAAACTCTGCTATAGTGTCATGTAAGTCTTCCTCGCAAGCTGTGCGCAGTCTTAAAAGTATGTGCGGTAGCGCCTACATCCAAAGACTGCTGTGGCAATGGAGGGCTGACTTTAAGGTCCGGTGCTACCACACTACCAAGCCGTTCCTTTGTGGGTGGTAGGCAGTTGTGTGTATGCGTTTGATGCCACACGAGGCACAGATGTCATCGAACAGGGCCGACTCGAACTGTCGGCCCTGGTTGGTCGTAATTACTGCTGGACAGCCGAGTATCAATAAATGCATGGGCTACTGTCTCAGCCGTAAGGTTCATTAGTAGGATGGCTTCCACCTTGTGGTACAGTCGATTACAGAACAAATATACTTGTAATTTCTTAGATGGGGAGGGGTTCTGTGAGGTCTATATACACGTGTTCGAACCTGTTAGTGGGTGGTGGGAAGTTGCTGAGGGATGGAGTGGTGTGGCGGGAGACTTTGCTCTGCTTACAAGCAGCACACAGCAGCGTCCCTCCTGACAGTCTCTCCACATGTCACACCACGCGAAACGCTCAGTTACAAGTCTTGTAGATGTTTGTATGCCTGGGTGCACTAGGTTTTGCAGTATGTCAAAGACTTCCCTGTGAAGTATGCACGGGATGAAGGGCTGCAATGAACCCATCGATTCTCCTGTCACTCCAGGGTGGATCGAACTGTTTTGAGAGACATCTGCGGTCGGACACCGGGGTAATGTCTCCTCGTTGGCCGATTGTAGGGTGGCAAGGTTCGATAGGTCGAACAGGATGATAAAAGCATCAACTCAAAGTAGGAAGTCCGCTACAACAGTGTCTGTGCCTTTTATGTACCTCACATTGGTCGTAAACTGTAAGATATAGTTGAGGTATCGAAATCTGTGTGGTGGCACGTCGGCTGGTGGATTTCGAACAGCTGCTGCGAGTGGCTTGTGGTCCGTGAGGATGTAAAAGGCCCTCAACCTCTGGCCAAAAGTGCTTAATGGTCTTATACATGGCTAGACAGTTCTGGTTGAAAGCAAAATATTTCTTCTGCACAACAATGAGTTTATATATATATATATAAAAAAAAAAATTAAAAAAAAATTTAAAAAATGGTGGGGTGACGTTTCACCATTGACTGTCTGGCTTAATACGGCACCCACCACCGTGTCACTTGCATTGGTACTGATGAAAATTTCTGCTGTCTGATGTGGGTGCGCAAGGGTTACAGCATTAGCGAAAAGTTTTTTGAGGTCGGAAAATGATGATGTCATTTCAGGTGTCAATGGGATAGTGAGGTTGCCTGATGCATGCTTCCTGGCTAATGTGTTCCTTAAGGGAGCCAGTTCATCAGCTGCTGTTGGTAAATGCTTCTGGTAATAGTTTATTGTGCATAAGAGGCGATGGAACTCTATGAATGTAGACGGGTGAGGCATGTTTGTAATTGTTTGTACCTTCTCCGGTGGAGGCTTAATTCCGTAAGAGAAAATAGTGAATCTGAGATATATGATGGACAGTTGCTGTAACTGCAGTTTCTTTGTGTTGACCTCGATGCCCACAGCAGCCGGGATCTCAAAGACGGTCTTTTATTTTCCTCAACGGAGGAGCTGTACATCAATATATCGTCCAGATATATGAAACAGAATTGGAGGTGAAACAACACTTCTGTGATAAACCTCTGCCATGCCTGGGTGGCATTTTTTAATCCAAATGGCATGTAGCGGTACTGATAAGAGTCTAAAAGGAGTCGTCATCGCGTTTTTTTCGACAGCTTCCGGTGCCATTGGGATCTGGTGATATGCGCATTGGAAGCCTGTGAGAAGCTCATGGTATTGGGGATTCGAAAATTATCCAATGTAGTTCTGGCACTAAGCCAGTGATCATCTCTACATGTGTGCCAGGTGCTGTCTTCTTTTTCAACTTGGTGGATGGGAGTCGACCAGCTACTTTCTGAGGGCACGATCACACTGGTATTTAAAAGGTCTGTAAGCTGTTGTCTGATCTCAGTTAGCCATTCGGGACAGTTGTCTAGGTTTGCTCGAGATAGACATACTGTCAGTGAGCTTGAGTCTATGAACGGTGCCATTTGTGACCACTGACACAATCAGAATCGCACTCGCAGGTGTTAGTTTACTCGCTTGAGGTGGGTGCATGCTCGTGCAACACGTGGTGTGTGAGGCGGCTGGGTTCTGAGAAACTGAAAGGGGGCAATGCTTGCTCATGCATAGGACTGCTGGCTCGGCTCAGGTGGGCGTTGTGGTGGCACTCACTTTGGTAAGTTTACAGTTCTAGCCATGGGGGTGAAACTTGGTGCTGTCAGGTGCAGAACAGAAGAAGGGAGTTCCGTATGCGAGGATGCAATGCCAGTAGTGTGTAAACAAGCCGCACATTGATCTGGTGGTGCTGCCTGTCCACCGACACACGGCGTAGCCATGTAAACTGGGTTATGTTTACAAAAGTTTGTGTGCATGGTCGGCAGGGATACAGAGTCCTGACACTATTTAGATGTGCTGCTACTAACCTGAGTGTTGGTGTCCTTTGTAGAAATGGATCTCTACGATGCACACAAAAAATGTCTGTTTATAGCATGATGATACACACATCAATGTAACACATCTTGGGATAGTGTATGGTACGTGAGAAAATCAATTCTGATGATCAGTTCGGCACATCGGCAACGAGGAAAATCCAGCAAATTTCGCAGTCCAGCGACAGGTGACGCTGAAGGGAGCTGACCCTGTCAACGTTAGCTGAGTGGCTGGTTGCACTGACAGTGGAAGTAAAGACACGTCTGCCCCGGTGACGACTAAGAACTGGGCGTCGGTAGCCGTGTCACATAAGTACAGATGTCCACACTTATGGGTTACCTCCCGCACTAAGTGGATGATCGGAAGGTGCCCGTTCATTCGATTGCAGGGGGCGGCACCTACACCCGCCTGCAGCTGGCATTTGTGAACAGTCAAGGCTGGCCTCTTCCCCAAATCTAGTGTGAAAATAGCATAGGGGGTAGTGTGCCTGTTGCTCTTGTGGGAACTGTGTCTGAGGAGGGTGCCTTTGCTCTGTGTTCCCTCATCTGATGAGTCTGGTAGAGGGGCGGGCAGAGCCAGTGACGTCGCGGCGGTAGATTGTACGGCCAGCTGACGGTGTATTGAGCCGGGGGTGGTGCGACAGTATAACTAGCGAGGCATCATCCGACATGAGGTTCTCACAGACGAGGAGGTGCAGCCTTCACCACAGCTGGGACAGAGTTCGGGTGTACAGTTGTTCTTCTTATAAGATGTGGTTGATCTGGTCCTCGGGGGTGCGGGACACTCGTTCCAGGATTACTGGTTTGGCACCTTCATACATGTTGGTGCCGGAGGATGGCTGACCAGATCGCCGATCAAATCAACATTTGCGTGGAGGTGTGACCAGGCACAGGTAGCGAGTGGAGTCATCTAGTGAGTAGTGATTGAAGATCGCCTCTGCTATATGGAACCACATCTTTGGAGACTCGAATGAGAATGGTGGCAGTCTTTGCAGTCATACTGGTGGTGGTGAGGGCAGCATAGGTGGCGGACAGCATACGTGGTTGGGTAGTGGTACCTGTGCCATAGCGGTGTGGCCAGCTCTCACTGCAATGTTGGCATTTGGTGGCATGGCTGAATGAGGCGGGTAGTTGGATGCATATCCGTGCGAATACATGTGATGGATGTTGCAGGTGTCTGACGTAACATGAACACCGGTGTGTGTTGATATAGCAGGCAGCTAAGTGGACAGAACCGAACACAGTTGTGAATAGGGGTCAACCGCGTGGGTGGGTGGAAACGGCTGCACCCAACCCGGTGCTGTCGGTGTGGCATGTGCCGTGGAACATGGCTGAGTAAGTGCAGCAAAGTTCGTGTTCACATGGGCACTGGCTCAGAGTGTTCGCTGAACCACTAAAATTGCACTGGGGAGGTGGTAGCTCTAATGGAGGAGTGTCTGAACTCTGAGAATATTGTTCACTGGCATATAAATTATTGTTCACAGGCACATTTGCACTAGAATAGAAATAATTTTGGCTCACTGGGGCACTCTGCACAGCCTGTGGTGGTGTGGCACATGGATACATAGTAGTGCATGTGGGAAAATCGATGGTGTCTGAAAACTGGAGTTGACGGCCGCACTCCTTACCTCATTTGTGCTTTAGGGAGCATGGCCATGTTACCGGGAAGCATCTGGATCGTACTTAGCAATGGGAGTCGCGTCACAGAAGTTATGCGGCACATAAAACAGTTCGAAAAATGGATTCAAAAACTTGGGACCACCACTGAGGAGTTTGTTCAGTGGTATAAACTAATAAAACTACCTTTACTTAGAATTGACTTTATTGCTTCTGCGCATTACAAACAACAAGACCTAAACTGGAAGACAAAAATGGCGGCAGAGCTTCCTGAGAGGAAGTTGTCAAAGAGAATCTAACAGAGATGTGTGTAGGTGTGACCTGCCATAAATTGATATGTTTTTATGGGTGCCACAAGCTGAAGACCCAATAACAATTTCATCTACTAATACACCAAGAAAGTTTATGTAGGCACAGTATATATAGTATATACTTTGTGCAAAAATTAGCAGTCTGATCTGTATACTGAAAAGCATAAGCTATTACATTTGAGTATTAAAAACAAATCCTTATACCTCAATTCAATCAATTTACTAGATAAATCAGACAAATGTGAAGTAACTACCTAGGAATCAAAACAGTCATAATAAACACACAGAATAAGATAAAATTAAAGGACCACACTAGTGGTTGTACCTGAATGTAACACGTAACTGTCTGTAAAACTGTGCACTTGGGGTGCATGTGGGAAAATCGATGGTGTCTGAAAACTGGAGTTGACGGCCACACTCCTTACCTCATTTGTGCTTTAGGGAGCATGGCCATGTTACCGGGCAGCATCTGTATTGTACTTAGCAATGGGAGTCGCGTCACAGAGGTTATGCGGCACATAAAACAGTTCGAAAAATGGATTCGAAAACTTGGGACCACCACTGAGGAGTTTGTTCAGTGGTATAAACTAATAAAACTACCTTTACTTAGAACTGACTTTATTGCTTCTGTGCATTACACACAACAAAATCTAAACTGAAAGACAAAAATGGCGGCAGAGCTTCCTGAGAGGAAGTTGTCAAAGAGAATCAAACAGAGATGTGTGTAGGTGTGACCTGCCATAAATTGATATGTTTTTATGGGTGCCACAAGCTGAAGACCCAATAACACTTTCAACTACTAATACACCAAGAAAGTTTATGTAGGCACAGTATATATAGTATATACTTCGTGCAAAAATTAGCAGGCTGATCTGTATACTGAAAAGCATAAGATACTACATTTGAATATTAAAAACAAATCCTTATACCTCAATTCAATCAATTTACTAGATAAATCAGACAAATGTGAAGTAGCTACCTAGGAATCAAAACAGTCATAATAAACACACAGAATAAGATAAAATTAAAGGACCCCTGCGAATACTTCGCACCATTAATGGAATGACAAAAGATGGGAAAAAATGGAAATAAGTTTAATGTTCAAACATAGCTTTCTTCAGAATCAATCAATGCAAGTGATTAAAAGCACAAGTGAAAGATCTTTATCCACTGAGTATTGTTAGGTCAAAAAAGACTGCATACCATAATTAGAACTGAAGGTATCATAAAACAAACTGTTTAAAATATTCAATGCAAGGACAAAATGTGTACCACAATTGAATAAAAATATAGGATGGAGAGACTTAAGTTAATTCTGATACTTGAAGACAAATCTGTGAATGAATACGTTTTGTATAAAATGAAGGAAATCAGTCGGATAGAATGGCCTGACCGACTGACTTTAGTTTACAGCAAGGAAATCCCAATAAGAAATATACTGAAGGAAATCACGTTTGAGTATAGAAAAAGGAAGGTAAGAGTTATGTAAATTCTGATACTTGATGACAAATCTGTGGATGAATACCTTTCCTTTAAAACAAAAATTAAGTAAATTGGCCGGGAAGTTTGGTCTGGCCAACTGACTTTATATTTCATAGATTCTCTTAATATGAACACACCAGTTTTAATAAGCAGCAATGGTCGTTAATATTTTATTTTTAAAACAGCAGATCGATTTCGATCACATAGTGATCATCTTCAATGTATCTTCAAATGTTGAAATTAATGCAGAATTTGCAAGATGATGATGATCACTATGTGATTGAAATCAATCTGCTGTTTTAAAAATAAGAGCATTCATTTTAATAGTGATGACCTTGTCATTAACGAGTTTGAAACCTACAACACTGTTGGAAGGGTTTCTAAGGACAACTATTGCAACAGCGTTTTTACTTTGGTCACTACTTGTATTTACATCTACATCTACATACATACTCCACAATTCACCGTAAGGTGCGTGGCGGAGGGTACACTGTACCACTACTAGGCATTTCCTTTCCTATTCCACTCCCAAATTGAACAAGGAAAAAAAAGAAAGCCTATATGCCTCCGTAAGAGCCCTATAACTGTCCTACAACTGTCCTTACACGCTCGTTCCATTTCATATTGCTCTGCAATGTTACGCCTAAATATTTGAATGACGCGACAGCATCAAGAAGTTCACTACTAATGCTGTATTCAAACAATATGGGATTGTTTTTTCTACTCAAGCGCATCACATTTTTCTACATTGAAAGCTAGCTGCCAATCTTCGCACCAAATAGAAATTTTGTCTAAGGCATCCTGTATGCTATTACAGTCAGTTACAGATGACACCCTCCCATACACCACAGCATCATCAGCAAACAGCCGCAAATTACAACTTACTCTGTCCATCAGATCATTTATATAGATAGAAAATAATAGCGGTCCTATCACACTCCACTGGGGCACGCCCGACGATACACTCGTCTCTGATGAACACTCGCCGTCGAGAACAACGTACTGTGTTCTATTACTTAGGAAGTCTTCCAGCCAGTCACAAATCTGTGAACCTATTCCATAAGCTCATATCTTCGTTAGCAATCTGCAGTGTGGCACCACGTCGAACGCCTTTTTGAAGTCAGTGAATTCACTGTTTGAATGCTGACAGGCGAGTGCTCATCAGAGTTAGCGCCTAGCCTAAAAAACCCCCATGTGCACTCCACAAGTACTCTGCTATCCGAGTAGCCGCTTCCTTAGTGTAGTGCACCCCTGATCTATCTAGGGGCACCCTACAATTCCCCACCCGATAACGCAGATCCAGAAATCTGCAGCCATGACAGTCACAGAGTCGGCGAAGCCTCTGGTTCAGACCCTCCACTCGGCTCCAAACCAAAGGACCCCGATCAACCCTGGGAACAATGCTACAAATCGACAGCTCTGCTTGCACCCCGCGTGCGAAGGCAGCAGCCTTCACCAACTCCGCCAGCCGCTCGTAGGACCTGAGGATGTCCTCAGAACCCAAGCGACAAGCGTCATTGGTGCCGATGTGAGCCACGACTTGCAGTCGACTGCACCCCGCACCCTTGATAGCCGCCGGCAAGGCCGCCTCCACATCTCGGATGAGGCCCGAGTGCACGTTGGAATTCCTTCCGGATCTGGACGCTATCTGCCTAAGGGGCTCCATCACACGCCTAACATTGGAGCTCCCAATAACTAATAATCCCTCCCCCCTTGCTCCTGCTCGGACCCTGCTGAAGGAGTGGCCACACGTTCACTCACAGGATGAACGGGCGCGGATGGACATCCAGCATCCACATTGGCCTTCTGCCTGGAGCCACGCGAATGCCGTACAACCCGCCACTCCCCTTGCAGAGAAGGAGGCTCGACAACGTCCGGTACATCTGAAGGTGCCTCGGTAGCAGGGACAGAGAGCGAAGCGTGAGACACCTGAGGTGTCCCACTCGACGCACCAGACTCCCCACCATGGCTGCACCCCGAGACAGCAGGCTGAAGACGGCTGACTGTAGGCAACAGCACGCTCAGCTGTTCACGAACTGCAGCCAACTCCTCCTGCGTCCGCACACAGCAGGCACACATCCTATCGATACAATTAACCGCAGAAAGTAGAAAATTAAATAATCAACTTTTAAGAAGCCTAGTACTCTAATAAAGGCGGCTGGCTGCTGACTGAATTGTGGTCAGTGGTAACTACACTGTCAAATCAACAAAACAGAGTCCGGCAGCTTAGCGCTGCTTACGATGTGGCACTGGTGACAGCTGGCACTGTACTGACTGATAACGAGCTTTAGTAACGGTCTCTGACTTGTTTTGAAATACACCGGTCAAGGACGAAGACTAAACACAACGGTATTTATCAAATACAATAGAATAAACTATTAAAACAGTAGTACAAACGAAATCTGCAAGTACGCGGGAATAAACCTCTTAAAACAGAAGTACTAACGAAAATGAACTAGACTGGCAAATTAAATTTGACACAAATTAAATTCAGATACTTAGCGCTGTTTATGATGTGGCACTGGTGACAGCTGGCACTGGACTCTTTAAAAAAGAGTGTTGTCTTAATTTGAGCGCAGTACAGAGCACACTCACTCCTTGTAAGTGTCCATACTAGAAGCAACATATTTTGACTGTTCTGTGAGGTTCTTGCTTCTGTTTCTTAAATTTCTCATGAGCTACCATGTATATTAGTTTGAGATTCACGTTAAGTATCTGGTTAGTGTATTCTTCTGCCATGTGAATCCTGACAGTCATCTTTCTTGTTTTGTGTCAGTTTAGTACCAGCTCCAGTCATCTTTGTTTACCATAGTTACCTTCTGTCGAGTCTATATTGCATTTTTCTTGGTATTGTAATCATGAATAGGGACTGTGACTGCTGTGTATGGATGCAATCTGAGCTGGTGACACTTTGCTCCCAGCTTCAGAGATGTGTTAAACTCGGTTGCACAGCTTGAGGCTGCAGTCAAGGAGCATCATTGTTGTTTACCAGTGTGGGAACCAAATGGATGCCCAGTGTGTCCACCGAAGACCTGCGGCAGTGACATGCTGTGATACTGCTCGCAATGAGGCAGACACCTCACCAGTTGTTGCATGGGATATCACTCCACTGTATGGCAGGCAGCATAAGACATTCTGGGGGACTGATCGTGAGGCCTTCCCAGTTCGTCTTGCGAACAGGTTTGAGGTGCTATCTGTTCAGGGCAATGTTCCTGAGCTGGATGGTGTTGCTCAACCTGAAGTCACCAAGCATCCTGCAAGATCTGGGCTTTCATAGCGGGTGGGTTGGCATAGTTGGGAGCTCCAATGTTAGGCTTGCAATAGGGCCCCTTGGGAACATGGCTGGCAGAGAGGGGAAGAAGATCAATGTGCACTCCATGTGCATATCGGGTGGAGTCATTCCAGATGTTGAACGGGTCCTTCCGGATGCCATGAAGGGTATGGGGTGCAGCCAACTGCAGGTGACGGCTCAAATCGGTACCAATGATGTGTATTGCTTTGGATCTGAAGATGTTCTCTCGGGTTTTAAGTGGCTATCTGCAGTGGTAAAGACTGCCAGTCTTGCTTGCAACATGAAAGCAGAGCTCAACATCTGCAGCATAATTGAGAGGACCAAATGTGGATCTCTGGTACAGGGCCAAGTGGAGGGTCTGAATCAGGAGCTCAGATGGTTCTCTGACCATTTGGGTAGCAGATTCGTCTTCTTGTGCCATTGGATTCCTCAACTTGCGCCACTGGGTGGTGGGGTTCCGCTGAATAGGTCAGGAGTCCACTACACACAGGAAGCGGCTACATGGGTAGCATGAGCTGTGTGGCATGGACTGGGCAGTTTTTTTTTTTTTTTTTTTTTTTTTTTTTTTTTTTTTTTTTTTTTTTTTTTTTTTTTTTTTTAGGTTAGAAAGCCTCAGGAGAACACAGAAAGGGTTTCAAACTCAAAGGGTACAGGTCAAGATAGGACAAACACAGATCCAAAAACCATTGGTCTAACAGTTGTAAATTGTCATAGATGTGTGGGTAAAGTACAAGAGCTTCAATCACTAATAGAAAAGACCCATTCTCAAATCATTATAGGTACCAAATGCTGGCTAAAGCCAGAGATAAGGTCAGCTAAAATTTTTACAAAGGTGCAAATGGTGTTAAGAAAAGATAGATTGAATAAAACTGATGGTGGGATATTTACTGCTGTCGCGAAAATGAAGCAGATTGCTCTTGTGAGTTGGTATAGGTAGAGGTTATACCTGACAACCAAAATAAATTAATAATTGGTTCTTTTTATCGACCCCCTGACTCAGACGATTCAGTTGCAGAAACGTTCAGAGAAAGCTTGAATCAAATTTCAAAAACATACCCAAAGCATACAATTTTAATTGATCGCAACTTTAACTTATTGGCAAAAATACATGTTCAATACTGGAGGCAAGCATAAAACATCAACTGAAATCGTACTGAATGTATTCTGTGAAAACTATCTCAGGCAATTAGTTCACGAACACACCTGAATAGTAAATGGTTGTGAGAACAAACTTGACCTTGCAACAAGTAATCTGGAGTTAATAGAGAGTGAGACTGAATATCGGAATTTCCAAATCCATCAAAATTAAAAGTATATTTATTCAAAAAATCAGATAAAAATTCCATTAATGACTTCCTGAGTGAGAATTTCCAGTATTTCAAAAATGGCAATATTAGTATAGATCAGATGTGACTTACATTAAAATAAATAAATAAATAATAATATCAATAACCATTTACAGATTCATACCAAACAAATTAACAATAGAGGCAGCTGCCCTGCCGTGGTACGCAAAACAGGTTACATCACCGTTACAAAAGCAAAGAAAAAAGCATGCCAAATTTAAAAACACAAAAAATCCCCATGACTGGCGATCTTTTAGACAAGCTAGAAATTTAGCTTGAACTTCAATACAACATGCTTACGATAGTTCCCACAACGAAAACCTGTCATGTTATTTGGTAGAGAATCTTAAGAAATTCAGGTAATATATAAAGTATACTAGTGGCAAAACACAGTAAATACCTTCATTACATGATAGAAATGGTGATGCTAATGATGACAGTTCTGCTAAAGCAGAATTGCTTAACATAATTTTCCGAAATTCCTTCACTAGAGAATATGAAGCAAATACCCCAGCTGCCAGCATGCATAATTTAGAAGTAGATATCTCTGGAATATACCAATTAAGTTCCTTTCAGATTATACTGATGCAATAGCCCCATATGTAGCTATCATACACAACTGTTCTCTCAGCAAACATTCTGTACCCAAAGAATGAAAATAGGAGTGATCCGCAGAATTACAGGTCAATGTCATTAATGTGACTTTCTAAAAGTACTTTAGAACATTTACTTTCCTCAAATATTTTGAACTACCTTGAAGAGAACAAGCTATTGACTCATAATCAACACGGAGTCAGAAAGTGTCATTCCTGTGAAACACAGCTAGCTCTTTATTCACATCATGTGATGAGTACTATTGACAAGGGATGTCAAATGATTATGTATTTTTAGATTTCCAGAAGGCTTTTGACACTGTAACTCACAAGCGTTTTCTAATCAAATTGCGCGCTTATGGAAAATTGCCACAGTTGTGCAATTATTTTCATGAATTCCTGTCAGAAAGGACACAGTACATTGTAACTGATGGTAAGTCATCAAGTAGAATAGAGTGATATCTGCCATTCAATGGGGAAGTGTTATAGGGACACTATTGTTCCTTATTTTTATAAATGACTTAGGAGACAATCTGAGTAGCTCTCTTAGACTGTTCATGGATGATGCTGTCGTTTATCGGTGAGTAAAGACACTAGAAGATCAAAAGCAACTGAAAAATGATTTAAATTAGATATCAGCATGGTGCAAAAATTGGAAATTAACCCATAATAATGATAAATGTTAGGTCATCCATATGACAACTAAAAGAAATCCATTACATTTCAGTTACACACTAAATCAATCAAACCTACAGGCCGTTAATTCTACTAAATACCTAGGAGTAACAATTACAAACAACTTAAATTGGAAATAAAACAGAAAATATTGTAGGGAAGCTGAACCAAAGACTATGTTTCATTGACAGAAGTCTTTAGAAGATGCAACAGTTCTACTAAAGAAACTGCCTACACTACACTTGTGCATCCTATTTTGGAATATTGCTGCACATTGTGGGATCCACACCAGCTGGGACTAACGAGCGATTTAGAGTAAATTCAGAAAAGCGCAGCTCGTTTTGTATCGCGATATAGGGGAGAGAGTGTCATGGAAATGATGCATGAGGTGTGGTGGAAATCATTATAATGAAAGGCATTATTTGTTGCAGTGAGGTCTACTTGAGAAATTTCTTTCACCAACTTTCTCTTCAAAATGTGAAGATATATTGTTACCTCCCACCTACACAGGAAGTCATGATCACCGTAATAAAATAAAAGAAATCAGATCGAAAACAGAAAGATTTGGGTGTTGCTTTTTCCCGAGAGCTATTAGAGAATGTAACTGTAGAGAAATATCATAAAAGTGGTTCGATGAATACTCTACCATGCACTTCAATATGACTTGCAGAGTATCCATGTACATGTATTAGATGTACTCCCTGAAAAGTACACAGTGTTCCTTCCTCATGTGACGAAATGGTCACTTCCTCTCCAGTGAGTCTCACTGAGCCCAAAAATATCCAGGCAATGCAGGTCCATTTCTCTTTCTACTCTGGCAAGTTATCCATTCTGAATTAGCCCACACATATTCCATGTTGCATAATTTGCACTGTGATATTGGTCTAGTGACTTCTCTACTTCTCTCAATCCCCGCCCTTCGAAGATACGTCTCGGTGAGTTGAAACTCCCAGTAACTTAGAAGTGAACAAATCCAAGAGATTCTCATGGGGAAAAGTATCATTGGCAACTTCCCATTGCCTTCCAGTGCCCTCTAAGTAATATACCTGGAACAAAAATTAGCAGTTTGATCTAAACAGCATAACATATTACACAAGAGTAATATAAACAAACAAGAGTAATATAAACAAGAGTAATATAAACAAACTTGACTTACTAGATAAAACTGTAAAATGTGAACTAACTAGCTAGCAATTCTTAAGAAATAACGAATGGGAACAGAAGGGGAAGGTAATTCACAACCTAGGTCATAAGAATGATGTTTAAGGATTGTGGAAGTCGAAGATACTGTATATTGGTACTGGGTCATGCCAAAGAGGATATCTGTAACCAGAGAGGATAGTTCAAGCAGAAAAGAGATGTAAAGTGAGTGAAGCAAATGATGGGGGTGGAGGACGGGATTGTCTACGGAAGCGGGGTGAGACATTAGTAATGGGTACATGAGATGAATGAGGAGGGGGAGAGGTTAGCATAGATTTAGGCCAGGAGGGTGGTGGGAGGAGAGGATATGTTGGAGGGCAAGTTCTCATCTTCATAGCTCTGAGGGATTGGTGTTTGGTGTTAGTATCCAAATGGCACGGGTGGTGTAACACGTGCCAAGGTGCCTGGAATCATGCTCTGCTACAGCATATTGGGTGTCCCCCAGGTGAACAGTCCATCTGTGACCATTCAACCATTCAGCCAATTTGTTGACAACATAAAAGGCTGCACTGTAGACATATGTCAGTTGATATATGACATGTGTTGTCTCGCATGTGGACCTACCTTGAATAGGGTAGGTTTTTCCTGTGGTGGAGCTGGAGTATGTATTTGTAGAAGGATGCATTGGACAGGTTTTGCAGCGGGATCGGTTACAGGGACAGGAATCATAAGGTACGGAGGGTGGTTTTGGGATGTTGTAAGGTTGGACGAGGATGTTGTGGAAGTTGGGAGGACGGAGGAAGTCTACTCTGGGTGATGTGGGAAGAATACTTTAGAGTGATGATCTAATTTCAGGGTATAGCCCTGACGGAGCAATTTGTTGAGGTATTACAGGCCAGGACGGTACTGGGTGACTAAGAGGATCCTTCTAGATGGTCTGGGGTTACGAACATTGTTGCTGGAAGTGGAACAATGGACTGCTCGGGAGATCTGCTTGCAGATGAGGTCTGTAGGGTAGCTGTGGGAGAGGAAAGCATTGGATAAATTGTTGTTGTAGGTGGTGAGGGAGCCGTTACTGAAGCAGATATGTTTCCCAAGGATGCCTAGGCTGTAGGGAAGGGATTGTTATACCACACGTGGCATTTGGATACTACCACCAATTCCTCAGAGCTATGGAGATGGAACTTGCCATCCAACATATACTCTCCTCCTGCCATAAATCTACGATAATCTCTCCCCCTCCTTCATACTCAACTCACTTATCCATTACTCATGTCTCAACCCTCTTCCTTACCTCTCTCTCTCTCTCTCTCTCTCTCTCGCACAGGCTCATTGACAGAGACACAAATAAAACCACACACAAACACAAAGATTCAAAGTTTCGCAATCGTTTGTTGCTTCATCAGGAAAAGAGGAAGGAAGGAGGGGACAAAGGGAAGGATACGGGTTTTAAGGAAATGGATAAGGAGTCATACCTCAGCAGAAAAAAAGGAAAGGTAAACAAACACACACACACATGCACGCAAACACACCAAGGTAGACATTTGTAAAAAGCAAAGAAGTTGGACAGAGATGCCACTCGAGGCAGAGGATCTGTCCAGAGAACAGAGGCAAAGATGTTATAGAATAGTGGGCGGGAATTTGAATTTAGCGGAGGCTGAGACCACATGGCAACGGAAAGGGAGAATATGTGTGTGTGTGTGTGTGTGTGTGTGTGTGTGTGTGTGTGTGTGTGTGTGTTTGTGTGTATACAAATATATATATATATATATATATATATATATATATATATATATATATATATATATATATATATATATATATATATATTTGATTTAGTATTTGTTTCTCTATAACTTTCGCTGTTAATCAAAAATGTTTTACATATGCCCCCCCCTCCCTCTTTCACCACCCCCATCATTCACTTCACTTCTCTTTTCTGCTTGAACTATTATCTCTGGTTATAGATATCCTCTTTGGCAAAGCTCATACTAATATGCAGTATCTCTGACTTCCACAATCCTTAAACATCATCTTCATGACCTAGGTTGCAAATTACCTTCCCCATCTGTTTCTATTCCTTTTTCTTCTCTTCTCTCCTACCTGATGAAGCAACCCTGTTCTGAAAGCTTGTTCTTTTCTTTTTTTCGTCATTTTTTTCATTCTTTGTGTGGCTATTGGTGGTACAACACAAAGGTAAGTACTGGCCAGCAAATATATCTCTTTTGAAGTATAATTTATCATCTCTGTAAAGAATTTCTATCATTAATTGAATAGCTAGCAATTATTATAAGATATGACTTAATTGGAAAGAGCACATGGAATGTGAACTAAATGTTGTGTCTGATTATCAGAACTAGCAAAAATGCAACAAAATTACTAAATCCACCATTCACTCTACACCTGTTCATTCTCACTTTGAATATTACTGTGCAGTGTCAGATCCTTATCAGGAGAGACTGACAGAAGACAGTAAAAGAGTAAAACCAAAGGAAGCTTGATTAGAATTTTTAATACTCAAGGGATAGAGTGTCTCGGAACTGATGTACTAATTGTGATGAAAAACATTAAAAGCTTGATTAGAATTTTTGATACTCAAGGGATAGAGTGTCTCGGAACTGATGTACTAATTGTGATGAAAAACATTAAAAGAACACTGATATATGTTGTGGTATGTGCTATTTAAAAACATTCTTTCACCAGCTGTCACATTCCAAATGTGAACATACTTTATTGGCAACCTGCCTACTTAATGAGACATGAGTCTCGTTATGAAGCCACAGATTCAGGCATAAATTAATAATTTTTGTGAGTCCTTTTTTCCGCCCACTATTAGAGAATGGAATAGTAGTTAAATACTGTGAAAGTGGTTCAATTAGCCATCTGTCAACCATTTGAACATAATTTTCATAGTTCTAATGTAGATGTAGAAATTTTTATAAATAATCTGTTTCTAAGGAATATAGTTATGTAAATGTAACAGTAGCAAACACTACTGAAACTTGTTACATTTTCAACAATGACTAGTATAGAATGGTAGAATGTTTGTAGAGCTTATGGGACTTAACTACGGGGCCATCTATCCCTAAACGTACAAACTACTTATGAACTAGCTTATACTAAAGACGGTACAAACATCCATACCCAAGGTGGGATTCGAACCCCTGACAGGGAACGGTCTCACACATCGTAGCACAGTGCCTCAGTGCACTCGGCCACTCCATCGCGGCTCACTATTATATTCAGGGTTTGAAACTAAATACAAAATGCCAACAGAATACTGTCAGAATATATTTACAATCATATCATGTATCTCCATATATGGGATTTTACATCAGATGACTTTTGAATTCATCACATGGTACTCCCTGTTAGGCACATACTATATTGAACCATAGTAAACATGGACTTCGAAACTGTTATTGTGCTGATCAACCTAGTTACTTTGGTTGCAGGTGAAGCTGTGGTACATCACATAGTAGACTCGACAGAAGATCACACCTACTGCAAAACAATTTTACTTTATAGATCATCTCCAAATTACTGTTGTGTCTTCAGATGAATGAAACTGTTACCCATATACCACATTTCCGCATTTCACTTGGCCGCCATTGTGAAATCGTCTGTAGAAATGCTGTGTGCAGATGACAACTAGTTTTGGCTGAAGACTCAATAATAATTTAATCTAATAATACACCAGGAAAGTTTACTTAGGCATAGTCTATATACTTGCTGTGAAGGCTAGCAGTTTGAACAAAAAAATGGAAACTGTAAGATATTATAAATAACTACCAGAAACAAAACCTCATACCTCAGAACACTAGGTAAATCAGTCAAATATGAAGTAAGTACCTAGGAACTATTATTACAAACAACTTAAATTCGTAAGAACACATGGTAAATACTGATGGGAAGGTGAACTAAATACTCAATCTGAACTCCAATGTGAACATATTTTGTTGGTATCAGCCTATCTAAAGGCATGTTTACACTGAAGTTTGGAACAAGTTTTTGTTTGCAACATTGTTTGCAGCTTGTTCCCAACCAATGATTGTTCATTGTTCATTTCTGCAGCTACACTGGTGCCAAATATTTTATTCATATCATCTGCTACAGTGAGCTTGTGCCTGTATTTGCATTATGAAATTCTCAGAGCTAAGCTATATCAAATGAGGAGAAAGAAACATTAGCATGTGGTGCTGTGTTATTATTGATAATGAAAAAAGAAGACGCAAAGAATGAAGTAGTCTTTAGTGGTGGATCAAAACATTATAGGTGGAAATGACATGCTTTGTGAACTGAACATGAAAGATGGTTCTGGATTCGTAATTGCTCAAGGACGTTCGCAGTCAGATTTTGAAATGTTGCTTTTACCGCTTGTTTCCTCCAAAAGAGACATGAATTTCAGAAAGGAAATGCCTGTGAAACAAAGACATGTAACCTCAGTTATTTTGCAGCAGTAAATTCGTAGCAAAGTCTAGTATATTTATTTCATATTTCAAAGCCAGGTATACAGTAACTAAAATAGTACCTGGGTTTGTGAAGGTTTGGTTGAAGTATTATTTAAAGCAATTCATTTATTTTAATATCACTGGAATATCACATATCCACAGCAATAAATGTGATCCAAGTTGAATGATTGCAGTGTTACATCCAGGAACTTTAAAACTTTATATATTTTGTACATAGAGGCCTCCCACCCACTTCCCAATTTTTTACTCTCTTCTATTTTCCTTTTCTCCTGCCGGAACTGCGATTCTATTTGCTTCCAAATGTCACTGCTGCTGATGCCCAGTATCTTTTTTTCTCGCAAATTTTCTTGTATCTTCCACAATGTACATACAACAAGCACTGCTCTTGCTTGTATAATGATAAGGATCATAAATTTTCTCCCTGAACAATAAAAACACCACGATACATGAGTAACAACACAGTCCTTGGATCCTTAGCAACATAAAAACAAACACTGGCACTGTGTAGCTGCAGTTCATGATATCTGACTGTGGAACAATGTTCCTTTGATACTGTTTCTGTGTTGGGAACATGTTGCCAACATTTTGTGAACGTCGGCAATGTAGTAACAGCCATGAACAATGTTGCGAACACTGTTGTAAACGATGTTTCGAACTCAGTGTAAATGGTCCATTAATGAGACATGAATCTTAAAATCATAAACAGCAAATAAGACATTAATTGTAAATATATATGTGATCTTCCATCACATCCACTATTAAAATCTGGAGTTGTAGTTAACAAGTATGTAAGTGGTTCAGTGAGCCATCTGGTTAGCATTTGAGCACGATTTCCATAGTCACCGTGTAGATGTAGACGCTGTTTTCAGTTAATATATTTCTAAGAATTATTGTTTTTTAAAATGTCACAGTTGTAAACACTACTGAAATTTGTTGCTAGTTTTTCCACATCCTCCAGCATTTACAGAGTGTCTAAAAATCAACATATACATACTAAATACAAATTACAAAGGGATTACCATCAGAATATATTTATAATCATATCCCTCATTCCCATATGTGGGACTTCATTTCAGATACTGCATTAATTCATCACTTGTTACTCCCATGAGGCACATACTATAATGAACCCTAATCAATATGGACTTGGGAAATGTCATCATGCTGAGCAGCCCACTTACCATTCAACTGGTAATGCTGTCAGTACTTTCCTAATAGACTCGACAGTAGATCACATCACCTGTAGAACAATTTTATATCAGAGATCACCTTCAAATTATAGTTGTTTGTTCAACTGGATGAAACTATCTTCCATACACAACATTTCAGCATTCAACTCGGCATAAAGGAGGAAATGGACTATAGTAATACTAATCAAAATATCCACGGGTGTACTGCCGGTCTATAGTGTCCAACAGGCACAATATTTCGGCGATCAAACATGTCGCCATCATCAGGTGAACTGACGGACTGAGCTCCTGGAAACGCGCCGGCACGGAGATCCGCACGCTACGGCTGCTCGAAGGGAACTGGGTTCTAGCCCGGTAGCGGGCCATTTAAATACCCTCGGCCCGCGGAGCGACGCCTCCGCGGTCCGCGCCGCGGCCGCGCAGTGGAACCGATTGCGGCGGTGTCTGAGATGACAGCGGTGTGAGGGCTCCGTCCGCCGTGGTCGTCACTTCGTTACATTTGCTAGATTTACTCTTAATTAACCCAATCGCTGGTTCCCAAGCTTTGCTAAGATTATAGCCACAGTCACGGTTTATGAGGTCGTCACGTGTGCGAATTTCAATGGCCTCTCTAACGACGCAGTCCCAGTATCTCGACGTCTGTACCAGAATCCTAGTGCGTTCATACTCCATCGCGTGATTCTCCGACAAACAATATTCAGTGACCGCCGACTTGCTCGGATACAGCAATCGTGTGTGCCTCTGGTGTTCAACGCATCAATCCTCGACGGTACGCATCGTCTCTCCAATAAACACTTTCCACACTGACACGGAATCTGGTACATGCCCGCCTTCCTCAAACCGAGATCATCTTTGGCGCTCCCCACCAGTGCACGAATTTTATTCGGCGGACAAAAAACAGTTCCAACCTGGTGTTTCTTCAAAATGCGGGTGACCTTCCCCGAGAGTGCGCCGGTATATGGAAGGAACACAATGCCTACATCCTCCCTCGTGTTTTCATCCGTTTCCACAGGTTGTGATGTAGTGGTTGGGCGGAGAGCCCGCTGAATCTGCCACTCTGAGTACCCATTTTTTCGAAATACAGTTTTCAGGTGTTCCAATTCCTGGGGTAGACTCTCTGCGTCGGAGATAGTGCGTGCCCTATGTACTACAGTTTTAAGTACCCCATTCCTCTGTGCAGGGTGGTGACAGCTGTCTGCGTTTAAATACAGATCAGTGTGCATTGTCTTCCAATATACACTATGACCCAGGGCGCCATCAGCTCTTCTCTTGACCAAGATGTCAAGGAACGGCAATTTACCCTCCGTTTCAGTCTCCATAGTGAATTTGATGTTGGGGTGTATGGAGTTCAGATGTGTAAGGAAGTCAAGGAGTTTATCCATACCATGTGGCCAGATGACGAAAGTGTCGTCCACGTAACGGAAAAAGCAAGTAGGTGTCCATTCAGATGATGCCAGGGCTTCCTCCTCGAAATTCTCCATGTACAAATTTGCAACCACGGGGGAGAGTGGGCTACCCATAGCGACTCCCTCCGTTTGTTCATAGTATTTGCCATTGAAAAGAAAATACGTGGAGGTCAAGACATGCCTAAAAAGTATGGTGGTCGTCTCGTCAAACTTCTGACCAATCAAATCTAGTGACTCTCGAAGGGGCACCCTCGTAAACAACGAAACCACGTCAAAACTCACCATGATATCTGACTCTTCCAGCCTGAAGCTGTTAAGGCATTTAACAAAATCCACGGAATTACGGATGTGATGAGGGCATTTACCCACATAAGACTTAATATTCCCGTCAAATATTTGGCCAACAAATATGTAGGTGCCCTGATGTTACTGACAATGGGCTGTAACAGCACCCCATCTTTGTGAACCTTAGGGAGTCCATAAAGTCTTGGCAGTACCGGACCTTGAGGTAGCAGTTTCTTGGCGACACCCTCCGGTAAATCTGCATCCTTGAGAAGCGCCCTCGTCTTGTTTTCCACGTTCTTTGTGGGGTCAACGCTGATCTTCCGGTAGGAATCGTCATTTAGCAGGCTCTGCATCTTTTCAGTGTAGTCCTTATGGGAGACGACAACCGTAGCATTGCCTTTGTCAGCCGGTAAGACAACAATTTCAGGGCGCTCCCTCAGGTCACGAATGGCCGCCCTCTCTTTACTAGTGATGTTAGACTTCATGGGCTTGGATACTGTATGCAGATAACAATTTGTTCCAAATGATGACGTGAAAATAATTACATCCACTAAAACAACAACAAACTTTACATTGGCACAAGAGATATATTTGAAGCAAAAACCAACAGTCTGAATAAGTAATGGAAATCATAAGATAATACACATGAGTAATAAAAATCAAAACCTTATAGCTTAATTTATTAGAAAAATCTTCCATCTGTGAACCAACTTGCTAGCAATTATTATTAGTTATGTTCTTAAATTGGAAACAACACATAGTTAACACTGATCGGAAGGTGAACTAAATGTTGTAATTAATTATCAAAACTTGCAAAAATACAACAGAATTACCAAGTCTACTGTTCACTCTATCCCTGTCCATCCTCACTTTGAGTATCGCATTGCAGTGTTATATTCTTATCCGGAAGGACTGACAGAAGACACTGAAATAGTAAAACTAAGGGCAGCTTGATTTGATCTTTTTATATTGAAGGGATAGAGTGTCACAGAAATGATATATGAGTTGTGATGGAAATAATTAAAAGAACTGTGATATATGTTGTGGTATGACCTATTCAAAAACTTTCTTTCACCAGCTGTCACACTCCAAATGTGAACATATTTTGTTAGCAACCTGCCTACTTGAGCCCCATAATGAAACCACAGGTTAAGATGTAAATTGATAATTTTTATGTCCTTTTTTCCACCCACTATTAGAGAATGGAGTGGATGTTAAGTAGTTTCAAAGTAGTTCAGTTTGCTGTCTGCCAACTATTTAAGCATCATTTGCATAGTTCAAATGTAGATGTATAAATTTTTATATATAATCTGTTTCTAAAGAATATAGTTACGTAAAATGTCACAGTTGCAAACACTACTGAAACTTGTTGTTATATTTTCCACAATCATAGTCAACATGGACTTAGAAACAGTCATCATGCTGATTACCATAGTTACCATGTATATGTAGAAATTGTTTCAAATAATATATGTATAAGAATTATTGTTTTTTAAAATGACATAATTGCAAACACTACTGAAATTTGATGCTAGATTTTCCACATTCTCCGGTATTTTCAGAGTGTCACTAAATCAACATCTACCTACTAAATACAAATTTCAAAGAAATTACCATCAAAATATATTTATAATCTGATGGTAATCCCTTTGTAATTTGTATTTAGTATGTAGATGTTGATTTACAGGCTTTTAAAATTCTAGCAAATGTGGAAAATCTACGAACAAATTTCAGTAGTGTTTACAAATGTGACATTTTACAAAACAATAATTATTAGAAATATATTATCTGAAAAAAAAAAATTTATATCTACATGGGAACTATGGAAATCACGTTCATATGCTTGCCAGAGGGCTCAATGGACCACTTGCATACTTGTCATCTACCACTCGATATTGTAATAGTGTATGGAATGGAAGGACACCCAGATATTAAAAATTAATGTCTTATTTGCAAATTTTGCTATGAGGCTCATGTTTCATTTTGTAGGCATGTTGTCAACTAAATATGTTCATATTGGTGCTCACATTTAGTATTTAGTTCACCTTTCAAAGTCTGTAAATCAATATATACATACTAAATACAAATTACAAAGGGATTACCATCAGAATATTTTTATAAACATATCCCACATCTCCATATATGGGATTTAAGGTAAGATACTTTATTGCCACATAACATATTTTTATAGAATCCTTTGATTGAGAACATTGGTGACTCGTCATGTCTTTAACCTAAAATGTTACATTGATTTATGGATTATAGTAAATATATAGTATATAGGCCTACATTATGAATTATAGGAAGCATACCAAATTTCATTATAAATGTTTCACATCTCATCAAATTGTAATAATATAAACTTTACACACCTATATGGAGTACAGATATACAGAATGGTATGATTATGCCATTTGGGCAGTAAGTTTAGGGCTACCGGTATATATAATATCATTTGATTTTAATCATTTAAAAATTCTTCTAGACTGTAATAACACTTGATTTTAAGGTATGTAGCAATGGTCCCCTGTGTGGATTCCCCAAATTTTGACCTCATTTTATTTTTTATCTTCAGAGCCATGTAATATGGAGTATTTTTGTATAATTTGAGTCTATGGCAAGGTAGCATGTATTGTGATTTACGTCTTGTGTCATAGTCATGTATGAATGCATTATCTTCAAACAGATGTGCGTTTTTCTGTTCAAAGAGGAGTATTTCGTACATAAAGATTGAACAGATTGTCATTAAGTCCAGGCTTTCGAATAATGGTTTGCATGACTGCCTACTATTTGTCCTGTCATTGCTCTGATTATTTTCTTTTGCAGTTTGAAAATTCTAAGCAGGTTTGTGTTTTCAACACCCCAGAAAATTATTTCATAAATTATAACAGTTATGAAATAAGCATGGTAAACAACTTTATTCACCTTTTAGTCCTTAATCTTGTGTAGTACTCTCATTGCATATACTTAGTTGTTTAATCTCTTCAGTAAACTCTCCACATGATCAGTCCATGATAAGTTTTTATTTAAAATTATCCCAAGGAATTTTACAGACTCGAGTGTGGTCAGTTCTTTACCTGAGTACTCTATTTGTGATATACATTCAGAAGTTTGTAATTTGCGGCTGTTTGCTGATGATGCTGTGGTGTATGGGAGGGTGTTGTCTGTAACTGACTGTAATAGCATACAGGTTGACTTAGACAAAATTTCTAGTTGGTGTGAAGAATGGCAGCTAGCTCTCAATGTAGAAAAATGTAAGGTGATGCGCATGAGTAGAAAAAACAATCCTATAATGTTCGAATACAGCATCAGTAGTGAGCTTCTTGATGCTGTCGCGTCGTTCAAATATCTAGGCGTAACATTGCAGAGCGATATGAAATGGAACAAGAATGTAAGGACAGTTGTGAGTAAGGCAGACAGCCGACTTCGGTTTATTGGGAGAATTTTGGGAAGATGTACTTCACCTGTAAAGGAGACCGCGTATAAAAAGCTTGTACGACTACGTCTTGAGTATTGCTTAAGTATTTGGGACCCGCAGCAGATCGGTTTGAAGGAAGACATAGAGGCGGTTCAGAGGCGAGCAGCTAGATTTGTTACCGGTAGGTTCGACCAATGTGCGAGTGTCACGGAAATGCTCCGGCAACTCAATTGGGGATCGCTGGAAGAAAGACGACGTTCTTTTCGTGAATTTCTGTTAAGTAAATTTAGAGGGCCGGAATTTGAAGCTGAGTGTAGTATGATCTTGCTGCCGCCTACTTACATTTCGCGTAAAGATCACAAAGACAAGATAAGAGAAATTAGGGCTCGTATGGAGGCATATAGGCATTCTTTTTTTCCTCGTTCAATTTGGGAGTGGAATAGGAAAGGAAATGCCTAGTAGTGGTACAGTGTACCCTCCGCCACGCACCTTACGGTGAATTGCGGAGTATGTATGTAGATGTAGATGTAGAAGTTTGTTTGGTCTTGAAGTTAATGATTAGTTTATGTTTTGTTTTTTCCGGATTTAATTTCATGGCATTGTTTTTTATCCATTCTTCAAGTTCTTGTAGAGTTTGTTTCATGGTCAATGCTAATTTTTCAATGCTTTTGCAGCAGACCACTGCTGTTGAGTCATCTGCATAAAGTATTGTGTCTGTATTTACTTTGCAAGTCATGTCATTTATTTAATATAAGAACAGGAGTGGTCCTAGTATCAAGTCCTGGGGTTCGCCTGCTTGTATTTCTTTCCAGATAGAGCAAGTTTTCTCAACCATTTGATTTATCACCACCCTTTGTTTTCTGTTTTTGAGGTAAGAAGAAAACCATCTTATAGAGTTTTCATGGAAGCCATACGTACCCAATTTTTGGAGCAGTAGCTTACGGTCTACTGTATCGAACGCCTTTGTGCGGTCACAAAAAATACCCTATACACATTGTTTGGTGTCGATACATTTACTTATTTTAGAGATTAGGTCATTAACCACTTATAATGTGTTTTGTCCCTTCCTAAACCCATATTGGTTATTAAGAATAATATTACCTTCTTTATTCGAAGAATCAACTATATTTATAATATTTATTTATATTTATAATCAAATCCCACATCTCCATATAATATGCGACTTCATTTCAGATACAACATTAATTCATCACATGTTAATCCCTGTGAGGCATATACTACACTCCTTGCCATTTAAATTCTTACACCACCAAGAAGTAGCTGTGATATGCAAATGATTAGCTTTTGAAAGCATTCACACAAGGTTGGCGCCAGTGGTGACACCTACAACGTGCTGACATGAGGTAAGTTTCCAACTGATTTCTCATACACAAGCACCTATTGACCAGCATTGCCTGGTGAAACATTGTTGTGATGCCTCCTGTAAGGAGGAGAAATGTATACCATCATGTTTCCGATTTTGATGAAGGTCGGATTGTCGCATATTGAGATTGCAGTTTATCTTATTGCGACATTGCTGATCGTGTTGGTCGCGATTCAATGACTATTAGCAGAATATGAAATTGGTGGGTTCAGGAGGGCACTAGGGAACACATCACAACAGCCTCGTATCACCAGCAGTTGAGATGACAGACATCTTATCTGCATGGCTTTAATGGAACATGCAGCCACGTATCGATCCCTGAGTCAACCGATGGGGACATTTGCAAGACAACAACCACCTGCACAAACAGTTCGATGAAGTTTGGAGCAGCATGGACTATCAGCTCGGAGACCATGGCTGCAGTTACCCTTGACGCTGCATCACAGACAGGTGCGCCTGCGATGGTGTACATAACAACGAACCTGGGTGCACAAATGGCAAAAGTCATTTTTTTTATGAATCCAAGTTCTGTTTACAGCATCATGATGGTCGCATCTGTGTTTGGCTACATCGCAGTGAACGCACATTGGGTGCTTGTAATTGTCATCACCATATTGGTGTATCACCTGGTATGATGGTAGGGGTGCCATTGGTTACACATCTCGGTCACCTCTTCTTCGCATCGACGGCACTTTGAACAGTGCCCGTTACATTTCAGATGTGTCACGACCGTTGGCTCTACCCTTGATTTGATCCCTGTGAAATCCTACATTTCAGCAGGATAATGCACGACCACATGTTACAGGTCCTGTACGGGCCTTTCTGGATACGGAAAATGTTCAACTGCTGCTCTGGCCAGCACATTCTCCAGATCTCTCACCAATTGAAAACATCTGGTTAATATTGGCCGAGCAACTGGCTCATCACAATACAGCAGTCACTACTCTTGATGAACTGCGGTATCGTGTTGAAGCTGCATGGACATCTGTACCTGTACACGCCATCCAAGCTCTATTTGACTCAATGCCTAGGTGTATCAAGGCCATTATTATAGGCAGAAGTGGTTGTTCTGGGTACTGATTTCTCAGGATCTATGCAGCCAAATTGCATAAAAATATAATCACATGTCAGTTCTAGTATAATATATTTGTCCAATGAATACCCGTTTATCATCTGCATTTTTTCTTAGTGTAGCAATTTTAATGTCCAGTAGTGTATAATGAACACTAGGCAATACTGTCTTGGAAAATGTCATCATACTGAGCAGACCACTTACCATTCAGTAGGTCACTTATTACATAGTAGAGTCGACAGAAGATCACAACACCTGCAGAACAATTTTATATCAGCAATTACCTTCAAATTTTGGCGTGTGATCAGTGGGATCGAATTGTATTCCACACACAACATTTGGCATTCCACATGGATTAAAGGATCAAATGGACTGTAGTCATACTGTATGCAGATGAAAATTTGATCAAAATGAATACTTGGGAATACACTGAGAAAGCTTACATAGGCACAAGAGATATATTTGTGGTATAACCTATTTAAAACCTTTTTTCCAACAGCTGTTGGAACATCATTTGCATTGGTCTTATGTAGATGTAGAAACTGCTATAAATAAGCTGTTTCTAACAAATACAATCACGTTAAATGTCACAGTTGGAAACAGTATATTAACTTGTTGCTATGTTTTCCACAATTGCTAGTATTTTCCATGTGTGAAACTAAATACCAAATGCCAAGGGATTACCATCAGAATATTTTTATAATCATATTATGTAACTCCACATATGGGCTTCCACATCAGATGACTTTTTAATTAATCACACTGGAATCCCTGTTAGGCATGTACTATATTGAACTGCAATTAGTACAAAATGCCAATGGATTACCATCAGAATATGGTTATCATCATATCATGTATTACCATATATGGGATTTCACATATGATTCCCTTTAAAGTAATCACGAGGTACTTCCTGTTAGGCATATTAGACATAGTTATCATAGACATAGAAACTGCCATAGTGCTGATTCGCCGATTAGTTTTCTTGTGACACGGCTGACTAGCCATGCATACTAAGGGCATACTCCTGTGGAATGCGCAGCCCATCGTCATTGGTGATTCAGTTCCTTCCTTTGGCATGTGTGTTTGTTTTGTCCTTAGCATAAGTTACTTTAAGCTAACATAAATAGTTTGATGATCAGTGTAGTGGAGGTCTTTAAAAAAATTAATTGGTCATATTTGAAGTAACTACCTAGGAATTATTATTAAAAAAACTCTAATTGGAAAAATACATGGAAAATACTAATGGCAAGGTGAACTAGATACTCAATGTGAATTCCAATGTGATTATATTTTGTAGGCCCTCCCAATAAAATGAGCAAATTGGCATTAAATGTACACTATTAGAATATTGAGTATTAGATAACACGTATGCAAGTGGTCCATTGAGCCCTCTTGCAATTATTTGAACATGATTTCCATAGTTCCCATGTACATGTAGAAAATGTTTTAAAATATGTTTCTAATAATTACACAGTTTCTAAAATTTCTCAGTTGTAACACCACCAAATTTTTTTGCTAAACTTTCCACATCCTCCAGTATTTTCAAAGTCTCTCTAAATCAAAATCTACATACTAAATACAAATTATAAAAGGGATTGCCCTCAGAATATTTTGTTAATCATATTCCACATCTCCATATGTGGAATTTCATTTCAGATACCGCATTAATTCATCAC
This sequence comes from Locusta migratoria, assembly GCA_026315105.1. Lineage (NCBI taxonomy): Eukaryota > Metazoa > Arthropoda > Insecta > Orthoptera > Acrididae > Locusta > Locusta migratoria. The sequence continues at coordinate 409,310,955 of CM048755.1, forward strand.
ATGGTACTCCCCGTGAGGCACGTACTATAATTAGCCCTAGTGAATTTTTACTTCGAGAATGTCATCATGCTGTGCAGCCCACTTAGCTTTCAACAGGTAATGCTGACAGTAATTACCTAGTAGACACGACAGATCACACCACCTGCAGAACAATTTTATATCAGCGATCACCATAAAATTATTGTTGTGTTTTCAGCTGGATCAAATTATCTTCCATTCCTTCCATTTCAGCATTCCACTTGGCATAAAGTGTCAAATGGAAAGTAAAAACACTGCAGGCAATGACAATTTGGTCCAGATAAATGTTTGATTATTATTACATATGGTAACACACCAACAAGGTTAACATAGGCACAATAGATATATTTGGTGCAAAAATCAACAGTTTGAACTGATTAATGAAAAGTGTGAGATATTATGCAGAAGTACAAAAAACAAATATCTATCTCTTAGCACACTAGATAAATTGGTGAAATGTGAAGAAACTACGTAGGATTTTGTATATATATTACAGAGGAGAAACTCAGAACAGGAAAAATATATATATAAAAAATACATGAAGATTACTTACCAGGTGAAGGAGCACAGGAAGTGATAGTAGCACAAATTAATAAATTCACACACACACACACACACACACACACACACACACAAACACACACACACACACACACACGCAAACGCTAGCTTTCACAGCCTTGCTGCTTCTTCAGGCAGAAGGGAAGGAGATGCAAAAGGAAATGATGAGGGTTTTAAGGGTAAAGAGTCATTCCAATCCCAGGACAGCAAAGACTTACCTTGGGTAAAAAAAAGAAGGGTAAACAAATACACACCCACCCACACATATACACAAACGCAAGCACACCTAGGCAGACATAGAGTATGTATGCATTTGTGTCTGTGTGAATTTATTAATTTGTGCTAATATCATTTCCTGTGCTCCTTCGCCTGGTATATATATGAAAGAACAGATGGTAAACACTGATGAAAAGGTGAACTAAATGCTCAATGTGAAATCCAATGTGAAGATACTTTGTTGGCAACCTGCCAACATAATGATACGTGGGTGTCATCAGCAAATAAAGCATTAATTGCAAACATCTATGTGTCCTACCATCCTACACAGCATTAGAATGTCGAGTGGTATGTAACTAGTCGGCAAGTGGTGCATTGAGCCCTTTGACAAGCATTTGAACATGATTTTCATAATTCCCATGTAGATGTAGAACGTGTTTATAATATCATGTTTCTAAGATTTACTCACTTTCTAAAATATGGAAACAATACTGAAATTTTTAGCTAGATTTTCCACATTCTCCAGTATCTTCAGAGAGTCCCTAAATCAACATCTTCACCCTAAATACAAATTACAAAGAGATTTCCATCAGAATATTTTTGTTAATCATATCCAACATCTCCAAATATGGGATTTCATTTCAGAAACCGCATTTATTCATCACATGGTACTCCCCATCAGGCATATACCATAATGAACACTAGTGATTATGGATGATGTCCTTGAAATTATTGTCATGTGATCATCTGGATCAAATTGTCTTCCATATACTACATTTCAGCATTCCACTAGGCATAAAGTGTCAAAAGTAATGAAGAAATAGAGCAGGCAGATGACAATTTGATCAAAATGATGACTTGGGAATAATTACATCAGCCAATGCACTGATAGAGGCACGAGAGATAAATTTGGAACTAAAATTAGCAGTTTTAACTACATACTGGAAAGCATAAGATATTCCACATGAGTAGTAAAAACAAACCCTTATTGCTTAACTTACTACATAAACCTTTTAAATATGAACTAACTCACTAGCAATTTTTCTTGGATATGATTTAAATTGAAAAGAACACATAGTTAATACTCATGGCAAGGTGAACTAAATACTCAATGTAAATACCTATGAGAACATATTTTGTTGACAGCTTGCCTCTATAATGAGCCATGATCCTCATAGCAAAATCAGCAAATAAGGCATTAATTTTAATATCTGGGTTTCCTTCTACAATCACATCTACATTCACACTCCGCAAGACCCCAATGGTGTGTGTTGAACGGTACCCTGAGTACCACTATGGGTTCTCCCTCCTATTCCAGTCACATATTGTTCGCGGAAAGAAAGATTTTCGATATGCCTCTGTGTGGGCTCTAATCTCTCTGATTTTATCTCGATGATCTCGTCGCGAGATATATACGTGGCAGGGAGCAATATACTGCAAGACTCTTCGGTAAAGGTAAGTTCTCAAAATTTCGACAAAAGCCTAAACCGAGCGACAGAAGCATCCACTGAAGTTTATCGATCATCTCCGTAACATTTCCAGGATTACCAAATGATCCTGTAATGAAGCGTGCTGCTCTCTGATGGATCTTTTCTACTTCCTCTATCAACCCCACCTGGTACGAATCCCACCACGGTGAACAATATTCTACCTGTGGGCGAACAAGTCTACTGTAACCTACTTCCTTTGTTTTCGGACTGCACTTCCTTTGGATAATTCCAATGAATCTTAAGTCTGGCATCTGCTTTACCGACAATTGATTTTATGTGGTCGTTCCATTTTAAATCACTCCTAATGCCTACTCCCAGATTATTTATGGAATAAACTACTGCCAGTTGCTACCCTGCTATAGTGTAGCTAAATGATACAGGAGCTTTCTTTCTATGTATTCGCGGCACATTACACTTGTCTACATTGACATTCAATTGTCATTCGCTGCACAATGCGTCAATTTGATACAGATGCTCATGCATTTCAATACAATTCTCTATTGTTTCAACCTCTCTGTACACTTCAGCATCATCCGCAAAAAGCCTCAGTGAACTTCTGATGTTATCTGCACAGTCATTTATATATATCGTGAACAGCAATGGTCCCACAACACTCCCGTGTGGCACACCTGACATCACTCTTACTTCTGAAGGCTTCTTTCCATTGAGAATGACATGCTGTATTCTGTTGTCTAGGAACTCCTCAACTAATCACAGAATTGTCCTGATAGTCCATATGCTCTTACTTTGTTCATTAAACATCTGTGGGAAAGTGTGGCAAACACCTAGCAGAAGTCAAGACACACAACACCTATCTTAGAACCCATGTCTATAGCTCTTTGAGTTTTGTGGATAAATAGCGGGAGCTGGGTTTAACACAATTGCCTTTTCCGAAACCCATGCTGATTCCTACACAGCAGATTCCTAGTCTCCAAAAATGTCATTATACTCTAACATAATACATGCTCCAAAGTTCTACAACTGACTGATGTTAGACATGTAACCCTATAGTTCCACACTTCTGCTCAACATTCCTTCTTTAAAAGGGGCATGACCAGCACCATTTTCAATTCTTTCGGAATACTATGCTCTTGTAGAGACCTACGGTACACCACTGCAAGAAGGGGGGCATGTACCTTTTGCGCAATCTGTGTAAAAATGAAGTGGTATACCATCTGGTCCTGTGGCCTTTCCTCTTTTGAACCATTTTAATTGTTTTTCTATCCCTCTGTCAATTATTTCGAAATCTATGATCTTATGATCTGTGCAGCAATCTAGAGAAGAAACTACAGTAAATCTTCCTCTGTGAAACTGCTTTGGAAAAAGTCATTTAGTAATTCAGCCTTTAGAGTGTCATCCTCTGTTTCAATGCCATTTTCTTCACAGAGTGTCTGGACAGTTTGCTTTGAGCCACCTACCACTTTAACATAAGACCAAAATTTCTTCGGATTTTCAGCCAAGTCAGTATATACAACTATACTTTCGAATTCGTTGAACGCCTCTCGCATAACCCTCCTCACTCTACAATTAGCTTCATTTAATTTTTGTTTGTCTAGAAGGCTTCTGTTATGTTTGTGTTTGTAGTGACGTTCCCTTTGCTTCCGTAGCAGTTTTCTAATTCAGTTCTTGTACCATGGTAGCTCCTTTCCATCTCTTCTGATCCTGCTTGGTACATACTCATCTAATGCATATTGCATGATGGCTTTGAACTTCGACCACTGTTCCTCAACACTATCTGTACTTGAGACAAAACTTCTGTGTTCATCCATCAAGTATACTGAAATCTGCTTTTTGTCACTTTTTCTGAACAGAAAAATAGTCTTACATTTTTAGCATTTCTATCTATGGCTGACATTATTGATGCTGTGACTGTTTTAAGATTGCTGATTCCCTGTTCCGCATTAACTGTTTCAAATAGTTTGGGTCTGTTTGTCACCAGAAGCTCTAATATGTTGTCGCCACAAGTTGGTTCTGTGTTTATCTGCTCAAGGTAATTTTCAGATAATGCACTCAAAACAGTTTCACTGGATTCCTTGAACCTGCCTTCCGCCATAAATGTTTGGGTCTCACAGTCTATATCAGGAAAATTAAAATCTCCTCCCAAAACTATGACATACACTATTAGAATATCGAGAGGTAGAAAACAAGTATGCAAGTGCTCCATTGAGCCCTATGACAAGTATTTGAGCATGATATCCATAGTTCCATGTAGATGTAGAAAATGTTTTCAAATAATCTGTTTCAAAGAATTACACACTTTCTAAAATGTCTCAGTTGTAAACAGCACTGAAATTTCTTACTAGATTTTCCACATCCTCCAGTATTTCCAGAGTGTCTCTAAATCAACATCTACATACTAAATACAAATTACAAAGAGATTACCATCAGAATATTTGTTTAATCATATTCCACATCATATGTGGAATTTCATTTCAGATACCGCATTAATTCATCACATGGTACTCCCCATGAGGCACATGCTATAATAAATGCTAGTGAATTTGGACTTAAAGTATGTCATCTTGCTGTGCAGCCCACTTACCTTTCAACAGGTAATGCTGTCTATCTAGTAGACACGGGAGATCACACCACCTGCAGAACAATTTTATATCAGCAATCACTATGAAATTATTGTTGCGTTTTTAGCTGGATCAAATTATCTTCCATACAGTCCATTTCAGCATTCCACTTGACATAAAGTGTCAAATGGAATGTAAGAATACTGCAGGCAGATGACAATTTCTTCCAGATAAAATCTTGATTATAATTACATATGCTAATGCACCAATAAGGATAACATAGGCACAAGAGATACATTTCGTGAAAAAATTAACAGTTTGAACTGATTAATGAAAAGTGTGATTTATTCCACAGAAATACTAAAAGCAAATATCTATAGCTTAGCTCATTAGATAAATTGGTCAAATGTGAAGAAACTATATAGGAATATTTATTTCAAAAAAGAGAGAAAGAGAAATTGGAATTAACCCATGGTAAATACCGATGGGAATGTGAACTAAATACTCAATGTGAACATATTTAGTTGGCAACCTGCCTACACAATGAGACACCGACATCCATAATGCCCATGTAGATGTAGAAAATGTTTTCAAATAATATGTTTCTCAGAATTACTCACTTTCTGAAATATCTCAGTTGAAAACACTACTGAAAATTCTTGTTAGACTTTCCACATCCTCCAGTATTTCCAGAGTGTCTCTAAATCAACCACTACATACTAAATACAAATCACAAGGGGATTACCATCAGAATATTCTTTTAATCATATCCACATCTCCATATGTGGGATTTCATTTCAGATACCGCAATTATTCATCACATGGTACTCCCCATGAGGCACATACTATAATAAATGCTAGTGAATTTGTACTTAAAGAATGTCACCTTGCTGTGCAGCCCACTTACCTTTCAACAGGTAATGCTGTCTACCTAGTAGACACGGGAGATCACACCACCTGCAGAACAATTTTATATCAGCAATCACTATGAAATTATTTTTGCGTTTTTAGCTGGATCAAATTATCTTCCATACAGTCCATTTCAGTATTCCACTTGAGATAAAGTGTCAAATTAAATGTAAGAATACTGCAGGCAGATGAAAATTTGTTCCGGATAAAATCTTGATTATAATTACATATGCTAATGCACCAATAAGGATAACATAGGCACAAGAGATACATTTCGTGAAAAAATTAACAGTTTGAACTGATTAATGAAAAGTGTGATTATTCCACAGAAATACTAAAAGCAAATATCTATATCTTAGCTCATTAGATAAATTGGTCAAATGTGAAGAAACTACATAGGAATATTTATTTCAAAAAAGAAAGAAAGAGAAATTGGAATTAACCCATGGTAAATGACATAAAGTGTCAAATGGAATGTAAGAATACTGCAGGCAGATGACAAGTTGTTCCAGATAAAAGCTTGATTATAATTACATATGCTAATGCACCAATAAGAATAACATAGGCACAAGAGATACATTTCATGAAAAAATTAACAGTTTGAAATGATTAATGAAAAGTGTGTTTTATTCGACAGAAATACTAAAAGCAAATATCTATATCTTAGCTCATTAGATTAATTGTTCAAATGTGAAGAAACTTCATAGGAATATTTATTTCAAAAAAGAGAGAAAGAGAAATTATAATTAACCCATGGTAAATACTGATGGGAATGTGAACTAAATACTCAATGTGAACATATTTAATTGGAACCCGCATACACAATGAGACACCGACATCCATAATTCCCATGTAGATGTAGAAAATGTATCAAATAATATGTTTCTCAGAATTACTCACTTTCTGAAATATCTCAGTTGAAAACATTACTGAAAATTCTTGTTAGACTTTCCATATCCTCCAGTATTTCCAGAGTGTCTCTAAATCAACATCTACATACTAAATACAAATTACAAAGGGATTACCATCAGAATATTCTTTTAATCATATCCACATCTCCATATGTGGGATTTCATTTCAGATACCGCAATTATTCATCACATGGTACTCCCCATGAGGCACGTACTATAATGAACGCTAGTGAATATGGACTTAAAGAATGTCATCATGCCGTGCAGCCCACTTACCTTTCAACAGGTAATGCTGTCAGTAATTACCTAGCAGACATGACAGAAGATCACACCACCTGCAGAACAATTTTATGTTAGTGATGTCCTTCAAATTATTGTCATGTGTTCATCTGGATCAAATTGTCTTCCGTATACTACATTTCAGCATTCCACTAGGCATAAAGTTTCAAATGAAATGATGGAATACTGCAGGCAGATGACAATTTGATCAAAATGATGACTTTGGAATAATTACATCGGCCAATACACTGAGAGAGCTTAAATAGGCACGAGAGATAAATTTAGAACTAGAATTAGCAGTTTTAACTACATACTGGAAATCATAAGATATTCCACATGAGTCCTAAAAACAAACCCTTATAGCTTAACTTACTACATAAACCTTTTAAATATGAACTAACTCACTAGCAATTTTTCTTGGATATGATTTAAATTGAAAAGAACACATAGTTAATACTCATGGCAAGGTGAACTAAATACTCAATGTGAATACCTATGAGAACATATTTTGTTGATAGCCTGCCTCTATAAAGAGCAATGATCCTCATAGCAAAATCAGCAAATAAAGTATTAATTTTTAATATCTGGGTTTCCTTCTACAACCACGTCTACATTCACACTCCGCAAATCCCCAATGGTGTGTGTTGAACGGTACCCTGAGTACCACTATGGGTTCTCCCTCCTATTCCAGTCACATATTGTTCTCGGAAAGAAAGATTTTCGATATGCCTCTGTGTGGGCTCTAATCTCTCTGATTTTAGATCGATGATCTCGTCGCGAGATATACGTGGCTGGGAACAATATACTGCAAGACTCTTCGGTAAAGGTATGTTCTCAAAATTTTTACAAAAGCCTAAACCGAGCGACAGAATCATCCACTGAAGTTTATCGATCATCTCCATAACATTTCCAGGATTACCAAATGATCCTGTAATGAAGCGTGCTGCTCTCTGATGGATCTTTTCTACTTCCTCTATCAACCCCACCTGGTACGAATCCCACCCCAGTGAGCAGTATTCTACCTGTGGGCGAACAAGTCTACTGTAACCTACTTCCTGTGTTTTCAGACTGCACTTCCTTAGGATAATTCCAATGAATCTTAAGTCTGGCATCTGCTTTACCGACATTTGATTTTATGTGGTCGTTCCACTTTAAATCACTCCTAATGCCTACTCCCATATTGTTTATGGAATAACCTACTGCCAGTTGCTACCCTGCTATAGTGTAGCTAAATGATACAGGAGCTTTCTTTCTACGTATTCGCGGCACATTACACTTGTCTACATTGACATTCAATTGTCATTCGGTGCACATTGTGTCAATTCGATACAGATGCTCATGCAATTCAATACAATTCTCTATTGTTTCAACCTCTCTGTACACTTCAGCATCATCCGCAAAAAGCCTCAGTGAACTTCTGATGTTATCTGCACAGTCATTTATATATATCGTGAACAGCAATGGTCCCACAACACTCCCGTGTGGCACACCTGACATCACTCTTACTTCTGAAGGCTTCTTTCCATTGAGAATGACATGCTGTGTTCTGTTGTCTAGGAACACCTCAAACTAATCACAGAATTGTCCTGATAGTCCATATGCTCTTACTTTGTTCATTAAACATCTGTGGGAAAGTGTAGCAAACACCTAGCAGAAGTCAAGACACACAACACCTATCTTAGAACCCATGTCTATAGCTCTTTGAGTTTTGTGGATAAATAGCGGGAGCTGGGTTTAACACAATTGCCTTTTCCGAAACCCATGCTGATTCCTACACAGCAGATTCCTAGTCTCCAAAAATGTCATTATACTCTAACATAATACATGCTCCAAAGTTCTACAACTGACTGATGTTAGACATGTAGCCCTATAGTTCCACACTTCTGTTCAACATTCCTTCTTTAAAAGGGGCATGACCAGCCCCATTTTCAATTCTTTCGGAATACTATGCTCTTGTAGAGACCTACGGTACACCACTGCAAGAAGGGGGGCATGTACCTTTTGCGCAATCTTTGTAAAAATGAAGTGGTATACCATCTGGTCCTGTGGCCTTTCCTCTTTTGAACCATTTTAATTGTTTTTCTATCCTTCTGTCAATTATTTCGAAATCTACTATCTTATGATCTGTGCGGCAATCTAGAGAAGAAACTACAGTAAATCTTCCTCTGTGAAACTGCTTTGGAAAAAGTCATTTAGTAATTCAGCCTTTAGAGTGTCATCCTCTGTTTCAATGCCATTTTCATCACAGAGTGTCTGGACATTTTGCTTTGAGCCACCTACCACTTTAACATAAGACCAAAATGTCTTCGGATTTTCAGCCAAGTCAATACATACAACTATACTTTCGAATTCGTTGAACGCCTCTTGCATAGCCCTCCTCACACTACAATTAGCTTCATTTAATTTTTGTTTGTTTAGAAGGCTTCTGCGATGTTTGCGTTTGTAGTGACGTTCCGTAGCAGTTTTCTAATACTGTTCTTGTACCATGGAAAATTAAAATCTCCTCCCAAAACTATGACATACACTATTAGAATATCGAGTGGTAGATAACAAGTATGCAAGTGGTCCATTGAGCCCTCTTACAAGTATTTGAACATGATATCCATAGTTCCCATGTAGATGTAGAAAATGTTTTCAAATAATATGTTTCAAAGAATTACACACTTTCTAAAATGTCTCAGTTGTAAACACCACTGAAATTTCTTACTAGATTTTCCACATCCTCCAGTATTTCCAGAGTGTCTCTAAATCAACATCTACTTACTAAATACAAATTACAAAGAGATTACCATCAGAATATTTGTTTAATCATATTCCACATCATATGTGGAATTTCATTTCAGATACCGCATTAATTCATCACATGGTACTCCCCATGAGGCACATACTATAATAAATGCTAGTGAATTTGTACTTAAAGAATGTCACCTTGCTGTGCAGCCCACTAATCTTTCAACAGGTAATGCTGTCTACCTAGTAGACACGGGAGATCACACCACCTGCAGAACAATTTTATATCAGCAATCACTATGAAATTATTTTTGGTTTTTAGCTGGATCAAATTATCTTCCATACAGTCCATTTCAGTATTCCACTTGACATAAAGTGTCAAACGAAATGTAAGAATACTGCAGGCAGATGAAAATTTGTTCCGGATAAAATCTTGATTATAATTACATATGCTAATGCACCAATAAGGATAACATAGGAACAAGAGAAACATTTCGTGAAAAAATTAACAGTTTGAACTGATTAATGAAAAGTGTGATTAATCCACAGAAATACTGAAAGCAAATATCTATATCTTAGCTCATTAGATAAATTGGTCAAATGTGAAGAAACTACATAGGAATATTTATTTCATAAAAGAAAGAAAGAGAAATTGGAATTAATCCATGGTAAATACCGATGGGAATGTGAACTAAATACTCAATGATAATATATTTAGTTGGCAACCTGCCTACACAATGAGACACGGACATCATAATGACATCAGCAAATAAGGCAGTAATTGCATACATCAATGTGTCCTTCCATCCCATACAGCATTAGAATGTCGAGCGGTATATATCTAGTATGCAGGTGGTTCATCGAGTCCTTTGACAAGCATTTGAACATGATTTCCATAATTCCCATGTAGACGTAGAAAATGTTTTCAAATAATATGTTTCTCAGAATTACTCACTTTCTGAAATATCTCAGTTGAAAACACTACTGAAAATTCTTGTTAGACTTTCCACATCTTCCAGTATTTCCAGAGTGTCTCTAAATCAAAATCTATATACTAAATACAAATTACAAAGGGATTACCATCAGAATATTTTTTTTATCATATCCACATCTCCATATGTGGGATTTCATTTCAGATACCGCAATTATTCATCACATGGTACTCCCCATGAGGCACATACTATAATGAACGCTAGTGAATATGGACTTAAAGAATGTCATCATGCCGTGCAGCCCACTTACCTTTCAACAGGTAATGCTGTCAGTAATTACCTAGCAGACATGACAGAAGATCACACCACCTGCAGAACAATTTTATGTTAGTGATGTCCTTCAAATTATTGTCATGTGTTCATCTGGATCAAATTGTCTTCCGTATACTACATTTCAGCATTCCACTAGGCATAAAATGTCAAATGAATTGAAGGAATACTGCAGGCAGATGACAATTTGATCAAAATGATGACTTGGGAATAATTACATCGGCCAATACACTGAGAGAGCTTACATAGGCGCGAGAGATAAATTTAGAACCAAAATTAGCAGTTTTAACTACATACTGGAAACCATAAGATATTCCACATGAGTACTAAAAACAAACCCTTATAGCTTAACTTACTACATAAACCTTTTAAATATGAACTAACTCACTAGCAATTTTTTTTTTTTTTTGGATATGATTTAAATTGAAAAGAACACATAGTTAATACTCATGGCAAGGTGAACTAAATACTCAATGTGAATACCTATGAGAACATATTTTGTTGATAGCCTGCCTCTATAATGAGCCATGATCCTCATAGCAAAATCAGCAAATAAGGCATTAATTTTTAATATCTGGGTTTCCTTCTACAACCACATCTACATCTACATTCACACTCCACAAATCCCCAATGGTGTGTGTTGAAGGGTACCTTGAGTACCACTATGGGTTCTCCCTCCTATTCCAGTCACATATTGTTCGCGGAAAGAAAGATTTTCGATATGCCTCTGTGTGGGTTCTAATCTCTCTGATTTTATCTCGATGATCTCGTCGCGAGATATACGTGGCAGGGAGCAATATACTGCAAGACTCTTCGGTAAAGGTATGTTCTCAAAATTTCGACAAAAGCCTAAACCGAGCGACAGAATCATCCACTGAAGTTTATCGATCATCTCCATAACATTTCCAGGATTACCAAATGATCCTGTAATGAAGCGTGCTGCTCTCAAATGGATCTTTTCTACTTCCTCTATGAACCCCACCTGGTACGAATCCCACCCCAGTGAGCAGTATTCTACCTGTGGGTGAACAAGTCTACTGTAACCTACTTCCTTTGTTTTCAGACTGCACTCTCTTAGGATAATTCCAATGAATCTTAAGTCTGGCATCTGCTTTACCGACATTTGATTTTATGTGGTCGTTCCACTTTAAATCACTCCTAATGCCTACTCCCAGATTATTTATGGAATAAACTACTGCCAGTTGCTACCCTGCTACAGTGTGTCAATTCGATACAGATGCTCATGCAATTCAATGCAATTTTCTATTGTTTCAACCTTGCTATACACTTCAGCATCATCCGCAAAAAGCCTCAGTGAACTTCTGATGTTATCTGCACAGTCATTTATATATATCGTGAACAGCAATGGTCCCACAACACTCCCCTGTGGCACACCTGACATCACTCTTACTCCTGAAGGCTTCTTTCCATTGAGAATGACATGCTGCATTCTGTTGTCTAGGAACTCCTCAAACTAATCACAGAATTGTCCTGATAGTCCATATGACCTTACTTTGTTCATTAAACATTTGTGGGAAAGTGTAGCAAACACCTAGCAGAAGTCAAGACATACAGCACCTATCTGAGAACCCATGTCTATAGCTCTCTGAGTTTCGTGGATAAATAGCGGGAGCTGGGTTTAACACAGTTGCCTTTTCCGAAACCCATGCTGATTCCTACACAGCAGATTCCTAGTCTTCAAAATTGTCATTATACATGAACATAATACATGCTCCAAAGTTCTACAACTGACTGATGTTAGACATGTAGCCCTATAGTTCCACACTTCTGCTCAACATTCCTTCTTTAAAAGGGGCATGACCAGCGCCATTTTCAATTCTTTCGGAATACTATGCTCTTCTAGAGACCTACGGTACACCACTGCAAGAAGGGGGGCAAGTACCTTTTGCGCAATCTGTGTAAAAATGAAGTGGTATCCCATCTGGTCCTGTGGCCTTGCCTCTTTTGAACCATTTTAATTGTTTTTCTATCCTTCTGTCAATTATTTCGAAATCTACTATCTTATGATCTGTGCGGCAATCTAGAGAAGAAACTCCTTTGTGAAACTGCTTTGGAAAAAGTCATTTAGTAATTCAGCCTTTAGAGTGTCATCCTCTGTTTCAATGCCATTTTCATCACAGAGTGTCTGGACATTTTGCTTTGAGCCATCTACCACTTTAACATAAGACCAAAATATCTTCGGATTTTCAGCCAAGTCAGTACATAGAACTTTACTTTCGAATTCGTTGAACGCCTCTCGCATAGCCCTCCTCAAGGTACAATTAGCTTCATTAAATTTTTGTTTGTCTAGAAGGCTTCTGCTATGTTTGTGTTTGTAGTGACGTTCCCTTTTTCCGTAGCAGTTTTCTAATTCAGTTCTTGTACCATGGTAGAAAAAGAGAGAAAGAGAAATTATAATTAACCCATGGTAAATACTGATGGGAATGTGAACTAAATACTCAATGTGAACATATTTAATTGGAACCCGCATACACAATGAGACACCGACATCCATAATTCCCATGTAGATGTAGAAAATGTATCAAATAATATGTTTCTCAGAATTACTCACTTTCTGAAATATCTCAGTTGAAAACATTACTGAAAATTCTTGTTAGACTTTCCATATCCTCCAGTATTTCCAGAGTGTCTCTAAATCAACATCTACATACTAAATACAAATTACAAAGGGATTACCATCAGAATATTCTTTTAATCATATCCACATCTCCATATGTGGGATTTCATTTCAGATACCGCAATTATTCATCACATGGTACTCCCCATGAGGCACGTACTATAATGAACGCTAGTGAATATGGACTTAAAGAATGTCATCATGCCGTGCAGCCCACTTACCTTTCAACAGGTAATGCTGTCAGTAATTACCTAGCAGACATGACAGAAGATCACACCACCTGCAGAACAATTTTATGTTAGTGATGTCCTTCAAATTATTGTCATGTGTTCATCTGGATCAAATTGTCTTCCGTATACTACATTTCAGCATTCCACTAGGCATAAAGTTTCAAATGAAATGATGGAATACTGCAGGCAGATGACAATTTGATCAAAATGATGACTTTGGAATAATTACATCGGCCAATACACTGAGAGAGCTTAAATAGGCACGAGAGATAAATTTAGAACTAGAATTAGCAGTTTTAACTACATACTGGAAATCATAAGATATTCCACATGAGTCCTAAAAACAAACCCTTATAGCTTAACTTACTACATAAACCTTTTAAATATGAACTAACTCACTAGCAATTTTTCTTGGATATGATTTAAATTGAAAAGAACACATAGTTAATACTCATGGCAAGGTGAACTAAATACTCAATGTGAATACCTATGAGAACATATTTTGTTGATAGCCTGCCTCTATAAAGAGCAATGATCCTCATAGCAAAATCAGCAAATAAAGTATTAATTTTTAATATCTGGGTTTCCTTCTACAACCACGTCTACATTCACACTCCGCAAATCCCCAATGGTGTGTGTTGAACGGTACCCTGAGTACCACTATGGGTTCTCCCTCCTATTCCAGTCACATATTGTTCTCGGAAAGAAAGATTTTCGATATGCCTCTGTGTGGGCTCTAATCTCTCTGATTTTAGATCGATGATCTCGTCGCGAGATATACGTGGCTGGGAACAATATACTGCAAGACTCTTCGGTAAAGGTATGTTCTCAAAATTTTTACAAAAGCCTAAACCGAGCGACAGAATCATCCACTGAAGTTTATCGATCATCTCCATAACATTTCCAGGATTACCAAATGATCCTGTAATGAAGCGTGCTGCTCTCTGATGGATCTTTTCTACTTCCTCTATCAACCCCACCTGGTACGAATCCCACCCCAGTGAGCAGTATTCTACCTGTGGGCGAACAAGTCTACTGTAACCTACTTCCTGTGTTTTCAGACTGCACTTCCTTAGGATAATTCCAATGAATCTTAAGTCTGGCATCTGCTTTACCGACATTTGATTTTATGTGGTCGTTCCACTTTAAATCACTCCTAATGCCTACTCCCATATTGTTTATGGAATAACCTACTGCCAGTTGCTACCCTGCTATAGTGTAGCTAAATGATACAGGAGCTTTCTTTCTACGTATTCGCGGCACATTACACTTGTCTACATTGACATTCAATTGTCATTCGGTGCACATTGTGTCAATTCGATACAGATGCTCATGCAATTCAATACAATTCTCTATTGTTTCAACCTCTCTGTACACTTCAGCATCATCCGCAAAAAGCCTCAGTGAACTTCTGATGTTATCTGCACAGTCATTTATATATATCGTGAACAGCAATGGTCCCACAACACTCCCGTGTGGCACACCTGACATCACTCTTACTTCTGAAGGCTTCTTTCCATTGAGAATGACATGCTGTGTTCTGTTGTCTAGGAACACCTCAAACTAATCACAGAATTGTCCTGATAGTCCATATGCTCTTACTTTGTTCATTAAACATCTGTGGGAAAGTGTAGCAAACACCTAGCAGAAGTCAAGACACACAACACCTATCTTAGAACCCATGTCTATAGCTCTTTGAGTTTTGTGGATAAATAGCGGGAGCTGGGTTTAACACAATTGCCTTTTCCGAAACCCATGCTGATTCCTACACAGCAGATTCCTAGTCTCCAAAAATGTCATTATACTCTAACATAATACATGCTCCAAAGTTCTACAACTGACTGATGTTAGACATGTAGCCCTATAGTTCCACACTTCTGTTCAACATTCCTTCTTTAAAAGGGGCATGACCAGCCCCATTTTCAATTCTTTCGGAATACTATGCTCTTGTAGAGACCTACGGTACACCACTGCAAGAAGGGGGGCATGTACCTTTTGCGCAATCTTTGTAAAAATGAAGTGGTATACCATCTGGTCCTGTGGCCTTTCCTCTTTTGAACCATTTTAATTGTTTTTCTATCCTTCTGTCAATTATTTCGAAATCTACTATCTTATGATCTGTGCGGCAATCTAGAGAAGAAACTACAGTAAATCTTCCTCAGTGAAACTGCTTTGGAAAAAGTCATTTAGTAATTCAGCCTTTAGAGTGTCATCCTCTGTTTCAATGCCATTTTCATCACAGAGTGTCTGGACATTTTGCTTTGAGCCACCTACCACTTTAACATAAGACCAAAATGTCTTCGGATTTTCAGCCAAGTCAATACATACAACTATACTTTCGAATTCGTTGAACGCCTCTTGCATAGCCCTCCTCACACTACAATTAGCTTCATTTAATTTTTGTTTGTTTAGAAGGCTTCTGCGATGTTTGCGTTTGTAGTGACGTTCCGTAGCAGTTTTCTAATACTGTTCTTGTACCATGGAAAATTAAAATCTCCTCCCAAAACTATGACATACACTATTAGAATATCGAGTGGTAGATAACAAGTATGCAAGTGGTCCATTGAGCCCTCTTACAAGTATTTGAACATGATATCCATAGTTCCCATGTAGATGTAGAAAATGTTTTCAAATAATATGTTTCAAAGAATTACACACTTTCTAAAATCTCTCAGTTGTAAACACCACTGAAATTTCTTGCTAGATTTTCCACATCCTCCAGTATTTCCAGAGTGTCTCTAAATCAACATCTACATACTAAATACAAATTACAAAGAGATTACCATCAGAATATTCGTTTAATCATATTCCACATCATATGTGGAATTTCATTTCAGATACCCCATTAATTCATCACATGGTACTCCCCATGACGCACATACTATAATAAATGCTGGTGAATTTGGACTTAAAGTATGTCATCTTGCTGTGCAGCCCACTTACCTTTCAACAGGTAATGCTGTCTACCTAGTAGACACGGGAGATCACACCACCTGCAGAACAATTTTATATCAGCAATCACTATGAAATTATTTTTGCGTTTTTAGCTGGATCAAATTATCTTCCATACAGTCCATTTCAGCATTCCACTTGACATAAAGTGTCAAATGGAATGTAAGAATACTGCAGGCAGAAGACAAGTTGTTCCAGATAAAAGCTTGATTATAATTACATATGCTAATGCACCAATAAGGATAACATAGGCACAAGAGATACATTTTGTGAAAAAATTAACAGTTTGAACTGATTAATGAAAAGTGTGATTTATTCCACAGAAATACTAAAAGCAAATATCTATATCTTAGCTCATTAGATAAATTGGTCAAATGTGAAGAAACTACATAGGAATATTTATTTCAAAAAAGAGAGAAAGAGAAATTGGAATTAACCCATGGTAAATACCGATGGGAATGTGAACTAAATATTCAATGTGAACATATATAGTTGGCAACCTGCCTACACAATGAGACACCGACATCCATAATTCCCATGTAGATGTAGAAATGTTTTCAAATAATATGTTTCTCAGAATTACTCACTTTCTGAAATATCTCAGTTGAAAACACTACTGAAAATTCTTGTTAGACTTTCCATATCCTCCAGTATTTCCAGAGTGTCTCTAAATCAACATCTACATACTAAATACAAATTACAAAGGGATTACCATCAGAATATTCTTTTAATCATATCCACATCTCCATATGTGGGATTTCATTTCAGATACCACAATTATTCATCACATGGTTATCCCCATGAGGCACGTACTATAATGAACGCTAGTGAATATGGACTTAAAGAATGTCATCATGCCGTGCAGCCCACTTACCTTTCAACAGGTAATGCTGTCAGTAATTACCTAGCAGACATGACAGAAGATCACACCACCTGCAGAACAATTTTATGTTAGTGATGTCCTTCAAATTATTGTCATGTGTTCATCTGGATCAAATTGTCTTCCGTATACTACATTTCAGCATTCCACTAGGCATAAACTGTCAAATGAAATGAAGGAATACTGCAGGCAGATGACAATTTGATCAAAATGATGACTTGGGAATAATTACATCGGCCAATACACTGAGAGAGCTTACATAGGCGCGAGAGATAAATTTGGAACTAAAATTAGCAGTTTTAACTACATACTGGAAACCATAAGATATTCCACATGAGTACTAAAAACAAACCCTTATAGCTTAACTTACTACATAAACCTTTTAAATATGAACTAACTCACTAGCAATTTTTCTTGGATATGATTTAAATTGAAAAGAACACATAGTTAATACTCATGGCAAGGTGAACTAAATACTCAATGTGAATACCTATGAGAACATATATTGTTGATAGCCTGCCTCTATAAAGAACCATGATCCTCATAGCAAAATCAGCAAATAAGGCATTAATTTTTAATATCTGGGTTTCCTTCTACAACCACATCTACATCTACATTCACACTCCACAAATCCCCAATGGTGTGTGTTGAAGGGTACCTTGAGTACCACTATGGGTTCTCCCTCCTATTCCAATCACGTATTGTTCGCGGAACGAATGATTTTCGATATGCCTCTATGTGGGCTCTAATCTCTCTGATTTTAGATCGATGATCTCGTCACGAGATATACGTGGCAGGGAACAATATACTGCAAGACTCTTCGGTAAAGGTATGTTCTCAAAATTTTTACAAAAGCCTAAACCAAGCGACAGAATCATCCACTGAAGTTTATCGATCTTCTCTGTAACATTTCCAGGATTACCAAATGATCCTGTAATGAAGCGTGCTGCTCTCTGATGGATCTTTTCTACTTCCTCTATCAACCCTACCTGGTACGAATCCCACCCCGGTGAGCAATATTCTACCTGTGGGCGAACAAGTCTACTGTAACCTACTTCCTTTGTTTTCGGACTGCACTTCCTTAGGATAATTCCAATAATATTAAGTCTGGCATCTGCTTTACCGACATTTGATTTTATGTGGTCGTTCCACTTTAAATCACTCCTAATGCCTACTTCCAGATTATTTATGGAATAAACTACTGCCAGTTGCTACCCTGCTATAGTGTAGCTAAATGATACAGGAGCTTTCTCTCTATGTATTCGCGTCACATTACACTTGTCTACATTGACATTCAATTGCCATTCGGTGCACAATGTGTCAATTGGATACAGATGCTCATGCAATTCAATACAATTTTCTATTGTTTCAACCTCTCTATACACTTCTGCATCATCCGCAAAAAGCCTCAGTGTACTTCTGATGTTATCTGCACAGTCATTTATATATATCGTGAACAGCAATGGTCCCACAACACTCCCGTGTGGCACACCTGACATCACTCTTACTCCTGAAGGCTTCTTACCATTGAGAATGACATGCTGCATTCTGTTGTCTAGGAACTCCTCAATCTAATCACAGAATTGTCCTGATAGTACGTATGCCCTTACTTTGTTCATTAAACATCTGTGGGAAAGTGTAGCAAACACCTAGCAGAAGTCAAGACACACAGCACCTATCTGAGAACCCATGTCTATAGCTCTCTGAGTTTTGTGGATAAATAGCGAGAGCTGGGTTTAACACAATTGCCTTTTCCGAAACCCATGCTGATTCCTACACAGCAGATTCCTAGTCTCCAAAAATGTCATTATACTCTAACATAATACATGCTCCAAAGTTCTACAACTGACTGATGTTAGACATGTAGCCCTATAGTTCCGCACTTCTGTTCAACATTTCTTCTTTAAAAGGGACATGACCAGCGCCATTTTCAATTCTTTCGGAATACTATGCTCTTCTAGAGACCTACGGTACACCACTGCAAGAAGGGGGGCATGTACCTTTTGCGCAATCTGTGTAAAAATGAAGTGGTATCCCATCTGGTCCAGTGGCCTTTCCTCTTTTGAACCATTTTAATTGTTTTTCTATCCTTCTGTCAATTATTTCGAAATCTACTATCCTATGATCTGTGCGGCAATCTAGAGAAGAAACTACAGTAAATCTTCCTCTGTGAAACTGCTTTGGAAAAAGTCATTTAGTAATTCAGCCTTTAGAGTGTCATCCTCTGTTTCAATGCCATTTTCATCACAGAGTGTCTGGACATTTTGCTTTGAGCCACCTACCACTTTAACATAAGACCAAAATGTCTTCGGATTTTCAGAACTAATTGCCTAGGAATTGTTGTGATATGCCATTTAAATTGGAAAGAACAAATAGTAATACTTATGAAAATTTGAGATAAATGCTGTACTTCATAGTCGGAACATGCAAAAGATGCAACAAAACTAGTAAATCTACTGTTTACTCTACACCTGTCCATCCTCACTTAGAGTATCGCTATGCAGTTTGAGATCCTTATACAGAACGACTGGCAGAAGACACTAACAGAGTAAAACTGAGGGTACCTTCTATTGAATTTTTGATATTCAGCTTATAGAACCCAATGGAAATTATGTATGAGTTGGGATGGAAATCAGTAAAAGAAAAATGTTAAATGTTGTGGTATGATCCATTTAAAAAAAATTTATGTCAACTGTCAAACTCCAAATTGAACATGATTTGTTGGCAATCTGCCTGCATAATGAGACATGAGCATCACAATGAAACATCAGAATAATATAGAAATTGAAATGTCTTGTGGGTCCTGTGTTCCAAACCACAATTAGAGAATTGAGTGGTAGTTATGAAGTATGAAAGAGGTTGTATGAGCCGTCTGCCAACCATTTGATAAACGGATAAACTTTGTTTACAAGATAACTCAATCAAATGTGAAGGCCGAAAACTCCACAAAATACACGGGAATTACTATTACTTCAGACTTAAAACAGTAAGGATCACGTAGATAACGTCATGGGAAAGGTGAACCAGCGACTGTGTTTTATTGGCAGACCCCTTAAAAGACACAACAGAACTACTAAAGACACTGCATACACTACGCTTTTCTGTCCTTTTTTGGTGTATTGCTGTCCAGTGTGGGATCCTTATGAGGTGGGTTTGAAGGAAGACATCGAAAAAGACCAAAGAAGGTCAGCTCATTTCGTATTTGCACGATACAGTGGAGACAGAGTCACATGACTGATATAGAATCTAGGATAATTAGTTTCTAAGGAATATGGTTATTCAAAAAAGGACTGGTTGCAACCACTACTATAATTGTTTGCTAGATATTCCATAATCACTACTATATTCACTGGGTGACACTAAATACCAATTGCAAAGGGATTACCATCAGAATATTTTTAAAATCATATTGTGTATCTCCATATATGAGATATCACATCAGATACAGAGAGATTTCATCACTTGGTAATCCCTGTTAGGCACGTACTATATTGAAACATCGTCAACAATGTACAGCAGTAATGTTGCATGCAGACGACAATTTGTGCCAAATCAAGACTTTATTATAATTACATCTACTAATACACTGTGAAAGTTTGATTGGGACAAGAGATATATTTGGAGGAAAACTCAGCAATTTGAACTAAATCATGGAAAATGAAAGATATTGCACATGAGTACCAAAAACAAATCCATATACTGTAACTTATAAAATAAATCTGTCAAATGAGAACTAATTGCCTAGGAATTGTTGTGATTTGCCATTTAAATTGGAAAGAACAAGTAGTAATACTGATGGAAAGTTGAACTAAATGCTGTACTTCATAGTCAGAACATGCAAAAGATACAACACAACTAGTAAATCTACTGTTGACTCTACGCCTGTCCATCCTCACTTATAGTATCGCTGTGCTGTTAGAGATCATTATACGGACGGACTGACAGAAGACAGTAACAGAGTAAAACCGAGGGTACCTTGTATTGAATTTTTGATATTCAGTTTATAGAGCCCAATTGAAAATATGTATGAGTTGGGATGTAAATCATTGAAAGAAAAATGTTAAATGTTGTGGTATGATCCATTTAAAAAATTTTATGTCAGCTGTCAAACTCCAAATTGATCATGATTTGTTGGCAATCTGCCTACTTAATGAGACATGAGCATCACAATGAAACCTCAGAATAATATGTAAATCGAAAATTCTTGTGGGTCCTGTGATCCCAACCACAATTAGAGAATTGAGTGGTAGTTAAGAAGTACGAAAGAGGTTATATGTGCCATCTGCCAACCATTTGGTAATCCGTTAAACTTTGTTTACAAGATAACTCAGTCAGATGTGAAGGCCATAAACTCCCCAAAATACACAGGAATTACTATTACTTCAGACTGAAACAGGAAGGATCACATATATAACGTCATGGGAAAGGTGATCCAGAGACTGTGTTTTATTGGCAGACCCCTTAAAAAATGCAACAGAACTACTAAAGACACTGCATACACTACCCTTGTCTGTCCTTCTTTGGAGTATTGCTGTCCAGTGTGGGATCCTTATCAACTGGGTTGAACGAGGACATTGAAAGAGTCCAAAGAAGGCCAGCTTGTTTTGTATTGTCACATTACGGACATGATACAGGATTGGGATGGGAATCATTACAACAACGGAGATATCGCTGTGGCATGGGCTACTTATGAAACTTCATCGCCAACATTCTGCTAAGAATGTGCAAATATATTGTTGACTCCCACTTATAAAGGCAAAAATGATCATCAGAATAAAATAACAGACATCAGAGCTCATCAGAGCTCGTACCGAGAGATTCATGTGTTCTTTGTACTGCACACTATTTAAGGATGGAATGGGAGATAATTGTTTAATTGGAGATAATAGGCACTTAAATGTGAATTTGCAGAGTATCCCATGTAGATGTAGATATGCATAGTTCCCATTTAGATATGGCGTATTTTTCTACATAATTAGTTTCTAAGGAATATGGTTATTGAATAAAGGGCCGGTTGCAACCACTACTATAATTTTTTGCTAGATATTCCACAATCACTACTATATTCACTGGGTGACACTAAATACCAATTGCAAAGGGATTACCATCAGAATATTTTTAAAATCATATTGTGTATCTCCATATATGAGATATCACATCAGATAGCGACTGAATTCATCACATGATAATCCCTGTTAGGCATGTACTGTATTGAAACATTGACAACAATGTACAGCTGTAATACTGCAAGCAGATGACAATTTGTGCCAAATCAAGACTTTAATATAATTAATCTGCTAATACACTGAGGAAGTTTGATAGGAACAAGAGATATATTTGGAGGAAAACTCAGCAATTTGAACTAAATAATGAAAAATGTAAGATATTGCAGATGAGTACCAAAAACAAATCCATATACAGTAACTTATAACATAAATCTCTCAAATGAGAACTAATTGCCTAGGAATTGTTGTGATTTGCCATTTAAATTGGAAAGAACAACGAGTAATACTGATGGAAAGCTGAACTAAATTTGAGATCCTTATACGGAAGGCCTGCCAGTAGACACTAACAGAGTAAAACTGAGGGTAGCTTGTGTTGAATTTTTTATATTCAGTTGAGAGAGTGTCTCGGAAATTATGTATGAGTTTTGATGGAAATCATTGAATGAAAAATGGAAAGCTGAACTACGTTTGAGATCCTGTACAGAAGGCCTGCAAGTAGACACTAATAGAGTAAAACTGAGGGTAGCTTTTGTTGAATTTTTGATATTTAGTTGATTGAGTGTCTCAGAAATTATGTATGGATTTGGATGGAAATCATTGAATGAAAAATGTTATATGTTGTGGTATGATCCATTCAAAAACTGTGAAAGTTTGATAGGGACATGGTCCAATTAACAACTTTTATGTCAGCTGTCACACTTGAAATTGAACGTGTTTTGTTGGCAATCTGCCTACTTAATGAGACATTAGCATCAGAATGAAACCTCAGAATAATATGTGAATTGGAAATTCTTGGGGGCCCTCTGTTCCCATCTAGTATTAGAGATTGGAGTGGTAGTTAGGTAGTATGAAGGTGGTTCATGAGCCATCTGCCAACCATTTGATCATTATTTGCAAAGTTCACATGTAGTTACAGCAAATGTTTATAAATTATCTGTTTCTAATGAATCTGGTTATGTAAAATGTCACAGGTGCAAACACTACTGACATTTGCTGATAGATTTTCCACAAATTCTAATATATAATTAGGGTGTGAAACTAATTACAAAGTGCAATATATTTATAATCATATACTGTATCTACATATATGGGATTTTACATCACATCCTGATTGAATTAATTACATGGTACTCCTTGTCAGGTACATACTATATTGGACCATAGGCAACATGGATTTAGAATGTGTCATCTATTTAAGCATCATGGTTACTTTGCTTCCACGTGAAGCTATTACACATCTACCAGTAGACCCAGCAGATCACACCTACTGCAGAGCAATTTTACATTAGAGGTCACCTCCAAATTACTGTAGTGTCTCCATACGAATGAAACATACCACATTTCTGTATTCTACCTGGTCCCAAGTGTGAAATAGGTCTGTGTAAATGCTGTGTGAAAATTGTATCTAGCTTCAGCTTGAGGAGTTTATCCAGTGGTATAAACAAATAAAACTTCCTTTTCTTTTATTCCCTCTGCGTATTACAAACAAAAAAACCGAACTGAAAGACAAAAATTCCATAGAGCTTCCTGAGAGGAGATTGTCAAAGAGAGTCAGTCATAGATGTGTGTCGGTGTGACTTGCCAATATGTTTTTACTGGCGCTGCCACACAGCCTTGCCCCCTCCGTAGAACAAGGTACCACTGTTGCGGATGGGGGGGGGGGGGGGGAGGGGAGGATGGGGAGCTTTGTGTTTGTGACCTCAGCATCGGTGAGAGTGGTCTGCAGTAAGTGTAACACTGTTAGCTCGACTGTGTCATCTGGTATCAGCGTGGGGGCCAGGTGTCTGCATGTGGGCAGCCACTTAATGATGTAGTTGTGGAGATGCGGTGGTTGCTGTGTCAATCATGTAGGTTGTCGGCACATGGCAGGAGGAGGCGTAATTGGTTGAGTGCAGGGGGCATAGACAAACACATCTCCTGACGTGAGTGATAACACACGAATACCAGTGGGGTTTGCTTGGGCAGGGAGTCAATGCACTTCACAAGGTGCCACTCAAGCGGCGCAGCGCTGGGTGAAACACACAAATTGAGGTACAGAATGAACACGGAGTGGTCGCAGCACATTACTGAGATGTTGTTTAATGGGGCGGGGGGTACTTTTACAGTGTATTTGAGTACTGGCGACGGGTGCAGGGAAAATGGGAACAACCGCAGAAAGGTGAAGTGGGAGAGGGGGGGGGGAGGAAATGTCGACAAACGTGGGCCTGGGCTGGAGGAAGTGTCTATGGGCCTTAACTGAGCATCTCTGACCATATTGCTATGGTCCATATCCGATGGTACACTTGACAGGGTAAAATGGTCTGGGACATCGTGTGCTACAATCGGTGTACTCTGGTTGTCCCTGGAAGAGGTGTCAGACCTGGGCGGGCTTAACGTGATTGATAGAGACTGTCAGGGTGGTGTTTTTGTACATAATGTCAATTGTCTTAGCCGTGCGACAAAGCACCCGGTGTGCACCGGAGAACGGCTGTTGTAGCGGTGACCTGACCGTATCGTCCCTCAACATAACAAAATCACCCGGAAAAAGTGTGCGGGGTAAAGTAAGTCTTGATGGAGCCGATGGGTGTATCTTAGCACAATGCTCATGTACTCGTTTGAGCATTGTGGGCAGATCCAGGAGGACTGGCAGGGGCATCGCATTTACCAGTTCGCCCCGAAGTGTCAGGTTCTGCCCGTACAGAAACTCTGCTATAGTGTCATGTAAGTCTTCCTCGCAAGCTGTGCGCAGTCTTAAAAGTATGTGCGGTAGCGCCTACATCCAAAGACTGCTGTGGCAATGGAGGGCTGACTTTAAGGTCCGGTGCTACCACACTACCAAGCCGTTCCTTTGTGGGTGGTAGGCAGTTGTGTGTATGCGTTTGATGCCACACGAGGCACAGATGTCATCGAACAGGGCCGACTCGAACTGTCGGCCCTGGTTGGTCGTAATTACTGCTGGACAGCCGAGTATCAATAAATGCATGGGCTACTGTCTCAGCCGTAAGGTTCATTAGTAGGATGGCTTCCACCTTGTGGTACAGTCGATTACAGAACAAATATACTTGTAATTTCTTAGATGGGGAGGGGTTCTGTGAGGTCTATATACACGTGTTCGAACCTGTTAGTGGGTGGTGGGAAGTTGCTGAGGGATGGAGTGGTGTGGCGGGAGACTTTGCTCTGCTTACAAGCAGCACACAGCAGCGTCCCTCCTGACAGTCTCTCCACATGTCACACCACGCGAAACGCTCAGTTACAAGTCTTGTAGATGTTTGTATGCCTGGGTGCACTAGGTTTTGCAGTATGTCAAAGACTTCCCTGTGAAGTATGCACGGGATGAAGGGCTGCAATGAACCCATCGATTCTCCTGTCACTCCAGGGTGGATCGAACTGTTTTGAGAGACATCTGCGGTCGGACACCGGGGTAATGTCTCCTCGTTGGCCGATTGTAGGGTGGCAAGGTTCGATAGGTCGAACAGGATGATAAAAGCATCAACTCAAAGTAGGAAGTCCGCTACAACAGTGTCTGTGCCTTTTATGTACCTCACATTGGTCGTAAACTGTAAGATATAGTTGAGGTATCGAAATCTGTGTGGTGGCACGTCGGCTGGTGGATTTCGAACAGCTGCTGCGAGTGGCACTCTGGCCAAAAGTGCTTAATGGTCTTATACATGGCTAGACAGTTCTGGTTGAAAGCCAAATATTTCTTCTGCACAACAATGAGTTTACAAAAAAAAAAAAAAAAAAAAAAAAAAAAAAAAAAAAAATTTAAAAAATGGTGGGGTGACGTTTCACCATTGACTGTCTGGCTTAATACGGCACCCACCACCGTGTCACTTGCATTGGTACTGATGAAAATTTCTGCTGTCTGATGTGGGTGCGCAAGGGTTACAGCATTAGCGAAAAGTTTTTTGAGGTCGGAAAATGATGATGTCATTTCAGGTGTCAATGGGATAGTGAGGTTGCCTGATGCATGCTTCCTGGCTAATGTGTTCCTTAAGGGAGCCAGTTCATCAGCTGCTGTTGGTAAATGCTTCTGGTAATAGTTTATTGTGCATAAGAGGCGATGGAACTCTATGAATGTAGACGGGTGAGGCATGTTTGTAATTGTTTGTACCTTCTCCGGTGGAGGCTTAATTCCGTAAGAGAAAATAGTGAATCTGAGATATATGATGGACAGTTGCTGTAACTGCAGTTTCTTTGTGTTGACCTCGATGCCCACAGCAGCCGGGATCTCAAAGACGGTCTTTTATTTTCCTCAACGGAGGAGCTGTACATCAATATATCGTCCAGATATATGAAACAGAATTGGAGGTGAAACAACACTTCTGTGATAAACCTCTGCCATGCCTGGGTGGCATTTTTTAATCCAAATGGCATGTAGCGGTACTGATAAGAGTCTAAAAGGAGTCGTCATCGCGTTTTTTTCGACAGCTTCCGGTGCCATTGGGATCTGGTGATATGCGCATTGGAAGCCTGTGAGAAGCTCATGGTATTGGGGATTCGAAAATTATCCAATGTAGTTCTGGCACTAAGCCAGTGATCATCTCTACATGTGTGCCAGGTGCTGTCTTCTTTTTCAACTTGGTGGATGGGAGTCGACCAGCTACTTTCTGAGGGCACGATCACACTGGTATTTAAAAGGTCTGTAAGCTGTTGTCTGATCTCAGTTAGCCATTCGGGACAGTTGTCTAGGTTTGCTCGAGATAGACATACTGTCAGTGAGCTTGAGTCTATGAACGGTGCCATTTGTGACCACTGACACAATCAGAATCGCACTTGCAGGTGTTAGTTTACTCGCTTGAGGTGGGTGCATGCTCGTGCAACACGTGGTGTGTGAGGCGGCTGGGTTCTGAGAAACTGAAAGGGGGCAATGCTTGCTCATGCATAGGACTGCTGGCTCGGCTCAGGTGGGCGTTGTGGTGGCACTCACTTTGGTAAGTTTACAGTTCTAGCCATGGGGGTGAAACTTGGTGCTGTCAGGTGCAGAACAGAAGAAGGGAGTTCCGTATGCGAGGATGCAATGCCAGTAGTGTGTAAACAAGCCGCACATTGATCTGGTGGTGCTGCCTGTCCACCGACACACGGCGTAGCCATGTAAACTGGGTTATGTTTACAAAAGTTTGTGTGCATGGTCGGCAGGGATACAGAGTCCTGACACTATTTAGATGTGCTGCTACTAACCTGAGTGTTGGTGTCCTTTGTAGAAATGGATCTCTACGATGCACACAAAAAATGTCTGTTTATAGCATGATGATACACACATCAATGTAACACATCTTGGGATAGTGTATGGTACGTGAGAAAATCAATTCTGATGATCAGTTCGGCACATCGGCAACGAGGAAAATCCAGCAAATTTCGCAGTCCAGCGACAGGTGACGCTGAAGGGAGCTGACCCTGTCAACGTTAGCTGAGTGGCTGGTTGCACTGACAGTGGAAGTAAAGACACGTCTGCCCCGGTGACGACTAAGAACTGGGCGTCGGTAGCCGTGTCACATAAGTACAGATGTCCACACTTATGGGTTACCTCCCGCACTAAGTGGATGATCGGAAGGTGCCCGTTCATTCGATTGCAGGGGGCGGCACCTACACCCGCCTGCAGCTGGCATTTGTGAACAGTCAAGGCTGGCCTCTTCCCCAAATCTAGTGTGAAAATAGCATAGGGGGTAGTGTGCCTGTTGCTCTTGTGGGAACTGTGTCTGAGGAGGGTGCCTTTGCTCTGTGTTCCCTCATCTGATGAGTCTGGTAGAGGGGCGGGCAGAGCCAGTGACGTCGCGGCGGTAGATTGTACGGCCAGCTGACGGTGTATTGAGCCGGGGGTGGTGCGACAGTATAACTAGCGAGGCATCATCCGACATGAGGTTCTCACAGACGAGGAGGTGCAGCCTTCACCACAGCTGGGACAGAGTTCGGGTGTACAGTTGTTCTTCTTATAAGATGTGGTTGATCTGGTCCTCGGGGGTGCGGGACACTCGTTCCAGGATTACTGGTTTGGCACCTTCATACATGTTGGTGCCGGAGGATGGCTGACCAGATCGCCGATCAAATCAACATTTGCGTGGAGGTGTGACCAGGCACAGGTAGCGAGTGGAGTCATCTAGTGAGTAGTGATTGAAGATCGCCTCTGCTATATGGAACCACATCTTTGGAGACTCGAATGAGAATGGTGGCAGTCTTTGCAGTCATACTGGTGGTGGTGAGGGCAGCATAGGTGGCGGACAGCATACGTGGTTGGGTAGTGGTACCTGTGCCATAGCGGTGTGGCCAGCTCTCACTGCAATGTTGGCATTTGGTGGCATGGCTGAATGAGGCGGGTAGTTGGATGCATATCCGTGCGAATACATGTGATGGATGTTGCAGGTGTCTGACGTAACATGAACACCGGTGTGTGTTGATATAGCAGGCAGCTAAGTGGACAGAACCGAACACAGTTGTGAATAGGGGTCAACCGCGTGGGTGGGTGGAAACGGCTGCACCCAACCCGGTGCTGTCGGTGTGGCATGTGCCGTGGAACATGGCTGAGTAAGTGCAGCAAAGTTCGTGTTCGCATGGGCACTGGCTCAGAGTGTTCGCTGAACCACTAAAATTGCACTGGGGAGGTGGTAGCTCTAATGGAGGAGTGTCTGAACTCTGAGAATATTGTTCACTGGCATATAAATTATTGTTCACAGGCACATTTGCACTAGAATAGAAATAATTTTGGCTCACTGGGGCACTCTGCACAGCCTGTGGTGGTGTGGCACATGGATACATAGTAGTGCATGTGGGAAAATCGATGGTGTCTGAAAACTGGAGTTGACGGCCGCACTCCTTACCTCATTTGTGCTTTAGGGAGCATGGCCATGTTACCGGGAAGCATCTGGATCGTACTTAGCAATGGGAGTCGCGTCACAGAGGTTATGTGGCACATAAAACAGTTCGAAAAATGGATTCAAAAACTTGGGACCACCACTGAGGAGTTTGTTCAGTGGTATAAACTAATAAAACTACCTTTACTTAGAACTGACTTTATTGCTTCTGCACATTACAAACAACAAGACCTAAACTGGAAGACAAAAATGGTGGCAGAGCTTCCTGAGAGGAAGTTGTCAAAGAGAATCTAACAGAGATGTGTGTAGGTGTGACCTGCCATAAATTGATATGTTTTTATGGGTGCCACAAGCTGAAGACCCAATAACAATTTCATCTACTAATACACCAAGAAAGTTTATGTAGGCACAGTATATATAGTATATACTTTGTGCAAAAATTAGCAGTCTGATCTGTATACTGAAAAGCATAAGATATTACATTTGAGTATTAAAAACAAATCCTTATACCTCAATTCAATCAATTTACTAGATAAATCAGACAAATGTGAAGTAACTACCTAGGAATCAAAACAGTCATAATAAACACACAGAATAAGATAAAATTAAAGGACCACACTAGTGGTTGTACCTGAATGTAACACGTAACTGTCTGTAAAACTGTGCACTTGGGGTGCATGTGGGAAAATCGATGGTGTCTGAAAACTGGAGTTGACGGCCACACTCCTTACCTCATTTGTGCTTTAGGGAGCATGGCCATGTTACCGGGCAGCATCTGTATTGTACTTAGCAATGGGAGTCGCGTCACAGAGGTTATGCGGCACATAAAACAGTTCGAAAAATGGATTCAAAGACTTGGGACCACCACTGAGGAGTTTGTTCAGTGGTATAAACTAATAAAACTACCTTTACTTAGAACTGACTTTATTGCTTCTGTGCATTACACACAACAAAATCTAAACTGAAAGACAAAAATGGCGGCAGAGCTTCCTGAGAGGAAGTTGTCAAAGAGAATCAAACAGAGATGTGTGTAGGTGTGACCTGCCATAAATTGATATGTTTTTATGGGTGCCACAAGCTGAAGACCCAATAACACTTTCAACTACTAATACACCAAGAAAGTTTATGTAGGCACAGTATATATAGTATATACTTTGTGCAAAAATTAGCAGTCTGATCTGTATACTGAAAAGCATAAGATATTACATTTGAATATTAAAAACAAATCCTTATACCTCAATTCAATCAATTTACTAGATAAAATATAAAAAATAGACGAAGATTACTCACCAGGCGAAGGAGCACAGGTGTGACAGCATCACAAATAAATAAATGAATACACACACACACACACAATCGCAAGCTTTCGCAACCCAGTTGCGTCTTCAGGCAGTAGGGAAGGAGAGGGAAAAGGAAATGATGAGGGTTTTAAGGAAGGGGGTAAGGAGCCATTCCAATCCCGGGAGAGGAAAGACTTACCTTGGGGGAAAAAATGGAGGGTAAACAAATGCACACATGCCCACACATTCACACAGACACAAGTACACCTAGGCAGACATACTGTAGAAAGCAAAGAAGTTAAGTTATAGAAGTTAAGCTTAACTTCTATAACTTAACTTCTTTGCTTTCTACAGTATGTCTGCCTAGGTGTACTTGTGTCTGTGTGAATGTGTGGGCATGTGTGCATTTGTTTACCCTCCATTTTTTCCCCCAAGGTAAGTCTTTCCTCTCCCGGGATTGGAATGGCTCCTTACCCCCTTCCTTAAAACCCTCATCATTTCCTTTTCCCTCTCCTTCCCTACTGCCTGAAGACGCAACTGGGTTGCGAAAGCTTGCGATTGTGTGTGTGTGTGTGTATTCATTTATTTATTTGTGATGCTGTCACACCTGTGCTCCTTCGCCTGGTGAGTAATCTTCGTCTATTTTTTATATTTTATTTTTCCTGCTAGGAATTTTTCGTCTTAATAATCGTTTCATATATTTGAATTTACTAGATAAATCAGACAAATGTGAAGTAACTACCTAGGAATCAAAACACTCATAATAAACACACAGAATAAGATAAAATTATAGGACCCCTGCGAATACTTCGCACCATTAATGGAATGACAAAAGATGGGAAAAAATGGAAATAAGTTCAATGTTCACACATAGCTTTCTTCAGAATCAATCAATGCAAGTGATTAAAAGCACAAGTGAAAGA
Source organism: Locusta migratoria (assembly GCA_026315105.1). NCBI lineage: Eukaryota > Metazoa > Arthropoda > Insecta > Orthoptera > Acrididae > Locusta > Locusta migratoria. Next base: position 409,342,766 of record CM048755.1, read on the forward strand.
TCTTTATCCACGGAGTATTGTTAGGTCAAAAAAGACTGCATACCATAATTAGAACTGAAGGTATCATAAAACAAACTGTTTAAAATATTTAATGCAAGGACAAAATGTGTACCACAATTGAATAAAAATATAGGATGGAGAGACTTAAGTTAATTCTGATACTTGAAGACAAATCTGTGAATGAATACGTTTTGTATAAAATGAAGGAAATCAGTCGGATAGAATGGCCTGACCGACTGACTTTAGTTTACAGCAAGGAAATCCCAATAAGAAATATACAGAAGGAAATCACGTTTGAGTATAGAAAAAGGAAGGTAAGAGTTATGTAAATTCTGATACTTGATGACAAATCTGTGGATGAATACCTTTCCTTTAAAACAAAAATTAAGTAAATTGGCCGGGAAGTTTGGTCTGGCCAACTGACTTTATATTTCATAGATTCTCTTAATATGAACACACCAGTTTTAATAAGCAGCAATGGTCGTTAATATTTTATTTTTAAAACAGCAGATCGATTTCGATCACATAGTGATCATCTTCAATGTATCTTCAAATGTTGAAATTAATGCAGAATTTGCAAGATGATGATGATCACTATGTGATTGAAATCAATCTGCTGTTTTAAAAATAAGAGCATTCATTTTAATAGTGATGACCTTGTCATTAACGAGTTTGAAACCTACAACACTGTTGGAAGGGTTTCTAAGGACAACTATTGCAACAGCGTTTTTACTTTGGTCACTACTTGTATTTACATCTACATCTACATACATACTCCACAATTCACCGTAAGGTGCGTGGCGGAGGGTACACTGTACCACTACTAGGCATTTCCTTTCCTATTCCACTCCCAAATTGAACAAGGAAAAAAAAGAAAGCCTATATGCCTCCGTAAGAGCCCTATAACTGTCCTACAACTGTCCTTACACGCTCGTTCCATTTCATATTGCTCTGCAATGTTACGCCTAAATATTTGAATGACGCGACAGCATCAAGAAGTTCACTACTAATGCTGTATTCGAACAATATGGGATTGTTTTTTCTACTCAAGCACATCACATTTTTCTACATTGAAAGCTAGCTGCCAATCTTCGCACCAAATAGAAATTTTGTCTAAGGCATCCTGTATGCTATTACAGTCAGTTACAGATGACACCCTCCCATACACCACAGCATCATCAGCAAACAGCCGCAAATTACAACTTACTCTGTCCATCAGATCATTTATATAGATAGAAAATAATAGCGGTCCTATCACACTCCACTGGGGCACGCCCGACGATACACTCGTCTCTGATGAACACTCGCCGTCGAGAACAACGTACTGTGTTCTATTACTTAGGAAGTCTTCCAGCCAGTCACAAATCTGTGAACCTATTCCATAAGCTCATATCTTCGTTGGCAGTCTGCAGTGTGGCACCACGTCGAACGCCTTTTTGAAGTCAGTGAATTCACTGTTTGAATGCTGACAGGCGAGTGCTCATCAGAGTTAGCGCCTAGCCTAAAAAACCCCCATGTGCACTCCACAAGTACTCTGCTATCCGAGTAGCCGCTTCCTTAGTGTAGTGCACCCCTTATCTATCTAGGGGCACCCTACAATTCCCCACCCGATAACGCAGATCCAGAAATCTGCAGCCATGACAGTCACAGAGTCGGCGAAGCCTCTGGTTCAGACCCTCCACTCGGCTCCAAACCAAAGGACCCCGATCAACCCTGGGAACAATGCTACAAATCGACAGCTCTGCTTGCACCCCGCGTGCGAAGGCAGCAGCCTTCACCAACTCCGCCAGCCGCTCGTAGGACCTGAGGATGTCCTCAGAACCCAAGCGACAAGCGTCATTGGTGCCGATGTGAGCCACGACTTGCAGTCGACTGCACCCCGCACCCTTGATAGCCGCCGGCAAGGCCGCCTCCACATCTCGGATGAGGCCCGAGTGCACGTTGGAATTCCTTCCGGATCTGGACGCTATCTGCCTAAGGGGCTCCATCACACGCCTAACATTGGAGCTCCCAATAACTAATAATCCCTCCCCCCTTGCTCCTGCTCGGACCCTGCTGAAGGAGTGGCCACACGTTCACTCACAGGATGAACGGGCGCGGATGGACGTCCAGCATCCACATTGGCCTTCCGCCTGGAGCGACGCGAATGCCGTACAACCCGCCACTCCCCTTGCAGAGAAGGAGGCTCGACAACGTCCGGTACATCTGAAGGTGCCTCGGTAGCAGGGACAGAGAGCGAAGCGTGAGACACCTGAGGTGTCCCACTCGACGCACCAGACTCCCCACCATGGCTGCACCCCGAGACAGCAGGCTGAAGACGGCTGACTGTAGGCAACAGCACGCTCAGCTGTTCACGAACTGCAGCCAACTCCTCCTGCGTCCGCACACAGCAGGCACACATCCTATCGATACAATTAACCGCAGAAAGTAGAAAATTAAATAATCAACTTTTAAGAAGCCTAGTACTCTAATAAAGGCGGCTGGCTGCTGACTGAATTGTGGTCAGTGGTAACTACACTGTCAAATCAACAAAACAGAGTCCGGCAGCTTAGCGCTGCTTACGATGTGGCACTGGTGACAGCTGGCACTGTACTGACTGATAACGAGCTTTAGTAACGGTCTCTGACTTGTTTTGAAATACATCGGTCAAGGACGAAGACTAAACACAACGGTATTTATCAAATACAATAGAATAAACTATTAAAACAGTAGTACAAACGAAATCTGCAAGTACGCGGGAATAAACCTCTTAAAACAGAAGTACTAACGAAAATGAACTAGACTGGCAAATTAAATTTGACACAAATTAAATTCAGATACTTAGCGCTGTTTATGATGTGGCACTGGTGACAGCTGGCACTGGACTCTTTAAAAAAGAGTGTTGTCTTAATTTGAGCGCAGTACAGAGCACACTCACTCCTTGTAAGTGTCCATACTAGAAGCAACATATTTTGACTGTTCTGTGAGGTTCTTGCTTCTGTTTCTTAAATTTCTCATGAGCTACCATGTATATTAGTTTGAGATTCACGTTAAGTATCTGGTTAGTGTATTCTTCTGCCATGTGAATCCTGACAGTCATCTTTCTTGTTTTGTGTCAGTTTAGTACCAGCTCCAGTCATCTTTGTTTACCATAGTTACCTTCTGTCGAGTCTATATTGCATTTTTCTTGGTATTGTAATCATGAATAGGGACTGTGACTGCTGTGTATGGATGCAATCTGAGCTGGTGACACTTTGCTCCCAGCTTCAGAGATGTGTTAAACTCGGTTGCACAGCTTGAGGCTGCAGTCAAGGAGCATCATTGTTGTTTACCAGTGTGGGAACCAAATGGATGCCCAGTGTGTCCACCGAAGACCTGCGGCAGTGACATGCTGTGATACTGCTCGCAATGAGGCAGACACCTCACCAGTTGTTGCATGGGATATCACTCCACTGTATGGCAGGCAGCATAAGACATTCTGGGGGACTGATCGTGAGGCCTTCCCAGTTCGTCTTGCGAACAGGTTTGAGGTGCTATCTGTTCAGGGCAATGTTCCTGAGCTGGATGGTGTTGCTCAACCTGAAGTCACCAAGCATCCTGCAAGATCTGGGCTTTCATAGCGGGTGGGTTGGCATAGTTGGGAGCTCCAATGTTAGGCTTGCAATAGGGCCCCTTGGGAACATGGCTGGCAGAGAGGGGAAGAAGATCAATGTGCACTCCATGTGCATATCGGGTGGAGTCATTCCAGATGTTGAACGGGTCCTTCCGGATGCCATGAAGGGTATGGGGTGCAGCCAACTGCAGGTGACGGCTCAAATCGGTACCAATGATGTGTATTGCTTTGGATCTGAAGATGTTCTCTCGGGTTTTAAGTGGCTATCTGCAGTGGTAAAGACTGCCAGTCTTGCTTGCAACATGAAAGCAGAGCTCAACATCTGCAGCATAATTGAGAGGACCAAATGTGGATCTCTGGTACAGAGCCAAGTGGAGGGTCTGAATCAGGAGCTCAGATGGTTCTCTGACCATTTGGGTAGCAGATTCGTCGACTTGTGCCATTGGATTCCTCAACTTGCGCCACTGGGTGGTGGGGTTCCGCTGAATAGGTCAGGAGTCCACTACACACAGGAAGCGGCTACGGGTTTCAAACTCAAAGGGTACAGGTCAAGATAGGACAAACACAGATCCAAAAACCATTGGTCTAACAGTTGTAAATTGTCATAGATGTGTGGGTAAAGTACAAGAGCTTCAATCACTAATAGAAAAGACCCATTCTCAAATCATTATAGGTACCAAATGCTGGCTAAAGCCAGAGATAAGGTCAGCTAAAATTTTTACAAAGGTGCAAATGGTGTTAAGAAAAGATAGATTGAATAAAACTGATGGTGGGATATTTACTGCTGTCGCGAAAATGAAGCAGATTGCTCTTGTGAGTTGGTATAGGTAGAGGTTATACCTGACAACCAAAATAAATTAATAATTGGTTCTTTTTATCGACCCCCTGACTCAGACGATTCAGTTGCAGAAACGTTCAGAGAAAGCTTGAATCAAATTTCAAAAACATACCCAAAGCATACAATTTTAATTGATCGCAACTTTAACTTATTGGCAAAAATACATGTTCAATACTGGAGGCAAGCATAAAACATCAACTGAAATCGTACTGAATGTATTCTGTGAAAACTATCTCAGGCAATTAGTTCACGAACACACCTGAATAGTAAATGGTTGTGAGAACAAACTTGACCTTGCAACAAGTAATCTGGAGTTAATAGAGAGTGAGACTGAATATCGGAATTTCCAAATCCATCAAAATTAAAAGTATATTTATTCAAAAAATCAGATAAAAATTCCATTAATGACTTCCTGAGTGAGAATTTCCAGTATTTCAAAAATGGCAATATTAGTATAGATCAGATGTGACTTACATTAAAATAAATAAATAAATAATAATATCAATAACCATTTACAGATTCATACCAAACAAATTAACAATAGAGGCAGCTGCCCTGCCGTGGTACGCAAAACAGGTTACATCACCGTTACAAAAGCAAAGAAAAAAGCATGCCAAATTTAAAAACACAAAAAATCCCCATGACTGGCGATCTTTTAGACAAGCTAGAAATTTAGCTTGAACTTCAATACAACATGCTTACGATAGTTCCCACAACGAAAACCTGTCATGTTATTTGGTAGAGAATCTTAAGAAATTCAGGTAATATATAAAGTATACTAGTGGCAAAACACAGTAAATACCTTCATTACATGATAGAAATGGTGATGCTAATGATGACAGTTCTGCTAAAGCAGAATTGCTTAACATAATTTTCCGAAATTCCTTCACTAGAGAATATGAAGCAAATACCCCAGCTGCCAGCATGCATAATTTAGAAGTAGATATCTCTGGAATATACCAATTAAGTTCCTTTCAGATTATACTGATGCAATAGCCCCATATGTAGCTATCATACACAACTGTTCTCTCAGCAAACATTCTGTACCCAAAGAATGAAAATAGGAGTGATCCGCAGAATTACAGGTCAATGTCATTAATGTGACTTTCTAAAAGTACTTTAGAACATTTACTTTCCTCAAATATTTTGAACTACCTTGAAGAGAACAAGCTATTGACTCATAATCAACACGGAGTCAGAAAGTGTCATTCCTGTGAAACACAGCTAGCTCTTTATTCACATCATGTGATGAGTACTATTGACAAGGGATGTCAAATGATTATGTATTTTTAGATTTCCAGAAGGCTTTTGACACTGTAACTCACAAGCGTTTTCTAATCAAATTGCGCGCTTATGGAAAATTGCCACAGTTGTGCAATTATTTTCATGAATTCCTGTCAGAAAGGACACAGTACATTGTAACTGATGGTAAGTCATCAAGTAGAATAGAGTGATATCTGCCATTCAATGGGGAAGTGTTATAGGGACACTATTGTTCCTTATTTTTATAAATGACTTAGGAGACAATCTGAGTAGCTCTCTTAGACTGTTCATGGATGATGCTGTCGTTTATCGGTGAGTAAAGACACTAGAAGATCAAAAGCAACTGAAAAATGATTTAAATTAGATATCAGCATGGTGCAAAAATTGGAAATTAACCCATAATAATGATAAATGTTAGGTCATCCATATGACAACTAAAAGAAATCCATTACATTTCAGTTACACACTAAATCAATCAAACCTACAGGCCGTTAATTCTACTAAATACCTAGGAGTAACAATTACAAACAACTTAAATTGGAAATAAAACAGAAAATATTGTAGGGAAGCTGAACCAAAGACTATGTTTCATTGACAGAAGTCTTTAGAAGATGCAACAGTTCTACTAAAGAAACTGCCTACACTACACTTGTGCATCCTATTTTGGAATATTGCTGCACATTGTGGGATCCACACCAGCTGGGACTAACGAGCGATTTAGAGTAAATTCAGAAAAGCGCAGCTCGTTTTGTATCGCGATATAGGGGAGAGAGTGTCATGGAAATGATGCATGAGGTGTGGTGGAAATCATTATAATGAAAGGCATTATTTGTTGCAGTGAGGTCTACTTGAGAAATTTCTTTCACCAACTTTCTCTTCAAAATGTGAAGATATATTGTTACCTCCCACCTACACAGGAAGTCATGATCACCGTAATAAAATAAAAGAAATCAGATCGAAAACAGAAAGATTTGGGTGTTGCTTTTTCCCGAGAGCTATTAGAGAATGTAACTGTAGAGAAATATCATAAAAGTGGTTCGATGAATACTCTACCATGCACTTCAATATGACTTGCAGAGTATCCATGTACATGTATTAGATGTACTCCCTGAAAAGTACACAGTGTTCCTTCCTCATGTGACGAAATGGTCACTTCCTCTCCAGTGAGTCTCACTGAGCCCAAAAATATCCAGGCAATGCAGGTCCATTTCTCTTTCTACTCTGGCAAGTTATCCATTCTGAATTAGCCCACACATATTCCATGTTGCATAATTTGCACTGTGATATTGGTCTAGTGACTTCTCTACTTCTCTCAATCCCCGCCCTTCGAAGATACGTCTCGGTGAGTTGAAACTCCCAGTAACTTAGAAGTGAACAAATCCAAGAGATTCTCATGGGGAAAAGTATCATTGGCAACTTCCCATTGCCTTCCAGTGCCCTCTAAGTAATATACCTGGAACAAAAATTAGCAGTTTGATCTAAACAGCATAACATATTACACAAGAGTAATATAAACAAACAAGAGTAATATAAACAAGAGTAATATAAACAAACTTGACTTACTAGATAAAACTGTAAAATGTGAACTAACTAGCTAGCAATTCTTAAGAAATAACGAATGGGAACAGAAGGGGAAGGTAATTCACAACCTAGGTCATAAGAATGATGTTTAAGGATTGTGGAAGTCGAAGATACTGTATATTGGTACTGGGTCATGCCAAAGAGGATATCTGTAACCAGAGAGGATAGTTCAAGCAGAAAAGAGATGTAAAGTGAGTGAAGCAAATGATGGGGGTGGAGGACGGGATTGTCTACGGAAGCGGGGTGAGACATTAGTAATGGGTACATGAGATGAATGAGGAGGGGGAGAGGTTAGCATAGATTTAGGCCAGGAGGGTGGTGGGAGGAGAGGATATGTTGGAGGGCAAGTTCTCATCTTCATAGCTCTGAGGGATTGGTGTTTGGTGTTAGTATCCAAATGGCACGGGTGGTGTAACACGTGCCAAGGTGCCTGGAATCATGCTCTGCTACAGCATATTGGGTGTCCCCCAGGTGAACAGTCCATCTGTGACCATTCAACCATTCAGCCAATTTGTTGACAACATAAAAGGCTGCACTGTAGACATATGTCAGTTGATATATGACATGTGTTGTCTCGCATGTGGACCTACCTTGAATAGGGTAGGTTTTTCCTGTGGTGGAGCTGGAGTATGTATTTGTAGAAGGATGCATTGGACAGGTTTTGCAGCGGGATCGGTTACAGGGACAGGAATCATAAGGTACAGAGGGTGGTTTTGGGATGTTGTAAGGTTGGACGAGGATGTTGTGGAAGTTGGGAGGACGGAGGAAGTCTACTCTGGGTGATGTGGGAAGAATACTTTAGAGTGATGATCTAATTTCGGGGTATAGCCCTGACGGAGCAATTCGTTGAGGTATTACAGGCCAGGACGGTACTGGGTGACTAAGAGGATGCTTCTAGATGGTCTGGGGTTACGAACATTGTTGCTGGAAGTGGAACAATGGACTGCTCGGGAGATCTGCTTGCAGATGAGGTCTGTAGGGTAGCTGTGGGAGAGGAAAGCATTGGATAAATTGTTGTTGTAGGTGGTGAGGGAGCCGTTACTGAAGCAGATATGTTTCCCAAGGATGCCTAGGCTGTAGGGAAGGGATTGTTATACCACACGTGGCATTTGGATACTACCACCAATTCCTCAGAGCTATGGAGATGTAACTTGCCATCCAACATATACTCTCCTCCTGCCATAAATCTACGATAATCTCTCCCCCTCCTTCATACTCAACTCACTTATCCATTACTCATGTCTCAACCCTCTTCCTTACCTCTCTCTCTCTCTCTCTTTCTCTCTCTCTCTCTCTCTCTCTCTCTCTCTCTCTCTGTCTCTCTCTCTCTAGCACAGGCTCATTGACAGAGACACAAATAAAACCACACACAAACACAAAGATTCAAAGTTTCGCAATCGTTTGTTGCTTCATCAGGAAAAGAGGAAGGAAGGAGGGGAAAAAGGGAAGGATACGGGTTTTAAGGAAATGGATAAGGAGTCATACCTCAGCAGAAAAAAAGGAAAGGTAAACAAACACACACACACACACATGCACGCAAACACACCAAGGTAGACATTTGTAAAAAGCAAAGAAGTTGGACAGAGATGCCACTCGAGGCAGAGGATCTGTCCAGAGAACAGAGGCAAAGATGTTATAGAATAGTGGGCGGGAATTTGAATTTAGCGGAGGCTGAGACCACATGGCAACGGAAAGGGAGAATATGTGTGTGTGTGTGTGTGCGTGTGTGTGTGTGTGTGTGTGTGTGTGTTTGTGTGTATACAAATATATATATATATATACATATATTTGATTTAGTATGTGTTTCTCTATAACTTTCGCTGTTAATCAAAAATGTTTTACATAACCCCCCCCCCCCCTCCCTCTTTCTCCACCCCCATCATTCACTTCACTTCTCTTTTCTGCTTGAACTATTCTCTCTGGTTATAGATATCCTCTTTAGCATAGCTCATACTAATATGCAGTATCTCTGACTTCCACAATCCTTAAACATCATCTTCATGACCTAGGTTGCGAATTACCTTCCCCATCTGTTTCCATTCCTTTTTCTTCTCTTCTCTCCTACCTGATGAAGCAACCCTGTTCTGAAAGCTTGTTCTTTTCTTTTTTTCGTCATTTTTTTCATTCTTTGTGTGGCTATTGGTGGTACAACACAAAGGTAAGTACTGGCCAGCAAATATATCTCTTTTGAAGTATAATTTATCATCTCTGTAAAGAATTTCTATCATTAATTGAATAGCTAGCAATTATTATAAGATATGACTTAATTGGAAAGAGCACATGGAATGTGAACTAAATGTTGTGTCTGATTATCAGAACTAGCAAAAATGCAACAAAATTACTAAATCCACCATTCACTCTACACCTGTTCATTCTCACTTTGAATATTACTGTGCAGTGTCAGATCCTTATCAGGAGAGACTGACAGAAGACAGTAAAAGAGTAAAACCAAAGGAAGCTTGATTAGAATTTTTGATACTCAAGGGATAGAGTGTCTCGGAACTGATGTACTAATTGTGATGAAAAACATTAAAAGCTTGATTAGAATTTTTGATACTCAAGGGATAGAGTGTCTCGGAACTGATGTACTAATTGTGATGAAAAACATTAAAAGAACACTGATATATGTTGTGGTATGTGCTATTTAAAAACATTCTTTCACCAGCTGTCACATTCCAAATGTGAACATACTTTATTGGCAACCTGCCTACTTAATGAGACATGAGTCTCGTTATGAAGCCACAGATTCAGGCATAAATTAATAATTTTTGTGAGTCCTTTTTTCCGCCCACTATTAGAGAATGGAATAGTAGTTAAATACTGTGAAAGTGGTTCAATTAGCCATCTGTCAACCATTTGAACATAATTTTCATAGTTCTAATGTAGATGTAGAAATTTTTATAAATAATCTGTTTCTAAGGAATATAGTTATGTAAATGTAACAGTAGCAAACACTACTGAAACTTGTTACATTTTCAACAATGACTAGTATAGAATGGTAGAATGTTTGTAGAGCTTATGGGACTTAACTACGGGGCCATCTATCCCTAAACGTACAAACTACTTATGAACTAGCTTATACTAAAGACGGTACAAACATCCATACCCAAGGTGGGATTCGAACCCCTGACAGGGAACGGTCTCACACATCGTAGCACAGCGCCTCAGTGCACTCGGCCACTCCATCGCGGCTCACTATTATATTCAGGGTTTGAAACTAAATACAAAATGGCAACAGAATACCGTCAGAATATATTTACAATCATATCATGTATCTCCATATATGGGATTTTACATCAGATGACTTTTGAATTCATCACATGGTACTCCCTGTTAGGCACATACTATATTGAACCATAGTAAACATGGACTTCGAAACTGTTATTGTGCTGATCAACCTAGTTACTTTGGTTGCAGGTGAAGCTGTGGTACATCACATAGTAGACTCGACAGAAGATCACACCTACTGCAAAACAATTTTACTTTATAGATCATCTCCAAATTACTGTTGTGTCTTCAGATGAATGAAACTGTTACCCATATACCACATTTCCGCATTTCACTTGGCCGCCATTGTGAAATCGTCTGTAGAAATGCTGTGTGCAGATGACAACTAGTTTTGGCTGAAGACTCAATAATAATTTAATCTAATAATACACCAGGAAAGTTTACTTAGGCATAGTCTATATACTTGCTGTGAAGGCTAGCAGTTTGAACAAAAAAATGGAAACTGTAAGATATTATAAATAACTACCAGAAACAAAACCTCATACCTCAGAACACTAGGTAAATCAGTCAAATATGAAGTAAGTACCTAGGAACTATTATTACAAACAACTTAAATTCGTAAGAACACATGGTAAATACTGATGGGAAGGTGAACTAAATACTCAATCTGAACTCCAATGTGAACATATTTTGTTGGTATCAGCCTATCTAAAGGCATGTTTACACTGAAGTTTGGAACAAGTTTTTGTTTGCAACATTGTTTGCAGCTTGTTCCCAACCAATGATTGTTCATTGTTCATTTCTGCAGCTACACTGGTGCCAAATATTTTATTCATATCATCTGCTACAGTGAGCTTGTGCCTGTATTTGCATTATGAAATTCTCAGAGCTAAGCTATATCAAATGAGGAGAAAGAAACATTAGCATGTGGTGCTGTGTTATTATTGATAATGAAAAAAGAAGACGCAAAGAATGAAGTAGTCTTTAGTGGTGGATCAAAACATTATAGGTGGAAATGACATGCTTTGTGAACTGAACATGAAAGATGGTTCTGGATTCGTAATTGCTCAAGGACGTTCGCAGTCAGATTTTGAAATGTTGCTTTTACCACTTGTTTCCTCCAAAAGAGACATGAATTTCAGAAAGGAAATGCCTGTGAAACAAAGACATGTAACCTCAGTTATTTTGCAGCAGTAAATTCGTAGCAAAGTCTAGTATATTTATTTCATATTTCAAAGCCAGGTATACAGTAACTAAAATAGTACCTGGGTTTGTGAAGGTTTGGTTGAAGTATTATTTAAAGCAATTCATTTATTTTAATATCACTGGAATATCACATATCCACAGCAATAAATGTGATCCAAGTTGAATGATTGCAGTGTTACATCCAGGAACTTTAAAACTTTATATATTTTGTACATAGAGGCCTCCCACCCACTTCCCAATTTTTTACTCTCTTCTATTTTCCTTTTCTCCTGCCGGAACTGCGATTCTATTTGCTTCCAAATGTCACTGCTGCTGATGCCCAGTATCTTTTTTTCTCGCAAATTTTCTTGTATCTTCCACAATGTACATACAACAAGCACTGCTCTTGCTTGTATAATGATAAGGATCATAAATTTTCTCCCTGAACAATAAAAACACCACGATACATGAGTAACAACACAGTCCTTGGATCCTTAGCAACATAAAAACAAACACTGGCACTGTGTAGCTGCAGTTCATGATATCTGACTGTGGAACAATGTTCCTTTGATACTGTTTCTGTGTTGGGAACATGTTGCCAACATTTTGTGAACGTCGGCAATGTAGTAACAGCCATGAACAATGTTGCGAACACTGTTGTAAACGATGTTTCGAACTCAGTGTAAATGGTCCATTAATGAGACATGAATCTTAAAATCATAAACAGCAAATAAGACATTAATTGTAAATATATATGTGATCTTCCATCACATCCACTATTAAAATCTGGAGTTGTAGTTAACAAGTATGTAAGTGGTTCAGTGAGCCATCTGGTTAGCATTTGAGCACGATTTCCATAGTCACCGTGTAGATGTAGACGCTGTTTTCAGTTAATATATTTCTAAGAATTATTGTTTTTTAAAATGTCACAGTTGTAAACACTACTGAAATTTGTTGCTAGTTTTTCCACATCCTCCAGCATTTACAGAGTGTCTAAAAATCAACATATACATACTAAATACAAATTACAAAGGGATTACCATCAGAATATATTTATAATCATATCCCTCATTCCCATATGTGGGACTTCATTTCAGATACTGCATTAATTCATCACTTGTTACTCCCATGAGGCACATACTATAATGAACCCTAATCAATATGGACTTGGGAAATGTCATCATGCTGAGCAGCCCACTTACCATTCAACTGGTAATGCTGTCAGTACTTTCCTAATAGACTCGACAGTAGATCACATCACCTGTAGAACAATTTTATATCAGAGATCACCTTCAAATTATAGTTGTTTGTTCAACTGGATGAAACTATCTTCCATACACAACATTTCAGCATTCAACTCGGCATAAAGGAGGAAATGGACTATAGTAATACTAATCAAAATATCCACGGGTGTACTGCCGGTCTATAGTGTCCAACAGGCACAATATTTCGGCGATCAAACATGTCGCCATCATCAGGTGAACTGACGGACTGAGCTCCTGGAAACGCGCCGGCACGGAGATCCGCATGCTACGGCTGCTCGAAGGGAACTGGGTTCTAGCCCGGTAGCGGGCCATTTAAATACCCTCGGCCCGCGGAGCGACGCCTCCGCGGTCCGCGTCCCGCGCCGCGGCCGCGCAGTGGAACCGATTGCGGCGGTGTCTGAGATGACAGCGGTGTGAGGGCTCCGTCCGCCGTGGTCGTCACTTCGTTACATTTGCTAGATTTACTCTTAATTAACCCAATCGCTGGTTCCCAAGCTTTGCTAAGATTATAGCCACAGTCACGGTTTATGAGGTCGTCACGTGTGCGAATTTCAATGGCCTCTCTAACGACGCAGTCCCAGTATCTCGACGTCTGTACGAGAATCCTAGTGCGTTCATACTCCATCGCGTGATTCTCCGACAAACAATATTCAGTGACCGCCGACTTGCTCGGATACAGCAATCGTGTGTGCCTCTGGTGTTCAACGCATCGATCCTCGACGGTACGCATCGTCTCTCCAATAAACACTTTCCACACTGACACGGAATCTGGTACATGCCCGCCTTCCTCAAACCGAGATCATCTTTGGCGCTCCCCACCAGTGCACGAATTTTATTCGGCGGACAAAAAACAGTTCCAACCTGGTGTTTTTTCAAAATGCGGGTGACCTTCCCCGAGAGTGCGCCGGTATATGGAAGGAACGCAATGCCTACATCCTCCCTCGTGTTTTCATCCGTTTCCACAGGTTGTGATGTAGTGGTTGGGCGGAGAGCCCGCTGAATCTGCCACTCTGAGTACCCATTTTTTCGAAATACAGTTTTCAGGTGTTCCAATTCCTGGGGTAGACTCTCTGCGTCGGAGATAGTGCGCGCCCTATGTACTACAGTTTTAAGTATCCCATTCCTCTGTGCAGGGTGGTGACAGCTGTCTGTGTTTAAATACAGATCAGTGTGCGTTGTCTTCCAATATACACTATGACCCAGGGCGCCATCAGCTCTTCTCTTGACCAAGATGTCAAGGAACGGCAATTTACCCTCCGTTTCAGTCTCCATAGTGAATTTGATGTTGGGGTGTATGGAGTTCAGATGTGTAAGGAAGTCAAGGAGTTTATCCATACCATGTGGCCAGATGACGAAAGTGTCGTCCACGTAACGGAAAAAGCAAGTAGGTGTCCATTCAGATGATGCCAGGGCTTCCTCCTCGAAATTCTCCATGTACAAATTTGCAACCACGGGGGAGAGTGGGCTACCCATAGCGACTCCCTCCGTTTGTTCGTAGTATTTGCCATTGAAAAGAAAATACGTGGAGGTCAAGACATGCCTAAAAAGTATGGTGGTCGTCTCGTCAAACTTCTGACCAATCAAATCTAGTGACTCTCGAAGGGGCACCCTCGTAAACAACGAAACCACGTCAAAACTCACCATGATATCTGACTCTTCCAGCCTGAAGCTGTTAAGGCATTTAACAAAATCCACGGAATTACGGATGTGATGAGGGCATTTACCCACATAAGACTTAATATTCCCGTCAAATATTTGGCCAACAAATATGTAGGTGCCCTGATGTTACTGACAATGGGCTGTAACAGCACCCCATCTTTGTGAACCTTAGGGAGTCCATAAAGTCTTGGCGGTACCGGACCTTGAGGTAGCAGTTTCTTGGCGACACCCTCCGGTAAATCTGCATCCTTGAGAAGCGCCCTCGTCTTGTTTTCCACGTTCTTTGTGGGGTCAACGCTGATCTTCCGGTAGGAATCGTCATTTAGCAGGCTCTGCATCTTTTCAGTGTAGTCCTTATGGGAGACGACAACCGTAGCATTGCCTTTGTCAGCCGGTAAGACAACAATTTCAGGGCGCTCCCTCAGGTCACGAATGGCCGCCCTCTCTTTACTAGTGATGTTAGACTTCATGGGCTTGGATACTGTATGCAGATAACAATTTGTTCCAAATGATGACGTGAAAATAATTACATCCACTAAAACAACAACAAACTTTACATTGGCACAAGAGATATATTTGAAGCAAAAACCAACAGTCTGAATAAGTAATGGAAATCATAAGATAATACACATGAGTAATAAAAATCAAAACCTTATAGCTTAATTTATTAGAAAAATCTTCCATCTGTGAACCAACTTGCTAGCAATTATTATTAGTTATGTTCTTAAATTGGAAACAACACATAGTTAACACTGATCGGAAGGTGAACTAAATGTTGTATTTAATTATCAAAACTTGCAAAAATACAACAGAATTACCAAGTCTACTGTTCACTCTATCCCTGTCCATCCTCACTTTGAGTATCGCATTGCAGTGTTATATTCTTATCCGGAAGGACTGACAGAAGACACTGAAATAGTAAAACTAAGGGCAGCTTGATTTGATCTTTTTATATTGAAGGGATAGAGTGTCACAGAAATGATATATGAGTTGTGATGGAAATAATTAAAAGAACTGTGATATATGTTGTGGTATGACCTATTCAAAAACTTTCTTTCACCAGCTGTCACACTCCAAATGTGAACATATTTTGTTAGCAACCTGCCTACTTAAAGAGACATGAGCCCCATAATGAAACCACAGGTTAAGATGTAAATTGATAATTTTTATGTCCTTTTTTCCACCCACTATTAGAGAATGGAGTGGATGTTAAGTAGTTTCAAAGTAGTTCAGTTTGCTGTCTGCCAACTATTTAAGCATCATTTGCATAGTTCAAATGTAGATGTATAAATTTTTATATATAATCTGTTTCTAAAGAATATAGTTACGTAAAATGTCACAGTTGCAAACACTACTGAAACTTGTTGTTATATTTTCCACAATCATAGTCAACATGGACTTAGAAACAGTCATCATGCTGATTACCATAGTTACCATGTATATGTAGAAATTGTTTCAAATAATATATGTATAAGAATTATTGTTTTTTAAAATGACATAATTGCAAACACTACTGAAATTTGATGCTAGATTTTCCACATTCTCCGGTATTTTCAGAGTGTCACTAAATCAACATCTACCTACTAAATACAAATTTCAAAGAAATTACCATCAAAATATATTTATAATCTGATGGTAATCCCTTTGTAATTTGTATTTAGTATGTAGATGTTGATTTACAGGCTTTTAAAATTCTAGCAAATGTGGAAAATCTTCGAACAAATTTCAGTAGTGTTTACAAATGTGACATTTTACAAAACAATAATTATTAGAAATATATTATCTGAAAAAAAAATTTATATCTACATGGGAACTATGGAAATCACGTTCATATGCTTGCCAGAGGGCTCAATGGACCACTTGCATACTTGTCATCTACCACTCGATATTGTAATAGTGTATGGAATGGAAGGACACCCAGATATTAAAAATTAATGTCTTATTTGCAAATTTTGCTATGAGGCTCATGTTTCATTTTGTAGGCATGTTGTCAACTAAATATGTTCATATTGGTGCTCACATTTAGTATTTAGTTCACCTTTCAAAGTCTGTAAATCAATATATACATACTAAATACAAATTACAAAGGGATTACCATCAGAATATTTTTATAAACATATCCCACATCTCCATATATGGGATTTAAGGTAAGATACTTTATTGCCACATAACATATTTTTATAGAATCCTTTGATTGAGAACATTGGTGACTCGTCATGTCTTTAACCTAAAATGTTACATTGATTTATGGATTATAGTAAATATATAGTATATAGGCCTACATTATGAATTATAGAAAGCATACCAAATTTCATTATAAATGTTTCACATCTCATCAAATTGTAATAATATAAACTTTACACACCTATATGGAGTACAGATATACAGAATGGTATGATTATGCCATTTGGGCAGTAAGTTTAGGGCTACCGGTATATATAATATCATTTGATTTTAATCATTTAAAAATTCTTCTAGACTGTAATAACACTTGATTTTAAGGTATGTAGCAATGGTCCCCTGTGTGGATTCCCCAAATTTTGACCTCATTTTATTTTTTATCCTCAGAGCCATGTAATATGGAGTATTTTTGTATAATTTGAGTCTATGGCAAGGTAGCATGTATTGTGATTTACGTCTTGTGTCATAGTCATGTATGAATGCATTATCTTCAAACAGATGTGCGTTTTTCTGTTCAAAGAGGAGTATTTCGTACATAAAGATTGAACAGATTGTCATTAAGTCCAGGCTTTCGAATAATGGTTTGCATGACTGCCTACTATTTGTCCTGTCATTGCTCTGATTATTTTCTTTTGCAGTTTGAAAATTCTAAGCAGGTTTGTGTTTTCAACACCCCAGAAAATTATTTCATAAATTATAACAGTTATGAAATAAGCATGGTAAACAACTTTATTCACCTTTTAGTCCTTAATCTTGTGTAGTACTCTCATTGCATATACTTAGTTGTTTAATCTCTTCAGTAAACTCTCCACATGATCAGTCCATGATAAGTTTTTATTTAAAATTATCCCAAGGAATTTTACAGACTCGAGTGTGGTCAGTTCTTTACCTGAGTACTCTATTTGTGATATACATTCAGAAGTTTGTAATTTGCGGCTGTTTGCTGATGATGCTGTGGTGTATGGGAGGGTGTTGTCTGTAACTGACTGTAATAGCATACAGGTTGACTTAGACAAAATTTCTAGTTGGTGTGAAGAATGGCAGCTAGCTCTCAATGTAGAAAAATGTAAGGTGATGCGCATGAGTAGAAAAAACAATCCTATAATGTTCGAATACAGCATCAGTAGTGAGCTTCTTGATGCTGTCGCGTCGTTCAAATATCTAGGCGTAACATTGCAGAGCGATATGAAATGGAACAAGAATGTAAGGACAGTTGTGAGTAAGGCAGACAGCCGACTTCGGTTTATTGGGAGAATTTTGGGAAGATGTACTTCACCTGTAAAGGAGACCGCGTATAAAAAGCTTGTACGACTACGTCTTGAGTATTGCTCAAGTATTTGGGACCCGCAGCAGATCGGTTTGAAGGAAGACATAGAGGCGGTTCAGAGGCGAGCAGCTAGATTTGTTACCGGTAGGTTCGACCAATGTGCGAGTGTCACGGAAATGCTCCGGCAACTCAATTGGGGATCGCTGGAAGAAAGACGACGTTCTTTTCGTGAATTTCTGTTAAGTAAATTTAGAGGGCCGGAATTTGAAGCTGAGTGTAGTATGATCCTGCTGCCGCCTACTTACATTTCGCGTAAAGATCACAAAGACAAGATAAGAGAAATTAGGGCTCGTATGGAGGCATATAGGCATTCTTTTTTTCCTCGTTCAATTTGGGAGTGGAATAGGAAAGGAAATGCCTAGTAGTGGTACAGTGTACCCTCCGCCACGCACCTTACGGTGAATTGCGGAGTATGTATGTAGATGTAGATGTAGAAGTTTGTTTGGTCTTGAAGTTAATGATTAGTTTATGTTTTGTTTTTTCCGGATTTAATTTCATGGCATTGTTTTTTATCCATTCTTCAAGTTCTTGTAGAGTTTGTTTCATGGTCAATGCTAATTTTTCAATGCTTTTGCAGCAGACCACTGCTGTTGAGTCATCTGCATAAAGTATTGTGTCTGTATTTACTTTGCAAGTCATGTCATTTATTTAATATAAGAACAGGAGTGGTCCTAGTATCAAGTCCTGGGGTTCGCCTGCTTGTATTTCTTTCCAGATAGAGCAAGTTTTCTCAACCATTTGATTTATCACCACCCTTTGTTTTCTGTTTTTGAGGTAAGAAGAAAACCATCTTATAGAGTTTTCATGGAAGCCATACGTACCCAATTTTTGGAGCAGTAGCTTACGGTCTACTGTATCGAACGCCTTTGTGCGGTCACAAAAAATACCCTATACACATTGTTTGGTGTCGATACATTTACTTATTTTAGAGATTAGGTCATTAACCACTTATAATGTGTTTTGTCCCTTCCTAAACCCATATTGGTTATTAAGAATAATATTACCTTCTTTATTCGAAGAATCAACTATATTTATAATATTTATTTATATTTATAATCAAATCCCACATCTCCATATAATATGCGACTTCATTTCAGATACAACATTAATTCATCACATGTTAATCCCTGTGAAATTGCCATTTAAATTCTTACACCACCAAGAAGTAGCTGTGATATGCAAATGATTAGCTTTTGAAAGCATTCACACAAGGTTGGCGCCAGTGGTGACACCTACAACGTGCTGACATGAGGTAAGTTTCCAACTGATTTCTCATACACAAGCACCTATTGACCAGCATTGCCTGGTGAAACATTGTTGTGATGCCTCCTGTAAGGAGGAGAAATGTATACCATCATGTTTCCGATTTTGATGAAGGTCGGATTGTCGCATATTGAGATTGCAGTTTATCTTATCGCGACATTGCTGATCGTGTTGGTCGCGATTCAATGACTATTAGCAGAATATGAAATTGGTGGGTTCAGGAGGGCACTAGGGAACACATCACAACAGCCTCGTATCGCCAGCAGTTGAGATGACAGACATCTTATCTGCATGGCTTTAATGGAACATGCAGCCACGTATCGATCCCTGAGTCAACCGATGGGGACATTTGCAAGACAACAACCACCTGCACAAACAGTTCGATGAAGTTTGGAGCAGCATGGACTATCAGCTCGGAGACCATGGCTGCAGTTACCCTTGACGCTGCATCACAGACAGGTGCGCCTGCGATGGTGTACATAACAACGAACCTGGGTGCACAAATGGCAAAAGTCATTTTTTTTATGAATCCAAGTTCTGTTTACAGCATCATGATGGTCGCATCTGTGTTTGGCTACATCGCAGTGAACGCACATTGGGTGCTTGTAATTGTCATCACCATATTGGTGTATCACCTGGTATGATGGTAGGGGTGCCATTGGTTACACATCTCGGTCACCTCTTCTTCGCATCGACGGCACTTTGAACAGTGCCCGTTACATTTCAGATGTGTCACGACCGTTGGCTCTACCCTTGATTTGATCCCTGTGAAATCCTACATTTCAGCAGGATAATGCACGACCACATGTTACAGGTCCTGTACGGGCCTTTCTGGATACGGAAAATGTTCAACTGCTGCTCTGGCCAGCACATTCTCCAGATCTCTCACCAATTGAAAACATCTGGTTAATATTGGCCGAGCAACTGGCTCATCACAATACAGCAGTCACTACTCTTGATGAACTGCGGTATCGTGTTGAAGCTGCATGGACATCTGTACCTGTACACGCCATCCAAGCTCTATTTGACTCAATGCCTAGGTGTATCAAGGCCATTATTATAGGCAGAAGTGGTTGTTCTGGGTACTGATTTCTCAGGATCTATGCAGCCAAATTGCATAAAAATATAATCACATGTCAGTTCTAGTATAATATATTTGTCCAATGAATACCCGTTTATCATCTGCATTTTTTCTTAGTGTAGCAATTTTAATGTCCAGTAGTGTATAATGAACACTAGGCAATACTGTCTTGGAAAATGTCATCATACTGAGCAGACCACTTACCATTCAGTAGGTCACTTATTACATAGTAGAGTCGACAGAAGATCACAACACCTGCAGAACAATTTTATATCAGCAATTACCTTCAAATTTTGGCGTGTGATCAGTGGGATCGAATTGTATTCCACACACAACATTTGGCATTCCACATGGATTAAAGGATCAAATGGACTGTAGTCATACTGTATGCAGATGAAAATTTGATCAAAATGAATACTTGGGAATACACTGAGAAAGCTTACATAGGCACAAGAGATATATTTGTGGTATAACCTATTTAAAACCTTTTTTCCAACAGCTGTTGGAACATCATTTGCATTGGTCTTATGTAGATGTAGAAACTGCTATAAATAAGCTGTTTCTAACAAATACAATCACGTTAAATGTCACAGTTGGAAACAGTATATTAACTTGTTGCTATGTTTTCCACAATTGCTAGTATTTTCCATGTGTGAAACTAAATACCAAATGCCAAGGGATTACCATCAGAATATTTTTATAATCATATTATGTAACTCCACATATGGGCTTCCACATCAGATGACTTTTTAATTAATCACACTGGAATCCCTGTTAGGCATGTACTATATTGAACTGCAATTAGTACAAAATGCCAATGGATTACCATCAGAATATGGTTATCATCATATCATGTATTACCATATATGGGATTTCACATATGATTCCCTTTAAAGTAATCACGAGGTACTTCCTGTTAGGCATATTAGACATAGTTATCATAGACATAGAAACTGCCATAGTGCTGATTCGCCGATTAGTTTTCTTGTGACACGGCTGACTAGCCATGCATACTAAGGGCATACTCCTGTGGAATGCGCAGCCCATCGTCATTGGTGATTCAGTTCCTTCCTTTGGCATGTGTGTTTGTTTTGTCCTTAGCATAAGTTACTTTAAGCTAACATAAATAGTTTGATGATCAGTGTAGTGGAGGTCTTTAAAAAAATTAATTGGTCATATTTGAAGTAACTACCTAGGAATTATTATTAAAAAAACTCTAATTGGAAAAATACATGGAAAATACTAATGGCAAGGTGAACTAGATACTCAATGTGAATTCCAATGTGATTATATTTTGTAGGCCCTCCCAATAAAATGAGCAAATTGGCATTAAATGTACACTATTAGAATATTGAGTATTAGATAACACGTATGCAAGTGGTCCATTGAGCCCTCTTGCAATTATTTGAACATGATTTCCATAGTTCCCATGTACATGTAGAAAATGTTTTAAAATATGTTTCTAATAATTACACAGTTTCTAAAATTTCTCAGTTGTAACACCACCAAATTTTTTTGCTAAACTTTCCACATCCTCCAGTATTTTCAAAGTCTCTCTAAATCAAAATCTACATACTAAATACAAATTATAAAAGGGATTGCCATCAGAATATTTTGTTAATCATATTCCACATCTCCATATGTGGAATTTCATTTCAGATACCGCATTAATTCATCACATGGTACTCCCCGTGAGGCACGTACTATAATTAGCCCTAGTGAATTTTTACTTCGAGAATGTCATCATGCTGTGCAGCCCACTTAGCTTTCAACAGGTAATGCTGACAGTAATTACCTAGTAGACACGACAGATCACACCACCTGCAGAACAATTTTATATCAGCGATCACCATAAAATTATTGTTGTGTTTTCAGCTGGATCAAATTATCTTCCATTCCTTCCATTTCAGCATTCCACTTGGCATAAAGTGTCAAATGGAAAGTAAAAACACTGCAGGCAATGACAATTTGGTCCAGATAAATGTTTGATTATTATTACATATGGTAACACACCAACAAGGTTAACATAGGCACAATAGATATATTTGGTGCAAAAATCAACAGTTTGAACTGATTAATGAAAAGTGTGAGATATTATGCAGAAGTACAAAAAACAAATATCTATCTCTTAGCACACTAGATAAATTGGTGAAATGTGAAGAAACTACGTAGGATTTTGTATATATATTACAGAGGAGAAACTCAGAACAGGAAAAATATATATATAAAAAATACATGAAGATTACTTACCAGGTGAAGGAGCACAGGAAGTGATAGTAGCACAAATTAATAAATTCACACACACACACACACACACACACACACACACAAACACACACACACACACACACGCAAACGCTAGCTTTCACAGCCTTGCTACTTCTTCAGGCAGAAGGGAAGGAGATGCAAAAGGAAATGATGAGGGTTTTAAGGGTAAAGAGTCATTCCAATCCCAGGACAGCAAAGACTTACCTTGGGTAAAAAAAAGAAGGGTAAACAAATACACACCCACCCACACATATACACAAACGCAAGCACACCTAGGCAGACATAGAGTATGTATGCATTTGTGTCTGTGTGAATTTATTAATTTGTGCTAATATCATTTCCTGTGCTCCTTCGCCTGGTATATATATGAAAGAACAGATGGTAAACACTGATGAAAAGGTGAACTAAATGCTCAATGTGAAATCCAATGTGAACATACTTTGTTGGCAACCTGCCAACATAATGATACGTGGGTGTCATCAGCAAATAAAGCATTAATTGCAAACATCTATGTGTCCTACCATCCTACACAGCATTAGAATGTCGAGTGGTATGTAACTAGTCGGCAAGTGGTGCATTGAGCCCTTTGACAAGCATTTGAACATGATTTTCATAATTCCCATGTAGATGTAGAACGTGTTTATAATATCATGTTTCTAAGATTTACTCACTTTCTAAAATATGGAAACAATACTGAAATTTTTAGCTAGATTTTCCACATTCTCCAGTATCTTCAGAGAGTCCCTAAATCAACATCTTCACCCTAAATACAAATTACAAAGAGATTTCCATCAGAATATTTTTGTTAATCATATCCAACATCTCCAAATATGGGATTTCATTTCAGAAACCGCATTTATTCATCACATGGTACTCCCCATCAGGCATATACCATAATGAACACTAGTGATTATGGATGATGTCCTTGAAATTATTGTCATGTGTTCATCTGGATCAAATTGTCTTCCATATACTACATTTCAGCATTCCACTAGGCATAAAGTGTCAAAAGTAATGAAGAAATAGAGCAGGCAGATGACAATTTGATCAAAATGATGACTTGGGAATAATTACATCAGCCAATGAATGATAGAGGCACGAGAGATAAATTTGGAACTAAAATTAGCAGTTTTAACTACATACTGGAAACCATAAGATATTCCACATGAGTCCTAAAAACAAACCCTTATAGCATAACTTACTACATAAACCTTTTAGATATGAACTAACTCACTAGCAATTTTTCTTGGATATGATTTAAATTGAAAAGAACACATAGTTAATACTCATGGCAAGGTGAACTAAATACTCAATGTAAATACCTATGAGAACATATTTTGTTGACAGCTTGCCTCTATAATGAGCCATGATCCTCATAGCAAAATCAGCAAATAAGGCATTAATTTTTAATATCTGTGTTTCCTTCTACAATCAAATCTACATTCACACTCCGCAAGGCCCCAATGGTGTGTGTTGAACGGTACCCTGAGTACCACTATGGGTTCTCCCTCCTATTCCAGTCACATATTGTTCGCGGAAAGAAAGATTTTCGATATACCTCTGTGTGGGCTCTAATCTCTCTGATTTTATCTCGCTGATCTCGTCGCGAGATATACGTGGCAGGGAGCAATATACTGCAAGACTCTTCGGTAAAGGTAAGTTCTCAAAATTTCGACAAAAGCCTAAACCGAGCGACAGAATCATCCACTGAAGTTTATCGATCATCTCCATAACATTTCCAGGATTACCAAATGATCCTGTAATGAAGCGTGCTGCTCTCTGATGGATCTTTTCTACTTCCTCTATCAACCCCACCTGGTACGAATCCCACCACGGTGAACAATATTCTACCTGTGGGCGAACAAGTCTACTGTAACCTACTTCCTTTGTTTTCGGACTGCACTTCCTTTGGATAATTCCAATGAATCTTAAGTCTGGCATCTGCTTTACCGACAATTGATTTTATGTGGTCGTTCCATTTTAAATCACTCCTAATGCCTACTCCCAGATTATTTATGGAATAAACTACTGCCAGTTGCTACCCTGCTATAGTGTAGCTAAATGATACAGGAGCTTTCTTTCTATGTATTCGCGGCACATTACACTTGTCTACATTGACATTCAATTGTCATTCGCTGCACAATGCGTCAATTTGATACAGATGCTCATGCATTTCAATACAATTCTCTATTGTTTCAACCTCTCTGTACACTTCAGCATCATCCGCAAAAAGCCTCAGTGAACTTCTGATGTTATCTGCACAGTCATTTATATATATCGTGAACAGCAATGGTCCCACAACACTCCCGTGTGGCACACCTGACATCACTCTTACTTCTGAAGGCTTCTTTCCGTTGAGAATGACATGCTGTATTCTGTTGTCTAGGAACTCCTCAAACTAATCACAGAATTGTCCTGATAGTCCATATGCTCTTACTTTGTTCATTAAACATCTGTGGGAAAGTGTGGCAAACACCTAGCAGAAGTCAAGACACACAACACCTATCTTAGAACCCATGTCTATAGCTCTTTGAGTTTTGTGGATAAATAGCGGGAGCTGGGTTTAACACAATTGCCTTTTCCGAAACCCATGCTGATTCCTACACAGCAGATTCCTAGTCTCCAAAAATGTAATTATACTCGAACATAATACATGCTCCAAAGTTCTACAACTGACTGATGTTAGACATGTAACCCTATAGTTCTGCACTTCTGTTCGACAGTCCTTCTTTAAAAGGGGCATGACCAGCGCCATTTTCAATTCTTTCGGAATACTATGCTCTTGTAGAGACCTACGGTACACCACTGCAAGAGGGGGGGCATGTACCTTTTGCGCAATCTGTGTACAAATGAAGTGGTATACCATCTGGTCCAGTGGCCTTTCCTCTTTTGAACCATTTTAATTGTTTTTCTATCCTTCTGTCAATTATTTCGAAATCTACTATCTTATGATCTGTGCGGCAATCTAGAGAAGAAACTACAGTAAATCTTCCTCTGTGAAACTGCTTTGGAAAAAGTCATTTAGTAATTCAGCCTTTAGAGTGTCATCCTCTGTTTCAATGCCATTTTCATCACAGAGTGTCTGGACAGTTTGCTTTGAGCCACCTACCACTTTAACATAAGACCAAAATTTCTTCGGATTTTCAGCCAAGTCAGTATATACAACTATAGTTTCGAATTCGTTGAACACCTCTCGCATAACCCTCCTCACTCTACAATTAGCTTCATTTAATTTTTGTTTGTCTAGAAGGCTTCTGCTATGTTTGTGTTTGTAGTGACGTTCCCTTTGCTTCCGTAGCAGTTTTCTAATTCAGTTCTTGTAGCATGGTAGCTCCATTCCATCTCTTCTGATCCTGCTTGGTACATACTCATCTAATGCATATTGCATGATGGCTTTGAACTTCGACCACTGTTCCTCAACACTATCTGTACTTGAGACAAAACTTCTGTGTTCACCCATCAAGTATACTGAAATCTGCTTTTTGTCACTTTTTCTGAACAGAAAAATAGTCTTACATTTTTAGCAC
This sequence comes from Locusta migratoria, assembly GCA_026315105.1. Classification (NCBI taxonomy): domain Eukaryota; kingdom Metazoa; phylum Arthropoda; class Insecta; order Orthoptera; family Acrididae; genus Locusta; species Locusta migratoria. The sequence continues at coordinate 409,369,024 of CM048755.1, forward strand.
TTCTATCTATGGCTGACATTATTGATGCTGTGACTGTTTTAAGATTGCTGATTCCCTGTTCCGCATTAACTGTTTCAAATAGTTTGGGTCTGTTTGTCACCAGAAGCTCTAATATGTTGTCGCCACAAGTTGGTTCTGTGTTTATCTGCTCAAGGTAATTTTCAGATAATGCACTCAAAACAGTTTCACTGGATTCCTTGAACCTGCCTTCCGCCATAAATGTTTGGGTCTCACAGTCTATATCAGGAAAATTAAAATCTCCTCCCAAAACTATGACATACACTATTAGAATATGGAGAGGTAGAAAACAAGTATGCAAGTGCTCCATTGAGCCCTCTTACAAGTATTTGAGCATGATATCCATAGTTCCATGTAGATGTAGAAAATGTTTTCAAATAATCTGTTTCAAAGAAATACACACTTTCTAAAATGTCTCAGTTGTAAACAGCACTGAAATTTCTTGCTAGATTTTCCACATCCTCCAGTATTTCCAGAGTGTCTCTAAATCAACATCTACATACTAAATGCAAATTACAAAGAGATTACCATCAGAATATTTGTTTAATCATATTCCGCATCATATGTGGAATTTCATTTCAGATACCGCATTAATTCATCACATGGTACTCCCCATGAGGCACATGCTATAATAAATGCTAGTGAATTTGGACTTAAAGTATGTCATCTTGCTGTGCAGCCCACGTACCTTTCAACAGGTAATGCTGTCTATCTAGTAGACACGGGAGATCACACCACCTGCAGAACAATTTTATATCAGCAATCACTATGAAATTATTTTTGCGTTTTTAGCTGGATCAAATTATCTTCCACACAGTCCACTTCAGCATTCCACTTGACATAAAGTGTCAAATGGAATGTAAGAATACTGCAGGCAGATGACAATTTCTTCCAGATAAAATCTTGATTATAATTACATATGCTAATGCACCAATAAGGATAACATAGGCACTAGAGATACATTTCGTGAAAAAATTTACGGTTTGAACTAATTAATGAAAAGTGTGATTTATTCCACAGAAATACTAAAAGCAAATATCTATATCTTAGCTCATTAGATAAATTGGTCAAATGTGAAGAAACTACATAGGAATATTTATTTCAAAAAAGAGAGAAAGAGAAATTGGAATTAACCCATGGTAAATACCGATGGGAATGTGAACTAAATACTCAATGTGAACATATTTAGTTGGCAACCTGCCTACACAATGAGACACCGACATCCATAATGCCCATGTAGATGTAGAAAATGTTTTCAAATAATATGTTTCTCATAATTACTCACTTTCTGAAATATCTCAGTTGAAAACACAACTGAAAATTCTTGTTAGACTTTCCACATCCTCCAGTATTTCCAGAGTGTCTCTAAATCAACAACTACATACTAAATACAAATTACAAGGGGATTACCATCAGAATATTCTTTTCATCATATCCACATCTCCATATGTGGGATTTCATTTCAGAAACCGCATTTATTCATCACATGGTACTCCCCATCAGGCATATACCATAATGAACACTAGTGATTATGGATGATGTCCTTGAAATTATTGTCATGTGTTCATCTGGATCAAATTGTCTTCCATATACTACATTTCAGCATTCCACTAGGCATAAAGTGTCAAAAGTAATGAAGAAATAGAGCAGGCAGATGACAATTTGATCAAAATGATGACTTGGGAATAATTACATCAGCCAATGAATGATAGAGGCACGAGAGATAAATTTGGAACTAAAATTAGCAGTTTTAACTACATACTGGAAAGCATAAGATATTCCACATGAGTAGTAAAAACAAACCCTTATTGCTTAACTTACTACATAAACCTTTTAGATATGAACTAACTCACTAGCAATTTTTCTTGGATATGATTTAAATTGAAAAGAACACATAGTTAATACTCATGGCAAGGTGAACTAAATACTCAATGTAAATACCTATGAGAACATATTTTGTTGACAGCTTGCCTTTATAATGAGCCATGATCCTCATAGCAAAATCAGCAAATAAGGCATCAATTTTTAATATCTGGGTTTCCTTCTACAATCACATCTACATTCACACTCCGCAAGACCCCAATGGTGTGTGTTGAACGGTACCCTGAGTACCACTATGGGTTCTCCCTCCTATTCCAGTCACATATTGTTCGCGGAAAGAAAGATTTTCGATATACCTCTGTGTGGGCTCTAATCTCTCTGATTTTATCTCGCTGATCTCGTCGCGAGATATACGTGGCAGGGAGCAATATACTGCAAGACTCTTCGGTAAAGGTAAGTTCTCAAAATTTCGACAAAAGCCTAAACCGAGCGACAGAATCATCCACTGAAGTTTATCGATCATCTCCATAACATTTCCAGGATTACCAAATGATCCTGTAATGAAGCGTGCTGCTCTCTGATGGATCTTTTCTACTTCCTCTATCAACCCCACCTGGTACGAATCCCACCACGGTGAACAATATTCTACCTGTGGGCGAACAAGTCTACTGTAACCTACTTCCTTTGTTTTCGGACTGCACTTCCTTTGGATAATTCCAATGAATCTTAAGTCTGGCATCTGCTTTACCGACAATTGATTTTATGTGGTCGTTCCATTTTAAATCACTCCTAATGCCTACTCCCAGATTATTTATGGAATAAACTACTGCCAGTTGCTACCCTGCTATAGTGTAGCTAAATGATACAGGAGCTTTCTTTCTATGTATTCGCGGCACATTACACTTGTCTACATTGACATTCAATTGTCATTCGCTGCACAATGCGTCAATTTGATACAGATGCTCATGCATTTCAATACAATTCTCTATTGTTTCAACCTCTCTGTACACTTCAGCATCATCCGCAAAAAGCCTCAGTGAACTTCTGATGTTATCTGCACAGTCATTTATATATATCGTGAACAGCAATGGTCCCACAACACTCCCGTGTGGCACACCTGACATCACTCTTACTTCTGAAGGCTTCTTTCCATTGAGAATGACATGCTGTATTCTATTGTCTAGGAACTCCTCAAACTAATCACAGAATTGTCCTGATAGTCCATATGCTCTTACTTTGTTCATTAAACATCTGTGGGAAAGTGTGGCAAACACCTAGTAGAAGTCAAGACACACAACACCTATCTTAGAACCCATGTCTATAGCTCTTTGAGTTTTGTGGATAAATAGCGGGAGCTGGGTTTAACACAATTGCCTTTTCCGAAACCCATGCTGATTCCTACACAGCAGATTCCTAGTCTCCAAAAATGTAATTATACTCGAACATAATACATGCTCCAAAGTTCTACAACTGACTGATGTTAGACATGTAACCCTATAGTTCTGCACTTCTGTTCAACATTCCTTCTTTAAAAGGGGCATGACCAGCGCCATTTTCAATTCTTTCGGAATACTATGCTCTTGTAGAGACCTACGGTACACCACTGCAAGAAGGGGGGCATGTACCTTTTGCGCAATCTGTGTAAAAATGAAGTGGTATACCATCTGGTCCAGTGGCCTTTCCTCTTTTGAACCATTTTAATTGTTTTTCTATCCTTCTGTCAATTATTTCGAAATCTACTATCTTATGATCTGTGCGGCAATCTAGAGAAGAAACTACAGTAAATCTTCCTCTGTGAAACTGCTTTGGAAAAATTCATTTAGTAATTCAGCCTTTAGAGTGTCATCCTCTGTTTCAATGCCATTTTCTTCACAGAGTGTCTGGACAGTTTGCTTTGAGCCACCTACCACTTTAACATAAGACCAAAATTTCTTCGGATTTTCAGCCAAGTCAGTATATACAACTATAGTTTCGAATTCGTTGAACGCCTCTCGCATAACCCTCCTCACTCTACAATTAGCTTCATTTAATTTTTGTTTGTCTAGAAGGCTTCTGCTATGTTTGTGTTTGTAGTGACGTTCCCTTTGCTTCCGTAGCAGTTTTCTAATTCAGTTCTTGTACCATGGTAGCTCCTTTCCATCTCTTCTGATCCTGCTTGGTACATACTCATCTAATGCATATTGCATGATGGCTTTGAACTTCGACCACTGTTCCTCAACACTATCTGTACTTGAGACAAAACTTCTGTGTTCACCCATCAAGTATACTGAAATCTGCTTTTTGTCACTTTTTCTGAACAGAAAAGTAGTCTTACATTTTTAGCACTTCTATCTATGGCTGACATTATTGATGCTGTGACTGTTTTAAGATTGCTGATTCCCTGTTCCGCATTAACTGTTTCAAATAGTTTGGGTCTGTTTGTCACCAGAAGCTATAATATGTTGTCGCCACAAGTTGGTTCTGTGTTTATCTGCTCAAGGTAATTTTCAGATAATGCACTCAAAACAGTTTCACTGGATTCCTTGAACCTGCCTTCCGCCATAAATGTTTGGGTCTCACAGTCTATATCAGAAAAATTAAAATCTCCTCCCAAAACTATGACATACACTATTAGAATATGGAGAGGTAGAAAACAAGTATGCAAGTGCTCCATTGAGCCCTCTTACAAGTATTTGAGCATGATATCCATAGTTCCATGTAGATGTAGAAAATGTTTTCAAATAATCTGTTTCAAAGAATTACACAATTTCTAAAATGTCTCAGTTGTAAACAGCGCTGAAATTTCTTGCTAGATTTTCCACATCCTCCAGTATTTCCAGAGTGTCTCTAAATCAACATCTACATACTAAATACAAATTACAAAGAGATTACCATCAGAATATTTGTTTAATCATATTCCACATCATATGTGGAATTTCATTTCAGATACCGCATTAATTCATCACATGGTACTCCCCATGAGGCACATGCTATAATAAATGCTAGTGAATTTGGGCTTAAAGTATGTCATCTTGCTGTGCAGCCCACTTACCTTTCAACAGGTAATGCTGTCTATCTAGTAGACACGGGAGATCACACCACCTGCAGAACAATTTTATATCAGCAATCACTATGAAATTATTTTTGCGTTTTTAGCTGGATCAAATTATCTTCCATACAGTCCACTTCAGCATTCCACTTGACATAAAGTGTCTAATGGAATGTAAGCATACTGCAGGCAGATGACAATTTGTTCCAGATAAAAGCTTGATTATAATTACATATGATAATGCACCAATAAGAATAACATAGGCACAAGAGATACATTTCGTGAAAAAATTAACAGTTTGAACTGATTAATGAAAAGTGTGATTTATTCCACAGAAATACTAAAAGCAAATATCTATATCTTAGCTCATTAGATAAATTGGTCAAATGTGAAGAAACTACATAGGAATATTTATTTCAAAAAAGAGAGAAAGAGAAATTGGAATTAACCCATGGTAAATACCGATGAGAATGTGAACTAAATACTCAATGTGAACATATTTAGTTGGCAACCTGCCTACACAATGAGACACCGACATCCATAATGCCCATGTAGATGTAGAAAATGTTTTCAAATAATATGTTTCTCAGAATTACTCACTTTCTGAAATATCTCAGTTGAAAACACTACTGAAAATTCTTGTTAGACTTTCCACATCCTCCAGTATTTCCAGAGTGTCTCTAAATCAACAACTACATACTAAATACAAATTACAAGGGGATTACCATCAGAATATTCTTTTAATCATATCCACATCTCCATATGTGGGATTTCATTTCAGATACCGGAATTATTCATCACATGGTACTCCCCATGAGGCACATACTATAATAAATGCTAGTGAATTTGTACTTAAAGAATGTCATCTTGCTGTGCAGCCCACTTACCTTTCAACAGGTAATGCTGTCTACCTAGTAGACACGGGAGATCACACCACCTGCAGAACAATTTTATATCAGCAATCACTATGAAATTATTTTTGCGTTTTTAGCTGGATCAAATTATCTTCCATACAGTCCATTTCAGTATTACACTTGAGATAAAGTGTCAAATGAAATGTAAGAATACTGCAGGCAGATGAAAATTTGTTCCGGATAAAATCTTGATTATAATTACATATGCTAATGCACCAATAAGGATAACATAGGCACAAGAGATACATTTCGTGAAAAAATTAACAGTTTGAACTGATTAATGAAAAGTGTGATTATACCACAGAAATACTAAAAGCAAATATCTATATCTTAGCTCATTAGAAAAATTGGTCAAATGTGAAGAAACTACATAGGAATATTTATTTCAAAAAAGAAAGAAAGAGAAATTGGAATTAACCCATGGTAAATGACATAAAGTGTCAAATGGAATGTAAGAATACTGCAGGCAGATGACAAGTTGTTCCAGATAAAAGCTTGATTATAATTACATATGCTAATGCACCAATAAGAATAACATAGACACAAGAGATACATTTCGTGAAAAAATTAACAGTTTGAACTGATTAATGACAAGTGTGATTTATTCGACAGAAATACTAAAAGCAAATATCTATATCTTAGCTCATTAGATTAATTGGTCAAATGTGAAGAAACTTCATAGGAATATTTATTTCAAAAAAGAAAGAAAGAGAAATTGGAATTAACCCATGGTAAATACCGATGGGAATGCTAACTAAATACTCAATGTGAACATATTTAATTGGAACCCGCATACACAATGAGACACCGACATCCATAATTCCCATGTAGATGTAGAAAATGTTTTCAGATAATATGTTTCTCAGAATTACTCACTTTGTGAAATATCTCAGTTGAAAACACTACTGAAAATTCTTGTTAGACTTTCCATATCCTCCAGTATTTCCAGAGTGTCTCTAAATCAACATCTACATACTAAATACAAATTACAAAGGGATTACCATCAGAATATTCTTTTAATCATATCCACATCTCCATATGTGGGATTTCATTTCAGATACCGCAATTATTCATCACATGGTACTCCCCATGAGGCACATTCTATAATGAACGCTAGTGAATATGGACTTAAAGAATGTCATCATGCTGTGCAGCCCACTTACCTTACAACAGGTAATGCTGTCACTAACTACCTAGCAGACATGACAGAAGATCACACCACCTGCAGAACAATTTTATGTTAGTGATGTCCTTCAAATTATTGTCATGTGTTCATCTGGATCAAATTGTCTTCCGTATACTACATTTCAGCATTCCACTAGGCATAAAGTGTCAAATGAAATGAAGGAATACTGCAGGCAGATGACAATTTGATCAAAATGATGACTTTGGAATAATTACATCGGCCAATACACTGAGAGAGCTTAAATAGGCACGAGAGATAAATTTAGAACTAGAATTAGCAGTTTTAACTACATACTGGAAAGCATAAGATATTCCACATGAGTCCTAAAAACAAACCCTTATAGCTTAACTTACTACATAAACCTTTTAAATATGAACTAACTCACTAGCAATTTTTCTTGGATATGATTTAAATTGAAAAGAACACATAGTTAATACTCATGGCAAGGTGAACTAAATACTCAATGTGAATACCTATGAGAACATATATTGTTGATAGCCTGCCTCTATAAAGAGCAATGATCCTCATAGCAAAATCAGCAAATAAAGTATTAATTTTTAATATCTGGGTTTCCTTCTACAACCACGTCTACGTCTACATTCACACTCCGCAAATCCCCAATGGTGTGTGTTGAAGGGTACCCTGAGTACCACTATGGGCTCTCCCTCCTATTCCAGTCACATATTGTTCTCGGAAAGAAAGATTTTCGATATGCCTCTGTGTGGGCTCTAATCTCTCTGATTTTATCTCGCTGATCTCGTCGCGAGATATACGTGGCAGGGAGCAATATACTGCAAGACTCTTCGGTAAAGGTATGTTCGCAAAATTTCGACAAAAGCCTAAAGCGAGCAACAGAATCATCCACTGAAGTTTATCGATCATCTCCGTAACATTTCCAGGATTACCAAATGATCCTGTAATGAAGCGTGCTGCTCTATGATGGATCTTTTCTACTTCCTCTATGAACCCCACCTGGTACAAATCCCACCATGGTGAACAATATTCTACCTGTGGGCGAACAAGTCTACTGTAACCTACTTCCTTTGTTTTCAGACTGCACTTCCTTAGGATAATTCCAATGAATCTTAAGTCTGGCATCTGCTTTACCGACATTTGATTTTATGTGGTCGTTCCACTTTAAATCACTCCTAATGCCTACTTCCAGATTATTTATGGAATAATCTACTGCCAGTTGCTACCCTGCTATAGTGTAGCTAAATGATACAGGAGCTTTCTTTCTATGTATTCGCGGCACATTACACTTGTCTACATTGACATTCATTTGCCATTTGGTGCACATTGTGTCAATTCGATACAGATGCTCATGCAATTCAATACAATTTTCTATTGTTTCAACCTTGCTATACACTTCAGCATCATCCGCAAAAAGCCTCAGTGAACTTCTGATGTTATCTGCACAGTCATTTATATATATCGTGAACAGCAATGGTCCCAAAACACTCCCGTGTGGCACACCTGACATCACTCTTACTCCTGAAGGCTTCTTTCCATTGAGAATGACATGCTGCATTCTGTTGTCTAGGAACTCCTCAATCTAATCACAGAATTGTCCTGATAGTCCATAAGCCCTTACTTTGTCCATTAAAAATTTGTGGGAAAGTGTAGCAAACAACCAGCAGAGGTCAAGACACACAGCACCTATCTGAGAACCCACGTCTATAGCTCTCTGAGTTTTGTGGATAAATAGCGGGAGCTGGGTTTAACACAATTGCCTTTTTCCGAAACCCATGCTGATTCCTACACAGCAGATTCCTAGTCTTCAAAAATGTCATTATACACGAACATAATACATGCTCCAAAGTTCTAAAACTGTCTGATGTTAGACATGTAGCCCTAGAGTTCCGCACTTCTGTTCAACATTCCTTCTTTAAAAGGGGCATGACCAGCGCCATTTTCAATTCTTTCGGAATACTATGCTCTTCTAGAGACCTACGGTACACCACTGCAAGAAGGGGGGCAAGTACCTTTTGCGCAATATGTGTAAAAAGGAAGTGGTATCCCATTTGGTCCTGTGGCCTTTCCTCTTTTGAACCATTTTAATTATTTTTCTATCCTTCTGTCAATTATTTTGAAATCTACTATCTTATGATCTGTGCGGCAATCTAGAGAAGAAACTCCTCTGTGAAACTGCTTTGGAAAAAGTCATTTAGTAATTCAGCCTTTAGAGTGTCATCCTCTGTTTCAATGCCATTTTCATCACAGAGTGTCTGGACATTTTGCTTTGAGCCACTTACCACTTTAACATAAGACCAAAATGTCTTCGGATTTTCAGCCAAGTCAGTACATACAACTATACTTTCGAATTCGTTGAAAGCCTCTCGCATAGCCCTCCTCACGCTACAATTAGCTTCATTTAATTTTTGTTTGTCTAGAAGGCTTCTGCTGTGTTTGTGTTTGTAGTGACGTTCCCTTTGCTTCCGTAGCAGTTTTCTAATTCAGTTCTTGTACCATGGTTGCTCCTTTCCATCTCTTCTGATCCTGCTTGGTACATACTCATCTAATGCATATTGCATGATGGCTTTGAACTTCGACCACTGTTCCTCAACACTATCTGTACTTGAGACAAAACTTCTGTGTTCAGCCATCAAGTACTCTGAAATATCCTTTTTGTCACTTTTTCTGAACAGAAAAATAGTCTTACATTTTTAGCATTTCTATCTATGGCTGACATTATTGATGCTGTGACTGTTTTAAGATTGCTGATTCCCTGTTCCGCATTAACTGTTTCAAATAGTTTGGGTCTGTTTGTCACCAGAAGGTCTAATATGTTGTCGCCACAAGTTGGTTCTGTGTTTATCTGCTCAAGGTAATTTTCAGATAATGCACTCAAAACAGTTTCAATGGATTCCTTGAACCTGCCTTCCGTCATAAATGTTTGGGTCTCACAGTCTATATCAGGAAAATTAAAATCTCCTCCCAAAACTATGACATACACTATTAGAATATCGAGTGGTAGATAACATGTATGCAAGTGGTCCATTGAGCCCTCTTACAAGTAGTTGAACATGATATCCATAGTTCCCATGTAGATGTAGAAAATGTTTTCAAATAATATGTTTCAAAGAATTACACACTTTCTAAAATGTCTCATTTGTAAACACTACTGATATTTCTTGCTAGATTTTCCACATCCTCCAGTATTTCCAGGGTGTCTCTAAATCAACATCTACATACTAAATACAAATTACAAAGAGATTACCATCAGAATATTTGTTTAATCATATTCCACATCATATGTGGAATTTCATTTCAGATACCGCATTAATTCATCACATTGTACTCCCCATGAGGCACATACTATAATAAATGCTAGTGAATTTGGACTTAAAGTATGTCATCTTGCTGTGCAGCCCTCTTACCTTTCAACAGGTAATGCTGTAAACCTAGTAGACATGGGAGATCACACCACCTGCAGAACAATTTAATATCAGCAATCACTATGAAATTATTTTTGCGTTTTTAGCTGGATCAAATTATCTTCCATACAGTCCATTTCAGCATTCCACTTGACATAAAGTGTCAAATGGAATGTAAGAATACTGGAGGTAGATGACAATTTGTTCCAGATAAAAGCTTGATTATAATTACATATGCTAATGCACCAATAAGGATAACATAGGCACAAGAGATACATTTCATGAAAAAATTAACAGTTTGAACTGATTAATGAAAAGTGTGATTTATTCCACAGAAATACTAAAAGCAAATATCTATATCTTAACTCATTAGATAAATTGGTCAAATGTGAAGAAACTATATAGGAATATTTATTTCAAAAAAAAAAAAAAAAAAAAAAAAAAAAAAAAAAAATATAAATAAATAAATAAATAAAATAAAATAAAATAGAGAAATTGGAATTAACCCATGGTAAATACCGATGAGAATGTGAACTAAATACTCAATGTGAACATATTTAGTTGGCAACCTGCCTACACAATGAGACACGGACAACATAATGACATCAGCAAATAAGGCATTAATTGCAAACATCAATGTGGGCTTCCATCCCATACAGCGTTAGAATGTCGAGCGGTATATAACTAGTATGCAGGTGGTTCATCGAGTCCTTTGACAAGCATTTGAACATGATTTCCATAATTCCCATGTAGATGTAGAAAATGTTTTCAAATAATATGTTTCTCAGAGTTGCTCACTTTCTGAAATACCTCGGTTGAAAACACTACTGAAAATTCTTGTTAGACTTTCCACATCCTGCAGTATTTCCAGTGTGTCTCTAAATCATCATCTACATACTAAATACAAATTACAAAGGGATTACCATCAGAATATTCTTTTAATCATATCCACATCTCCATATGTGGGATTTCATTTCAGATACCGCAATTATTCATCACATGGTACTCCCCATGAGGCACATACTATAATGAACGCTAGTGAATATGGACTTAAAGAATGTCATCATGCAGTGCAACCCACTTACCTTTCAACAGGTAATGCTGTCAGTAATTACCTAGCAGACATGACAGAAGATCACACCACCTGCAGAACACTTTTATGTTAGTGATGTCCTTCAAATTATTGTCATGTGTTCATCTGGATCAAATTGTCTTCCGTATACTACATTTCAGCATTCCACTAGGCATAAAGTGTCAAATGAAATGAAGGAATACTGCAGGCAGATGACAATTTGATCAAAATGATGACTTGGGAATAATTACATCGGCCAATACACTGAGAGAGCTTACATAGGCGCGAGAGATAAATTTGGAAATAAAATTAGCAGTTTTAACTACATACTGGAAACCATAAGATATTCCACATGAGTACTAAGAACAAACCCTTATAGCTTAACTTACTACATAAACCTTTTAAATATGAACTAACTCACTAGCACTTTTTCTTGGATATGATTTAAATTGAAAAGAACACATAGTTAATACTCATGGCAAGGTGAACTAAATACTCAATGTGAATACCTATGAGAACATATATTGTTGATAGCCTGCCTCTATAAAGAACCATGATCCTCATAGCAAAATCAGCAAATAAGGCATTAATTTTTAATATCTGGGTTTCCTTCTACATCCACATCTACAACTACATTCACACTCTGCAAGCCCCCAATGGTGTGTGTTGAACGGTACCCTGAGTACCACCTTGGGTTCTCCCTCCTATTCCAATCACATATTGTTCGCGGAACGAAAGATTTTCGATATGCCTCTGTGTGGGCTCTAATCTCTCTGATTTTAGATCGATGATCTCGTCGTGAGATATACGTGGCTGGGAACAATATACTGCAAGACTCTTCGATAAAGGTATGTTCTCAAAATTTTTACAAAAGCCTAAACCGAGCGACAGAATCATCCACTGAAGTTTATCGATCATCTCCATAACATTTCCAGGATTACCAAATGATCCTGTAATGAAGCGTGCTGCTCTCTGATGGATCTTTTCTACTTCCTCTATCAACCCCACCTGGTACGAATCCCACCCCAGTGAGCAGTATTCTACCTGTGGGCGAACAAGTCTACTGTAACCTACTTCCTTTGGTTTCAGACTGCACTTCCTTAGGATAATTCCAATGAATCTTAAGTCTGGCATCTGCTTTACCGACATTTGATTTTATGTGGTCGTTCCACTTTAAATCACTCCTAATGCCTACTTCCAGATTATTTATGGAATAAACTACTGCCAGTTGCTACCCTGCAATAGTGTAGCTAAATGATACAGGAGCTTTCTCTCTATGTATTCGCGGCACATTACACTTGTCTACATTGACATTCAATTGCCATTCGGTGCACAATGTGTCAATTCGATACAGATGCTCATGCAATTGAATACAATTTTCTACTGTTTCAACCTCTCTATACATTTCAGCATCATCCGCAAAAAGCCTCAGTGAACTTCTGATGTTATCTGCACAGTCATTTATATATATCGTGAACAGCAATGGTCCCACAACACTCCCGTGTGGCACACCTGACATCACTCTTACTCCTGAAGGCTTCTTTCCATTGAGAATGACATGCTGCATTCTGTTGTCTAGGAACTCCTCAATCTAATCACAGAATTGTCCTGATAGTACGTATGCCCTTACTTTGTTCATTAAACATCTGTGGGAAAGTGTAGCAAACACCTAGCAGAAGTCAAGACACACAGCACCTATCTGAGAACCCATGTCTATAGCTCTCTGAGTTTTGTGGATAAATAGCGGGAGCTGGGTTTAACACAATTGCCTTTTCCGAAACCCATGCTGATTCCTACACAGCAGATTCCTAGTCTCCAAAAATGTCATTATACTCTAACATAATACATGCTCCAAAGTTCTACAACTGACTGATGTTAGACATGTAGCCCTATAGTTCCGCACTTCTGTTCAACATTCCTTCTTTAAAAGGGGCATGACCAGCGCCATTTTCAATTCTTTCGGAATACTATGCTCTTCTAGAGACCTACGGTACACCACTGCAAGAAGGGGGGCAAGTACCTTTTGCGCAATCTGTTTAAAAATGAAGTGGTATCCCATCTGGTCCAGTGGCCTTTCCTCTTTTGAACCATTTTAATTGTTTTTCTATCCTTCTGTCAATTATTTCGAAATCTACTATCTTATGATCTGTGCGGCAATCTAGAGAAGAAACTACAGTAAATCTTCCTCTGTGAAACTGCTTTGGAAAAAGTCATTTAGTAATTCAGCCTTTAGAGTGTCATCCTCTGTTTCAATGCCATATTCATCACAGTGTGTCTGGACATTTTGCTTTGAGCCACCTACCACTTTAACATAAGACCAAAATGTCTTCGGATTTTCAGCCAAGTCAGTACATACAACTATACTTTCGAATTCGTTGAACGCCTCTTGCATAGCCCTCCTCACACTACAATTAGCTTCATTTAATTTTTGTTTGTCTAGAAGGCTTCTGCGATGTTTGCGTTTGTAGTGACTTTCCGTAGCAGTTTTCTAATACTGTTCTTGTACCATGGAAAATTAAAATCTCCTCCCAAAACTATGACATACACTATTAGAATATCGAGTGGTAGATAACAAGTATGCAAGTGGTCCATTGAGCCCTCTTACAAGTATTTGAACATGATATCCATAGTTCCCATGTAGATGTAGAAAATGTTTTCAAATAATATGTTTCTCAGAATTGCTCACTTTCTGAAATATCTCGGTTGAAAACACTACTGAAAATTCTTGTTAGACTTTCCACATCCTGCAGTATTTCCAGTGTGTCTCTAAATCAACATCTACATACTAAATACAAATTACAAAGGGATTACCATCAGAATATTCTTTTAATCATATCCACATCTCCATACATGGGATTTCATTTCAGATACCGCAATTATTCATCACATGGTACTCCCCATGAGGCACATACTATAATGAACGCTAGTGAATATGGACTTAAAGAATGTCATCATGCAGTGCAACCCACTTACCTTTCAACAGGTAATGCTGTCAGTAATTACCTAGCAGACATGACAGAAGATCACACCACCTGCAGAACAATTTTATGTTAGTGATGTCCTTCAAATTATTGTCATGTGTTCATCTGGATCAAATTGTCTTCCGTATACTACATTTCAGCATTCCACTAGGCATAAACTGTCAAATGAAATGAAGGAATACTGCAGGCAGATGACAATTTGATCAAAATGATGACTTGGGAATAATTACATCGGCCAATACACTGAGAGAGCTTGCATAGGCGCGAGAGATAAATTTGGAACTAAAATTAGCAGTTTTAACTACATACTGGAAACCATAAGATATTCCACATGAGTACTAAAAACAAACCCTTATAGCTTAACTTACTACATAAACCTTTTAAATATGAACTAACTCACTAGCAATTTTTCTTGGATATGATTTAAATTGAAAAGAACACATAGTTAATACTCATGGCAAGGTGAACTAAATACTCAATGTGAATACCTATGAGAACATATATTGTTGATAGCCTGCCTCTATAAAGAACCATGATCCTCATAGCAAAATCAGCAAATAAGGCATTAATTTTTAATATCTGGGTTTCCTTCTACATCCACATCTACAACTACATTCACACTCTGCAAGCCCCCAATGGTGTGTGTTGAATGGTACCCTGAGTACCACTATGGGTTCTCCCTCCTATTCCAATCACATATTGTTCGCGGAACGAAAGATTTTCGATATGCCTCTGTGTGGGCTCTAATCTCTCTGATTTTAGATCGATGATCTCGTCGCTAGATATACGTGGAAGGGAACAATATACTGCAAGACTCTTCGGTAAAGGTATGTTCTCAAAATTTTTACAAAAGCCTAAACTGAGCGACAGAATCATCCACTGAAGTTTATCGATCATCTCCATAACATTTGCAGGATTACCAAATGATCCTGTAATGAAGCGTGCTGCTCTCTGATGGATCTTTTCTACTTCCTATATCAACCCCACCTGGTACGAATCCCACCCCAGTGAGCAGTATTCTACCTGTGGGCGAACAAGTCTACTGTAACCTACTTCCTTTGGTTTCAGACTGCACTTCCTTAGGATAATTCCAATGAATCTTAAGTCTGGCATCTGCTTTACCGACATTTGATTTTATGTGGTCGTTCCACTTTAAATCACTCCTAATGCCTACTTCCAGATTATTTATGGAATAAACTACTGCCAGTTGCTACCCTGCTATAGTGTAGCTAAATGATACAGGAGCTTTCTCTCTATGTATTCGCGGCACATTACACTTGTCTACATTGACATTCAATTGCCATTCGGTGCACAATGTGTCAATTCGATACAGATGCTCATGCAATTCAATACAATTTTCTATTGTTTCAACCTCTCTATACACTTCAGCATCATCCGCAAAAAGCCTCAGTGAACTTCTGATGTTATCTGCACAGTCATTTATATATATCGTGAACAGCAATGGTCCCACAACACTCCCGTGTGGCACACCTGACATCACTCTTACTCCTGAAGGCTTCTTTCCATTGAGAATGACATGCTGCATTCTGTTGTCTAGGAACTCCTCAATCTAATCACAGAATTGTCCTGATAGTACGTATGCCCTTACTTTGTTCATTAAACATCTGTGGGAAAGTGTAGCAAACACCTAGCAGAAGTCAAGACACACAGCACCTATCTGAGAACCCATGTCTATAGCTCTCTGAGTTTTGTGGATAAATAGCGGGAGCTGGGTTTAACACAATTGCCTTTTCCGAAACCCATGCTGATTCCTACACAGCAGATTCCTAGTCTCCAAAAATGTCATTATACTCTAACATAATACATGCTCCAAAGTTCTACAACTGACTGATGTTAGACATGTAGCCCTATAGTTCCGCACTTCTGTTCAACATTCCTTCTTTAAAAGGGGCATGACTAGCGCCATTTTCAATTCTTTCGGAATACTATGCTCTTCTAGAGACCTACGGTACACCACTGCAAGAAGGGGGGCAAGTACCTTTTGCGCAATCTGTGTAAAAATGAAGTGGTATCCCATCTGGTCCAGTGGCCTTTCCTCTTTTGAACCATTTTAATTGTTTTTCTATCCTTCTGTCAATTATTTCGAAATCTACTATCTTATGATCTGTGCGGCAATCTAGAGAAGAAACTACAGTAAATCTTCCTCTGTGAAACTGCTTTGGAAAAAGTCATTTAGTAATTCAGCCTTTAGAGTGTCATCCTCTGTTTCAATGCCATTTTCATCACAGAGTGTCTGGACAGTTTGCTTTGAGCAACCTACCACTTTAACATAAGACCAAAATGTCTTCGGATTTTCAGCCAAGTCAGTACATACAACTATACTTTCGAATTCGTTGAACGCCTCTTGCATAGCCCTCCTCACACTACAATTAGCTTCATTTAATTTTTGTTTGTCTAGAAGGCTTCTGCGATGTTTGCGTTTGTAGTGACTTTCCGTAGCAGTTTTCTAATACTGTTCTTGTACCATGGAAAATTAAAATCTCCTCCCAAAACTATGACATACACTATTAGAATATCGAGTGGTAGATAACAAGTATGCAAGTGGTCCATTGAGCCCTCTTACAAGTATTTGAACATGATATCCATAGTTCCCATGTAGATGTAGAAAATGTTTTCAAATAATATGTTTCTCAGAATTGCTCACTTTCTGAAATATCTCGGTTGAAAACACTACTGAAAATTCTTGTTAGACTTTCCACATCCTGCAGTATTTCCAGTGTGTCTCTAAATCAACATCTACATACTAAATACAAATTACAAAGGGATTACCATCAGAATATTCTTTTAATCATATCCACATCTCCATATGTGGGATTTCATTTCAGATACCGCAATTATTCATCACACGGTACTCCCCATGAGGCACATACTATAATGAACGCTAGTGAATATGGACTTAAAGAATGTCATCATGCAGTGCAACCCACTTACCTTTCAACAGGTAATGCTGTCAGTAATTACCTAGCAGACATGACAGAAGATCACACCACCTGCAGAACAATTTTATGTTAGTGATGTCCTTCAAATTATTGTCATGTGTTCATCTGGATCAAATTGTCTTCCGTATACTACATTTCAGCATTCCACTAGGCATAAACTGTCAAATGAAATGAAGGAATACTGCAGGCAGATGACAATTTGATCAAAATGATGACTTGGGAATAATTACATCGGCCAATACACTGAGAGAGCTTGCATAGGCGCGAGAGATAAATTTGGAACTAAAATTAGCAGTTTTAACTACATACTGGAAACCATAAGATATTCCACATGAGTACTAAAAACAAACCCTTATAGCTTAACTTACTACATAAACCTTTTAAATATGAACTAACTCACTAGCAATTTTTCTTGGATATGATTTAAATTGAAAAGAACACATAGTTAATACTCATGGCAAGGTGAACTAAATACTCAATGTGAATACCTATGAGAACATATATTGTTGATAGCCTGCCTCTATAAAGAACCATGATCCTCATAGCAAAATCAGCAAATAAGGCATTAATTTTTAATATCTGGGTTTCCTTCTACATCCACATCTACAACTACATTCACACTCTGCAAGCCCCCAATGGTGTGTGTTGAATGGTACCCTGAGTACCACTATGGGTTCTCCCTCCTATTCCAATCACATATTGTTCGCGGAACGAAAGATTTTCGATATGCCTCTGTGTGGGCTCTAATCTCTCTGATTTTAGATCGATGATCTCGTCGCTAGATATACGTGGAAGGGAACAATATATTGCAAGACTCTTCGGTAAAGGTATGTTCTCAAAATTTTTACAAAAGCCTAAACTGAGCGACAGAATCATCCACTGAAGTTTATCGATCATCTCCATAACATTTCCAGGATTACCAAATGATCCTGTAATGAAGCGTGCTGCTCTCTGATGGATCTTTTCTACTTCCTATATCAACCCCACCTGGTACGAATCCCACCCCAGTGAGCAGTATTCTACCTGTGGGCGAACAAGTCTACTGTAACCTACTTCCTTTGGTTTCAGACTGCACTTCCTTAGGATAATTCCAATGAATCATAAGTCTGGCATCTGCTTTACCGACATTTGATTTTATGTGGTCGTTCCACTTTAAATCACTCCTAATGCCTACTTCCAGATTATTTATGGAATAAACTACTGCCAGTTGCTACCCTGCTATAGTGTAGCTAAATGATACAGGAGCTTTCTCTCTATGTATTCGCGGCACATTACACTTGTCTACATTGACATTCAATTGCCATTCGGTGCACAATGTGTCAATTGGATACAGATGCTCATGCAATTCAATACAATTTTCTATTGTTTCAACCTCTCTATACACTTCAGCATCATCCGCAAAAAGCCTCAGTGTACTTCTGATGTTATCTGCACAGTCATTTATATATATCGTGAACAGCAATGGTCCCACAACACTCCCGTGTGGCACACCTGACATCACTCTTACTCCTGAAGGCTTCTTTCCATTGAGAATGACATGCTGCATTCTGTTGTCTAGGAACTCCTCAATCTAATCACAGAATTGTCCTGATAGTACGTATGCCCTTACTTTGTTCATTAAACATCTGTGGGAAAGTGTAGCAAACACCTAGCAGAAGTCAAGACACACAGCACATATCTGAGAACCCATGTCTATAGCTCTCTGAGTTTTGTGGATAAATAGCGGGAGCTGGGTTTAACACAATTGCCTTTTCCGAAACCCATGCTGATTCCTACACAGCAGATTCCTAGTCTCCAAAAATGTCAGTATACTCTAACATAATACATGCTCCAAAGTTCTACAACTGACTGATGTTAGACATGTAGCCCTATAGTTCCGCACTTCTGTTCAACATTCCTTCTTTAAAAGGGGCATGACCAGCGCCATTTTCAATTCTTTCGGAATACTATGCTCTTCTAGAGACCTACGGTACACCACTGCAAGAAGGGGGGCAAGTACCTTTTGCGCAATCTGTGTAAAAATGAAGTGGTATCCCATCTGGTCCAGTGGCCTTTCCTCTTTTGAACCATTTTAATTGTTTTTCTATCCTTCTGTCAATTATTTCGAAATCTACTATCTTATGATCTGTGCGGCAATCTAGAGAAGAAACTACAGTAAATCTTCCTCTGTGAAACTGCTTTGGAAAAAGTCATTTAGTAATTCAGCCTTTAGAGTGTCATCCTCTGTTTCAATGCCATTTTCATCACAGAGTGTCTGGACAGTTTGCTTTGAGCCACCTACCACTTTAACATAAGACCAAAATGTCTTCGGATTTTCAGCCAAGTCAGTAAATACAACTATACTTTCGAATTCGTTGAACGCCTCTTGCATAGCCCTCCTCACACTACAATTAGCTTCATTTAATTTTTGTTTGTCTAGAAGGCTTCTGCGATGTTTGCGTTTGTAGTGACTTTCCGTAGCAGTTTTCTAATACTGTTCTTGTACCATGGAAAATTAAAATCTCCTCCCAAAACTATGACATACACTATTAGAATATCGAGTGGTAGATAACAAGTATGCAAGTGGTCCATTGAGCCCTCTTACAAGTATTTGAACATGATATCCATAGTTCCCATGTAGATGTAGAAAATGTTTTCCAATAATATGTTTCTCAGAATTGCTCACTTTCTGAAATATCTCGGTTGAAAACACTACTGAAAATTCTTGTTAGACTTTCCACATCCTGCAGTATTTCCAGTGTGTCTCTAAATCAACATCTACATACTAAATACAAATTACAAAGGGATTACCATCAGAATATTCTTTTAATCATATCCACATCTCCATATGTGGGATTTCATTTCAGATACCGCAATTATTCATCACATGGTACTCCCCATGAGGCACATACTATAATGAACGCTAGTGAATATGGACTTAAAGAATGTCATCATGCAGTGCAACCCACTTACCTTTCAACAGGTAATGCTGTCAGTAATTACCTAGCAGACATGACAGAAGATCACACCACCTGCAGAACAATTTTATGTTAGTGATGTCCTTCAAATTATTGTCATGTGATCATCTGGATCAAATTGTCTTCCGTATACTACATTTCAGCATTCCACTAGGCATAAACTGTCAAATGAAATGAAGGAATACTGCAGGCAGATGACAATTTGATCAAAATGATGACTTGGGAATAATTACATCGGCCAATACACTGAGAGAGCTTGCATAGGCGCGAGAGATAAATTTGGAACTAAAATTAGCAGTTTTAACTACATACTGGAAACCATAAGATATTCCACATGAGTACTAAGAACAAACCCTTATAGCTTAACTTACTACATAAACCTTTTAAATATGAACTAACTCACTAGCACTTTTTCTTGGATATGATTTAAATTGAAAAGAACACATAGTTAATACTCATGGCAAGGTGAACTAAATACTCAATGTGAATACCTATGAGAACATATATTGTTGATAGCCTGCCTCTATAAAGAACCATGATCCTCATAGCAAAATCAGCAAATAAGGCATTAATTTTTAATATCTGGGTTTCCTTCTACATCCACATCTACAACTACATTCACACTCTGCAAGCCCCCAATGGTGTGTGTTGAACGGTACCCTGAGTACCACTATGGGTTCTCCCTCCTATTCCAATCACATATTGTTCGCGGAACGAAAGATTTTCGATATGCCTCTGTGTGGGCTCTAATCTCTCTGATTTTAGATCGATGATCTCGTCGCGAGATATACGTGGCTGGGAACAATATACTGCAAGACTCTTCGGTAAAGGTATGTTCTCAAAATTTTTACAAAAGCCTAAACCGAGCGACAGAATCATCCACTGAAGTTTATCGATCATCTCCATAACATTTCCAGGATTACCAAATGATCCTGTAATGAAGCGTGCTGCTCTCTGATGGATCTTTTCTACTTCCTCTATCAACCCCACCTGGTACGAATCCCACCCCAGTGAGCAGTATTCTACCTGTGGGCGAACAAGTCTACTGTAACCTACTTCCTTTGGTTTCAGACTGCACTTCCTTAGGATAATTCCAATGAATCTTAAGTCTGGCATCTGCTTTACCGACATTTGATTTTATGTGGTCGTTCCACTTTAAATCACTCCTAATGCCTACTTCCAGATTATTTATGGAATAAACTACTGCCAGTTGCTACCCTGCTATAGTGTAGCTAAATGATACAGGAGCTTTCTCTCTATGTATTCGCGGCACATTACACTTGTCTACATTGACATTCAATTGCCATTCGGTGCACAATGTGTCAATTCGATACAGATGCTCATGCAATTCAATACAATTTTCTATTGTTTCAACCTCTCTATACATTTCAGCATCATCCGCAAAAAGCCTCAGTGTACTTCTGATGTTATCTGCACAGTCATTTATATATATCGTGAACAGCAATGGTCCCACAACACTCCCGTGTGGCACACCTGACATCACTCTTACTCCTGAAGGCTTCTTTCCATTGAGAATGACATGCTGCATTCTGTTGTCTAGGAACTCCTCAATCTAATCACAGAATTGTCCTGATAGTACGTATGCCCTTACTTTGTTCATTAAACATCTGTGGGAAAGTGTAGCAAACACCTAGCAGAAGTCAAGACACACAGCACCTATCTGAGAACCCATGTCTATAGCTCTCTGAGTTTTGTGGATAAATAGCGGGAGCTGGGTTTAGCACAATTGCCTTTTCCGAAACCCATGCTGATTCCTACACAGCAGATTCCTAGTCTCCAAAAATGTCATTATACTCTAACATAATACATGCTCCAAAGTTCTACAACTGACTGATGTTAGACATGTAGCCCTATAGTTCCGCACTTCTGTTCAACATTCCTTCTTTAAAAGGGGCATGACCAGCGCCATTTTCAATTCTTTCGGAATACTATGCTCTTCTAGAGACCTACGGTACACCACTGCAAGAAGGGGGGCAAGTACCTTTTGCGCAATCTGTGTAAAAATGAAGTGGTATCCCATCTGGTCCAGTGGCCTTTCCTCTTTTGAACCATTTTAATTGTTTTTCTATCCTTCTGTCAATTATTTCGAAATCTACTATCTTATGATCTGTGCGGCAATCTAGAGAAGAAACTACAGTAAATCTTCCTCTGTGAAACTGCTTTGGAAAAAGTCATTTAGTAATTCAGCCTTTAGAGTGTCATCCTCTGTTTCAATGCCATTTTCATCACAGAGTGTCTGGACAGTTTGCTTTGAGCCACCTACCACTTTAACATAAGACCAAAATGTCTTCGGATTTTCAGCCAAGTCAGTACATACAACTATACTTTCGAATTCGTTGAACGCCTCTTGCATAGCCCTCCTCACACTACAATTAGCTTCATTTAATTTTTGTTTGTCTAGAAGGCTTCTGCGATGTTTGCGTTTGTAGTGACTTTCCGTAGCAGTTTTCTAATACTGTTCTTGTACCATGGAAAATTAAAATCTCCTCCCAAAACTATGACATACACTATTAGAATATCGAGTGGTAGATAACAAGTATGCAAGTGGTCCATTGAGCCCTCTTACAAGTATTTGAACATGATATCCATAGTTCCCATGTAGATGTAGAAAATGTTTTCAAATAATATGTTTCTCAGAATTGCTCACTTTCTGAAATATCTCGGTTGAAAACACTACTGAAAATTCTTGTTAGACTTTCCACATCCTGCAGTATTTCCAGTGTGTCTCTAAATCAACATCTACATACTAAATACAAATTACAAAGGGATTACCATCAGAATATTCTTTTAATCATATCCACATCTCCATATGTGGGATTTCATTTCAGATACCGCAATTATTCATCACATGGTACTCCCCATGAGGCACATACTATAATGAACGCTAGTGAATATGGACTTAAAGAATGTCATCATGCAGTGCAACCCACTTACCTTTCAACAGGTAATGCTGTCAGTAATTACCTAGCAGACATGACAGAAGATCACACCACCTGCAGAACAATTTTATGTTAGTGATGTCCTTCAAATTATTGTCATGTGATCATCTGGATCAAATTGTCTTCCGTATACTACATTTCAGCATTCCACTAGGCATAAAGTGTCAAATGAAATGAAGGAATACTGCAGGCAGATGACAATTTGATCAAAATGATGACTTGGGAATAATTACATCGGCCAATACACTGAGAGAGCTTACATAGGCGCGAGAGATAAATTTGGAACTAAAATTAGCAGTTTTAACTACATACTGGAAACCATAAGATATTCCACATGAGTACTAAGAACAAACCCTTATAGCTTAACTTACTACATAAACCTTTTAAATATGAACTAACTCACTAGCACTTTTTCTTGGATATGATTTAAATTGAAAAGAACACATAGTTAATACTCATGGCAAGGTGAACTAAATACTCAATGTGAATACCTATGAGAACATATATTGTTGATAGCCTGCCTCTATAAAGAACCATGATCCTCATAGCAAAATCAGCAAATAAGGCATTAATTTTTAATATCTGGGTTTCCTTCTACATCCACATCTACAACTACATTCACACTCTGCAAGCCCCCAATGGTGTGTGTTGAACGGTACCCTGAGTACCACTATGGGTTCTCCCTCCTATTCCAATCACATATTGTTCGCGGAACGAAAGATTTTCGATATGCCTCTGTGTGGGCTCTAATCTCTCTGATTTTAGATCGATGATCTCGTCGCGAGATATACGTGGCTGGGAACAATATACTGCAAGACTCTTCGGTAAAGGTATGTTCTCAAAATTTTTACAAAAGCCTAAACCGAGCGACAGAATCATCCACTGAAGTTTATCGATCATCTCCATAACATTTCCAGGATTACCAAATGATCCTGTAATGAAGCGTGCTGCTCTCTGATGGATCTTTTCTACTTCCTCTATCAACCCCACCTGGTACGAATCCCACCCCAGTGAGCAGTATTCTACCTGTGGGCGAACAAGTCTACTGTAACCTACTTCCTTTGGTTTCAGACTGCACTTCCTTAGGATAATTCCAATGAATCTTAAGTCTGGCATCTGCTTTACCGACATTTGATTTTATGTGGTCGTTCCACTTTAAATCACTCCTAATGCCTACTTCCAGATTATTTATGGAATAAACTACTGCCAGTTGCTACCCTGCTATAGTGTAGCTAAATGATACAGGAGCTTTCTCTCTATGTATTCGCGGCACATTACACTTGTCTACATTGACATTCAATTGCCATTCGGTGCACAATGTGTCAATTGGATACAGATGCTCATGCAATTCAATACAATTTTCTATTGTTTCAACCTCTCTATACACTTCAGCATCATCCGCAAAAAGCCTCAGTGTACTTCTGATGTTATCTGCACAGTCATTTATATATATCGTGAACAGCAATGGTCCCACAACACTCCCGTGTGGCACACCTGACATCACTCTTACTCCTGAAGGCTTCTTTCCATTGAGAATGACATGCTGCATTCTGTTGTCTAGGAACTCCTCAATCTAATCACAGAATTGTCCTGATAGTACGTATGCCCTTACTTTGTTCATTAAACATCTGTGGGAAAGTGTAGCAAACACCTAGCAGAAGTCAAGACACACAGCACCTATCTGAGAACCCATGTCTATAGCTCTCTGAGTTTTGTGGATAAATAGCGGGAGCTGGGTTTAACACAATTGCCTTTTCCGAAACCCATGCTGATTCCTACACAGCAGATTCCTAGTCTCCAAAAATGTCATTATACTCTAACATAATACATGCTCCAAAGTTCTACAACTGACTGATGTTAGACATGTAGCCCTATAGTTCCGCACTTCTGTTCAACATTCCTTCTTTAAAAGGGGCATGACCAGCGCCATTTTCAATTCTTTCGGAATACTATGCTCTTCTAGAGACCTACGGTACACCACTGCAAGAAGGGGGGCAAGTACCTTTTGCGCAATCTGTGTAAAAATGAAGTGGTATCCCATCTGGTCCAGTGGCCTTTCCTCTTTTGAACCATTTTAATTGTTTTTCTATCCTTCTGTCAATTATTTCGAAATCTACTATCTTATGATCTGTGCGGCAATCTAGAGAAGAAACTACAGTAAATCTTCCTCTGTGAAACTGCTTTGGAAAAAGTCATTTAGTAATTCAGCCTTTAGAGTGTCATCCTCTGTTTCAATGCCATTTTCATCACAGAGTGTCTGGACAGTTTGCTTTGAGCCACCTACCACTTTAACATAAGACCAAAATGTCTTCGGATTTTCAGCCAAGTCAGTACATACAACTATACTTTCGAATTCGTTGAACGCCTCTTGCATAGCCCTCCTCACACTACAATTAGCTTCATTTAATTTTTGTTTGTCTAGAAGGCTTCTGCGATGTTTGCGTTTGTAGTGACTTTCCGTAGCAGTTTTCTAATACTGTTCTTGTACCATGGAAAATTAAAATCTCCTCCCAAAACTATGACATACACTATTAGAATATCGAGTGGTAGATAACAAGTATGCAAGTGGTCCATTGAGCCCTCTTACAAGTATTTGAACATGATATCCATAGTTCCCATGTAGATGTAGAAAATGTTTTCAAATAATATGTTTCTCAGAATTGCTCACTTTCTGAAATATCTCGGTTGAAAACACTACTGAAAATTCTTGTTAGACTTTCCACATCCTGCAGTATTTCCAGTGTGTCTCTAAATCAACATCTACATACTAAATACAAATTACAAAGGGATTACCATCAGAATATTCTTTTAATCATATCCACATCTCCATACATGGGATTTCATTTCAGATACCGCAATTATTCATCACATGGTACTCCCCATGAGGCACATACTATAATGAACGCTAGTGAATATGGACTTAAAGAATGTCATCATGCAGTGCAACCCACTTACCTTTCAACAGGTAATGCTGTCAGTAATTACCTAGCAGACATGACAGAAGATCACACCACCTGCAGAACAATTTTATGTTAGTGATGTCCTTCAAATTATTGTCATGTGTTCATCTGGATCAAATTGTCTTCCGTATACTACATTTCAGCATTCCACTAGGCATAAAGTGTCAAATGAAATGAAGGAATACTGCAGGCAGATGACAATTTGATCAAAATGATGACTTGGGAATAATTACATCGGCCAATACACTGAGAGAGCTTGCATAGGCGCGAGAAATAAATTTGGAACTAAAATTAGCAGTTTTAACTACATACTGGAAACCATAAGATAGTCCACATGAGTACTAAAAACAAACCCTTATAGCTTAACGTACTACATAAACCTTTTAAATATGAACTAACTCACTAGCAATTTTTCTTGGATATGATTTAAATTGAAAAGAACACATAGTTAATACTCATGGCAAGGTGAACTAAATACTCAATGTGAATACCTATGAGAACATATATTGTTGATAGCCTGCCTCTATAAAGAACCATGATACTCATAGCAAAATCAGCAAATAAGGCATTAATTTTTAATATCTGGGTTTCCTTCTACATCCACATCTACAACTACATTCACACTCTGCAAGCCCCCAATGGTGTGTGTTGAACGGTACCCTGAGTACCACTATGGGTTCTCCCTCCTATTCCAATCACATATTGTTCGCGGAACGAAAGATTTTCGATATGCCTCTGTGTGGGCTCTAATCTCTCTGATTTTAGATCGATGATCTCGTCGCTAGATATACGTGGCAGGGAACAATATACTGCAAGACTCTTCGGTAAAGGTATGTTCTCAAAATTTTTACAAAAGCCTAAACTGAGCGACAGAATCATCCACTGAAGTTTATCGATCATCTCCGTAACATTTCCAGGATTACCAAATGATCCTGTAATGAAGCATGCTGCTCTCTGATGGATCTTTTCTACTTCCTCTATCAACCCCACCTGGTACGAATCCCACCCCAGTGAGCAGTATTCTACCTGTGGGCGAACAAGTCTACTGTAACCTACTTCCTTTGGTTTCAGATTGCACTTCCTTAGGATAATTCCAATGAATCTTAAGTCTGGCATCTGCTTTACCGACATTTGATTTTATGTGGTCGTTCCACTTTAAATCACTCCTAATGCCTACTTCCAGATTATTTATGGAATAAACTACTGCCAGTTGCTACCCTGCTATAGTGTAGCTAAATGATACAGGAGCTTTCTCTCTATGTATTCGCGTCACATTACACTTGTCTACATTGACATTCAATTGCCATTCGGTGCACAATGTGTCAATTGGATACAGATGCTCATGCAATTCAATACAATTTTCTATTGTTTCAACCTCTCTATACACTTCAGCATCATCCGCAAAAAGCCTCAGTGTACTTCTGATGTTATCTGCACAGTCATTTATATATATCGTGAACAGCAATGGTCCCACAACACTCCCGTGTGGCACACCTGACATCACTCTTACTCCTGAAGGCTTCTTTCCATTGAGAATGACATGCTGCATTCTGTTGTCTAGGAACTCCTCAATCTAATCACAGAATTGTCCTGATAGTACGTATGCCCTTACTTTGTTCATTAAACATCTGTGGGAAAGTGTAGCAAACACCTAGCAGAAGTCAAGACACACAGCACCTATCTGAGAACCCATGTCTATAGCTCTCTGAGTTTTGTGGATAAATAGCGGGAGCTGGGTTTAACACAATTGCCTTTTCCGAAACCCATGCTGATTCCTACACAGCAGATTCCTAGTCTCCAAAAATGTCATTATACTCTAACATAATACATGCTCCAAAGTTCTACAACTGACTGATGTTAGACATGTAGCCCTATAGTTCCGCACTTCTGTTCAACATTCTTTCTTTAAAAGGGGCATGACCAGCGCCATTTTCAGTTCTTTCGGAATACTATGCTCTTCTAGAGACCTACGGTACACCACTGCAAGAAGGGGGGCAAGTACCTTTTGCGCAATCTGTGTAAAAATGAAGTTGTATCCCATCTGGTCCAGTGGCCTTTCCTCTTTTGAACCATTTTAATTGTTTTTCTATCCTTCTGTCAATTATTTCGAAATCTACTATCTTATGATCTGTGCGGCAATCTAGAGAAGAAACTACAGTAAACCTTCCTCTGTGAAACTGCTTTGGAAAAAGTTATTTAGAAATTCAGCCTTTAGGGTGTCATCCTCTGTTTCAATGTCATTTTCATCACAGAGTGTCTGGACATTTTGCTTTGAGCCACCTACCACTTTAACATAAGACCAAAATGTCTTCGGATTTTCAGCCAAGTCAGTACATACAACTATACTTTCGAATTCGTTGAACGCCTCTTGCATAGCCCTCCTCACACTACAATTAGCTTCATTTAATTTTTGTTTGTCTAGAAGGCTTCTGCGATGTTTGCGTTTGTAGTGACTTTCCGTAGCAGTTTTCTAATACTGTTCTTGTACCATGGAAAATTAAAATCTCCTCCCAAAACTATGACATACACTATTAGAATACCGAGTGGTAGATAACAAGTATGCAAGTGGTCCATTGAGCCCTCTTACAAGTATTTGAACATGATATCCATAGTTCCCATGTAGATGTAGAAAATGTTTTCAAATAATATGTTTCTCAGAATTGCTCACTTTCTGAAATATCTCGGTTGAAAACACTACTGAAAATTCTTGTTAGACTTTCCACATCCTGCAGTATTTCCAGTGTGTCTCTAAATCAACATCTACATACTAAATACAAATTACAAAGGGATTACCATCAGAATATTCTTTTAATCATATCCACATCTCCATATGTGGGATTTCATTTCAGATACCGCAATTATTCATCACATGGTACTCCCCATGAGGCACATACTATAATGAACACTAGTGAATATGGACTTAAAGAATGTCATCATGCAGTGCAACCCACTTACCTTTCAACAGGTAATGCTGTCAGTAATTACCTAGCAGACATGACAGAAGATCACACCACCTGCAGAACAATTTTATGTTAGTGATGTCCTTCAAATTATTGTCATGTGTTCATCTGGATCAAATTGTCTTCCGTATACTACATTTCAGCATTCCACTAGGCATAAACTGTCAAATGAAATGAAGGAATACTGCAGGCAGATGACAATTTGATCAAAATGATGACAATTTGATCAAAATGATGACTTGGGAATAATTACATCGGCCAATACACTGAGAGAGCTTGCATAGGCGCGAGAGATAAATTTGGAACTAAAATTAGCAGTTTTAACTACATACTGGAAACCATAAGATATTCCACATGAGTACTAAAAACAAACCCTTATAGCTTAACTTACTACATAAACCTTTTAAATATGAACTAACTCACTAGCAATTTTTCTTGGATATGATTTAAATTGAAAAGAACACATAGTTAATACTCATGGCAAGGTGAACTAAATACTCAATGTGAATACCTATGAGAACATATATTGTTGATAGCCTGCCTCTATAAAGAACCATGATCCTCATAGCAAAATCAGCAAATAAGGCATTAATTTTTAATATCTGGGTTTCCTTCTACATCCACATCTACAACTACATTCACACTCTGCAAGCCCCCAATGGTGTGTGTTGAACGGTACCCTGAGTACCACTATGGGTTCTCCCTCCTATTCCAATCACATATTGTTCGCGGAACGAAAGATTTTCGATATGCCTCTGTGTGGGCTCTAATCTCTCTGATTTTAGATCGATGATCTCGTCGCTAGATATACGTGGCAGGGAACAATATACTGCAAGACTCTTCGGTAAAGGTATGTTCTCAAAATTTTTACAAAAGCCTAAACCGAGCGACAGAATCATCCACTGAAGTTTATCGATCATCTCCGTAACATTTCCAGGATTACCAAATGATCCTGTAATGAAGCGTGCTGCTCTTTGATGGATCTTTTCTACTTCCTCTATCAAACCACCTGTTACGAATCCCACCCCAGTGAGCAGTATTCTACCTGTGGGCGAACAAGTCTACTGTAACCTACTTCCTTTGGATTCAGACTGCACTTCCTTAGGATAATTCCAATGAATCTTAAGTCTGGCATCTGCTTTACCGACATGTGATTTTATGTGGTCGTTCCACTTTAAATCACTCCTAATGCCTACTTCCAGATTATTTATGGAATAAACTACTGCCAGTTGCTACCCTGCTATAGTGTAGCTAAATGATACAGGAGCTTTCTCTCTATGTATTCGCGGCACATTACACTTGTCTACATTGACATTCAATTGCCATTCGGTGCACAATGTGTCAATTGGATACAGATGCTCATGCAATTCAATACAATTTTCTATTGTTTCAACCTCTCTATACACTTCAGCATCATCCGCAAAAAGCCTCAGTGAACTTCTGATGTTATCTGCACAGTCATTTATATATATCGTGAACAGCAATGGTCCCACAACACTCCCGTGTGGCACACCTGACATCACTCTTACTCCTGAAGGCTTCTTTCCATTGAGAATGACATGCTGCATTCTGTTGTCTAGGAACTCCTCAATCTAATCACAGAATTGTCCTGATAGTACGTATGCCCTTACTTTGTTCATTAAACATCTGTGGGAAAGTGTAGCAAACACCTAGCAGAAGTCAAGACACACAGCACATATCTGAGAACCCATGTCTATAGCTCTCTGAGTTTTGTGGATAAATAGCGGGAGCTGGGTTTAACACAATTGCCTTTTCCGAAACCCATGCTGATTCCTACACAGCAGATTCCTAGTCTCCAAAAATGTCAGTATACTCTAACATAATACATGCTCCAAAGTTCTACAACTGACTGATGTTAGACATGTAGCCCTATAGTTCCGCACTTCTGTTCAACATTCCTTCTTTAAAAGGGGCATGACCAGCGCCATTTTCAATTCTTTCGGAATACTATGCTCTTCTAGAGACCTACGGTACACCACTGCAAGAAGGGGGGCAAGTACCTTTTGCGCAATCTGTGTAAAAATGAAGTGGTATCCCATCTGGTCCAGTGGCCTTTCCTCTTTTGAACCATTTTAATTGTTTTTCTATCCTTCTGTCAATTATTTCGAAATCTACTATCTTATGATCTGTGCGGCAATCTAGAGAAGAAACTATAGTGAAATCTTCCTCTGTGAAACTGCTTTGGAAAAAGTCATTTAGTAATTCAGCCTTTAGAGTGTCATCCTCTGTTTCAATGCCATTTTCATCACAGAGTGTCTGGACATTTTGCTTTGACCCACCTACCACTTTAACATACGACCAAAATTTCTTCGGATTTTCAGCCAAGTCAGTACATAGAACTATACTTTCGAATTCGTTGAACGCCTCTCACATAGCCCTCCTCACGCTACAATTAGCTTTATTTAATTTTTGTTTGTCTAGAACGCTTCTGCTATGTTTGTGTTTGGTACTCCCCATGAGGCACATAGTATAATGAATGCTAGTGAATTTGGTATTATCATCGGAATATATTTATAATCATATCCTACAAATCCATGTATGGGACATCATTTGAGATACTGGACTAATTCATCACATGGTACTCCCCATGAGGCACATACTGTAATGAACTCTTGGCTATATGGACTTGGTAAATGTCATCATGCTGTGCAGCCCACTTACCTGTCAACAGGTTACGCTGTCAGTAATTAGCTAGTAGACATGACAGAAGATCACACCACCTGCAGAATAATTTTATATCACAGATCACCTTCAAATTATTATTGTGTGTTTTGTTGGATAAAACAGCCTTCCACACACTACATTTCAGCATTCCGCTTGGCATAAGTGTCAAATGGAATGGCATATGACAATTTGTCACAGATAAATGCTTGATAATAATTACATCTGCTAATACATCAAGCCTTTTTAAATAGGCACAAGAGATATATTTGAGGCAATAATTTTCATTTTGAACTATATAATGGAAAATGTAAGATATTGTTGTTGTTATGGTCTTCAGTCCGGAGACTGGTTTGATGCAGCTCTCCACCCTACTCTATCCTGAGCAAGCCTTTTCATCTCCTCATAAGAACGGCAACCCACATCCACTTGAATCTGCTTACTATACGCGTCTCTTGGTCTCCCTCTTGGTTACCCCACACACTTCCCTCCAATGCTAAATTTACAATTC
This sequence comes from Locusta migratoria, assembly GCA_026315105.1. Classification (NCBI taxonomy): domain Eukaryota; kingdom Metazoa; phylum Arthropoda; class Insecta; order Orthoptera; family Acrididae; genus Locusta; species Locusta migratoria. The sequence goes on from CM048755.1 coordinate 409,401,411, forward strand.
CTCGATGTCTAAGAATGTGTCCTACCAAGCGATCCCTCCTTTTAGCCAGGGTATGCAAAAAATTCCTTTTCTCACCAATTCTGTTCAGTACTTCTTCATTGCTTATGCGATCTACCCACCTAATCTTCAGCATTCTTCTGTAGCACCACATTTCAAAAGCCTCTATTCTCTTCCTGTCCGCACTGCTTATCGTCCATGTTTCACTCCGTACAAGGCAACACTCCACACAAATGCCTTCAGAAAAGACTTCCTTACACTTAAATTAATGTTCGATGTTAGCAAATTTTTCTTTTTCAAAAATGCTTTTCTTCCCATTCTGCATTTTATATCCTCTGTACTGCGACCATCACATGTTATTTTACTACCCAAGTAACAAAACTCATCTACCACCTTCATTGTTTCGTTACCTAATCTAATTCCTTCAGCATCGCCCGATTTTCTAAGACCGCATTCCATTATTTTTGTTTTGCTCTTGTTAATGTTCATTTTATACGCTCTCTTCAACACACTTTCCATTCCATTCAACTGCTCTTCCAGGTCCTTTGCTGTCTCTGACAGAATTACAATGTCATCAGCAAAACGCAATGTTTTTATTTCTTCCCCCTGAACTTTAATCCCTATTCCAAATTTTTCCTTGCTTTCCTTCACCGCCTGCTCGATGTACAAATTGAATAATATCAGAGAAAGGCTACAACTCTGTCTTACTCTCTTCCCAACTAATGCTTCCCTTTCATGCCCTTGTAAGATATTACACGAGTAGTAAAAACAATTCCTTACACTTTAACTTACTAGTTACATCTGCCGTATGAGATATGACTAAAAGTTGAAAGAAAACATAGTTAGTACTGATGAGAAGGTGAACTAAATGTTGTATTTGATTATCGTCCTCACTTTCAGTATTGCTGGGCAGTATGATATCCTTATCAGAATGGACTAACAGAAGACATTAACAGAATAAACTGAAGGGCAGCTTTCTTTGAACTTTTTATAATCAATGGATAGAGTGTCTCTAGTGTTAGAAATCATTAAAATGAAAGTGATACATGTTTGTGATATAACCTATTTAAAAACATTCTTCCAACAACTTGGAACATCATTTGATTAGTTCTTATGTAGATGTTGAAACAGTTATAAATAATCTGTTTCTAAGGAATATAGTTATGTTAAATGTCACAGTTGGAAACACTACTTAAACTTGTTGCTATGTTTTCCACAATCACTAGTATTTCCCATGTTGAAACTAAATACAAAATGCCAAGGGATTACCACCAGAATATTTTTATAATCATATTATGTGACTCCATATATGGGATTCACAATCAGATTTCTTTACACGTCATCACACTGGAATCCATTTTAGGCATGTACTATACTGAACTACAGTCAGTACAATATGCCACTGGATTACCATAAGAATATAGGTATCATCATATCATGTATCTCCATATATGGGATTTCACATATGATTCCTTTGAAGTCATCACGTGGTACTTCCTGTTAGGCATATTGGACCTAGTTATCATGGACTTTGAAACTGTCATTGTGCTGACCCTCCAATTAGTTTACTTGTGATACGGCTGAATAGCCATGCACACTAAGGGCACACTCCTGTGGTATGAGCAACCCTTCACTGTCCTTAGCATAAGTTACTTTAAACTAATGTAAATAGTTTGATGATAAGCGTAGTTGAGTTCCTTAAAAAAATTAATCAATTATATGTGAATTAACTACCTAGGAATTATTATTAGAAAAAGCTTAAACCGAAAAGAACACATGGTAAATACTGATGGCAAGGTGAACTAAGAACTCAATGTGAACATATTTTGTTGGCAACCTGCCTACATAATGAGACATGGGCCTCATAATGAAATCTGCAAATAGGCATCAGTCCCATACAGTATTAGAATATCAAATGTTAGATAGCAAGTATGCAAGAGGTGCATTGAGCCTCTGACAAGCATTGTACATGATTTCCACAGCTCCCATATAGATGTATAAACTTTTTACAAATAATATGTAATAAAATGCATCTTTAACCATCAATGTTTTATTAAATCATTAAAATCAATTTTTTTCGGACCACTACACTCTTCATAGATAGATTAGTTGAAGGCATTAAATAAAATAAGTCTGGCTGAAAATAGCAGGAATCACTTTCACCAAAATTACTGAAGTTAATCCTGCACATACTATAATAAACCTTAGTCAATATGGACTTGGATAATATTATCATGCTGAGCAGCCCACTTATCTATCAGGAGGGAATGCTGACAGTAATCACCTCGTAGACGCAACAGAAGATCACATCACCTACAGAACAATTTTATATCTGAGATCTCCTTCAAATTATCGTCGTGTGTTCAACTGGATCAAACTGTCTTCTATACACTACATTTGAGCATTCCACTTGGCTCGAAGTATGAAATGGACTGTAGTAATAGTGTATACAGATAACAATTTGTTCCAAATGAAAACTTGATACTAATTACATCTGCTAATACATAGAGAAGGTTTACATAGGCACAACACGTATAGTTGGAGAAAAAACTAGCTGTTGGAACTAAATAATGGAAATCATAAGATAATACACATGAGTACTAAAAATCTATTGTTTTAGTTTAACTTACTAGATAAATCTTTCAAATGTGAAACAAGTAGCTAGCAATTATTATTAGTTATGATTTAAATTGGAAATAACACATAGTTAATACTGATGGGAAGGTGAACCAATTACTCAATGTGAACTCCAATGTGAACAATTTTGTTGGCAACCTGGCAACCTAATAAGACTTGAGCCTCATAACAAAACCATCAAATAAGGAATTAATTGCAAATATCTATGTGTTCTTCCATTCCATACACTATTAGAATATCGAGGGTTAATTAAAAAGTACGCATGTTTGTTCAATGAGCCCTCTGGCAAGCATTTGAACATGATTTTTACAGTTACCATGTAGATGCACCAACTGTTTTCAAATAATATGTTTCTAAGAATTATATTTTTGTGAAGCATCACTGTTCTAAACACTACTGTGAATAAACCTCTACATACTAAATATAAATTACAAAGGGATTACCATCAGAATATATTTATAATCATATCCTACATCTCAATACATTGGACTTCATTTCAGATACCGCATTAAGTGATCACATGGTAATCCTCGTGAGGCACATACTATAAAGATACCTAGCCAATACCGACTTGGAATATGTCATCATTCTGAGCAGCCCACTTACCTTTCAACAGGTAATCCTGTCCTAATTGCCTAATAGACATGACAGAAGATCACACGACCTGCAGAATAATTTTATATCACAGATCACCTTCAAATTATTGTAGTGTGTTTAGCTGGATAAAACTGCCTTCCACACACTACATTTCAGCATTCCGCTTGGCATAAAGTGTCAAATGGAATGGCATATGACAATTTGTCCCAGATAAATACTTGATAATAATTACAGCTGCTAATACTTCAAGCCTTTTCAAATAGGCACAAGAGATATATTTGAGGCAATAATTTTCATTTTGAACTATATAATGGAAAATGTAAGATATTACACATGAGTACTAAAAACAATTCCGTACACCTTAACTTACTAGATAAATCTGTCCTTGTATTGTTGGGCAGTATGATATCCTTATCAGAATGGACTGACAGAAGACATTAACAGAGTAAACTGAAGGGCAGCTTTCTTTGAACTTTTTATATTCAATGGATAGAGTGTCTCCGAAACGATATACATCTTGTGTTGGAAATCATTAAAAGGAAAGTGATACATGTTTGTGGTATAACCTATTTAAAAACTTTCTGCCAACAACTTGGAACATCATTTGATTTGTTCTTATGTAGATGTTGAAACAGTTATAAATAATCTGTTTCTAAGGAATATAGTTATGTTAAATGTCACAGTTGGAAACACTACTTAAACTTGTTGCTGTGTTTTCCACAATCACTAGTATTTCCCATGTTGAAACTAATTACAAAATGCCAAGGGATTACCACCAGAATATTTTTATAATCATATTATGTGACTCCATATATGGGATTCACAATCAGATTTCTTTACACGTCATCACACTGGAATCCATTTTAGGCATGTACTATACTGAACTACAGTCAGTACAATATGCCACTGGATTACCATAAGAATATAGGTATCATCATATTATGTATCTCCATATATGGGATTTCACATATGATTCCTTTGAAGTCATCACGTGGTACTTCCTGTTAGGCATATTGGACCTAGTTATCATGGACTTTGAAACTGTCATTGTGCTGATCCTCCAATTAGTTTACTTGTGATACGGCTGAATAGCCATGCACACTAAGGGCACACTCCTATCGTATGAGCGACCCTTCACTGTCCTTAGCATAAGTTACTTTAAACTAATGTAAATAGTTTGATGATCAGCGTAGTTGAGTTCCTTAAAAAAAATTAATCAATTATATGTGAATTAACTACCTAGGAATTATTATTAGAAAAAGCTTAAACCGAAAAGAACACATGGTAAATACTGATGGCAAGTTGAACTAAGAACTCAATGTGAACATATTTTGTTGGCAACCTGCCTACATAATGAGACATGGGCCTCATAATGAAATCTGCAAATAGGCATCAGTCCCATACAGTATTAGAATATCAAATGTTAGATAGCAAGTATGCAAGAGGTGCATTGAGCCTCTGACAAGCATTGTACATGATTTCCACAGCTCCCATATAGATGTATAAACTTTTTACAAATAATATGTAATAAAATGCATCTTTAACCATCAATGTTTTATTAAATCATTAAAATCAATTTTTTTTTCGGACCACTACACTCTTCACAGATAGGAAGGTATTAAAACAGGTTAGTTAAAGTCATTAAATAAAATAAATCTATCTGAAAATAGCAGGAGTCACATTCACTAAAATTACTGAAGTTACTGCTGCACATACTATAATAAACCTGAGTCAATATGGACTTGGATAATATTATCATGCTGAGCAGCCCACTTATCTATCAGGAGGGAATGCTGTCAGTAATCACCTCGTAGATGCAACAGAAGACCACATCACCTACAGAACAATTTTATATCTGAGATCACCTTCAAATTATTGTCGTGTGTTCAACTGGATCAAACTGTCTTCCATACACTACATTTGAGCATTCCACTTGGCTCGAAGTATGAAATGGACTGTAGTAATAGTGTATACAGATAACAATTTGTTCCAGAGAAAACTTGATACTAATTACATCTGCTAATACATACAGAAAGTTTACATAGGCACAACACATATAGTTGGAGAAAAAACTAGCTGTTGGAACTAAATAATGGAAATCATAAGATAATACACATGAGTACTAAAAATCTATTGTTTTAGTTTAACTTACTAGATAAATCTTTCAAATGTGAAACAAGTAGCTAGCAATTATTATTAGTTATGATTTAAATTGGAAATAACACATAGTTAATACTGATGGGAAGGTGAACCAATTACTCAATGTGAACTCCAATGTGAACAATTTTGTTGGCAACCTGGCAACCTAATAAGACTTGAGCCTCATAACAAAACCATCAAATAAGGGATTAATTGCAAATATCTATGTGTTCTTCCATTCCATACACTATTAGAATATCGAGGGTTAATTAAAAAGTACGCATGTTTGTTCAATGAGCCCTCTGGCAAGCATTTGAACATGGTTTTTACAGTTACCATGTAGATGCACCAACTGTTTTCAAATAATATGTTTCTAAGAATTATATTTTTTGTGAAGCATCACTGTTCTAAACACTACTGTGAATAAACCTCTACATACTAAATATAAATTACAAAGGGATTACCATCAGAATATATTTATAATCATATCCTACATCTCAATAAATTGGACTTCATTTCAGATACCGCATTAAGTGATCACATGGTAATCCTCATGAGGCACATACTATAAAGATACCTAGCCAATACCGACTTGGAATATGTCATCATTCTGAGCAGCCCACTTACCTTTCAACAGGTAAATCTGTCCTAATTGCCTAGTAGACATGACAGAAGATCACACCACCTGCAGAATAATTTTATATCACAGATCACCTTCAAATTATTGTAGTGTGTTTAGCTGGATAAAACTGCCTTCCACACACTACATTTCAGCATTCCGCTTGGCATAAAGTGTCAAATGGAGTGGCATATGACAATTTGTCCCAGATAAATACTTGATAATAATTACATCTGCTAATACTTCAAGCCTTTTCAAATAGGCACAAGAGATATATTTGAGGCAATAATTTTCATTTTGAACTATATAATGGAAAATGTAAGATATTACACATGAGTACTAAAAACAATTCTGTACACCTTAACTTACTAGATAAATCTGTCCTTGTATTGTTGGGCAGTATGATATCTTTATCAGAATGGACTGACAGAAGACATTAACAGAGTAAACTGAAGGGCAGCTTTCTTTGAACTTTTTATATTCAATGGATAGAGTGTCTCAGAAACGATATACATCTTGTGTTGGAAATCATTAAAAGGAAAGTGATACATGTTTGTGGTATAACCTATTTAAAAACTTTCTGCCAACAACTTGGAACATCATTTGATTTGTTCTTATGTAGATGTTGAAACAGTTATAAATAATCTGTTTCTAAGGAATATAGTTATGTTAAATGTCACAATTGGAAACACTACTTAAACTTGTTGTTATGTTTTCCACAATCACTAGTATTTTCCATGTGTGAAACTAAGTACAAAATGCCAATGGATTACCACCAGAATATTTTTATAATCATATTATGTGACTCCATATATGGGATTCACAATCAGATTTCTTTACACGTCATCACACTGGAATCCATTTTAGGCATGTACTATACTGAACTACAGTCAGTACAATATGCCACTGAATTACCATAAGAATATAGGTATCATCATATCATGTATCTCCATATATGGTATTTCACATATGATTCCTTTGAAGTCATCATGTGGTACTTCCTGTTAGGCATATTGGACCTAGTCATCATGGACTTTGAAACTGTCATTGTGCTGATCCTCCAATTAGTTTACTTGTGATACGGCTGAATAGCCATGCACACTAAGGGCACACTCCTGTGGTATGAGCGACCCTTCACTGTCCTTAGCATAAGTTACTTTAAACTAATGTAAATAGTTTGATGATCAGCGTAGTTGAGTTCCTTAAAAAAAAATTAATCAATTATATGTGAATTAACTACCTAGGAATTATTATTAGAAAAAGCTTAAACCGAAAAGAACACATGGTAAATACTGATGGCAAGGTGAACTAAGAACTCAATGTGAACATATTTTGTTGGCAACCTGCCTACATAATGAGACATGGGCCTCATAATGAAATCTGCAAATAGGCATCAGTCCCATACAGTATTAGAATATCAAATGTTAGATAGCAAGTATGCAAGAGGTGCATTGAGCCTCTGACAAGCATTGTACGTGATTTCCACAGCTCCCATATAGATGTATAAACTTTTTACAAATAATATGTAATAAAATGCATCTTTAACCATCAATGTTTTATTAAATCATTAAAATCAATTTTTTTTTCGGACCACTACACTCTTCACAGATAGGAAGGTATTAAAACAGGTTAGTTAAAGTCATTAAATAAAATAAATCTATCTGAAAATAGCAGGAGTCACATTCACTAAAATTACTGAAGTTACTGCTGCACATACTATAATAAACCTGAGTCAATATGGACTTGGATAATATTATCATGCTGAGCAGCCCACTTACCTATCAGGAGGGGAATGCTGTCAGTAATCACCTCGTAGATGCAACAGAAGACCACATCACCTACAGAACAATTTTATATCTGAGATCACCTTCTAATTATTGTCATGTGTTCAACTGGATCAAACTGTCTTCCATACACTACATTTGAGCATTCCACTTGGCTCGAAGTATGAAATGGACTGTAGTAATAGTGTATACAGATAACAATTTGTTCCAAATGAAAACTTGATACTAATTACATCTGCTAATACATAGAGAAAGTTTACATAGGCACAACACATATAGTTGGAGAAAAAACTAGCTGTTGGAACTAAATAATGGAAATCATAAGATAATACACATGAGTACTAAAAATCTAATTGTTTTAGTTTAACTTACTAGATAAATCTTTCAAATGTGAAACAAGTAGCTAGCAATTATTATTAGTTATGATTTAAATTGGAAATAACACATAGTTAATACTGATGGGAAGGTGAACCAATTACTCAATGTGAACTCCAATGTGAACATATTTTGTTGGCAACCTGGCAACATAATAAGACTTGAGCCTCATAACAAAACCATCAAATAAGGGATTAATTGCAAATATCTATGTGTTCTTCCATTCCATACACTATTAGAATATCGAGGGTTAATTAAAAAGTACGCATGTTTGTTCAATGAGCCCTCTGGCAAGCATTTGAACATGGTTTTTACAGTTACCATGTAGATGCACCAACTGTTTTCAAATAATATGTTTCTAAGAATTATATTTTTGTGAAGCATCACTGTTCTAAACACTACTGTAAATAAACCTCTACATACTAATTGTAAATTACAAAGGGATTAAAACCAGAATATATTTATAATCATATCCTACATCTCAATACATTGGACTTCATTTCAGATACCACATTAAGTGATCACATGGTAATCCTCGTGAGGCACATACTATAAAGATACCTAGCCAATACCGACTTGGAATACGTCATCATTCTGAGCAGCCCACTTACCTTTCAACAGGTAATGCTCTCGTAATTGCCTAGTAGACATGACAGAAGAACACACCACCTGCAGAACAATTTTATGTCAGAGATCACCTTCAAATCATTGTTGTGTCTTCAGCTGGATCAAACCATTATCCATATCCTATATTTCAGTATTCCATCTGGCAACCATTCACAAATGGTCGAAAGAAATATTGTTTACAGATGACAATTTGTTACGACAGAAGACTCAATAATAATTCCATTTAAAAACATGCCAAGAAAGTTTAAATTATCTCAAGTTTTATCCTTCATTCAAAAATTAGCAGTTTGAACTAAATAATGAAAAGTTTATGTTCTTACACATAATTACTAAAAACAAATTCTTATACCTCAGTTTACTAGATAAATTAGTCAAATTGGGATTTGAATTGGTATCACTGTCTTGATTTGAGGCATATTTTAGGTGAATTTAAGAATTTGATACCAAATTAATGAGCAATATGATGAGCATTGGGCAGTTGTTTATTGGTATCATTATCTTAATTTTAGTTGTAGTATAACTTAACTGACCTATCCAATATTGTCTTTATGATATCGGTCTTATGCAAGGGTGTTGATTGGTATTGTTGTCTTAATTTGAGGTGTATTATAGACATTTGAACTATTTCATCCAATGAATATTATATAGTTTTTTTCTGTTTTCATTTTGCATGTTTTATGTGTTTTTTATTATTTTTTTATGTATTTAGGAATGAACTTTTTTCATTTTTTGCACCATAATACCCGTGGCTATCCTGCTAGTTTAGTTTCATTGTTTTTCCAGCAATTTTTGTGTGTTGATAAGTGTATGACCTGATGTTTTTCTTGATTATTTGCATTGCTATATTGACTACAAGTGGTATACATCATTTCCCTATCTTGATAACATCATCAGACAAAGTTGTGCAACTAGGTATAGATGGGCATGTGCATCAACTTGTGCTATAGATTAGATTAGATTAATACTTGGTCCATAGATCATGAATATAAGATATCACAATGATGTGGAACATGTCAGTATGGATATTTGTTGCTATTGAGGCAAAGTAAATGAATGTAGTGGTAGCTTTCACTGCCATTTTAGTTCCATACACTGATACTGTGAGCTTCTCAAATCTTGGGCCTTTTTTCTTGTTTTTTTATGAAATATCACATACTTCATTTTTAATAAACATATCAAAAGGCAAATAAATTTTTTGATTTGTTTCTTGGAATTTGCCCATCTGGGTGTGTATTCTGAGAAAAACATTTTTGCATTTGACAGTTCAGGTTTATCAGATATCCATTGCAATACCAAAGTGATGCAATAACCCTTCATTTTCAAATAACTCTTGTTATCAACACTTACCTGAACCCTTTCATTTTATTTTGTGACTGTTCATAGAAATTACAACCTTGCCTTTTTATCATTGGTCCTTTAATGGTTACTGTGGTGGAGGATTAAACACTGAAAATGTTTGATATAGCTGTCACGTTCAATTGTTTCGAAACATCACCTCTGTTTTGCTCAAATTGACTGTCTTTAAATTTTATATAAATATTCATTTATCAATAAATTAAAACAAACAACCACAACACATGACAAAAGCAATTAATTAAGTCATTAAAATGGATTTCTTTCAATAAGTGGAGAAACATAAATATAATGGGGAGGTAAGATGCTTCTGCAGTAAACTACAAGATGACTATGTCGTAGGATCATGTAAGTTGATGCATTTTTAACATTTCAGTAGTTTTAAACATCATTTACAACACATTTCAGCCACTGTAATTATTAAAAAACAATATGAATCATCTGAATGGAATTAGTATAGTTATTGTTTATATTTAGATATTTTTGTTATTGCCGCTATATGTATAAATTAAAGTCTACAACAAAACATCACATCATTGAACCCTTTGCTTAAAAACATTTATTGATATATATAATTTACAATGTGTTGAAATTGTGGATAACTGGAAAGAATTTAACCAATTTTGGATATTTCTGAAGACCTCATTGGTGTCCATTCAGTGGCAGTAAAAACTGCACTCAGAGACTGGAAGAGGAATTCAGCAGAAACTAAAAAGTGTGAGCTCCCCAACTTTGTGAGAAGTGTAATATAAGTTAATAAGACAATGTTAAATAGTATAGAAACAAAGCACTGAGTATGCATTTGTTGCACAAAAATGTCTAAATAGCCCAATGTGTCACTATGTGTGATGTGTAAGTGTCACTCCCAAGTTCACTTGTTTTTACCAAAATTCTACTTTTCTCACATCAGATGAATAATGACAAATTTTAAAGGAATTTAAGTGACAGCGTAGAAAAAATTTGCTTTTAGAAAAAAAATGTTATTTAAAATACCTTAGGCACACACTGATGAACGAGGTAGTTGCTTTTAACACAGACTTCGGAAATTTAGTCCCGCGGTGGTGTAGCTGAACAATCTATGGCGCCTCGCTGCGGATCACGCGGTTGCTCGCCGTCAGAGGTTTGAGTCCATCCTGGGGCATGTGTGTGTGTGTGTGCATGTGTGTGTGTGTGTGTGTGTGTGTGTTCTCCTTAGTTTAGTTTACCTTAATTTATGTAGTTTGTGAGCTACAGTCTCATGACCATGCAGTTTGGTCCAATAGATTTACAAACATTTGAACATTTTCAGAAATTTAGTATATTGTGAGTGTGGAAAACACTGTAAATGGATCTCCACCACAGTATAGTTAACTCACTATGTTCTGAAAAAAAAAAGACTGATAAGAATTTCAGTCATCTCAGTTCAGCATGATTCCTGTTGTCTTAGAGGCCATAAACACCATAAACGCTGCATTTACCTGCTTCTGAACGTTCACCTGTGGTGGTTTTCAGTGTTGCATCTGTCATTTCACAACATGTCACACATTTTCTATAGCTGAAAAGTCTGGTGACCTGGTGGCTCCTGGTAAAATGATGATATCCAGTGACACAATGGTGGTATGCATTCGTGCAGCAATGTGTGATTGTGCATTGTGTTGCTGACGAAGGGTGTCTGGGGTGTCATATAGAAAGGGTATGTCTTTGGGATGCCGCATGTCATTCATACAGGCCACACTGATGGCAGTGCACTGGACATGAAACAACTGGGATTTGTGGTTGTATCCATTAACACCCCACACCATAATGCATTGATATGACACTGTATGTTTTGTGCAGTCACTGTGATGATGCTACACATGCTTGCAGAAAACCAAAATAAAGCAACCATTTCTGAACAAACAACAACTGGATTAATACAAAGACACTATCTTATGGCGTTCCTAACCCCTGTGATGTGATTCCATACACCATTGCATCTAGTATATTTCTGAACATACGTCAAAGGAAGGTAGAATGGTAGAAAATGAACGCATGAGGTTTTCCATAGTTAATATAATAATAATGGATGCATCATATTTTATCATGCCAATAATGAACACTTTTTCAAATTCATTGTTTTGACAAAACAGTTCACACAGAAATCTGCGATGTATCCTGCACATCTATTCAAGCCACACTGATATTACCATTGGTTTACAGTGACAATGTGAGTCACTGGCTCATTTTATCAGTATATGGTGTTGCGATGAGATACTGACACTAACCATAAACCCATGGCCTGTTATGTTTCATTTGTGTAGAACATAGTAATGTATATGTACTGTGAACATAAACGTCCCATTTCTATACTTGGCTTACTTATTTGAAATATTAAGCTCCTTTTCCCTTCATAATATGAAGGTTAATTGACTGCACATGCTGTACTTAAAGAAATACTATACATTGTGTCCCATTAGTAAACAAAATGTACCATTATTGACATTTAATGTATTATCACAAACACACTTCAACAAACTATTCTTAGGACCACCAGCAATCTCAAACAACAATGGACACGTGTGATGCTACTTAATTATTCAGTTTGATTGTCTGGTTGGTGCAATTTGGAAAGGAACTAAAATGCAACAGTTGTACAGCAGAGTGTTGGTTAACCGAACGACTTCTTAACCGAACTGTGTACTCACTCCCACATGTTACTCTCCCACCCAACCGTCCATCATCCCCCTCACTCCCAAACCAAGTTTCCCACAGAAGTCGCCACACTGGGCCACTGCTGGCGGAAAATTGCTTCTAATCAGGCCTTCACAAGGCGCTGCTGACCGGCCAAGCCGCCAGTCGCTTTGTTTCAACAATCAGCACGCTTCTGTCGGCTTGGCATTGGCAGCAGAAGTAGCGGCTGTATCAAAGCTGTTCACAGCTGAGAGTTGAGGTGTGCCACTCCACGCAGTTTGAAGGATTGCACGCACCCAAGAAGAGCATCTCACAGTGCAAACAGTCACCTTCTGTTCTCTCTTACGATCACTTGTGTGCTGCTGTGTGAAGAAGTGAAATTGACGATACAAAATGCTTAAACGTAAATGTGTTGACCTTTCTATGAGGGACAAGTGCTAGATTATTAAAAGTTTAGAAGAAGGGAAATCTGCAACCACTTTATCCATAGAGTACAAGGTGGTGAAGTTGACAATTATGGATATAAAAAAACAAATGATGAGCATCGCAAATGTTTTAGCTATGCTTGATTTTACTGATGGATCAACAAGCCATAAAACTATGAAGCTCGCCACTAACACAGATCTAGATGATGCTGTTTACAAGTGGTCGCAAGAGATTGCAAGGAGAACCTATCTCAGGAAATGCTTCAAGTCAAGACATGGCATTCATGAGATTACAATACAGGGAGAAAAACTGTCAGCTGATTCTTCAGCAGCTGTTCTTTAAAAGTCAAACTAAGGGACGTATTAAGGGAAGATGATTATGCTCTGGAAAACGTTTACAATACTGTGAAACTGGACTTAACTGGAAAGCTTTACCAAGAAAAACTCTTGTTTCACATCATGAATTAGCAGCACCTGGTCCTAAAACAAGCAAGGACCATATTACAGCCTTGCGCTTGTGCTAATGCTACTGGAAGTTACCGACTGCCTATGTTCGTAATTGGTAAAAGTAAAAAACTGCATTCTTTCAAGCACGTTAATATGTCAGCCTTGCCTGTTGTGTACACCTCACAAAAGAGTGCCTGGATGGATAGTACGATTTTTATGAAGTGGTTTCTGGATGTTTTCACACCCTCTGTAAAAGCTCATCGGCTAAAGAATTGGAAGAGGGAGAAAACACTACTTCTCCTTGACAATGCACCAACTAATATGTCATGTGATATTTTAAACGAAAAAGATGAGTTCATAAAGGTAATATATCTTCCACCTAATGTAACCTCCTTATTACAGCCCATGGATCAAGGCGTTATTGAGACTTTCAAATGATATTACAGGAAAGAATTGTTAGGAAGAGAAGAGGATGGAGAAGAAAGTCTCTTAAGAATTAATAAGAATATTGACTTGAAAGATGCATCCTACATGATCAGCATGGAATAGTGTAAAGGAAGAGAATTCGAAAAAAGCCGGGATTAAAATTTTAGACACACAAGAAAATTCACAAAGTATGATTGAAATTGACGAACAGAATGGTATGTACAAAATTCTCGGTATGCTAAAAGAAATAGATTGCCACGAATGTGAAGAAGAAGATGGTTTGAAGCCCAAAAGGAAAGTGACCAGTTTCAGATATCCGTAATAAAAAAAGTACGTGACTTAGCTGCTCGTAAGCGTGTAGGCGTCCTTAGGCAGACCAAAATAAAAGATTTTTTTAAACATTAATTTTGTATACTGTGTCTATTGTTCATGTAAAATGCATATGAAATATGTATTATTATTGTTTAACAAACTGTACCACATACTATATATTCCTACTGAAGTTGCCTTTGTACCTTACTTTGTAATAATAAAAGAGATGCCTGTTTTTATGAAAAAATTTACTGTATAGTACTTCTTTTTGGCAAATAAACATGTACAGTTCAATAATCTGAACAAACCAGTTTTCCGAACACCCATGTCCCCCAATTACTTCAGACAATTGATGTTCTACTGTACATTCCTTTTTCCAATCACAGAGTTTACATTAAAAGTCATTGAAATTTTTAATAAAACATTGTGCTACACAACACTAGGATGTGATGTGACCAAATAAAAGAAGCAAATAAAATGGAAAAAAGGAGAGAAAGATTTGAATAGAATACCAATGTGTCTTAACTCGGTAATCACAGAAAAAAATTAGATCATCCATACACACTTTAACATATTGAAATCTCCTGCCTTATAGTATTAGGCAGGTGGTGAACAAATAGATACTGGACACTCATTGAGTGACAGATAGAATTATACAGTCTGCTGCCACAAATAAAATTTAACACTGAATCAGCTATAGAAGCATTATCACCTAAAACAAGGTTTGAAGTGTCAGGGTGATTAAAAGTCTGCCTCTGGGTGGATAAACTGGGGAATTCCAATAACATCTGGACAGCTGTCAAATTAGTCCACAGGAGGGGCCTCGTGATGGAGAAGTTGACCATGTGTCAGCCAAGGAAGGCTGAGATGGGTTCAATAAATTCTTGGTCACTATAAGACACATGAAGTACATTATTTCTTTACTCCGGATTTTCAAAGAATTTCATCAAATTGTGCTGTCCTGAGGCTTGAAAGTCTATGGATGAAACCGTCTCCTGCTTCACCTGCTTCTGTCACTTTTCTGACCAATATTTGCTTAGAAATGCCTGCTTAAATTCTGCAAATGATTGTGTTGTTTCTGCATCATTCCTCATATTCTCAGTTACACTTCCTAGCACATAATAACAAATATATGTCAGCTGGTATCTAATGTGTCATGTACTAGGAAACTGATCCTCGAATTGCTTAATCCAGAATTTTGGATGTAGCTCATTCCGATTTTCTTTGAACACCTTAAATGTTCATTTTGATAGGTACTCAGTTCGGTTAAAAATTCTTCACCCGAGTGGTATGTCATGGTATCAATCCTGTCGCTTGTGTAATTGGGCACAGCAAAAACATAAGGAGAATTTCCTACTCCGCTGCATGTTTGGTGCAAGAGCATGTCTGTGTGCCGTAATGTATTTTAAAGAGACTTAAAAACTCACATTTATTTATACTAAAGAAAAATGAATGTAAATGATCACCATACAATAAACTTTGACATAGAATTGCTATGTGGGAAACCCATAAATGGCAAAGTGTGGAAATGAGGGCGCTGCAAAGCTTTCACATTTACCAGTCAAGCAACTCACTATACCAAATTATGAGATATGTTTTGATAGTACACTGATTTGAACATGCATCTCGGCAGCACATTATGACGCTGCTACTGTGGGGAGTCTCATGTCATGATAATCGTTGCACAGCAGCAAAATTGAAGCCAACAAGCAATCCTTGTGGGGATTATTCTAAAAACAAAGCATACTAAAATTAATTCCGCATGGTGCATGGTGGAGGGTGCTATACAAGTAGTTAATTCATTTCTTATGCCTACACGTTTAAATGGCAGGATGGATATGAATGAAATTTGAAATAGAGGTAGATTTAATGTCTGATTAATACATGGGCTACCTTACGTAAGTGGGGGAGGTGGTACCTTACAATGGGTTAATACATTCGTCTCTCTTCATGCTGAAACAGTTGGACAAATTTGAATGAAATCTGGAATGCAAAAGGCTTATACCCCAAATTAATGCATGAGCTACCTTCAGGAAGCCACCGTCGGTGCATGGCAGAGGTTACATTACAACATACATCCAAATTGTTTGACTGACCACCATGAAAGTCATCACATAAATGTATGTTTCATGAAGGAGATTTTTGTTCCATTTTTTTCAATTTAAATCACTGGTAATGCCTACTCCTATATAATTTATGGGATTAACTTCTTCCAGTTGCTGACCTGCTATAGTGTAGCTAAATGATTCAGGAGCTGTCTTTCTATGTATTCACAGCACATTACACTTGTCTACACTGAGATTCTATTGCCATTCCCTGCACCATGTGTCAATTCAATGCAGATCTGCCAGCATTTCAATACAATTTTCTAGTTTGTTTCAACCTCTCTATGCAATTCAGCAGCATCCTCAAAAAGCGTCAGTGAACTTGTGATGTTATCTGCACAGACATTTATATATCGTGAACAGCAACGGAGCTGTCGAATATCGAGTGGTAGATAACAAGTATGCAAGTGGTCTATTGAGCCTTCTTACAAGTATTTGAACATGATTTCCATAGTTCCCATGTAGATGTAGAAAATGTTTCAAATTATATGTTTCTAAAAATTACACACTTTCAAAAATGTCTCAGTTGTAAACACCATTGAAAGTTTTTGCTAGAGTTTCCACATCCTCTAGTATTTCCAGTGTTTCTTGTAATATATTTAGCCAGGAGGGTCCCGTTTGTTTAAATAACTGAAGTATTCGATACCATAGTTGGTCGTATTATTGTTACCTAATATTCCAGATTTATAATGTGTAAGCACATTATGGCGCTTCTGTCAAGTCTCATTATAATTTGCATTACTAGGATCTTCTAACAAACTAAATTAATTAATTATTGAAAGTTCTAACAACAATGTAAACATATATAAACACTGCACTAATTGTTGTTTACTTATGATCTTTTCTATCATTTTGTCTTGACAGGAAATATTATTATTATATTTGTCATAATATTGTGTATCTCCATGTAAAGCAAAATATGCGTATGTTTCATGAACAAATTGTTAAATATTTAAATATTGTACTTCTGTGTTCTAGAAAGTTCTAGGAAAAACTACACTACGTATTAATACGCGTGAATTGGCGCGATCGCATTCAGTATGAAGTCAGTATAAAGTAGTAGTAGCCTGGAGTAGTAAAAAGTATGAAGTCACTAATGGAGTAGTTTGCATTGTTGTCAGTCAAAGTGTAGTCATGCAGTCTTACTTTTGTATTGCTTCTGTGCTTCATCAAGAATGAATAAATAAATTTGTATAAAAATGAAACGTGTCACATTGTTGGTTTATTCAGTGACTGGGAAGAACCCGACGTCATATTATTTTGTAATGTGTTAATAGCAGGCAAGCAACAAGATCTACGATCATTCTACCACTGAACATATATAACAGGTGATGTATAGAAAAAATGTGGCTTTAATGTATGTATAGTAAAAAGGAAATGCGCCACAGTCTCTAAAGCAACATCTATTCTTTTATTCATATCCCACATTTCCATATGTGGGATTTCATTTCAGATATCACATTAATCCATCACATGGTACTCCCCATAAGGCACATACTATAACGAACGCTAGTGAATTTGGACTTACAGAATGTCATCATGCTGTGCAGGCTACTTACCTTTCGAGTGATAATGCTGTCAGTAATAATGTAGTAGACATGACAGAAGATTACACCACCAGCAAAACAATTTTATATTAGGGATGTCCTTCAAATTATTGCCATGTGTTTATCTGGAACAAATTGTCTTCCATATACTACATTTCAGCATTCCACTATGCATAAAATGTTAAATGAAATGAAGAAATACTGCAGGCTGATGACAATTTGTTCCAGATAAATGCTTGATAATAATTACATATGCTAATACACCAATAAGGTTAACATAGGCACAAGAGATACATTTTGTGCAAAAATTAACAGTTTGAACATAGTAATGAAAAGTGTGAGATATTCCACAGAAGTACTAAAAACAAATAATTATATCTTAGCTCATTAGATAAATTGGTAAAATGTGAAGAAACTACATAGGAATATTTATTGCGAAAAAGAAAGAAAGAGAAATTGAAATGAACCCATAGTAAATATCGATGGGAATGTGAACTAAATACTCAATGTGAAATCCAATGTGAACATATTTAGTTGGCAACCTGCTTACATAATGAGACATGGATCTCATAATAATATCTGCCAATAAGTCATTAATTACAAACATCTATATTTCCTTCCATCCCATACAGCATTAGAATGACGAGCGGTATATAACTAGTATGCAGGTGGTGCATTGAGCACTTTGACAAGCATTTCAACATGATTTCCATAATTCCCATGTAGATGTAGAAAATGTTTTCAAATAATATGTTTCTCAGAATTACTCACTTTCTGAAATATCTAAGTTGAAAACACTACTGAAATTTTTTGCTAGATTTTCCACATTCTCTAGTATTTTCAGAGCGTCTCTGAATCAACATATACATACTAAATACAAATTATAAAGTGATTACCATCACAATATGTTGTTAATCATATTCCACATCTCCATGTATGGGATTTCATTTCAGATACCGCATTAATTCATCACATGGTACACCCCATGAGGCAAATACTATAATGAACAATAGTGAATTTGTACTTAAAGAATGTCATCTTGCTGTGCAGCCCACTTACCTTTCAACAGGTAATGCTGTCAGTAATTACCTAGCAGACATGACAGAAGATCACACCACCTGCAGAACAATTTTATGGTAGTGATGTCCTTCAAATTATTGTCATGTGTTCATCTGGATCAAATTGTCTTCCATATACTACATTTCAGCATTCCACTAGCCATAAAGTGTCAAAAGTAATGAAGGAATACAGCAGGCAGATGACAATTTGATCAAAATGATGACTTGGGAATAATTACATCGGCCAATACATTGAGAGATCTTATATAGGCACGAGAGATAAATTTGGAACTAAAATTAGCAGTTTTAACTACATACTGGAAAGCATAAGATATTACACATGAGTACTAAAAACAAACCCTTATAGCTTAACTTACTACATAAACCTTTTAAATATGAACTAACTGATTAGCAATTTTTCTTGGATATGATTTAAATTGAAAAGAACACATAGTTAATACTCATGGCAAGGTGAACTAAATACTCAAAGTGAATAGCTATGAGAACATATTTTGTTGAAAGCCTGCCTTTATAATGAGCCATGATCCTCATAGCAAAAGCAGCAAATAAGGCATTAATTTTTAATATCTGGGTGTCCTTCTTCATCCACATCTACATCTACATTCACACTCTGCAAGCCCCCAATTGTGTGTGTTGAACGGTACCCTGAGTACCACTATGGGTTATCTCGCCTATTCCAGTCACGTACTTTTCGCGGAAAGAAAGATTTTCAGTATGCCTCTGTGTGGGCTCTAATCTCTCTGATTTTATCTCGCTGATCTCGTCACGGGATATACGTGGCAGGGAGCAATATACTGCTAGACTCTTCGGTAAAGGTATGTTCTCAAAATTTCGACAAAAGCCTAAACAGTGCGACAGAATGTCTCTCACGCAGAATCTTTCACTGAAGTTTATCGATCATCTCCGTAAAATTTTCAGGATTACCAAATAATCCTGTAATGAAGTGCGCTGCTGTCTGTTGGATCTTTTCTACTTGGTCTATCAACCCCACCTGGTACAAATCCCACACCGGTGAGCAGCATTCTAGCTGTGGGCGAACAAGTGTACTGTAACCTATTGCCTTTGTTTTCGGACTGCATTCCCTTAAAATACTTCCAATGAATCTAAGTCTGGTATTTGCTTTACTGACAATTGATTTTATATGGTTGTTCCATTTTTAATCACTCCTAATGCCTATTCCCAGATAAATTATGGAATTAACTTCTTCCAGTTGCTGACCTGCTATAGTGTAGCTAAATGATTCAGGAGCTGTCTTTCTATGCATGCGCAGCACTTTACACTTGTCTACACTGAGATTCTATTGTCATTCTCTGCACCATGGGTCAATATATATGAATAGCAACGGAGCTGTTTAATATCGAGTGGTAGATAACAAGTATGCAAGTGGTCCATTGAGCCCTCTTACAAGTATTTGAACAAGATTTCCATAGTCCCCATGTAGATGTAGAAAATGTTTCAAAGTATATGTTTCTGAAAAATACACACTTTCAAAAATGTCTGAGTTATAAACACCACTGAATTTTTTTGCTAGACTTTCCACATCCTCTAGTATTTCCACTGGGTCTCTAAATAATCATCTACATACTAAATACAAATTACAAAGGGATTGACATCAGAATATTTTGTTAATCATATCCCACATCTCCATATATGGGATTTCATTTCCGATATCGCATTAATTCATCACATAGTACTCCCCATGAGGCACATACTATAATGAATGCTAGTGAATTTGGACTTGCTGTCATCATGCTGTGCAGGCTACTTACGTTTCAACTGCTAATGCTGTCAGTAATTATGTAGTAGACATGACAGATCACACCACCTGTAAAACAATTTTATATTAGTGATGTCCTTCAAATTATTGTCATGTGTTTATCTGGATAAAATTGTCTTCCATATACTACATTTCAGCATTCCACTAGGCATAAAATGTTAAATGAAAAGAAGGCATACTGCATACTGATGACAATTTGTTGCAGATAAATGCTTGATTATAATTACATATGCTAATACACCAAGAAGGTTAACATAGGCACAAGAGATATATTTGGTGCAAAAATTAACAGTTTGAACTGATTAATGAAAAGTGTGAGATATTCCACAGAAGTACTAGAAACAAATATCTATATAAATTGATCAAATGTGAAGAAACTACATAGGAATTTTTAGTAAAATCAACTTTAATTGGAAAGAATACATGGTAAATATTGATGTGAACTGAATACCCAATGTGAAATCCAATGTGAACATATTTTGTTGGCAACTGCCTACATAATTAGACATGGGCCACACAATAACATCAGCAAATAAGGCATTAATTGCAAACATGTATGTGCCCTTCCATGCCATACAGCATTAGAATGTCACCCCCTGTTTCTCAGTCAGATTTATGGAACATTGTAATAAAAATAATACAGCTATGGGGTGTCATCTCAATGACAAAAACATCATTTAGATACAACTGAAGAATCCTTAAAGGCTCTTCATGTAGATCCAAATTCAGATGGAATTTTGAATGAACAAATCCATTCCCATAGGAAAGGGTTCTTTGACATTTTTCAGGATTTATTATGAACACTGCCTAGCCCGCTTGTTCCCTGTATCTAACTATGATGAATGCCACTGCTAGCTAAAAATGTAATTACACCTCTTTATCTCATGTAAAGTGCCTTGTGTTATTCTTACGACTAATATTTGTTCTGTTGTTGGCTACAGCCAACTGTAATAAAAAGTTAAAACAGTCAACAATCCGAGGAATGGTTCGAACACCACAGTGCTTTACTAGGCATGGTCCTATTTGGATGTGGTATGCCGTTGCCTTCCTCCGACCTTCGAACTGACATACCTAGCCAGTTCTAGGGGGACCTACAGTTTAACGTGGGTTCCGAACCACGGTGCTACTCGATATTTTTCACATGAGCAACACTGCCAGAGGTGAAAGAACTGGAAAGTGACAGATAAACATCCTAGGACCTGGCAGGTATGTGGTATGCCGTTGCCTTCCTCCGACCTTCGAACTGACTTACCCAGCCAGTTCTAGGGGGACCTACAGTTTAACGTGGGTTCCGAACCACGGTGCTACTCGATATTTTTCACATGAGAAACACTGCCAGAGGTGAAAGAACGGGAAAGTGACAGATAAACATCCTAGGACCTGGTGGGTATCGAACCCGCGACCTTTGGATTTGTAATCTGGCACTCTACCACTGTGCAATCGAGGCCATAAGAAAAGCCAATCATATTTTTCAAATCATCTCTGACAATATTCTGGATATGTTAAGCTGTCTATCTCATTTTAAATGAAATATTATTCTCTGTCACCTACTTTATTTTTATTTTATTTATTATATTTTTTGTTTTTTGTTTGTTTTTTTGTTGTTGTTTTTTGCGTATGTTGTTTTAAATTTAACTATGTGGTGCTTGTATAGCCTGTCATGATTAACAACAGAAAGGTTTAACAGCTGACAAATTAATGATAATTTTGTTTTTTAAAAGCCTTTGTACAATTGTTCTTGTAAAACCTTTATATATTTTATACTTTGTGCAATAAGTGCACAGCCGCCCTAAGTAATTAAAATGCATAATCTAATGTGATATGGCGCCACTAGCCTCGTAATGCCACCTGGTGGTAAGAAATGTCTACCTGGACAATACTGAATGTGTTAAAGTTTGTAGTCTGCTTTTGTATGTGTATAAAACAACTTCTTACATCTGTTCATGAGTTCACATGGCACAGAAGAGGTGTAACAGAATGTAAATCATCATTTTTAATACGAAATGTAACTTACTACTTTTTCTGTCATGTGAGAAATTGTGTTATTTTATGTTTGTAGATGCTAATGTGATAATGGTATAACCGAAACGCGTCATTTTTGACGGCACGCCATACATGAAGTGTGACCTATAATAAAGAATTTGCGTCCTAACCAGCTTCACAGCAGTACTACCTAATCAAACAAGGAGTGGTGTTTAGCAGATTCAAAGACTGGCTATGTCATAAAATTTGATATTTACACAGGGAAATCAAATTATGGATCTACAGAAAATTCTCTGGGTGAGCGTGTAGTCATTAGTCTCACCCAAGACCTGAAATACAGTAACAGTTTAGTAGTGTTTGACAACTTCTTCACCACAGTGAATCTAATGCAAATGCTTTTGAACAATGGAATCTACTCTATAGGGACTGTCAGAATAAACCAAGGGCTTCCTTCAATGATAAAAGATAAATGTACCTTGTAAAGAGGAGAATTTCAGTTTCAATACAAATGTGGCATTGCAGCTATGAAATGGATGGACAACAAACCTGTCACTATTTAGACAACTTCAGACAATCCTAGAGATACCACACTTGTCTCAAGAAGGAATAAGGATGGCACAACCAGCATGATCACGTGTCCCACAGCTGTGGCAACATACAATACCATAATGGGAGGTGTAGATCACTTTGATCAACTTAGAGAACATTATGCAATAGGTTGACATTCTCGTAAGTATTGGCATTGGCTTCTCTATTTCCTATTAGACATGGCAGTTGTAAATGCCTTTATATTGTACAAAACTAATAAAGGACAAGAGGGATATGATGATCAATTGAACTTTCGATTACGACACGCAAAACAATTGATAGATGGCTATATATCCCACACAAAGAAAGGACATCCAGTAACCATTCTAACCAAGAAGAACACTGTACCAGATTATGTTAGACTGGAAAAACTAGGCAATCATATGCCTGTTTTAGAAACAACCTACAGATGGTGCCGAAAGTGTTCAAACAAAAGCTAATGACAAGAGAACAAAATATGTATGCTGCTCCTGCAACGCACCCCTGAGTATCGAACCATGCTTCTGTCAGATTCATGGAAACTAAGAAGAAAATGTAACAATCATTTGAACATTTTGTTGAAAAAGAATTATTACTTGTAAATTCGTAATGTAAATGTTTTTGAAACAAAGTAAAATAAAAAGAAATCACCATCATTTTAAAAATTTGTTACATGTAATGCCAAAAATGTTACAGCTTATAAAATGGAAATGTGACATTTTCTTCCCACCAAAGTGTAAAGCTCACAAGTGGGAAATCCGTTTACCACTGAAAATGTAAGGTTTAAATAAGTGCTGTAGTGATACATTTACCACCATAATTTTTAAAAATAAATAACAAAAATAAAATTATCAAAAAATAAAATATAATAAATTAGTCTCAATTCCAATTCTAGGCCAAAAAAAAATTAGCTTCACTGAGTCGTCACGAATCATGTGCCCGTTAAAAAGAGTAAACCGAAGAGCAGCTTGTTTTGAACTTTTTATATTCAGTGGATAGAAACTTCCTTCCAACAGCTGTTGGAACATAATTTGATTTGTTCTTATGTAGATGTAGAAACTGTTATAAATAATGTGTTTCTAAGGAATATAAAAAAAAGGTAAAGCACTTAACAATCCAAAGATTGGTTTGAACACCACAGTGCTTTACTAGGCATGGTCCTGTATGGAGGCGGTATGCTGTTGCCTTGCTCCGACCTTCCAACTGACTTACCCACCCAGTCATAGGGATACCTACAGATTAACGTGGGTTCCGAACCACAGTGCTACTCGATATTTTTAACGTGGGTTCCGAACCACAGTGCTACTCGATATTTTTCACATGAGCAACACTGGCAGAGGTGAAAGAAGTGGAAAGTGACAGATATAAATCCTAGGACCTGGCAGGTATTGAACCCGCGACCTTTGGGTTTGTAGTCTGGCACTCTACCACTGTGCTATCGAACCGCACTGTTAGGAAAATGTTAAATGTTAAATGTCACAGTAGTAAACACTACTTAAACTTGTTGCTATGTTTTCCACAATTACTAGTATTTTCCATGTATGAAACTAAATACAAGATGCCAAGGGATTACCATAAGAATATTTTTATAATCATATTATGTAACTCCATATATGGAATTCCACATCAGATGCCTTTTGAATTCATCACACTAGAATCCATTTTAGGCATGTACTATATTGAACTGCAGTCAGTACAATATACCAATGGATTACCATAAGAATATAGGTATCATCATATCATGTATCTCCATACATGGGATTTCACATATGATTCCTTTTTAAGTCATCACGTGGTACTTGCTGTTAGGCATATTGGACCAAGTTATCATGGACATAGAAACTGTCATTGTGCTGATCTGCCTATTTATTAGTTTACTTGTGACATGGCTGAATAGCCATGCACACTAAGGCCACACTCTTACACTCCTGTGGTATGCGCGGCCCATTGCCATCGGGGATTCAGGTCCCCCCTTGGGCATGTGTGTATTTGTTGTCCTTAGCATAAGTTACTTTAAGCTAATGTAAATAGATTGATGTTCAGCATAGTTGAGTTTCTTAAATACGAAAAATTAAAAAAAAAAAAAAATAAAAAAAATAAAGAAAGAAAAAAATCGGTCATATGTGAAGTAACTACCTAGGACTTATTATTAAACCAACTTAAATTGGAAAGAACACATGGTAAATACTGCAGGCAAGGGGAACTAAATACTCAATGTTAATTACAATGTGAAAATATTTTGTTGGCAACCTGCCTATATAATGACATGCGGCCCCCACAATGAAATCAGCAAATAGGCATTAATTGTAAATAATTATGGGACCTTCTGTCACATACATTATAAGAATATCGAGTGTTAGATAACAAGTACGCAAGTGGTCCATTGAGCAGTCCGGCAAGTATTTGAACATGATTTCCATATGCGATTGCAGGCTCTCTCGGCGTATTCCAGCGATGAAATGTTCTTGGGTTATCAGCCGAGTGGTGGCGTCGTCTTGGCGGAACGTTTCAATGAGTTTCATACTCGTCATCCTCAGGCGATGTGTCGGGATGCTGTTCTGCACCTCCCTATATAGTCATCTGACCACTGTCCACTTCTGCAGGCGGCCAATCAGGGTCCTTCGGAAGCGGCTGCCGCATCGGTGGTGGGGGTACACAGCGCGGCCAGTTGTGGGGTATCGGTGGTACGTGCTTCGGGCCCTGACAGCTGTCCAGTCTGTCAGCGGATGCCGCCATGTTCAGAACAGAGCGTTCCTACCTAAAATTCTTAATAGTAGGATTCCAGGCTGTGCTCAAGTGAAATCCGCTATCCCGATTGACCAATTTGTCGTGGAGACATATTCTGCGATTCTGTCTTTAAGGAAGCAGTGGAAATACGTCTCCACAAGAACTTGGTCAATCGGGACAATGGATTTCAGTTGAGCGCAGCCTGGAATCCTACGATTAAGAAGATTCGGCAGGAACGCTCTCTTCTGAACGTGGCGGTGTCTGCTGACAGAATGGACAGCCGCCGGGGCCCGAAACACGTACCAGAGCCACGCCCGAATCCCCCACCACCGGCCGCGCCCAGTAACCCCACCACTGACGCGGCAGCTGCTTCCGAAGGACCCTGATTGGCCGCCTGCAGAAGTCAACAATGGTCAGATGACTATATAGGGAGGTGCAGAACAGCATCCCAACACCTCCCTTGAGGATGATAAGTACAAAACTCATTGAAACGTTGTGCCAAGACAACGCCACCGCTCGGCTCATAACCCGAGAACATTTCATCGATGATTTCCATAGTGCCCAAGTAGATGTAGAATTTTTTTTCAAATAATATGTTTCTAAGAATTACTCAGTTTCTATAATATCTCAGTTGAAAACACTACTGCAATTTTTTGCTAGATTTTCCATGTCATCCAGTATTTTCAGAGAATCTCTAATCAACATCTACATACTAAATACAAATTACAAATGGTTTACCATCGGAAAGTATTTATTTTCATATCCCACATCTCCATACAATACTAGACTTCATTTCAGATACCGCATTAATTCATCACATGGTACTCCCCATGAGGCACATAGTGTAATGAACTCTTGTCTATATGTCATCATGCTGTGCAGGCCACTTACCTGTCAACAGGTTACGCTGTCAGTAATTACCTAGTAGACATGACAGAAGATCACACCACCTGCAGAATAATTTTATAACACAGATCACCTTCAAATTATTGTAGTGTGTTTAGCTGGATAAAACTGCCTTCCACACACTACGTTTCAGCATTCCGCTTGGCATAAAGTGTCAAATGGAATGGCTTATGACAATTTGTCCCAGATAAATACTTGATAATAATTACATCAGCTAATACATCAAGCCTTTCTAAATAGGCACACAAGATATATTTGAGGCATTAATTTTAATTTTGAGCTATATAATGGAAAATGTAAGATATTACACATGAGTACTAAAACCCAATTCCGTACACCTTAACTTACTAGATAAATCTGCCGTATGTGACCTAACTACCCAGTAATTTTTATGAGATATGACTAAAAGTTGAAAGAAAACATTGTTAATACTGATGGGAAGGTGAACTAAATGTTGTATTTGATTATCAGAACTTGCAAAAATGCAACAGAATTACTAAATCCACTTTGTACTTTCCACCTTTCGTCCTCACTTTCAGTATTGCTGGGCAGTATGATATCCTTATCAGAATGGACTAACAGAAGACATTAACAGAGTAAACTGAAGGGCAGCTTTCTTTGAACTTTTTATATTCAATGGATAGAGTGTCTCAGAAACGATATACATCTTGTGTTGGAAATCATTAAAAGGAAAGTGATACATGTTTGTGGTATAACCTATTTAAAAACTTTCTTCCAACAATTTGGAACATCATTTGATTTGTTCTTATGTAGATGTTGAAACAGTTATAAATAATCTGTTTCTAAGGAATATAGTTATGTTAAATGTCACAGTTGGAAACACTACTTAAACTTGTTGCTATGTTTTCCACAATCACTAGTATTTTCCATGTGTGAAACTAAATACAAAATGCCAAGGGATTACCACCAGAATAGTTTTATAATCATATTATGTAACTCCATATATGGCATTCACAATCAGATTTCTTTACACGTCATCACACTGGAATCCATTTTAGGCATGTACTATACTTAACTACTGTCAGTACAATATGCCATTGGATAACCATAAGAATATAGGTATCATCATATCATGTATCTCCATATATGGGATTTCACATATGATTTCTTTTGAAGTCATCACGTGGTACTTCCTGTTAGGCATATTGGAACTAGTCATCATGGACTTTGAAACTGTCATTGTGCTGATCCTCCAATTAGTTTACTTGTGACACGGCTGTATAGCCACGCACACTAAGGGCACACTCCTGTGGTATGTGCGACCCTTCATTGTCCTTGCCATAATGCCTACGTAATGACACATGGGCCTCATAATAAAATCTACAAATAGGCATCAGTCCCATACAGTATTAGAATATCGAATGTTAAATAGCAAGTATGCAAGAGGTGCATTGAGCCTCTGACAAGCATTGTACATGATTTCCACAGCTCCCATATATATGTATAAACTTTTTACAAATAATAGGAAATAAAATGCATCTTTAACCATCAATGTTTTATTAAATCATAAAAATCAACTTATTTCGGGCCAGTACACTCTTCATAGATAGAAAGGTATTAAAACAGATTAGTCAAAGACATTAAATAAAATAAATCTGGCTGAAAATAGCAGGAGTCACTTTCACTAAAATTACCCAAGTTACTCCTGCACATACTATAATAAACCTTAGTCAATATGGACTTGATAATATTATCATGCTGAGCAGCCCACTTACCTATCAGGAGGTAATGCTGCCAGTAATCACCTAGTAGACGCAACAGAAGACCACATCACCTGCAGAACAATTTTTTATCTGAGATCACCTTCAAATTATTGTTTTGTGTTCAACTACATCAAACTGACTTCCATACACTACATTTGAGCATTCCACTTGGCAGGGAGTATGAAATGGACTGTAGTAATAGTGTATACAGATAACAATTTGTTCCAAATGAAAACTTGATACTAATTACATCTGCTAATACATAGAGAAAGTTTACATAGGCACAAGATGTATAGTTGGAGCAAAAACTAGCAGTTGGAACTAAATAATGGAAATCATAAGATAATACCCACCCCCATGTACCACAGACATTGCCGAGGTGGGGTGGCTTGCGTGCCTCAACGATGCAGATAGCCGTAACGTAGGTGCAACCACAGCGGAGGGGTATTTGTGGAGAGGCCAGACAAACGTGTGGTTCCTGAAGAGGGGCAGCAGCCTTTTCAGTAGTTACAGGGTCAACAGTCTGGATGATTGACTGAGCTGGCCTTGTAACATCAGCTAATGTGGCTGTGCCACACAGTTACTGCGAACGGCTGAAATCAAGGGGAAACTACAGCCATTACTTTTCCCGAGGACATGCAGCTCAACTGTTTGAAAATATGATGATGGCATCCTCTCGGGTAAAATATTCCGGAGGTAAAGTAGTCTCCCATTCGGATCTCCGGGCGGGGACTACTCAGGAGGATGTTGTCATCAGAAAAGACAATACTGGCATTCTACGGATCGGAGTGTGGAATGTTAGATCCCTTAATCGGGTAGGAAAATTAGAAAATTTAAAAAGGGAAATGGATAGGTTGAAGTTAGATATAGTGGGGATTAGTGAAGTTCGGTGGCAGGATGAACAAGATTTCTGGTCAGGTGAGTACAGGATTATAAATACAAAATCAATTGGGGGTATCACAGGAGTAGGATTGATAATGAATAAGAAAATAGGAATGCGGGTAAACTACTATGAGCAGCACAGTGATCGCATTATCATTGTCAAGATAGATACAAAGCCAACACCGACAACAGTAGTACAGGTTTATATGCCAACTAGCTCTGCCGATGATGAGGAGATCGAAGAAATATATGAGGAGCTACAGGAAATTATTAAGACAGTTAAGGGAGAGGAAAACTTAATTGTGATGGGAGACTGGAATTCGGTAGTAGGAAAAGGAAGAGAAGAAAAAATAGTAGGTAATATGGACTGGGCAGAAGGAATGGAAGAGGAAGTCGCCTGGTAGAATTTTGCACGGAACATGATTTAATCGTAACAAACACGTGGTTTAAGAATCACAAAAGAAGGTTGTACACTTGGAAGAGACCAGGAGACACCAGAAGATATCAGATAGATTTTATAATGGTAAGACATAGATTCCGGAACCAGGTTATAAACTGCAAGACGTACCTAGGGGCAGATATAGACTCTGACCATAACTTGTTAGTCATGAACTGTAGGCTGAAGCTGAAAAAACTGCAGAAAGGTAGGAAAATAAGGAGATGGGACTTAGATAAATTGAAGGAAAGTGAAGTTCTGGAGAATTTCAGAGGGAGATTTAGGCAACAATTGACAGAAACAGGGGGAAATAAAACAGTAGAAGAGGAATGGGTAGCATTGAGAGATGAAATAGTGAAGGCAGCAGAGGACAAAATAGGTAGAAAGGCAAGACCTACAAAAAAATCCTTGGATATCACAGGAAATACTAAATATAATTGACGAAAGGAGAAAATATAAAAATGCAGTAAATGAAACAAGCAAAATGGATTACAGACGAGTAAAAAATGAGATTGACAGGAAGTGCAAAATGGCTAAGCAGGAGTGGCTAGAAGCCAAATGCAAATCTGTAGAAGAATGTATAACAAGGGGAAAAGTAGATACCGCCTACAGGAAAATAAAAGAGACATTTGGGGACAAGAAAAGCAACTCTACGAATATCAAGAACTCAGATGGAAAACCAGTTCTTAGCAAAGAAGGCAAAGCTGAAAGGTGGAAAGAGTACATAGAGCAGCTCTACAAAGGAAATCAACTTAGAGACGATGTTGTAGGAAGGGAAGATGAAGTAGATCAAGATGACATAGGAGATACTATACTGAGAGATGAATTTGACAGAGCCCTGAAAGACCTAGGTCGGAACAAGGCCCCAGGAGTAGATGACATACCCTCAGAGCTACTAAAGTCTCTGGGAGAGCCAGCCATGACAAGACTATTTGAACTGGTGTGTAGGATGTATGAGACAGGCGAAATGCCCTCAGACTTTAAGAAAAATGTAATAATCCCCATTCCAAAGAAATCAGGCGTAGACAGGTGTGAAAATTAAAGAACCATCAGTTTGATAAGTCATTGTTGCAAAATTTTAACACGAATTATCTACAGGAGAATGGAAAAGCTGGTAGAAGCTGACCTCGGGAAAGACCAGTTTGGATTCAGGAGGAACATAGGAACCCGGGAGGCAATACTCACTTTACGTCTTATCTTAGAAGATAGATTAAGGAAAGGCAAACCTAAATTCTTAGCTTTTGTAGATTTGGAGAAAGCATTTGACAATGTTGACTGGAATACACTCTTTCAAATTCTGAAGTCAGCAGGGGTAAAACACAGGGAAAGGAGAGTTATTTACAACTTGTACAAAAGCCAGACCGCAGTTATTAGACTCGAAGGGCATGAAAGGGAAGCATCAGTTGGGAAGGGAGTAAGACAGGGTTGTAGCCTTTCTCCGATGTTATTCAATTTGTACATCGAGCAGGCGGTGAAGGAAAGCAAGGAAAAATTTGGAATAGGGATTAAAGTTCAGGGGGAAGAAATAAATACATTGTGTTTTGCTGATGACATTGTAATTCTGTCAGAGACAGCAAAGGACCTGGAAGAGCAGTTGAGTGGAATGGACAGTGTGTTGAAGAGAGCGCATAAAATAAACATTAACAAGAGCAAAACAAAAATAATGGAATGCGGTCTTAGAAAATCAGGCAATGCTGAAGGAATTAGATTAGGTAACAAAACAATGAAGGTGGTAGATGAGTTTTGTTACTTGGGTAGTAAAATAACATGCGATGGTCGCAGTACAGAGGATATAAAGTGCAGAATGGCAATGGGAAGAAAAGCATTTTTGAAAAAGAGAAATTTGCTAACATCAAATATTAATTTAAGGGTAAGGAAGTCTTTTCTGAAGGCATTTGTGTGGAGTGTTGCCTTGTACGGGAGTGAAACATGGATGATAAGCAGTGCGGACAGGAAGAGAATAGAGGCTTTTGAAATGTGGTGCTGCAGAAGAATGCTGAAGATTAGGTGGGTAGATCGCATAACTAATGAAGAGGTACTGAACAGAATTGGTGAGAAAAGGAATTTTTGGCATACCCTGACTAAAAGAAGGGATCGCTTGGTAGGACACATTCTTAGACATCGGGGAATCGTAAATTTATCGTTGGAGGGAAGTGTGTGGGGTAAAAATCGCAGAGGGAGGCCAAGAGACGCGTATAGTAAGCAGATTCAAGTGGATGTGGGTTGCCGTTCTTATGAGGAGATGAAAAGACTTGCTCAGGATAGAGTAGGGTGGAGAGTTGCATCAAACCAGTCTCCGGACTGAAGACCATAACAACAACAAGATAATACACATGAGTACTAAAAATCTAATCTTTTTAGTTTTAACTTACTAGATAAATCTTTCAAATGTGAAACAAGTAGCTAGAAATTATTAATAGTTATGATTTAAATTGGAAACAACACGTAGTTAATACTGATGGGAAGGTGAATCAAATACTCAATGTGAACTCCAATGTGAACATATTTTGTTGGCAACCTGGCAAAATAATAAGACTTGAGCCTCATAACAAAACCATCAAATAAGGGATTAATTGCAAATATCTATGTGTTCTTCCATTCCATACACTATTAGAATGTCAAGGGTTAATTAAAAAGCACGCATGTTTGTTCAATGAGCTCTCTGGCAAGCATATGAACATGATTTTTACAGTTACCATGTAGATGCACCAACTGTTTTCAAATAATATGTTTCTAAGAATAATATTTTTGTGAAGTATCACTGTTCTAAACACCACTGTAAATAAACCTCTACATACTAAATATAAATTACAAAGGGATTACCATCAGAATATGTTTATAATCATATCCTACATCTCAATGCATTGGACTTCATTTCAGATACTGCATTAAGTGATCACATGGTAATCCTCGTGAGGCAAATACTATAATGATACCTAGCCAATACCGACTTGGAATATGTCATCATTCTGAGCAGCCCACTTACCTTTCAACAGGTAATGCTGTCGTAATTGCCTAGTAGACATGACAGAAGAACACACCACTTGCAGAACAATTTTATGTCAGAGATCACCTTCAAATCATTGTTGTGTCTTCAGCTGGATCAAACCATTATCCATATCCTATATTTCAGTATTCCATCTGGAAACCATTCACAAATGGCCTATAGAAATATTGTTTACAGATGACAATTTGTTAAAACAAACAACCACAACACATGACAAAAGCAATTAATTAAGTCATTAAAATGGATTTCTTTCAATAAGTGAAGAAACACAAATATAATGGGGAGGTAAGATACTTTGGCAGTAAACTACAAGATGACTATGTCATAGGATCATGTAAGTTAATGCATTTTAACATTTCAGTAGTTTTAAACATCATTTACAAGACATTTCAGTCACTGTAATTAGTAACAAACCATATGAATCATCTGAAAGGAATTACTATAATTGTTGAATTAGATATTTTTGTTATTGCCGCTATATGTATAAATTAAAGTCTACAACAAAACATCACATCATTGAACCCTTTGCTTAAAAACATTTATTGCAATATATAATTTACAATGTGTTGAAATTGTGGATAACTGAAAAGAATTTAACCAATTTTGGATATTTTTGAAGACCTCATTGATTTCCATCTGTCATGAAGACAGTTTGTAACCCACATTTCATGCCTTTCATGATATGTAGGAAATGGAAAAACACAAAAACCATTCTCTGAACAAGTAGAACAATCCAGAGTTACAAAGTCAACAATGTTGAAAGTACACTAACTGTCCTATGCTGCACTATTGCATTGACACAATGGAGATAAAATGGCAGATGCATGCCCATCTATATCCAGGTAGTATAGGTCAAAGCAAATGGATGGAATCGTGTCCTTCAGTTTTGCCCCAGAGTCTTATCATATGTTGAATGAGCATGTGTTGTTGTTTAATTATTTTGTGCACGCCGTTATTAATGCAAGGATCCAAAATTGGTGAAAAATGTATAGCATTTATAGATCAGGAAGTATGGCCTCAATGCAACTTTTATTTATTTATTTATTTATTTTTTCTTTTTTCTTTTTTCTTTTTAGTTTGCAATAAAACCATCGCTCTGGATTCAGTGGCAGTAAAAACTGCACTCAGA
This sequence comes from Locusta migratoria, assembly GCA_026315105.1. Taxonomy (NCBI): domain Eukaryota; kingdom Metazoa; phylum Arthropoda; class Insecta; order Orthoptera; family Acrididae; genus Locusta; species Locusta migratoria. The sequence goes on from CM048755.1 coordinate 409,435,667, forward strand.
GATTGGAAGAGGAATTCAGCAGAACCTAAAAAGTGTGAGCTCCCCAACTTTGTGAAAAGTGTAATATAAGTTAATAAGACAATGTTAAATAGTATAGAAACAAATACCTGTGTATGCATTTGTTGCACAAAAATGTCTAAATAGCCCAACGTGTCACTATGTGTGATGTGTAAGTGTCACTTCCAAGTTCACTTGTTTGTACCAAAATTCTACTTTTCCCACATCAGATGAATAATGACAAATTTTAAAGAAATTTGCATTTTAAGTGACAGCGTAGAAAAAATTTGCTTTTAGAGAAAACAATGTTATTTAAAATACCTTAGTCACACACTGATGAACGAGGTAGTTGCTTTTAACACAGACTTTGGAAATTTAGTGCCGCGGTGGAGTAGCTGAACAATCTATGGCACCTCGCTGCAGATCGCGTGGTTGCTCGCCGTCAGAGGTTTGAGTTCTTCCTGGTGTGTGTGTGTGTGTGTGTGTGTGTGTGTGTGTGTGTGTGTTTGTGTGTGTGTGTGTGTGTTCATAGGGCTATTTCATTAGTATGTTCTGAAAAAAAAAAAAACTGATAAGAATTTCAGTCATCTCAGTTCAGCATGATTCCTGTTGACTTAGAGGCACAAAAGTCTTGTGATGTAGCCATAAACGCTGCATTTACCTTGTTCTGAACGTTCTCCTGTGGTGGTTTTCACCTGTCATTTCACTACATGTCACACATTTTCTATAGCTGAAAGTCTGGTGACCTGTTGGCTCCTGGTAAAATGTCGATATCCAGTGACACAATGGTGGCATGCGTTCATGCAGCAATGTGTGATTGTGCACTGTGTTGCTGACAGAGGGTGTCTGGGGTGTCCTATAGGAAGGGTATGTCTTTGGGATGCCGCATGTCATTCATACAGGCCACACTGATGGCAGTGCACTGGACATGAAACAACTGGGATTTGTGGTTGTATACATTAACACCCCACAACATAATGCATTGATATGACACTGTATGTTTTGTGCAGTCACTGTGATGATGCTCCACATGCTTGCAGAAAACCGAAATAAGGCCACCATTTCTGAACAAACAACAACTGGATTAATACAAAGACACTATCTTATGGCATTCCTAACCCGTGTGCTGTGATTCCATACACCATTGCCATCTAGTATATTTCTGAACATACGTCAAAGGAAGGTAGAATGGTGGAAAATGAACGCATGAGGTTTTCCATAGTAAATATAATAATAATAATAATAATAATAATAATAATAATAACATTTCACCCCCGATAGTGCAGACTACATTACACTGTTTCACTGCTGGACCAAAGCTGAGGGTAATGCAGATTTGTCCTGCAATGTCTTTACAATGAGGTGTTGATCATCTCAGGGGGTGTTTTGGTGGTGTAATTTGACCCATTTTGTCCACTGCAGTAACACTTCATACCATATAAGTAGCAATTTCCTGGATGAATGGATCATATTTTCTCATGCCAATTATGAACACTTTTTCAAATTCATTGATTTGACAAAACAGTTCATACAGAAATCTGCGATGTATCCTGCACGTCTATTCAAGCCACACTGATATTACCATTGGTTTACAGTGACAATTTGAGTCACTGGCTTATTTTATCAGTATATGGTGTTGCGATGAGATACTGACACTAACCATAAACCCATGGCCTGTTATGTTTCATTTGTGTAGAACATAGTAATGTATATGTACTGTGAACATAAACTTCCTATTTCTATACCTGACTTACTTATTTGAAATATTAAGCTCCTTTCCCATTCATAATATGAAGATTAATTGACTGGACATGCTGTACTTAAAGAAATACTATATATTGTGTCCGATTAGTAAACAAAATGTACCATTATTGATATTAAATGTATTATCACATACACACTTCAACAAACGATTCTTAGGACCACCAGTACTCTCAAACAACAATGGACACGTGTGATGCTACATGATTATTCAGTTTGATTGGCTGGTTGGTGCAATTTGGAAAGGAACTAAAATGCAACGGTTGTACAGTAGAGCGTCGGTCAACCGAACGACCGCTTAACCGAACTGTGTACTCTCCCACCCTACTGTTCATCATCCCCCTCACTCCCAAACCAAGTTTCCCACAGTAGTCACCACACTGGGCCACTGCTGGCGGAAAATTGCTTCTAATGGGGCCTCCACAAGGCGCTGCTGACCGGCCAAGCTGCCAGTCGCATTGTTTCAGCGATCAGCACGCTTCTGTCGGCTTGGCATTGGCAGTAGAAGTAGCGGCTGTATCAAACCTGTTCACAGCAACAGCTGCGCCTGCTGAGAGTTGAGGTGTGCCACTCCATGAAGTTTGAAGGATTGCGCGCCCCCAAGAAGAGCATCTCACGGTGCAAATAGTCACTTTCTGGTCTCTGTTACGATCACTTGTGTGCTGCTGGGTGAAGAAGTCAAACTGACAATACCAAATGCTTAAACGTAAATGTGTTGTCCTTTCTATGAGGCACAAGTGCTAGATCATTAAAAGGTTAGAAGAAGGTGAATCTGCAACCACTTTATCCAATGAGTACAAGGTGGTGAAGTCGACAATTACGGATATAGAAAAACAAATGATGAGCATTGCAAAGTTTTTAGCTATGCTTGATTCTACTGACGGATCAACAAGCCATAAAACTATGAAACTCGCCACTAACACAGATCTAGATGATGCTGTTTACAAGTGGTTTACACAAAAGAGATTGCCAGGAGAACCTATCTCAGGTCCCATTCTGTGTGAGAAGGCAATGCAGTTCAATGAAAAACTTAGAGGCCCTTCGAACTTTAAAGCAATCACGGGATGGTTGAAATGCTTCAAGTCAAGACATGGCATTCATGAGCTTACAATACAGAGAGAAAAACTGTCGGCTGACTCTTCAGCAGCTGATTCTTTCAAAGTCAAACTAAGGGACGTATTAAAGGAAGAAGATTATGCTCTCGAAAACGTTTACAATACTGACGAAACTGGACTTAACTGGAAAGCTTTACCGAGAAAAACTCTTGTTTCACATCACAAATTAGCAGCACCTGGTCCTAAAACTAGCAAGGACCGTATTACAGCCTTGCGCTTGTGCTAATGCTACTGGAAGTTACCGACTGCCTATGTTCGTCATTGGTAAAAGTGCGTGGATGGATAGTACGATTTTTATGAAGTGGTTTCTGGATGTTTTCACAAGCTCTGTAAAAGCTCATCGGCTAAAGAATGGGAAGAGGGAGAAAACACTACTTCTCCTTGACAGTGCACCAACTCATATGTCATGTGATATTTTAAACAAAAAAGATGAGTTCATAAAGGTAATATTTCTTCCACCTTTACAGCCCATGGATCAAGGCGTTATTGAGACTTTCAAATGATATTACAGGAAAGAATTGTTAGAAAGAGAAGAGGATGGAGAAGAAAGTCTCTTAAGAATTAATAAGAATATTGACTTGAAAGATGCGTCCTACATGATCAGCATGGAATAGTGTAAAGGAAGAGAATTCGAAAAAAGCCGGGATTAAAATTTTGGACACACAAGAAAATTCACAAAGTATGATTGAAAATGACTAACAGAATGATATGTACGAAATTCTCGGTATCCTAAAAGAAATAGATTGCCACGAATGTGAAGAAGAAGATGTTCACGAATGGACGAATATCGATGCTGCAGATCCAGGACACCATATCATGCAGGACAGTGAACTTGTAAACGTCGTCACTGATAAAGATGACACCGCAAGCATCTCATCAGTCAGTGCTCCACAAAGTGAAGATGAAAGTATACCAACAGCTTCTGAGGCGTTCACTTGTTTAGATACTGCCTTGCGATGGTTTGGAGCCCAAGACGAAAGTGACCAGTTTCGGATATCCGTAATGAAAAAAGTACGTGACTTTGCTGCTCGTAAGCGTGTAGGCGTCCTTAGACAGACCAAAATAAAAGATTTTTTTAAACATTAATTTTGTATACTGTGTCTATTGTTCAAGAAAAATGCATATGTAATATTTATTATTATTGTTTAATAAACTGTACCACATACCATATATTCCTACTGAAGTTGCCTTTGTACCTTACTTTGTAATACTGAAAGAGATGCCTGTTTTTATGAAAAAATTTACTGTACAGTACTTCTTTTTGGCAAATAAACATGTACAGTTCAATAATCTGAACAAACCAGTTTTCCGAACACCCATGTCCCCCAATTACTTCAGATAATTGACGCTATACTGTACATTCCTTTTTCCAATCAAAGAGTTTACATTAAAAGTCATTAAAATTTTTAATAAAACATTGTGCTACACAACACTAGGATGTGATGTGACCAAATAAAAGAAGCAAATAAAATGGAAAAAAAGGAGAGAAAGATTTGAATAGAATACCAGTGTGTCTTAACTCGGTAATCACAGAAAAAAATTAGATCATCCATACACACTTTAACATATTGAAATCTCCTGCCTTAAAGTATTTGGCAGGTGATGAACAAATAGATACTGGACACTCAATGAGTGACAGATAGAATGATACAGTCTGCTGCCACAAATAAAATTTAACACTGAATCAGCTATAGAAGCATTATCACCTAAAACAAGGTTTGAAGTGTCACGGTGATTAAAAGTCTGCCTCTGGGTGGATAAACTGGGGAATTCCAATAACATCTGGACAGCTGTCAAATTAGTCCACAGGAGGGGCCTCGTGATGGAGAAGTTGACCATGTGTCAGCCAAGGAAGGCTGAGATGGGTTCCATAAATTCTTGGTCACTATAAGACTCGTCAAGTACCTAATTCCTTTAATCCGGATTTTCAAAGAATTTCATCAAATTGTGCTGTCCTGAGGCTTGAAAGTCTATGGATGAAACCATCTCCTGCTTCACCTGTTTCTGTCACTTTTCTGACCAATATTTGCTTAGAAATGCCTGCTTAAATTCTGCATCACTTCTCATATCCTCAGTTACGCTTCCTTCCACATAATAACAAATACATGTCAGCTGGTATCTAATGTGCCATGTACTAGGAAACTCTTCCTCAAATTGCTTAATCCAAAATTTTGGATGTAGCTCATTCTGATTTTCTTTGAACACCTTAAATGTTCATTTTGATAGGTACTCAGTTCGGTTAAAAATTCTTCACCCGAGTGGTATGCCATGGTATCAATCCTGTCGCTTTTGTAATTGGGCACAGCAAAAACATGAGGAGAATTTCCTACCCCACTGCATGTTTGGTGCAAGAGCATGTCTGTGTGCCGTAATGAATTTTAAAGAGACTTAAAAACTCACATTTATTTATACTAAAGAAAAATGAATGTAAATGATCACCATACAATAAGATTTGACATAGAATTGCTATGTGGGAAACCCATATATGGCAAAGTGGGGAAATGAGGGTGCTGCAAAGCTTTCACATTTACCAGTCAACCAATCACTATACCAAATTATGAGATATGTTCTGATAGTACACTGATTGGAACATGCATCTCGGCTGCACATTATGACGTTGCTACTGTGGGGTGTCTCATGTCATGATAATCGTTGCACAGCAGCAAAATTGAAACCAACAAGCAATTCTTGTGGGTAAATGTATAGTTACAGACTGTCAGAGCTGAATACATGGAACTAACTTAGTCTAAAAACAAAGCATACTAAAATTAATTCCGTATGGTGCATGGTGGAGGGTGCTATACAAGTAGTTAATTCAGTTCTTATGCGTACACGTTTAAATGGCTGGATGGATATGAATGAAATTTGAAATAGAGGTAGATTTAATGTCTGATTAATACATGGGCTACCTTTCGTAAGTGGGGGAGGTGGTACCTTACAATGGGTTAATACATTCGTCTCTCTTCATGCTGAAACAGTTGGACAAATATGAATGAAATCTGGAATGCAGAAGGCTTATACCCCGAATTAATGCATGAGCTACCTTTAGGAAGCCACCACAGGTGCATGGCAGAGGGTACATTACAACAAACATCCAAATTGTTTGACTGGCCACCATGAAAGTCATCACATAAATGTATGTTTCATGAAGGAGATTTTTGTTCCATTTTAAATCACTCTTAATGCCTACTCCCAGATAATTTATGGGATTAACTTCTTCCAGTTGCTGACCTGCTATAGTGTAACTAAATGATTCAGGAGCTGTCTTTCTACGTATTCACAGCACATTACACTTGTCTACACTGAGACTCTATTGCCATTTCCTGCACCATGCATCAATTCAGTGCAGATCCTCCTGCATTTCATTACAATTTTCTATTGTTTCAACCGCTCTATGCAATTCAGCATCATTCTCAAAAAGCCTCAGTGAACTTGTGATGTTATCTGCACAGACATTTATATATTGTGAACAGCAATGGAGCTGTCGAATATCGAGTGGTAGATAACAAGTATGTAAGTGGTCCATTGCGCCCTCTTACAAGTATTTGAACATGATTTCCATAGTTCCCATGTAGATGTAGAAAATGTTTCAAATTATATGTTTCTAAAAATTACACACTTTCAAAAATGTCGCAGTTGTAAACACCACTGAAATATTTTGCTAGAGTTTCCACATACTCTAGTATTTCCTGTGTGTCTTGTAATATATCTTGTAATAGCCAGGAGGGTCCTGTTTGTTTAAATAACTGAAGTATTCGATACCATAGTTGGTGTATTGTTGTAACCTAATATTCCAGATTTATAATGTATAAGCACCTTATGGCACTTTGGTCGCATTATAATTTGCATTACTATGGTCTTCTAACAAACTAAATTAAATAATTATTGAAAGTCGTAACAACAATGTAAACATATATTAACATTGCACTAATTGTTGTTTACTTACAATCTTTTCTATTGTTTTGTCTTGATAGGAAATATTATTATTACATTTGTCATAATAATGTGTATCTCCATGTAAAGCAAAATATGGGTATGTTTCATGAACTAATTGTTAAATATTTAAATATTGTACGTCCGTGTTCTAGAAAGTTCTAAGAAAAACTACACTACTTACTAAAACGCGCAAATTGGTGCTAACGCATTCAGTATCAAGTCAGTATAAACTACTAGTAGTCTGGAGTAGTATGAAGTATGAAGTTACTAATGGAGTAGTTAGCATTGTTGTCAAAGTGTAGTCATGCAGTCTTACTTTTGTATTACTTCTGTGCTTCATCAAGAATGGATAATTAAATTTGTATAAAAATGAAATGTGTCACATTGTTGGTTAATTCAGTGACTTGGAAGAACCCAACGACCTATTATTTTGTAATGTGTTAATGGCAGGCGAGCAACGAGATCTACGAGCATTCTACCACTGAACATATATAACAGGTGATGTATAGAAAAAAATGTGGCTTTAATGTATGTCCAGTAAAAAAGAAATGCGCCACAGTCTCTAAATCAACATCTACATCACTAAATACAAATTACAAAGGGATTACCATCAGAATATTCTTTTAATCATATTCCACATCTACATATGTGCGATTTCATTTCAGATACCGCATTAATTCATCACATGGTACTCCCCATGAGGCACATACTGTAATGAACGCTAGTGAATTTGGACTTCAGGACTGTCATCATGCTGTGCAGTCTACTTACCTTTCAAGTGATTATGCTGTCAGTAATTACGTAGTAGACATGACAGAAGATTACACCACCTGCAAAACAATTTTATATTAGGGATGTCCTTCAAATTATTGCCATGTGTTTATCTGGAACAAATTGTCTTCCATATACTACATTCCAGCATTGCACAAGGCATAACATGATAAATGAAATGAAGAAATACTGCAGGCTGATGACAATTTGTTCCAGATAAATGCTTGATTATAATTACATATGCTAATACACCAATAAGGTTAACATAGGCACAATTGATACATTTCGTGCATAAGTTAACAGTTTGAACTGATTAATGAAAAGTGTGAGGTATTCCACAGAAGTACTAAAAACAAATATCTATATCTTAGCTCATTAGATAAATTGGTCAAATGTGAAGAAACTACATAGGAATATTTATTTCAAAAAGAAAAGAAAATTGAAACTGGAATGAACCCATGGTAAATACCGATGGGAATGTGAACTAAATACTCAATGTGAAATCCAATGTGAACATATTTAGTTGGCAACCTGCTTACATAATGAGACATGGATCTCATAATAATATCAGCCAATAAGGCATTAATTACAAACATCTATATTTCCTTCCATCCCATACAGCATTAGAATGACGAGCGGTATATAACTAGTATGCAGGTGGTGCATTGAGCACTTTGACAAGCATTTGAACATGATTTCCATAATTCCCATGTAGATGTAGAAAATGGTTTCAAATAATATGTTTCTCAGAATTACTCACTTTGTGAAATATCTCAGCTGAAAACACTACTGGAATTTTTTGCTAGATTTTCCACATTCTCTGGTATTTTCAGAACGTCTCTGAATCAACATCTACATACTAAATACAAATTATAAAGGGATTACCATCAGAATATATTGTTAATCATATCCCACATCTCTATATATGGGATTTCATTTCAGATACCGCATTAATTCATCACATGAGGCACATACTACAATGAACAATAGTGAATTTGAACATAAAGGTTGTCATCATGCTGTGCAGCCCACTTACCTTTCAACAGGTAATGCTGTCAGTAATTAGCTAGCAGACATGACAGAAGATCACACCACCTGCAGAACAATTTTTTGTTAGTGATGTCCTTCAAATTATTGTCATGTGTTCATCTGGATCAAATTGTCTTCCATATACTTCAGCATTCCACTAGGCATAAAGTGTCAAAAGTAATGAAGGAATACAGCAGGCAGATGACAATTTGATCAAAATGATGACTTGGGAATAATTACATCGGCCAATGCACTGAAAGAGCTTACATAGGCACGAGAGATAAATTTGGAACTAAAATTAGCAGTTTTAACTACATACTGGAAAGCATAAGATATTCCACATGAGTACTAAAAAAACAAACCCTTATAGCTTAACGTACTACATAAACCTTTTAAATATGAACTAACTCATTAGCAATTATTCTTGGATATGATTTAAATTGAAAAGAACACATAGTTAATACTCATGGCAGAGTGAACTAAATACTGAATGTGAATACTTATGAGAACATATTGTGTTGACAGCCTGCCTCTATAATGAGCCATGATATTCATAGCAAAATCAGCAAATAAGGCATTAATTTTTAATATCTGGCTGTCCTTCTTCATCCATATCTACATCTACATTCACACTCTGCAAGCCCCTGATGGAGTGTGTCGGAGTGCACCCTGAGTACCACTATGGGTTCTCCCTCCTATTCCAGTCACATATTGTTTGCGGAAAGAAAGATTGTCGGTATGCCTCTATGTGGGCTCTAGTCTCTCTGATTTTATCTCCATGATCTCTTCGCGAGGTATTCGTAGAAGGGAGAAATGTATTGCTAGACTCTTTGGTAAAGGTATGTTCTCAAAATTTTGACAAAAGGCTAAACCGAGAGACACGGCGTCTCTCTCGCAGAATCTTCCACTGAAGTTTATTGATCATCCCCGTAACATTTTCAGGATTACCAAATAATCCTGTAATGAAGCGCGCTGCTGTCTGTTGGATCTTTTCTACTTCCTCTATCAACCCCACCTGGTACAGATCCCACACCGGTGAGCAGTATTCTAGCTGTGGGTGAACAAGTGTACTGTATCCTACTGCCTTTGTTTTCGGACTGCATTTCCTTAGGATACTTCCAATAAATCTAAGTCTGGCATCTGCTTTACCGACAATTGATTTTATATGGTTGTTCCATTTTTAATCACTCCTAATGCCTACTCCCAGATAAATTATGGAATTAACTTGTTCCAGTTGCTGACCTGTTATAGTGTAGTTAAATGATTCGGGGGTTGTCTTTCTATGTATTCGCAGCACATTACACTTGTCTACATTGAGATTCTATTGACATTCCCTACGCCATGCATCAATTCAATGCAGATCCTCCAGCATTCAATTCAATTTTCTATTGTTTCAACCTCTCTATGCAATTTAGCATCATCCTCAAAAAGCCTCAGTGAACTTGTGATGTTATCTTCACAGACATATATATATATATATATATATATATATATATATATATATATATATATATCTTGAACAGCAATGGAGCTGTCGAATATCGAGTGGTAGATAACAATTATGCAAGTGGTCCATTGAGCCCTCTTACAAGTATTTGAACAAAATTTCCATAGTCCCCATGTAGATGTAGAAAATGTTTCAAATTATATGTTTCTGAAAATTACACACATTCAAAAATGTCTGAGTTGTAAACAGCACTGAAATTTTTTGCTAGATTTTCCACATCCTCTAGTATTTCCAGTGTGACTCTAAATCAACATCTACATACTAAATACAAATTACAAAGGGATTGACATCAGAATATTTTGTTAATCATATCCCACATCTCCATATATGGTATTTCATTTCAGATACCGCATTAATTAATCACGTAGTACTCCCCATGATGCACATACTATAGTGAATGCTAGTGAATTTGGACTTGCTGTCATCCTGATGTCATCATGCTGTGCAGGCTACTTACCTTTCAACTGCTAATGCTGTCAGTAATTATGTAGTAGACATGACAGAAGATTACACCACCTGTAAAACAATTTTATATTAGCGATGTCCTTCAAATTATTGTTATGTGTGTATCTGAATAAAATTGTCTTCCATATACTACATTTCAGCATTCCACTAGGCATTAAATGTTAAATGAAATGAAGGCATACTGCATGCTGATGACAATTTGTTCCAGATAAATGCTTGATTATAATTAAATATGCTAATACACCAAGGAGGTTAACATAGGCACAAGATATGTATGTGGTGCAAAAAATAACAGTTTGAACTGATTAATGAAAAGTGTGAGATATTCCACAGGAGTACTAGAAACAAATATCTATATCTTAGTTCACTATATAAATTGATCAAATGTGAAGACACTACACAGTAATTTTTAGTAAAAACAACTTTAATTGGAAAGAACACATGGTAAATAGTGATGTGAACTGAATACTCAATGTGAAATCCAATGTGAACATATTTTGTTGGCAACCTGCCTACATAATTAGACATGGGCCTCACAATAACATCAGCAAATAAGGCATTAATTGCAAACATGTATGTGCCCTTCCATCCCATACAGCATTGGAATATCACACCCTGTTTCTCAGTCAGATTTATAGAACATTGTAATAAAAATAATACAGCTATGGGGTGTCATCTCAAGGACAAAAACATCATTTAGATACAACTGAAGAATCCTTAAAGATTCTTCATGTAGATCCAAAAGGCTTGGACCTAGACATTCTGTTAGATATTGAAATTTATAAATGTTGTAAGGAAAACCCAGATGGGATTTTGAATGAACAAATCCGTTCCCACAGGAAATGGTTCTTTGACATTTTTCAGGATTTATTATGAACACTGCCTAGCCCGCTTGATCCCTGTATCTAACTATGATGAATGCTACTGCTTTCTACAAATGTAATTACACCTCTTTATCTCATGTAAAGTGCCTTGTGTTAATCTTACAACTAATATTCGTTCTATTGTTGGCTACAGCCAACTGTCATAAAAAGGTAAAGCAGTAAACAATCCGAGGATTGGTTTGAATACCACAGTGCTTTACTAGGCATGGTCCTATTTGGAGGTGGTATGCCGTTGCCTTCCTTCGACCTTCGAACTGACTTACCCAGCCAGTTATAGGGGGACCTACAGTTTAACGTGGGTTCCGAACCATGGTGCTACTCGATATTTTTCACATGAGCAACACTGGCAGAGGTGAAAGAACTGGAAAGTAACAGATAAACATCCTAGGACCTGGTGGGTATCGAACCCGCAACCTTTGGATTTGTAGTCTGGCGCTCTACCACTGTCCAATTGAGGCCATAAGAAATGCTAATCATATTTTTCAAATCATCTCGGACAATATTCTGGATATGTTAAGCTGTCTATCTCATTTTAAATGAAATATTATTCTCTGTCACATACTTTATTTTTATTTTATTTATTATATTTTTTGTTTTTTGTTTGTTTTGTTGTTGTTGTTGTTTGCGTATGTTGTTTTAAATTTAACTATGTGGTGCTTGTATAGCCTGTCATGATTAACAACAAAAGGTTTAACAGCTGACAAATAAATGGATAATTTTTGTTTTTTAAAAGCCTTTGTACAATTGTTCTTGTAAAACCTTTATATATTTTATACTTTGTACAATAAGTGCACAGCCGCCCTAAGTAATTAATATGCATAACCTTATGTGATATGGCGCCACTATCCTTGTAATGCCACCTGGTGGTAAGAAATGTCTACCTGGACAGTACTGAATGTGTTAAAGTTTGTAGTCTGCTTTTGTATGTGTATCAAGCAACTTCTTACATCTGTTCACGTGTGCAAATGGCAAGGATGAGGTGTAACAGAACGTAAATCATCATTTTTAATATGAAATGTAACTTACTGCTTTTTCTGTCATGTGAGAAATTGTCTTATTTTTATGTTTGTAGATGCTAATCTGATGATGGTAAAGCCAAAACACGTCATTTTTGACGGCCCGCTATACATGAAGTGTGGCCTATAATAAAGAATTTGTGACCAAACCAGCTTCACAGAAGTACTACCTAATCAAACAAGGAGTGGTGTTTAGCAGATTCAAAGACTGGCTATGTCATAAAATTTGATATTTACACAGGGAAATCAAATTATGGATCTACAGAACATTCTCTGGGTGAGCGTGTAGTCATTTGTCTCACCCAAGACCTGAAATACAGTAACAGTTTAATAGTGTTTGACAACTTCTTCACCACAGTGAATCTATTGCAAATGCTTTTGAACAATGGAATCTACTCAATAGGGACTGTTAGAATAAACCAAGGGCTTCCTTCAATGATAAAAGATAAATGTACCTTGTAAAGAGGAGAATTTCAGTTTCAATGCAAATGTGGCATTGCAGCTATGAAATGGATGGACAACAAACCTGTCACTATTTAGACAACTTCAGACAATCCTAGAGATACCACACTTGTCTCAAGAAGGAATAAGGATGGCACAACCAGCATGATCACGTGTCCCACAGCTGTGGCAACATACAATACCATAATGGGAGGTGTAGATCACTTTGATCAACTTAGAGAACATTATGCAATAGGTTGACATTCTCGTAAGTATTGGCATTGGATTCTCTATTTCCTATTAGGCATGGCAGTTGTAAATGCCTTTATATTGTATAAAACTAATAAAGGACAAGAGACATTTGATGATCAATTGAACTTTCGATTACGACTCGCAAAACAATTGATAGATGGCTTTATATCCCACACAAAAAAAGGACGTCCAGTAACCATTCTAACCCAGAAGAACACTGTACCAGATTATGTTAGACTGGAAAAACTAGGCAATCATGTGCCTGTTTTAGAAACAACCTACAGACGGTGTCGAAAGTGTTTAGCAAAAGCTGGTGACAAGAGAACAAACTATGTATGCTGCTCCTGCAACGCACCCCTGAGTATCGAACCATGCTTCCGTCAGATTCATGGAAACTAAGAAGAAAATGTAACAATCATTTGAACATTTTGTTGAAAAAGAATTATTACTTGAAGGGTCCAGGGAAAAAACCAGGTAAGTACATTTTTCTCCCGAAATGAGTTAGAGATGCCATTCGATTCTCCATCAATAGGGCTATCTGTTAGCAGCATGAAACAGGTCATAAACCAGTTTAGTCACGGCTTTATTTGCCCTTAAAGTTTTGGCGTACAGGAAAAGAAGCAGGTAAGTCCACAGTTTCAGCGATAAAACCAGCTAAGTCCACTGCATCTCGGCAGATGGCTGTGCGATCACCACACTTTCGCACCATTACGTCTTTGACATTTCATTGTTGCAGGTGTTCCTTTTTTTTTACATTGTGTTTCTGAGTGTGGTTTGTTATTGCGGCACTGTTTAATAAATCGTTCTTTGCTGTGCTGTGCCGTGCTGTCGACATTAGGAAATGAAGACGATGGATATCCACAAAATGAACCTAAGAAGCGGAGGAAAACTGGCCAAATTGCTGATGTTGGTAAGAAATTAAGGCTAAGTTCACATTAAATCAGGGAGTCGTGCAAATGTTCCCGTCATAAATGCTTTGAAGTCACCAGTAGTGTAGTAAGTATTTTCATGGGGGGGAGTGCAGTGGGGAAGACAGTGGGCATTGTGGTGAGGTTCTCTCCTGGAACTGTAGGATTTGCAGCAGGAATAAGTTGATAGAGGAGCAGGAGCGTTTGATCTGCGCCCTTCAGGTGCAGTTGAAAAACGCTGAAGAGGAACTAGGTAGGTTGAGGAGGGGAAGGGGGGCTGGGGAATGGGAACTGGCAGTTGGCAAGAAGGTAGCTAGGAGAAGGTATTCAGATAGCTTTACATTGCAAGTTGCAAATAGGTTTGACCAACTGTCAGAGTTGAGTGGAGATGAACCTCCTGTAGCTGTAGGTGTAGGAAGTACGCAGCAGACCTCAGCTTTTGGTAAGCCGAAATCTGTAGAGAGGTCTCTTAGGAAGAAGAAGGTTCTGCTGCTAGGTAGTTCTCATGGCAGAGGTGTTGGCCAACAGTTGCAGGAAGTACTTGGGAGTGAGTACCAGGTCACCAGCATAGTGAAGCCTAGTGCAGGGTTAGATCAGGTCACTTGTAACATAGGGGACTTATGTAGGAATTTTTCAAAAGAGGATCAGGTAGTTATAGTGGGTGGGGCCGGGAACAGTCTTGATAGGGACGGGGAATATGATATAGGTGGTGATCTGGAAAGGATAGCAAATGAAACTGGTGGCACGAATGTGCATTTCGTGCAGCTGTTTCAGCGTCATGATAGGCCTTGTCTTAATACGGCTGTCAGCCGTCTTAACATGGGGCTTGAAAAGGCGCTGATGACGGAGGGCATGGATCACATTGCAGTGGTGCCAGTTGAAACTATCCAAAGGTCGGATTTTACTAGGCACGGTCTGCACCTCAATAGGTATGGGAAGGGGAGGTTGGCAAAGCTCATAGGTGACAGTGTAGTAGGGGGTGGGGGTTTCACTCATGGAAAAATTCCTGTAGTAGTCGGTGTTAGGGCTGCACCTTTTTTAGACTGAAGACAGCTGATAGATATTCCTGCTTAAAGGAAGTCCCTCTAAGAAATGAACCACCTTTGACAAAGTCTAAGAATATAAGTAATAAGGGAATTACTGTTTTTCATCAAAATATACAGGGTATCAGAGATAAAGTTAATGAAATGCTTATTGATACTGATTCTGACATTATTGGTATTTCAGAGCACTTTTTAAGTGGTGTGACAATTCAGAGACTTCCTTTGCCAGGATACAGGTTAGCTGCCTTTTACTCTAGGAGTTCCTTGCAGTGTGGGGGAGTGGCCATGTATGTAAAAAACGATTTTTCATCGGAGTCAATCGATTTTTCTAAACACTGCACAGAACAGATATTTGAATGTTGTGCAGGAATTGTTAATGTTAATGGAACTAAACTAGTAATAGTTGTTATTTATAGATCCCCTGACTCAGATTTTAAAATGTTTCTGCCCAAGCTGGAATTGGTTCTGGGTTCACTGTATAGGAAGTATAAAAATTTAATTGTGTGTGGAGATTTCAACATTAATTGTGTAGGTGATAGCTCAAGGAAACGTCAGCTGTTAGATCTATTTAATTCCTATAACATGATGCAAACAGTATTTTTTCCAACGAGAGTGCAAGGAAATAGCAGTTCTACCATTGACAATATTTTTGTTCATTCTTCATTATTAGAGGGGCACTCTGTCAGCAGAATAGTAAATGGCCTATCAGACCACGATGCCCAACTTTTAATTCTAAAAAGTATTTGTTCTCAAACAAATGTTAAACATAAATATCAACTACTCAGAAAAGTTAATCCAGTTGCAATTGAGACCTTTTTAAGCCTAATTAAGGAACAAGAATGGCAGGATGTTTATAGTGCTGATAATGCAGATGATAAATATAATGCTTTTCTGAACACATTTATTATGCTATTTGAAAGTTGCTTTCCACTAGAACGCTCAAAACAGGGTACTTTCAGTAACAGACAGCCAGGGTGGATGACAAAGGGGATAAGAGTATCATGTAGAACTAAGCGGGAGTTGTATCAAAATGTTAGAAGCAGTCAGAATGAAGATGCAGTAGCTCATTACAAACAGTACTGTAAGGTTCTGAAAAATGTCATTAAGAATGCAAAAAGTATGTGGTACGCAAAAAGAATAGCAAACTCTCGGGATAAAATTAAAACTATCTGGTCAGTCGTGAAGGAAGTGTCTGGTCAGGAGCAGCAGGTAGAAGATATAACGTCAGTGCGTAGTAGGAATGTTTCTGTTACTGACAAGTTAGATATATGTGCAATATTCAATAATCACTTTCTGAATATAGTAGAGGAACTAAACAAAACTCTAGTTTCTACAGGTAATCATATAACGTTTTTAGAAAATGCGTTTCCGAGGCTGTTGCCTGAAATGATCCTTCATGATACTTCCATAGGTGAGATTGAGTCAATAATTAAATCACTAAAGACTAAGGACTCTTGTGGATATGATGGGGTATCTAGCAGAATTCTAAAGTACTGTTCTCCATATGTTAGCCCAGTACTAAGCCATATTTGTAATTTTTCCTTTCGGAATGGTCAGTTTCCTAACAGATTAAAGTACTCAGTAGTGAAACCGCTTTATAAAAAAGGTGAAAGGGATAATGTAGACAACTATAGACCTATTTCTATGCCATCGGTTTTTTCCAAAGTTATTGAAAAGGCTGTATATTCAAGATTAATTGATCATTTCAGTTCACATAATTTCCTGTCAAACGTACAGTTTGGTTTTAGAAGTGGTTTAACGACCGAAAACGCTATATTTTCGTTTCTCTGTGAGGCACTTGATGGGTTAAATAAGAGGCTACGGACATTAGGCGTCTTCTTTGATTTAACAAAAGCGTTTGATTGTGTTGATCACAAAATATTGTTGCAGAAGTTGGAACATTATGGAATACGGGGAGTAGCCCACAACTGGTTCACCTCTTACTTTAATAATAGACAACAGAAGGTAATTCTCCGCAATGTAGAAAATGGCTATGACGTGCAATCCCAATGGGGCACAATTAAGTATGGGGTGCCCCAGGGGTCTGTTTTGGGACCATTGCTGTTTCTTATTTATATAAATGATATGCCTTCGAGTATAGCAGGTGATTGTAAAATATTTTTGTTTGCTGATGATACCAGCTTGGTAGTGAAGGATGTTGCTCGTAATATTGACACAGTATCAAATAATGCAGTTCAAGAGATAAGTTCATGGCTAATAGAAAACAAGTTGATGTTAAATCACAGTAAAACTCAGTTCTTACAATTTCTAACACATAATTTGACGAAATCTGACATTATGATTACACATAATGGGCATGTGATAAGTGAGACTGAACAGTTCAAATTTCTAGGTGTTCATATAGACAGTAAGCTGTCATGGAAAGCCCATGTTCAGGATCTTGTTCCAAAACTAAATTCTGCTATATTTACCATTAGAACAATATCTGAGATAAGTGATTTTTTAACACGAAAAGTAGTCTATTTCGCTTACTTTCACTCACTTATGACGTACGGCATTGTTTTTTGGGGTAACTCGCCTGATGCAAAAAGGATATTTCTGGCTCAAAAACGGGCGGTTCGAGCAATATCTGGTGTAAGTTCGCGAACGTCATGTCGACCCCTTTTCAGTAGTCTGGGAATTTTGACTCTGGCGTCACAATACGTTTTTTCTTTAATGTCGTTTGTTGTTAATAATATCAGCTTATTCCCACGAGTTAGTAGCTTTCACTCGGTGAATACTAGACAGATGTCTAATCTACATTTGCACCGCACCACCTTAACACTTGTGCAGAAAGGGGTGCAGTATTCTGCGGCATCCATTTTCAATAAGCTGCCACAAGAACTTAAGAATCTTAGCACTAATCCACATGCTTTCAAATCTAAATTGAAGAGTTACCTCGTGGCTCACTCCTTTTATTCTGTCGAGGAACTCCTAGAAAAGTTAAACAATTAAGCTAATTTATTTTTTCTTTATTGATTCTTTTCACTTTTTCTATTACCATTATTGTGTAACAATTAATGTATTGACTTGTTCCATGACCATGGAGTCTTACTCCTGAAGTGGGTCCTATGGAACAGAATAAATAAATAAATAAATAAAAAATAAACTGAAGCAGAAAGAGCTGAAATACTATGCAAATTCAACAGTCTAGAATCACACAATGATCAGAATGTGTATTTAGCAGGTTTAATAACAGTTCTGGGTGTCAACAGAAGGCGACCACGTCAGACAGATGAAAACGCGAAATTAGGAGATGCTGCATTTGCATACAGAGTCAGAAATCCTGTAGGGTGTGACAATAAGTGTGTTGTACCAGTTTGTGCGAAAGCGTTTTGTGCAATGCATGGTATAACAAAAACAAATTGGAATATATACAGAAGAGCTTGAAACTAACTGGCAAGACAAGAGGGATAATCACACATATCTTCACAGTAAGCTTGATGAATCTACAAGATCGTTGGTATACAGTCATATAAGCAGTTTTAAAGGTCGACAAAGCCATTACAGCTTAAAAGATTCAAGAAAGACTTATTTGCCTGAAGATTTGAATATCAAGAGAATGTTTCTGTTTAAGGAACTTAATTCTTCTGTTGATGGCTCCTATGAAATCTATAGATGCATTATGAACACGAATTTCAACATATCCTGCGGATACCCACGTAGTGACACGTACACTCATTGTGATGAACTCTCAGCCATACTTAAAGCACTCTCCTCAGAGAAAGATAAAGAAGAAATTAAGAAGTTAACAACCATGAATGTCCTTCACAAAAGGAAAGCCGAAACATTCTACCAACGAAAAAGAGATGCAAGCCATAAAGCTATGAAAAACAAGAAGAGGGAAGCAATTTGTATGGATTTTGCTAAAAATGTGTCATTACCAAAGATAACTAAGAACGATGTGTATTATAAGCGTCAATTATCAATGTATTCTTTCAACATCCACATTCTCTCCACGAGCCAGTTTGTTTTTTATGGGTACCACCAAGGTATTGCCAAGAAAGGTCCTAACGAGGTAGCGTCTTTCCTTTTTAATTTCGTTATGAACTACCTCGATAACAATGTTGAAGAGCTTCAAGTATTCTGTGATTCTGCTGGAGGGCAAAACAAGAATTTCACAATTTTCCACTTCTTGCACTATCTCGTTCATAATAACATTCATGGATTGAGGAATATCAAGATCACATTTCGAGAACGAGGTCATTCCTACATGGAATATGATAGGAATGTTGGTCTGTGGGATTTGAAACGAAGGATGGAAGCCCCAGAGGATTTCATGAGTATGATTGAAAATTCGAGAATGAAACCATCACCATTCATTGTGGAGAACGTTTCTCAGGAAATGGTATATGAATGGAATTACTTCTTAAATGAGAAATATGTACCGAAATGTCCATTTAAGATCCAACTAGTGAAGGAAATTGAGACTTCGTCCATTCACCCTCACCTGATGAACTGGAGAGACACGTATAATGGTCACATGGTATCCAGCACCATAAGGAAGCCTGACAGAGATGCATCAAATCAGAAGGCTGGAGAGTTCAAGCTGCCCTCTTTGTCCTACAGATCTGTGAGTTCCCATAATAATAATAATAAAATTATAATTGATGATAATAGCATTAGAAATGATAATTACAATATTACAAACAATAAGAATAATGTTAGAAATTACAATAATAATAATAAATGAAATGACATTAAAACATTCGTTCATATAAGGGAAAGGAATAGCTGACTCATATCCCTCATTCTCTTTCTGTTTCAGGGACTTACCTGGTTTCTTTCCTGAAAAGTTTGTAGTTTGAGTAAATTTTTTAATTTAGTTTCGTGCTATCAATGTTGGACACCATAGAAACGGTCTCATTTTCTTCTCTATACACAGGACTTCAATGTTTTATATGGTTTGAAAACATTAGTTTGTATGAGATGTACTTATTGCGTTTTAAAATTAAAAAATCGTTTTCTGAGTTTCATTGAAATTGTGACTTACCTGGTTCTTTCCCTGGACCCTTCACTTGTAAATTTGTAATGTAAATGTTTTTGAAACAAAGTAAAATAAAAAGAAATCACCATCACTTAAAAATTTTGTTAAATGTAATGCCAAAAATGTTACAGCTTATAAAATGGAAATGTGACATTTTCTTCCCACCAAAGTGTAAAGCTCACAAGTGGGAAATCTGTTTACCATTGAAAATGTAAGTTTTAAAAAAGTGCTGTGGTGATACATTTACCACCATAATTTTTTAAAAATAATTAACAAAAATAAAATTATCAAAAAATAAAATATAATAAATTAGTCTCAATTCCAATACTATGCAAAAAAAAAATAATAATAAAATAAAATAAAATAAAATAAAAATAAAAAAAAATTTTTGCTTCACTGAGTCTTCACAAATAATGCGCCCATTAAAAAGAGTAAACCGAAGAGCAGCTTGTTTTGAACTTTTTATATTCAATGGATAGAGTGTCTCAGAAATGAGATACAAGTTGTGATGGAAATCATTAAAAGGAAAGTGATATATGTTTGTGGTATAACCTACTTAAAAACTTCCTTCCAACAGCTGATGGAACATCATTTGATTTGTTCTTATATAGCTGTAGAAACTGTTATAAATAATGTGTTTCTAAGGAATATAAAAAAAAGGTAAAGCACTTAACAATACGAAGATTGGTTTGAACACCACAGTGCTTTACTAGGCGTGGTCCTGTTTGGAGGCGGTATGCTGTTCCCTTGCTCCGACCTTACAACTGACTTACCCAGCCAGTTATAGGTTCCGAACCATGGTGCTACTCTATATTTTCCATATTAGCAACACTTCCAGAGGTGAAAAAAGTGGAAGGTGACAGATATAAATCCTAGGACTTGGCAGGGATCGAAACCGCGACCTTTGGATTTGTAGTCTGGCACTCTACCACTGTGCTATCGAACCACACTGTTAGGAAAATAGTGATGTTAAATGTCACAGTTGTAAACACTACTTAAACTTGTTGCTATGTTTTCCACAATCACTAGTATTTTCCATGTGTGAAACTACATACAAAATGCCAAGGGTTACCACCAGAATATTATTATAATCATATTATGTAACTCCATATATGGGATTCACAATCAGATGCCTTTACACGTCATCACACTGGAATCCATTTTAGGCATTTACTATACTGAACAACAGTCAGTACAATATGCCACTGGATAACCATAAGAATATAGGTATCATCATATCATGTATCTCCATATATGGGATTTCACATATGATTCCTTTTGAAGTCATCACGTGGTACTTCCTGTTAGGCATATTGGACCAAGTTATCATGGACATAGAAACTGTCATTGTGCTGATCTGCCTATTAGTTAGTTTACTTGTGACATGGCTGAATAGCACTCCTGTGGTATGCGCGGCCCTTTGCCATCGGGGATTCGGGTCCTCCCTTGGGCATGTGTGTTTGTGTTGTCCTTAGCATATGTTACTTTAAGCTAATGATGATCAGCATAGTTGAGTTCCTTAAATACAAAAAATTAAAAAAAATAAAGAAAGAAAAAATTGGTCATATGTTAAGTAACTACCTAGGAATTATTATTAAACGACCTTAAATTGGAAAGAACACATGGTAAATACTGCAGGCAAGGGGAACTAAATACTCAATGTTAATTACAATGTGAAAATATTTTGTTGGCAACCTGCCTATATAATGACATGCGGCCCCCACAATGAAATCAGCAAATAGGCATTAATTGTAAATAATTATGGGACCTTCTGTCACATACATTATTAAGAATATCGAGTGTTAGATAACAAGTACGCAAGTGGTCCATTGAGCAGTCCGGCAAGTATTTGAACATGATTTCCGTATGCGATTGCAGGCTCTCTCGGCGTATTCCAGCGATGAAATGTTCTTGGGTTATCAGCCGAGTGGTGGCGTCGTCTTGGCGGAACGTTTCAATGAGTTTCATACTCGTCATCCTCAGGCGATGTGTCGGGATGCTGTTCTGCACCTCCCTATATAGTCATCTGACCACTGTCCACTTCTGCAGGCGGCCAATCAGGGTCCTTCGGAAGCGGCTGCCGCATCGGTGGTGGGGGTACACAGCGCGGCCAGTTGTGGGGTATCGGTGGTACGTGCTTCGGGCCCTGACAGCTGTCCAGTCTGTCAGCGGATGCCGCCATGTTCAGAACAGAGCGTTCCTGCCTAAAATTCTTAATAGTAGGATTCCAGGCTGTGCTCAAGTGAAATCCGCTATCCCGATTGACCAATTTGTTGTGGAGACATATTCTGCGATTCTGTCTTTAAGGAAGCAGTGGAAATACGTCTCCACAAGAACTTGGTCAATCGGGACAATGGATTTCAGTTGAGCGCAGCCTGGAATCCTACGATTAAGAAGATTCGGCAGGAACGCTCTCTTCTGAACGTGGCGGTGTCTGCTGACAGAATGGACAGCCGCCGGGGCCTGAAACACGTACCAGAGCCACGCCCGAATCCCCCACCACCGGCCGCGCCCAGTAACCCCACCACTGACGCGGCAGCTGCTTCCGAAGGACCCTGATTGGCCGCCTGCAGAAGTCAACAATGGTCAGATGACTATATAGGGAGGTGCAGAACAGCATCCCAACACCTCCCTTGAGGATGATAAGTACAAAACTCATTGAAACGTTGTGCCAAGACAACGCCACCGCTCGGCTCATAACCCGAGAACATTTCATCGATGATTTCCATAGTGCCCAAGTAGATGTAGAATTTTTTTTCAAATAATATGTTTCTAAGAATTACTCAGTTTCTATAATATCTCAGTTGAAAACACTACTGCAATTTTTTGCTAGATTTTCCATGTCATCCAGTATTTTCAGAGAATCTCTAATCAACATCTACATACTAAATACAAATTACAAATGGTTTACCATCGGAAAGTATTTATTTTCATATCCCACATCTCCATACAATACTAGACTTCATTTCAGATACCGCATTAATTCATCACATGGTACTCCCCATGAGGCACATAGTGTAATGAACTCTTGTCTATATGTCATCATGCTGTGCAGGCCACTTACCTGTCAACAGGTTACGCTGTCAGTAATTACCTAGTAGACATGACAGAAGATCACACCACCTGCAGAATAATTTTATAACACAGATCACCTTCAAATTATTGTAGTGTGTTTAGCTGGATAAAACTGCCTTCCACACACTACGTTTCAGCATTCCGCTTGGCATAAAGTGTCAAATGGAATGGCTTATGACAATTTGTCCCAGATAAATACTTGATAATAATTACATCAGCTAATACATCAAGCCTTTCTAAATAGGCACACAAGATATATTTGAGGCATTAATTTTAATTTTGAGCTATATAATGGAAAATGTAAGATATTACACATGAGTACTAAAACCCAATTCCGTACACCTTAACTTACTAGATAAATCTGCCGTATGTGACCTAACTACCCAGTAATTTTTATGAGATATGACTAAAAGTTGAAAGAAAACATTGTTAATACTGATGGGAAGGTGAACTAAATGTTGTATTTGATTATCAGAACTTGCAAAAATGCAACAGAATTACTAAATCCACTTTGTACTTTCCACCTTTCGTCCTCACTTTCAGTATTGCTGGGCAGTATGATATCCTTATCAGAATGGACTAACAGAAGACATTAACAGAGTAAACTGAAGGGCAGCTTTCTTTGAACTTTTTATATTCAATGGATAGAGTGTCTCAGAAACGATATACATCTTGTGTTGGAAATCATTAAAAGGAAAGTGATACATGTTTGTGGTATAACCTATTTAAAAACTTTCTTCCAACAATTTGGAACATCATTTGATTTGTTCTTATGTAGATGTTGAAACAGTTATAAATAATCTGTTTCTAAGGAATATAGTTATGTTAAATGTCACAGTTGGAAACACTACTTAAACTTGTTGCTATGTTTTCCACAATCACTAGTATTTTCCATGTGTGAAACTAAATACAAAATGCCAAGGGATTACCACCAGAATAGTTTTATAATCATATTATGTAACTCCATATATGGCATTCACAATCAGATTTCTTTACACGTCATCACACTGGAATCCATTTTAGGCATGTACTATACTGAACTACTGTCAGTACAATATGCCATTGGATAACCATAAGAATATAGGTATCATCATATCATGTATCTCCATATATGGGATTTCACATATGATTTCTTTTGAAGTCATCACGTGGTACTTCCTGTTAGGCATATTGGACCTAGTCATCATGGACTTTGAAACTGTCATTGTGCTGATCCTCCAATTAGTTTACTTGTGACACGGCTGTATAGCCACGCACACTAAGGGCACTCTCCTGTGGTATGTGCGACCCTTCATTGTCCTTGCCATAATGCCTACGTAATGACACATGGGCCTCATAATAAAATCTACAAATAGGCATCAGTCCCATACAGTATTAGAATATCGAATGTTAAATAGCAAGTATGCAAGAGGTGCATTGAGCCTCTGACAAGCATTGTACATGATTTCCACAGCTCCCATATATATGTATAAACTTTTTACAAATAATAGGAAATAAAATGCATCTTTAACCATCAATGTTTTATTAAATCATAAAAATCAACTTATTTCGGGCCAGTACACTCTTCATAGATAGAAAGGTATTAAAACAGATTAGTCAAAGGCATTAAATAAAATAAATCTGGCTGAAAATAGCAGGAGTCACTTTCACTAAAATTACCCAAGTTACTCCTGCACATACTATAATAAACCTTAGTCTATATGGACTTGATAATATTATCATGCTGAGCAGCCCACTTACCTATCAGGAGGTAATGCTGCCAGTAATCACCTAGTAGACGCAACAGAAGACCACATCAACCTGCAGAACAATTTTTTATCTGAGATCACCTTCAAATTATTGTTTTGTGTTCAACTACATCAAACTGACTTCCATACACTACATTTGAGCATTCCACTTGGCAGGGAGTATGAAATGGACTGTAGTAATAGTGTATACAGATAACAATTTGTTCCAAATGAAAACTTGATACTAATTACATCTGCTAATACATAGAGAAAGTTTACATAGGCACAAGATGTATAGTTGGAGCAAAAACTAGCAGTTGGAACTAAATAATGGAAATCATAAGATAATACCCACCCCCATGTACCACAGACATTGCCGAGGTGGGGTGGCTTGCGTGCCTCAACGATGCAGATAGCCGTAACGTAGGTGCAACCACAGCGGAGGGGTATTTGTGGAGAGGCCAGACAAACGTGTGGTTCCTGAAGAGGGGCAGCAGCCTTTTCAGTAGTTACAGGGGCAACAGTCTGGATGATTGACTGAGCTGGCCTTGTAACATCAGCTAATGTGGCTGTGCCACACAGTTACTGCGAACGGCTGAAATCAAGGGGAAACTACAGCCATTACTTTTCCCGAGGACATGCAGCTCAACTGTTTGAAAATATGATGATGGCATCCTCTCGGGTAAAATATTCCGGAGGTAAAATAGTCTCCCATTCGGATCTCCGGGCGGGGACTACTCAGGAGGATGTTGTCATCAGAAAAGACAATACTGGCATTCTACGGATCGGAGTGTGGAATGTTAGATCCCTTAATCGGGTAGGAAAATTAGAAAATTTAAAAAGGGAAATGGATAGGTTGAAGTTAGATATAGTGGGGATTAGTGAAGTTCGGTGGCAGAATGAACAAGATTTCTGGTCAGGTGAGTACAGGATTATAAATACAAAATCAATTGGGGGTATCACAGGAGTAGGATTGATCATGAATAAGAAAATAGGAATGCGGGTAAACTACTATGAGCAGCACAGTGATCGCATTATCATTGTCAAGATAGATACAAAGCCAACACCGACAACAGTAGTACAGGTTTATATGCCAACTAGCTCTGCCGATGATGAGGAGATCGAAGAAATATATGAGGAGCTACAGGAAATTATTAAGACAGTTAAGGGAGAGGAAAACTTAATTGTGATGGGAGACTGGAATTCGGTAGTAGGAAAAGGAAGAGAAGAAAAAATAGTAGGTAATATGGACTGGGCAGAAGGAATGGAAGAGGAAGTCGCCTGGTAGAATTTTGCACGGAACATGATTTAATCGTAACAAACACGTGGTTTAAGAATCACAAAAGAAGGTTGTACACTTGGAAGAGACCAGGAGACACCAGAAGATATCAGATAGATTTTATAATGGTAAGACATAGATTAAGGAACCAGGTTATAAACTGCAAGACGTACCTAGGGGCAGATATAGACTCTGACCATAACTTGTTAGTCATGAACTGTAGGCTGAAGCTGAAAAAACTGCAGAAAGGTAGGAAAATAAGGAGATGGGACTTAGATAAATTGAAGGAAAGTGAAGTTCTGGAGAATTTCAGAGGGAGATTTAGGCAACAATTGACAGAAACAGGGGGAAATAAAACAGTAGAAGAGGAATGGGTAGCATTGAGAGATGAAATAGTGAAGGCAGCAGAGGACAAAATAGGTAGAAAGGCAAGACCTACAAAAAAATCCTTGGATATCACAGGAAATACTAAATATAATTGACGAAAGGAGAAAATATAAAAATGCAGTAAATGAAACAAGCAAAATGGATTACAGACGAGTAAAAAATGAGATTGACAGGAAGTGCAAAATGGCTAAGCAGGAGTGGCTAGAAGCCAAATGCAAATCTGTAGAAGAATGTATAACAAGGGGAAAAGTAGATACCGCCTACAGGAAAATAAAAGAGACATTTGGGGACAAGAAAAGCAACTCTACGAATATCAAGAACTCAGATGGAAAACCAGTTCTTAGCAAAGAAGGCAAAGCTGAAAGGTGGAAAGAGTACATAGAGCAGCTCTACAAAGGAAATCAACTTAGAGACGATGTTGTAGGAAGGGAAGATGAAGTAGATCAAGATGACATAGGAGATACTATACTGAGAGATGAATTTGACAGAGCCCTGAAAGACCTAGGTCGGAACAAGGCCCCAGGAGTAGATGACATACCCTCAGAGCTACTAAAGTCTCTGGGAGAGCCAGCCATGACAAGACTATTTGAACTGGTGTGTAGGATGTATGAGACAGGCGAAATGCCCTCAGACTTTAAGAAAAATGTAATAATCCCCATTCCAAAGAAATCAGGCGCAGACAGGTGTGAAAATTAAAGAACCATCAGTTTGATAAGTCATTGTTGCAAAATTTTAACACGAATTATCTACAGGAGAATGGAAAAGCTGGTAGAAGCTGACCTCGGGAAAGACCAGTTTGGATTCAGGAGGAACATAGGAACCCGGGAGGCAATACTCACTTTACGTCTTATCTTAGAAGATAGATTAAGGAAAGGCAAACTTACATTCTTAGCTTTTGTAGATTTGGAGAAAGCATTTGACAATGTTGACTGGAATACACTCTTTCAAATTCTGAAGTCAGCAGGGGTAAAACACAGGGAAAGGAGAGTTATTTACAACTTGTACAAAAGCCAGACCGCAGTTATTAGACTCGAAGGGCATGAAAGGGAAGCATCAGTTGGGAAGGGAGTAAGACAGGGTTGTAGCCTTTCTCCGATGTTATTCAATTTGTACATCGAGCAGGCGGTGAAGGAAAGCAAGGAAAAATTTGGAATAGGGATTAAAGTTCAGGGGGAAGAAATAAATACATTGTGTTTTGCTGATGACATTGTAATTCTGTCAGAGACAGCAAAGGACCTGGAAGAGCAGTTGAGTGGAATGGACAGTGTGTTGAAGAGAGCGCATAAAATAAACATTAACAAGAGCAAAACAAAAATAATGGAATGCGGTCTTAGAAAATCAGGCAATGCTGAAGGAATTAGATTAGGTAACAAAACAATGAAGGTGGTAGATGAGTTTTGTTACTTGAGTAGTAAAATAACATGCGATGGTCGCAGTACAGAGGATATAAAGTGCAGAATGGCAATGGGAAGAAAAGCATTTTTGAAAAAGAGAAATTTGCTAACATCAAATATTAATTTAAGGGTAAGGAAGTCTTTTCTGAAGGCATTTGTGTGGAGTGTTGCCTTGTACGGGAGTGAAACATGGATGATAAGCAGTGCGGACAGGAAGAGAATAGAGGCTTTTGAAATGTGGTGCTGCAGAAGAATGCTGAAGATTAGGTGGGTAGATCGCATAACTAATGAAGAGGTACTGAACAGAATTGGTGAGAAAAGGAATTTTTGGCATACCCTGACTAAAAGAAGGGATCGCTTGGTAGGACACATTCTTAGACATCGGGGAATCGTAAATTTAGCGTTGGAGGGAAGTGTGTGGGGTAAAAATCGCAGAGGGAGGCCAAGAGACGCGTATAGTAAGCAGATTCAAGTGGATGTGGGTTGCCGTTCTTATGAGGAGATGAAAAGACTTGCTCAGGATAGAGTAGGGTGGAGAGTTGCATCAAACCAGTCTCCGGACTGAAGACCATAACAACAACAAGATAATACACATGAGTACTAAAAATCTAATCTTTTTAGTTTTAACTTACTAGATAAATCTTTCAAATGTGAAACAAGTAGCTAGAAATTATTAATAGTTATGATTTAAATTGGAAACAACACGTAGTTAATACTGATGGGAAGGTGAATCAATTACTCAATGTGAACTCCAATGTGAACATATTTTGTTGGCAACCTGGCAAAATAATAAGACTTGAGCCTCATAACAAAACCATCAAATAAGGGATTAATTGCAAATATCTATGTGTTCTTCCATTCCATACACTATTAGAATGTCAAGGGTTAATTAAAAAGCACGCATGTTTGTTCAATGAGCTCTCTGGCAAGCATATGAACATGATTTTTACAGTTACCATGTAGATGCACCAACTGTTTTCAAATAATATGTTTCTAAGAATAATATTTTTGTGAAGTATCACTGTTCTAAACACCACTGTAAATAAACCTCTACATACTAAATATAAATTACAAAGGGATTACCATCAGAATATGTTTATAATCATATCCTACATCTCAATGCATTGGACTTCATTTCAGATACTGCATTAAGTGATCACATGGTAATCCTCGTGAGGCAAATACTATAATGATACCTAGCCAATACCGACTTGGAATATGTCATCATTCTGAGCAGCCCACTTACCTTTCAACAGGTAATGCTGTCGTAATTGCCTAGTAGACATGACAGAAGAACACACCACTTGCAGAACAATTTTATGTCAGAGATCACCTTCAAATCATTGTTGTGTCTTCAGCTGGATCAAACCATTATCCATATCCTATATTTCAGTATTCCATCTGGAAACCATTCACAAATGGCCTATAGAAATATTGTTTACAGATGACAATTTGTTAAAACAAACAACCACAACACATGACAAAAGCAATTAAGTAAGTCATTAAAATGGATTTCTTTCAATAAGTGAAGAAACACAAATATAATGGGGAGGTAAGATACTTTGGCAGTAAACTACAAGATGACTATGTCATAGGATCATGTAAGTTAATGCATTTTAACATTTCAGTAGTTTTAAACATCATTTACAAGACATTTCAGTCACTGTAATTAGTAACAAACCATATGAATCATCTGAAAGGAATTACTATAATTGTTGAATTAGATATTTTTGTTATTGCCGCTATATGTATAAATTAAAGTCTACAACAAAACATCACATCATTGAACCCTTTGCTTAAAAACATTTATTGCAATATATAATTTACAATGTGTTGAAATTGTGGATAACTGGAAAGAATTTAACCAATTTTGGATATTTTTGAAGACCTCATTGATTTCCATCTGTCATGAAGACAGTTTGTAACCCACATTTCATGCCTTTCATGATATGTAGGAAATGGAAAAACACAAAAACCATTCTCTGAACAAGTAGAACAATCCAGAGTTACAAAGTCAACAATGTTGAAAGTACACTAACTGTCCTATGCTGCACTATTGCATTGACACAATGGAGATAAAATGGCAGATGCATGCCCATCTATATCCAGGTAGTATAGGTCAAAGCAAATGGATGGAATCGTGTCCTTCAGTTTTGCCCCAGAGTCTTATCATATGTTGAATGAGCATGTGTTGTTGTTTAATTATTTTGTGCACGCCGTTATTAATGCAAGGATCCAAAATTGGTGAAAAATGTATAGCATTTATAGATCAGGAAGTATGGCCTCAATGCAACTTTTATTTATTTATTTATGTTTTTTTTTTTTTTTTTTTTTTTTGTTTTTTTTTTTAGTTTGCAATAAAACCATCGCTCTGGATTCAGTGGCAGTAAAAACTGCACTCAGAGATTGGAAGAGGAATTCAGCAGAACCTAAAAAGTGTGAGCTCCCCAACTTTGTGAAAAGTGTAATATAAGTTAATAAGACAATGTTAAATAGTATAGAAACAAATACCTGTGTATGCATTTGTTGCACAAAAATGTCTAAATAGCCCAACGTGTCACTATGTGTGATGTGTAAGTGTCACTTCCAAGTTCACTTGTTTGTACCAAAATTCTACTTTTCCCACATCAGATGAATAATGACAAATTTTAAAGAAATTTGCATTTTAAGTGACAGCGTAGAAAAAATTTGCTTTTAGAGAAAACAATGTTATTTAAAATACCTTAGTCACACACTGATGAACGAGGTAGTTGCTTTTAACACAGACTTTGGAAATTTAGTGCCGCGGTGGAGTAGCTGAACAATCTATGGCACCTCGCTGCAGAACGCGTGGTTGCTCGCCGTCAGAGGTTTGAGTTCTTCCTGGGGTGTGTGTTTGTGTGTGTGTTTGTGTGTGTGTTTGTGTGTGTGTGTGTGTGTGTTCATAGGGCTATTTCATTAGTATGTTCTGAAAAAAAAAAAACTGATAAGAATTTCAGTCATCTCAGTTCAGCATGATTCCTGTTGACTTAGAGGCGCAAAAGTCTTGTGATGTAGCCATAAACGCTGCATTTACCTGGTTCTGAACGTTCTCCTGTGGTGGTTTTCACCTGTCATTTCACTACATGTCACACATTTTCTATAGCTGAAAGTCTGGTGACCTGTTGGCTCCTGGTAAAATGTCGATATCCAGTGACACAATGGTGGCATGCGTTCATGCAGCAATGTGTGATTGTGCACTGTGTTGCTGACAGAGGGTGTCTGGGGTGTCCTATAGGAAGGGTATGTCTTTGGGATGCCGCATGTCATTCATACAGGCCACACTGATGGCAGTGCACTGGACATGAAACAACTGGGATTTGTGGTTGTATACATTAACACCCCACAACATAATGCATTGATATGACACTGTATGTTTTGTGCAGTCACTGTGATGATGCTCCACATGCTTGCAGAAAACCGAAATAAGGCCACCATTTCTGAACAAACAACAACTGGATTAATACAAAGACACTATCTTATGGCATTCCTAACCCGTGTGCTGTGATTCCATACACCATTGCCATCTAGTATATTTCTGAACATACGTCAAAGGAAGGTAGAATGGTGGAAAATGAACGCATGAGGTTTTCCATAGTAAATATAATAATAATAATAATAATAATAACATTTCACCCCCGATAGTGCAGACTACATTACACTGTTTCACTGCTGGACCAAAGCTGAGGGTAATGCAGATTTGTCCTGCAATGTCTTTACAATGAGGTGTTGATCATCTCAGGGGATGTTTTGGTGGTGTAATTTGACCCATTTTGTCCACTGCAGTAACACTTCATACCATATAAGTAGCAATTTCCTGGATGAATGGATCATATTTTCTCATGCCAATTATGAACACTTTTTCAAATTCATTGATTTGACAAAACAGTTCACACAGAAATCTGCGATGTATCCTGCACGTCTATTCAAGCCACACTGATATTACCATTGGTTTACAGTGACAATTTGAGTCACTGGCTTATTTTATCAGTATATGGTGTTGCGATGAGATACTGACACTAACCATAAACCCATGGCCTGTTATGTTTCATTTGTGTAGAACATAGTAATGTATATGTACTGTGAACATAAACTTCCTATTTCTATACCTGACTTACTTATTTGAAATATTAAGCTCCTTTCCCATTCATAATATGAAGATTAATTGACTGGACATGCTGTACTTAAAGAAATACTATATATTGTGTCCGATTAGTAAACAAAATGTACCATTATTGATATTAAATGTATTATCACATACACACTTCAACAAACGATTCTTAGGACCACCAGTACTCTCAAACAACAATGGACACGTGTGATGCTACATGATTATTCAGTTTGATTGGCTGGTTGGTGCAATTTGGAAAGGAACTAAAATGCAACGGTTGTACAGTAGAGCGTCGGTCAACCGAACGACCGCTTAACCGAACTGTGTACTCTCCCACCCTACTGTTCATCATCCCCCTCACTCCCAAACCAAGTTTCCCACAGTAGTCACCACACTGGGCCACTGCTGGCGGAAAATTGCTTCTAATGGGGCCTCCACAAGGCGCTGCTGACCGGCCAAGCTGCCAGTCGCATTGTTTCAGCGATCAGCACGCTTCTGTCGGCTTGGCATTGGCAGTAGAAGTAGCGGCTGTATCAAACCTGTTCACAGCAACAGCTGCGCCTGCTGAGAGTTGAGGTGTGCCACTCCATGAAGTTTGAAGGATTGCGCGCCCCCAAGAAGAGCATCTCACGGTGCAAATAGTCACTTTCTGGTCTCTGTTACGATCACTTGTGTGCTGCTGGGTGAAGAAGTCAAACT
Source organism: Locusta migratoria (assembly GCA_026315105.1). Classification (NCBI taxonomy): domain Eukaryota; kingdom Metazoa; phylum Arthropoda; class Insecta; order Orthoptera; family Acrididae; genus Locusta; species Locusta migratoria. The sequence continues at coordinate 409,468,469 of CM048755.1, forward strand.
GACAATACCAAATGCTTAAACGTAAATGTGTTGTCCTTTCTATGAGGCACAAGTACTAGATCATTAAAAGGTTAGAAGAAGGTGAATCTGCAACCACTTTATCCAATGAGTACAAGGTGGTGAAGTCGACAATTACGGATATAGAAAAACAAATGATGAGCATTGCAAAGTTTTTAGCTATGCTTGATTCTACTGACGGATCAACAAGCCATAAAACTATGAAACTCGCCACTAACACAGAACTAGATGATGCTGTTTACAAGTGGTTTACACAAAAGAGATTGCCAGGAGAACCTATCTCAGGTCCCATTCTGTGTGAGAAGGCAATGCAGTTCAATGAAAAACTTAGAGGCCCTTCGAACTTTAAAGCAATCACGGGATGGTTGAAATGCTTCAAGTCAAGACATGGCATTCATGAGCTTACAATACAGAGAGAAAAACTGTCGGCTGACTCTTCAGCAGCTGATTCTTTCAAAGTCAAACTAAGGGACGTATTAAAGGAAGAAGATTATGCTCTCGAAAACGTTTACAATACTGACGAAACTGGACTTAACTGGAAAGCTTTACCGAGAAAAACTCTTGTTTCACATCACAAATTAGCAGCACCTGGTCCTAAAACTAGCAAGGACCGTATTACAGCCTTGCGCTTGTGCTAATGCTACTGGAAGTTACCGACTGCCTATGTTCGTCATTGGTAAAAGTGCGTGGATGGATAGTACGATTTTTATGAAGTGGTTTCTGGATGTTTTCACAAGCTCTGTAAAAGCTCATCGGCTAAAGAATGGGAAGAGGGAGAAAACACTACTTCTCCTTGACAGTGCACCAACTCATATGTCATGTGATATTTTAAACAAAAAAGATGAGTTCATAAAGGTAATATTTCTTCCACCTTTACAGCCCATGGATCAAGGCGTTATTGAGACTTTCAAATGATATTACAGGAAAGAATTGTTAGAAAGAGAAGAGGATGGAGAAGAAAGTCTCTTAAGAATTAATAAGAATATTGACTTGAAAGATGCGTCCTACATGATCAGCATGGAATAGTGTAAAGGAAGAGAATTCGAAAAAAGCCGGGATTAAAATTTTGGACACACAAGAAAATTCACAAAGTATGATTGAAAATGACGAACAGAATGATATGTATGAAATTCTCGGTATCCTAAAAGAAATAGATTGCCACGAATGTGAAGAAGAAGATGTTCACGAATGGACGAATATCGATGCTGCAGATCCAGGACACCATATCATGCAGGACAGTGAACTTGTAAACGTCGTCACTGATAAAGATGACACCGCAAGCATCTCATCAGTCAGTGCTCCACAAAGTGAAGATGAAAGTATACCAACAGCTTCTGAGGCGTTCACTTGTTTAGATACTGCCTTGCGATGGTTTGGAGCCCATGACGAAAGTGACCAGTTTCGGATATCCGTAATGAAAAAAGTACGTGACTTTGCTGCTCGTAAGCGTGTAGGCGTCCTTAGACAGACCAAAATAAAAGATTTTTTTAAACATTAATTTTGTATACTGTGTCTATTGTTCAAGAAAAATGCATATGTAATATTTATTATTATTGTTTAATAAACTGTACCACATACCATATATTCCTACTGAAGTTGCCTTTGTACCTTACTTTGTAATACTAAAAGAGATGCCTGTTTTTATGAAAAAATTTACTGTACAGTACTTCTTTTTGGCAAATAAACATGTACAGTTCAATAATCTGAACAAACCAGTTTTCCGAACACCCATGTCCCCCAATTACTTCAGATAATTGACGCTATACTGTACATTCCTTTTTCCAATCAAAGAGTTTACATTAAAAGTCATTAAAATTTTTAATAAAACATTGTGCTACACAACACTAGGATGTGATGTGACCAAATAAAAGAAGCAAATAAAATGGAAAAAAGGAGAGAAAGATTTGAATAGAATACCAGTGTGTCTTAACTCGGTAATCACAGAAAAAAATTAGATCATCCATACACACTTTAACATATTGAAATCTCCTGCCTTAAAGTATTTGGCAGGTGGTGAACAAATAGATACTGGACACTCAATGAGTGACAGATAGAATGATACAGTCTGCTGCCACAAATAAAATTTAACACTGAATCAGCTATAGAAGCATTATCACCTAAAACAAGGTTTGAAGTGTCAGGGTGATTAAAAGTCTGCCTCTGGGTGGATAAACTGGGGAATTCCAATAACATCTGGACGACTGTCAAATTAGTCCACAGGAGGGCCTCATGGTGGAGAAGTTGACCATGTGTCAGCCAAGGAAGGCTGAGATGGGTTCCATAAATTCTTGGTCACTATAAGACTCGTCAAGTACCTAATTCCTTTAATCCGGATTTTCAAAGAATTTCATCAAATTGTGCTGTCCTGAGGCTTGAAAGTCTATGGATGAAACCATCTCCTGCTTCACCTGTTTCTGTCACTTTTCTGACCAATATTTGCTTAGAAATGCCTGCTTAAATTCTGCATCACTTCTCATATCCTCAGTTACGCTTCCTTCCACATAATAACAAATACATGTCAGCTGGTATCTAATGTGCCATGTACTAGGAAACTCTTCCTCAAATTGCTTAATCCAAAATTTTGGATGTAGCTCATTCTGATTTTCTTTGAACACCTTAAATGTTCATTTTGATAGGTACTCAGTTCGGTTAAAAATTCTTCACCCGAGTGGTATGCCATGGTATCAATCCTGTCGCTTTTGTAATTGGGCACAGCAAAAACATGAGGAGAATTTCCTACCCCACTGCATGTTTGGTGCAAGAGCATGTCTGTGTGCCGTAATGAATTTTAAAGAGACTTAAAAACTCACATTTATTTATACTAAAGAAAAATGAATGTAAATGATCACCATACAATAAGATTTGACATAGAATTGCTATGTGGGAAACCCATATATGGCAAAGTGGGGAAATGAGGGTGCTGCAAAGCTTTCACATTTACCAGTCAACCAATCACTATACCAAATTATGAGATATGTTCTGATAGTACACTGATTGGAACATGCATCTCGGCTGCACATTATGACGTTGCTACTGTGGGGTGTCTCATGTCATGATAATCGTTGCACAGCAGCAAAATTGAAACCAACAAGCAATTCTTGTGGGTAAATGTATAGTTACAGACTGTCAGAGCTGAATACATGGAACTAACTTAGTCTAAAAACAAAGCATACTAAAATTAATTCCGTATGGTGCATGGTGGAGGGTGCTATACAAGTAGTTAATTCAGTTCTTATGCCTACACGTTTAAATGGCTGGATGGATATGAATGAAATTTGAAATAGAGGTAGATTTAATGTCTGATTAATACATGGGCTACCTTTCGTAAGTGGGGGAGGTGGTACCTTACAATGGGTTAATACATTCGTCTCTCTTCATGCTGAAACAGTTGGACAAATATGAATGAAATCTGGAATGCAGAAGGCTTATACCCCGAATTAATGCATGAGCTACCTTTAGGAAGCCACCACAGGTGCATGGCAGAGGGTACATTACAACAAACATCCAAATTGTTTGACTGGCCACCATGAAAGTCATCACATAAATGTATGTTTTCATGAAGGAGATTTTTGTTCCATTTTAAATCACTCTTAATGCCTACTCCCAGATAATTTATGGGATTAACTTCTTCCAGTTGCTGACCTGCTATAGTGTAGCTAAATGATTCAGGAGCTGTCTTTCTACGTATTCACAGCACATTACACTTGTCTACACTGAGACTCTATTGCCATTTCCTGCACCATGCATCAATTCAGTGCAGATCCTCCTGCATTTCATTACAATTTTCTATTGTTTCAACCGCTCTATGCAATTCAGCATCATTCTCAAAAAGCCTCAGTGAACTTGTGATGTTATCTGCACAGACATTTATATATTGTGAACAGCAATGGAGCTGTCGAATATCGAGTGGTAGATAACAAGTATGTAAGTGGTCCATTGCGCCCTCTTACAAGTATTTGAACATGATTTCCATAGTTCCCATGTAGATGTAGAAAATGTTTCAAATTATATGTTTCTAAAAATTACACACTTTCAAAAATGTCGCAGTTGTAAACACCACTGAAATATTTTGCTAGAGTTTCCACATACTCTAGTATTTCCTGTGTGTCTTGTAATATATCTTGTAATAGCCAGGAGGGTCCTGTTTGTTTAAATAACTGAAGTATTCGATACCATAGTTGGTGTATTGTTGTAACCTAATATTCCAGATTTATAATGTATAAGCACCTTATGGCACTTTGGTCGCATTATAATTTGCATTACTATGGTCTTCTAACAAACTAAATTAAATAATTATTGAAAGTCGTAACAACAATGTAAACATATATTAACATTGCACTAATTGTTGTTTACTTACAATCTTTTCTATTGTTTTGTCTTGATAGGAAATATTATTATTACATTTGTCATAATAATGTGTATCTCCATGTAAAGCAAAATATGGGTATGTTTCATGAACTAATTGTTAAATATTTAAATATTGTACTTCCGTGTTCTAGAAAGTTCTAGGAAAAACTACACTACTTACTAAAACGCGCAAATTGGCGCTAACGCATTCAGTATCAAGTCAGTATAAACTACTAGTAGTCTGGAGTAGTATGAAGTATGAAGTTACTAATGGAGTAGTTAGCATTGTTGTCAGTCAAAGTGTAGTCATGCAGTCTTACTTTTGTATTACTTCTGTGCTTCATCAAGAATGGATAATTAAATTTGTATAAAAATGAAATGTGTCACATTGTTGGTTAATTCAGTGACTTGGAAGAACCCAACGACCTATTATTTTGTAATGTGTTAATGGCAGGCGAGCAACGAGATCTACGAGCATTCTACCACTGAACATATATAACAGGTGATGTATAGAAAAAAATGTGGCTTTAATGTATGTCCAGTAAAAAAGAAATGCGCCACAGTCTCTAAATCAACATCTACATCACTAAATACAAATTACAAAGGGATTACCATCAGAATATTCTTTTAATCATATTCCACATCTCCATATGTGCGATTTCATTTCAGATACCGCATTAATTCATCACATGGTACTCCCCATGAGGCACATACTATAATGAACGCTAGTGAATTTGGACTTAAGGAATGTCATCATGCTGTGCAGTCTACTTACCTTTCAAGTGATTATGCTGTCAGTAATTACGTAGTAGACATGACAGAAGATTACACCACCTGCAAAACAATTTTATATTAGGGATGTCCTTCAAATTATTGCCATGTGTTTATCTGGAACAAATTGTCTTCCATATACTACATTCCAGCATTGCACAAGGCATAACATGATAAATGAAATGAAGAAATACTGCAGGCTGATGACAATTTGTTCCAGATAAATGCTTGATTATAATTACATATGCTAATACACCAATAAGGTTAACATAGGCACAATTGATACATTTCGTGCATAAGTTAACAGTTTGAACTGATTAATGAAAAGTGTGAGGTATTCCACAGAAGTACTAAAAACAAATATCTATATCTTAGCTCATTAGATAAATTGGTCAAATGTGAAGAAACTACATAGGAATATTTATTTCAAAAAGAAAAGAAAATTGAAACTGGAATGAACCCATGGTAAATACCGATGGGAATGTGAACTAAATACTCAATGTGAAATCCAATGTGAACATATTTAGTTGGCAACCTGCTTACATAATGAGACATGGATCTCATAATAATATCAGCCAATAAGGCATTAATTACAAACATCTATATTTCCTTCCATCCCATACAGCATTAGAATGACGAGCGGTATATAACTAGTATGCAGGTGGTGCATTGAGCACTTTGACAAGCATTTGAACATGATTTCCATAATTCCCATGTAGATGTAGAAAATGGTTTCAAATAATATGTTTCTCAGAATTACTCACTTTGTGAAATATCTCAGCTGAAAACACTACTGGAATTTTTTGCTAGATTTTCCACATTCTCTGGTATTTTCAGAGCGTCTCTGAATCAACATCTACATACTAAATACAAATTATAAAGGGATTACCATCAGAATATATTGTTAATCATATCCCACATCTCTATATATGGGATTTCATTTCAGATACCGCATTAATTCATCACATGAGGCACATACTATAATGAACAATAGTGAATTTGAACATAAAGGTTGTCATCATGCTGTGCAGCCCACTTACCTTTCAACAGGTAATGCTGTCAGTAATTAGCTAGCAGACATGACAGAAGATCACACCACCTGCAGAACAATTTTTTGTTAGTGATGTCCTTCAAATTATTGTCATGTGTTCATCTGGATCAAATTGTCTTCCATATACTTCAGCATTCCACTAGGCATAAAGTGTCAAAAGTAATGAAGGAATACAGCAGGCAGATGACAATTTGATCAAAATGATGACTTGGGAATAATTACATCGGCCAATGCACTGAAAGAGCTTACATAGGCACGAGAGATAAATTTGGAACTAAAATTAGCAGTTTTAACTACATACTGGAAAGCATAAGATATTCCACATGAGTACTAAAAAAACAAACCCTTATAGCTTAACGTACTACATAAACCTTTTAAATATGAACTAACTCATTAGCAATTATTCTTGGATATGATTTAAATTGAAAAGAACACATAGTTAATACTCATGGCAGAGTGAACTAAATACTGAATGTGAATACTTATGAGAACATATTGTGTTGACAGCCTGCCTCTATAATGAGCCATGATATTCATAGCAAAATCAGCAAATAAGGCATTAATTTTTAATATCTGGCTGTCCTTCTTCATCCATATCTACATCTACATTCACACTCTGCAAGCCCCTGATGGAGTGTGTCGGAGTGCACCCTGAGTACCACTATGGGTTCTCCCTCCTATTCCAGTCACATATTGTTTGCGGAAAGAAAGATTGTCGGTATGCCTCTATGTGGGCTCTAATCTCTCTGATTTTATCTCCATGATCTCTTCGCGAGGTATTCGTAGAAGGGAGCAATGTATTGGTAGACTCTTTGGTAAAGGTATGTTCTCAAAATTTTGACAAAAGGCTAAACCGAGAGACACGGCGTCTCTCTCGCAGAATCTTCCACTGAAGTTTATTGATCATCCCCGTAACATTTTCAGGATTACCAAATAATCCTGTAATGAAGCGCGCTGCTGTCTGTTGGATCTTTTCTACTTCCTCTATCAACCGCACCTGGTACAGATCCCACACCGGTGAGCAGTATTCTAGCTGTGGGTGAACAAGTGTACTGTATCCTACTGCCTTTGTTTTCGGACTGCATTTCCTTAGGATACTTCCAATAAATCTAAGTCTGGCATCTGCTTTACCGACAATTGATTTTATATGGTTGTTCCATTTTTAAACACTCCAAATGCCTACTCCCAGATAAATTATGGAATTAACTTGTTCCAGTTGCTGACCTGTTATAGTGTAGTTAAATGATTCAGGGGTTGTCTTTCTATGTATTCGCAGCACATTACACTTGTCTACATTGAGATTCTATTGACATTCCCTACGCCATGCGTCAATTCAATGCAGATCCTCCAGCATTCAATTCAATTTTCTATTGTTTCAACCTCTCTATGCAATTTAGCATCATCCTCAAAAAGCCTCAGTGAACTTGTGATGTTATCTTCACAGACATATATATATATATATATATATATATATATATATATATATATATATATATATATATATCTTGAACAGCAATGGAGCTGTCGAATATCGAGTGGTAGATAACAATTATGCAAGTGGTCCATTGAGCCCTCTTACAAGTATTTGAACAAAATTTCCATAGTCCCCATGTAGATGTAGAAAATGTTTCAAATTATATGTTTCTGAAAATTACACACATTCAAAAATGTCTGAGTTGTAAACAGCACTGAAATTTTTTGCTAGATTTTCCACATCCTCTAGTATTTCCAGTGTGACTCTAAATCAACATCTACATACTAAATACAAATTACAAAGGGATTGACATCAGAATATTTTGTTAATCATATCCCACATCTCCATATATGGTATTTCATTTCAGATACCGCATTAATTAATCACGTAGTACTCCCCATGATGCACATACTATAGTGAATGCTAGTGAATTTGGACTTGCTGTCATCCTGATGTCATCATGCTGTGCAAGCTACTTACCTTTCAACTGCTAATGCTGTCAGTAATTATGTAGTAGACATGACAGAAGATTACACCACCTGTAAAACAATTTTATATTAGCGATGTCCTTCAAATTATTGTTATGTGTGTATCTGAATAAAATTGTCTTCCATATACTACATTTCAGCATTCCACTAGGCATTAAATGTTAAATGAAATGAAGGCATACTGCATGCTGATGACAATTTGTTCCAGATAAATGCTTGATTATAATTAAATATGCTAATACACCAAGGAGGTTAACATAGGCACAAGATATGTATGTGGTGCAAAAAATAACAGTTTGAACTGATTAATGAAAAGTGTGAGATATTCCACAGGAGTACTAGAAACAAATATCTATATCTTAGTTCACTATATAAATTGATCAAATGTGAAGACACTACACAGTAATTTTTAGTAAAAACAACTTTAATTGGAAAGAACACATGGTAAATAGTGATGTGAACTGAATACTCAATGTGAAATCCAATGTGAACATATTTTGTTGGCAACCTGCCTACATAATTAGACATGGGCCTCACAATAACATCAGCAAATAAGGCATTAATTGCAAACATGTATGTGCCCTTCCATCCCATACAGCTTTAGAATATCACACCCTGTTTCTCAGTCAGATTTACAGAACATTGTAATAAAAATAATACAGCTATGGGGTGTCATCTCAAGGACAAAAACATCATTTAGATACAACTGAAGAATCCTTAAAGATTCTTCATGTAGATCCAAAAGGCTTGGACCTAGACATTCTGTTAGATATTGAAATTTATAAATGTTGTAAGGAAAACCCAGATGGGATTTTGAATGAACAAATCCGTTCCCACAGGAAATGGTTCTTTGACATTTTTCAGGATTTATTATGAACACTGCCTAGCCCGCTTGTTCCCTGTATCTAACTATGATGAATGCTACTGCTTTCTACAAATGTAATTACACCTCTTTATCTCATGTAAAGTGCCTTGTGTTAATCTTACAACTAATATTCGTTCTATTGTTGGCTACAGCCAACTGTCATAAAAAGGTAAAGCAGTAAACATTCCGAGGATTGGTTTGAATACCACAGTGCTTTACTAGGCATGGTCCTATTTGGAGGTGGTATGCCGTTGCCTTCCTTCGACCTTCGAACTGACTTACCCAGCCAGTTATAGGGGGACCTACAGTTTAACGTGGGTTCCGAACCATGGTGCTACTCGATATTTTTCACATGAGCAACACTGGCAGAGGTGAAAGAACTGGAAAGTAACAGATAAACATCCTAGGACCTGGTGGGTATCGAACCCGCAACCTTTCGTTTTGTAGTCTGGCGTTCTACCACTGTCCAATTGAGGCCATAAGAAATGCTAATCATATTTTTCAAATCATCTCTGACAATATTCTGGATATGTTAAGCTGTCTATCTCATTTTAAATGAAATATTATTCTCTGTCACATACTTTATTTTTATTTTATTTATTATATTTTTTGTTTTTTGTTTGTTTTGTTGTTGTTGTTGTTTGCGTATGTTGTTTTAAATTTAACTATGTGGTGCTTGTATAGCCTGTCATGATTAACAACAGAAAGGTTTAACAGCTGACAAATTAATGATAATTTTGTTTTTTAAAAGCCTTTGTACAATTGTTCTTGTAAAACCTTTATATATTTTATACTTTGTACAATAAGTGCACAGCCGCCCTAAGTAATTAATATGCATAACCTTATGTGATATGGCGCCACTATCCTTGTAATGCCACCTGGTGGTAAGAAATGTCTACCTGGACAGTACTGAATGTGTTAAAGTTTGTAGTCTGCTTTTGTATGTGTATCAAGCAACTTCTTACATCTGTTCATGAGTTCACATGTCACAGAAGAGGTGTAACAGAATGTAAATCATCATTTTTAATACGAAATGTAACTTACTACTTTTTCTGTCATGTGAGAAATTGTGTTATTTTATGTTTGTAGATGCTAATGTGATGATGGTATAACCGAAACGCGTCATTTTTGACGGCACGCCATACATGAAGTGTGACCTATAATAAAGAATTTGCGTCCTAACCAGCTTCACAGCAGTACTACCTAATCAAACAAGGAGTGGTGTTTAGCAGATTCAAAGACTGGCTATGTCATAAAATTTGATATTTACCCAGGGAAATCAAATTATGGATCTACAGAAAATTCTCTGGGTGAGCGTGTAGTCATTAGTCTCACCCAAGACCTGAAATACAGTAACAGTTTAGTAGTGTTTGACAACTTCTTCATCACAGTGAATCTAATGCAAATGCTTTTGAACAATGGAATCTACTCTATAGGGACTGTCGGAACAAATCAGAAAGGGCTTCCTTCAATGATAAAAGATAAATGTACCTTGTAAAGAGGAGAATTTCAGTTTCAATGCAAATGTGGCATTGCAGCTATGAAATGGATGGACAACAAACCTGTCACTATTTAGACAACTTCAGACAATCCTAGAGATACCACACTTGTCTCAAGAAGGAATAAGGATGGCACAACCAGCATGATCACGTGTCCCACAGCTGTGGCAACATACAATACCATAATGGGAGGTGTAGATCACTTTGATCAACTTAGAGAACATTATGCAATAGGTTGACATTCTCGTAAGTATTGGCATTGGATTCTCTATTTCCTATTAGGCATGGCAGTTGTAAATGCCTTTATATTGTATAAAACTAATAAAGGACAAGAGACATTTGATGATCAATTGAACTTTCGATTACGACTCGCAAAACAATTGATAGATGGCTTTATATCCCACACAAAAAAAGGACGTCCAGTAACCATTCTAACCCAGAAGAACACTGTACCAGATTATGTTAGACTGGAAAAACTAGGCAATCATATGCCTGTTTTAGAAACAACCTACAGACGGTGTCGAAAGTGTTTAGCAAAAGCTGGTGACAAGAGAACAAACTATGTATGCTGCTCCTGCAACGCACCCCTGAGTATCGAACCATGCTTCCGTCAGATTCATGGAAACTAAGAAGAAAATGTAACAATCATTTGAACATTTTGTTGAAAAAGAATTATTACTTGTAAATTTGTAATGTAAATGTTTTTGAAACAAAGTAAAATAAAAAGAAATCACCATCACCTAAAAATTTTGTTAAATCTAATGCCAAAAATGTTACAGCTTATAAAATGGAAATGTGACATTTTCTTCCCACCAAAGTGTAAAGCTCACAAGTGGGAAATCTGTTTACCATTGAAAATGTAAGGTTTAAAAATTGCTGTGGTGATACATTTACCATCATAATTTTTTTAAAATAATTAACAAAAATAAAATTATAAAAAAATAAAATATAATAAATTAGTCTCAATTCCAGTACGATGCAAAAAAAAAAAAAAAAAAAAAAAAAAAAAAAAAAAAAAAAAAAAAAAAAATTAGCTTCACTGAGTCTTCACAAATAATGCGCCCATTAAAAAGAGTAAACCGAAGAGCAGCTTGTTTTGAACTTTTTATATTCAATGGATAGAGTGTCTCAGAAATGAGATACAAGTTGTGATGGAAATCATTAAAAGGAAAGTGATATATGTTTGTGGTATAACCTACTTAAAAACTTCCTTCCAACAGCTGATGGAACATCATTTGATTTGTTCTTATATAGCTGTAGAAACTGTTATAAATAATGTGTTTCTAAGGAATATAAAAAAAGGTAAAGCACTTAACAATACGAAGATTGGTTTGAACACCACAGTGCTTTACTAGGCGTGGTCCTGTTTGGAGGCGGTATGCTGTTCCCTTGCTCCGACCTTACAACTGACTTACCCAGCCAGTTATAGGTTCCGAACCATGGTGCTACTCTATATTTTCCATATTAGCAACACTTCCAGAGGTGAAAAAAGTGGAAAGTGACAGATATAAATCCTAGGACTTGGCAGGGATCGAAACCGCGACCTTTGGATTTGTAGTCTGGCACTCTACCACTGTGCTATCGAACCGCACTGTTAGGAAAATAGTGATGTTAAATGTCACAGTTGTAAACACTACTTAAACTTGTTGCTATGTTTTCCACAATCACTAGTATTTTCCATGTGTGAAACTACATACAAAATGCCAAGGGTTACCACCAGAATATTATTATAATCATATTATGTAACTCCATATATGGGATTCACAATCAGATGCCTTTACACGTCATCACACTGGAATCCATTTTAGGCATTTACTATACTGAACAACAGTCAGTACAATATGCCACTGGATAACCATAAGAATATAGGTATCATCATATCATGTATCTCCATATATGGGATTTCACATATGATTCCTTTTGAAGTCATCACGTGGTACTTCCTGTTAGGCATATTGGACCAAGTTATCATGGACATAGAAACTGTCATTGTGCTGATCTGCCTATTAGTTAGTTTACTTGTGACATGGCTGAATAGCACTCCTGTGGTATGCGCGGCCCTTTGCCATCGGGGATTCGGGTCCTCCCTTGGGCATGTGTGTTTGTGTTGTCCTTAGCATATGTTACTTTAAGCTAATGATGATCAGCATAGTTGAGTTCCTTAAATACAAAAAATTAAAAAAAATAAAGAAAGAAAAAATTGGTCATATGTTAAGTAACTACCTAGGAATTATTATTAAACGACCTTAAATTGGAAAGAACACATGGTAAATACTGCAGGCAAGGGGAACTAAATACTCAATGTTAATTACAATGTGAAAATATTTTGTTGGCAACCTGCCTATATAATGACATGCGGCCCCCACAATGAAATCAGCAAATAGGCATTAATTGTAAATAATTATGGGACCTTCTGTCACATACATTATTAAGAATATCGAGTGTTAGATAACAAGTACGCAAGTGGTCCATTGAGCAGTCCGGCAAGTATTTGAACATGATTTCCGTATGCGATTGCAGGCTCTCTCGGCGTATTCCAGCGATGAAATGTTCTTGGGTTATCAGCCGAGTGGTGGCGTCGTCTTGGCGGAACGTTTCAATGAGTTTCATACTCGTCATCCTCAGGCGATGTGTCGGGATGCTGTTCTGCACCTCCCTATATAGTCATCTGACCACTGTCCACTTCTGCAGGCGGCCAATCAGGGTCCTTCGGAAGCGGCTGCCGCATCGGTGGTGGGGGTACACAGCGCGGCCAGTTGTGGGGTATCGGTGGTACGTGCTTCGGGCCCTGACAGCTGTCCAGTCTGTCAGCGGATGCCGCCATGTTCAGAACAGAGCGTTCCTGCCTAAAATTCTTAATAGTAGGATTCCAGGCTGTGCTCAGGTGAAATCCGCTATCCCGATTGACCAATTTGTTGTGGAGACATATTCTGGGATTCTATCTTTAAGGAAGCAGTGGAAATACATCTCCACAAGAACTTGGTCAATCGGGACAGTCGCGTTCAGTTGAGCACAGCCTGGAATCCTACGATTAAGAAGATTCGGCAGGAACGCTCTGTTCTAAACGTGGCGGTGTCTGCTGACAGAATGGACAGCCGACGGGGCCCGCAACAAGTACCAGAGCCACGCCCGAATCCCCCACCACCGGCCGCGCCCAGTAACCCCACCACTGACGCGGCAGCTGCTTCTGAAGGACCCTGATTGGCCGCCTGCAGAAGTCGACAATGGTCAGATGACTATATAGGGAGGTGCAGAACAGCATCCCAACACCTCGCCTGAGGATGAGTACAAAACTCATTGAAACATTGTGCCAAGACAACCCGAGAACATTTCATCGATAATTTCCATAGTGCCCATGTAGATGTAGAATTTTTTTTTTTTTTTTTTTTTTTTTTTTCAAATAATTTGTTTCTAAGAATTACTCAGTTTCTATGATATCTCAGTTGAAAACACTACTGCAATTTTTTGATAGATTTTCCACATCATCCAGTATTTTCAGAGTATCTCTAATCAACATCTACATACTAAATACAAATTACAAATGGTTTACCATCGGAAAGTATTTATTTTCATATTCCACATCTCCATACAATACTAGACTTCATTTCAGATACCGCATTAATTCATCACATGGTAATCCCCATGAGGCACACACTACACTGAGCCCTAGTCAATACTGACGTGGAAAATTTTCGTCATGCTGAGCAGACCACTTACCATTCAGCAGGTTACTTATTATGTAGTAGACTTGACAGAACATCACACCACCTGCAGAACAATTTTATATCAGAGATTATTTTCAAATTATTGTTGTGTGATCAGTGCGATCAAATTGTCTTCCATACACAAGATTTTGGCATTCCACTTGGAATAAATTATCAAATGGACTGTAGTCATACTGTATGAAGATGACAATATGATCAAAATGAAGACTTGGGATTAATTACATCTGCCAATACACTGAGAAAGCTTACATAAGCACAAGGGATATATTTGTTGCCAAAATTAGCAGTTTTTACTAAATGATGGAAAATATAAGATATTACACATGAGTACTAAAAACAAATCCTTGTAGCTTAACTGACTACATAAATCTTTCAAATGTGAACTAACTAGCTAGCAATTATTCTTAGATATGACTTAAATTGGAAACAACACATAGTTTGTACTGATGGGAACATGAATTAAATACTCAATGTGAACACCAATGTGAATATATTCTGTTGACAAACTGCCTATATAATGAGACACGAGCCTCATAGCAAAATCAGCAAATGAGACATTAATTGTAAATATCTGGGTGTTATTCAATCCCGTAAACTATTAGAGTATCGAGTAGTAGTTAACAAGTATGCAACTGGTTCAATGAGCCATCTGGCAAGAATTTGAATATTATTTCTATAGATACCACGTAGATGTAGAAACTGTTTTCAGATGATATATTTCTAAGAATTGATGTTTTGTAAAATATCATATTTGTAAACACTAATGATATTTCTTTCTAGATTCTCCAAATTCTCTAGTATTTTCAAAGTCTGTAAATCAACTTCTACATACTAAATACAAATTACACACGGATTACCATAGGAATATATTTATAATCATATCCCACATCTCCATATATGGGACATCATTTGAGATACTCGACTAATTCATCACATGGTACTCCCCATGAGGCACATGCTGTAATGAACTCTTGTCTATATGGACTTGGTAATTGTCATCATGCTGTGCAGCCCACTTACCTGTCAACAGGTTACGCTGTCAGTAATTACCTAGTAGACATGACAGAAGATCACACCACCTGCAGAATAATTTTATATCACAGATCACCTTCAAATTATTGTAGTGTGTTTAGCTGGATAAAACTGCCTTCCACACACTACATTTCAGCATTCTGCTTGGCGTAAAGTGTCAAATGGAATGGCATATGACAATTTGTCCCAGATAAATGCTTGATAATAATTACATCTGCTAATACATCAAGCCTTTTTAAATAGGCACAAGAGATATATTTGAGGCAATAATTTTCATTTTGAACTATATAATGGAAAATGTAAGATATTTCACATGAGTACTAAAAACAATTCCGTACTCCTTAACTTACTAGATAAATCTGTCGTATGTGAACAAACTGCCCAGTAATTTTTATGAGATATGACAAAAAGTAGAAAGAAAACATAGTTAATACTGATGGGAAGGTGAACTAAATGTTGTATTTGATTATCAGAACTTGCAAAAATGCAACAGAATTACTAAATACAATTTTACTTTCCACCTTTCGTCCTCACTTTCAGTATTGCTGGGCAGTATGATATCCTTATCAGAATGGACTAACAAAAGACATTAACAGAGTAAACTGAAGGGCAGCTTTCTTTGAACTTTTTATATTCAATGGATAGAGTGTCTGAGAAACGATATACATCTTGTGTTGGAAATCATTAAAAGGAATTGATACATGTTTGTGGTATAACCTATTTAAAAACTTTCTTCCAACAACTTGGAACATCATTTGATTTGTTCTTACGTAGATGTTGAAACAGTTATAAATAATCTGTTTCTAAGAAATATAGTTATGTTAAATGTCACACTACTTAAACTTGTTGCTATGTTTTCCACAATCACTAGTATTTACCATGTGTGAAACTAAATACAAAATGCCAAGGGATTACCACCAGAATATTTTTATAATCATATTATGTGACTCCATATATGGGATTCACAATCAGATTTCTTTACACGTCATCACACTGGAATCCATTTTAGGCATGTACTATACTGAACTACAGTCAGTACAATATGCCACTGGATTACCATAAGAATATAGGTATCATCATATCATGTATCTCCATATATGGGATTTCACATATGATTCCTTTTTAAGTCATCACGTGCTACTTCCTGTTAGGCATATTGGACCTAGTTATCATGGACATAGAAACTGTCATTGTGCTGATCTGCCTATTTATTAGTTTACTGAATAGCCATGCACACTAAGGACACACTCCTGTGGTATGCGCGGCCCATTGCCATCGGGGATTCAGGTCCCCCCTTGGGCATGTGTGTTTGTGTTGTTACTTTAAGCTAATGTAAATAGATTGATTTTCAGCATAGTTGAGTTTCTTAAATACAAAAAATTAAAAAAAAAAAAAAAAAAAAAAAAAAAAAAAAAAAAAAAAAAAGATAAAGAGAGAAAAAAATCGGTCATATGTGAAGTAACTACCTAGGACTTATTATTAAACCAACTTAAATTGGAAAGAACAAATGGTAAATAATGCTGGCAAGGGGAACTAAATACTCAATGTTAATTCCAATGTGAACATATTTTGTTGGCAACCTGCCTATTTAATGATATGTGGCCCTCACAATGAAATCAGCAAATAGGCATTAATTGTAAATAATTATGGGACCTTCTGTCACATACATTATAAGAATATCGAGTGTTAGATAAGAAGCACGCAAGCGGTCCATTGAGCAGTCTCGCAAGTATTTGAACATGATTTCCGTATGCAATTGCAGGCTCTCTCGGCGTATTCCAGCGATGAAATGTTCTCGGGTTATCAGCCGAGTGGTGGCGTCGTCTTGGCGCAACGTTTCAATGATTTCTTTTGAAGTCATCACGTGGTACTTCCTGTTAGGCATATTGGACCTAGTTATCATGGACTTTGAAACTGTCATTGTGCTGATCTGCCTATTAGTTAGTTTACTTGTGACACGGCTGAATAGCCATGCACACTAAGGCCACACTCTTACGGTATGTGTGACCCTTCACTGTCCTTAGCATAAGTTACTTTAAACTAATGTAAATAGTTTGATGATCAGCGTAGTTCAGTTCCTTAAAATAATTAATGGATTATATGTGAATTAACTACCTAGGAATTATTATTAGAAAAAGCTTAAACCGAAAAGAACACATGGTAAATACTGATGGCAAGGTGAACTAAGTACTCAATGTGAATTCCAATGTGAACATATTTTGTTGGCAACCTGCCTACATAATGTGACATGGGCCTCATAATGAAATCTGCAAATAGGCAACAGTCCCATACAGTATTAGAATGTTGAATGTTAGATAGCAAGTATGCAAGAGGTGCATTGAGCCTCTGACAAGCATTGTACATGATTTCCACAGCTCCCATATAGATGTATAAACTTTTTACAAATAAAATGTAATAAAATGCATCTTTAACCATCAATGTTTTATTCAATCATTAAAATCAACTTATTTCGGGCCAGTACACTCTTAATAGATAGAAAGGTATTAAAACAGATTATTCAAAGGCATTAAATAAAATAAATCTGCCTGAAAATAGCAGGTGTCACTTTCACTAAAATTACTGAAGTTACTCCGGCACATAATATAATAAACCTTAGTCAATATGGACTTGGATAGTATTATCATGCTGAGCAGCCCACTTACCTATCAGGAGGTAATGCTGCCAGTAATCACCTAGTAGACGCAACAGAAGATCACATCACCTGCAGAACAATTTGATATCTGAGATCACTTTCACATTATTGTTGTCGACTGTAGTAATAGTGTATACAGATAACATTTTGTTCCAAATGAAAACTTGATACTAATTACATTTGCTAATACATAGAGAAAGTTTACATAGGCACAAGCCATATAGTTGGAGCAAAAACTAGCAGATGGAACTAAATAATGGAAATCATAAGACAATACACATGAGTACTAAAAATCTAATCTTTTTAGTTTAACTTACTAGATAAATCTTTCAAATGTGAAACAAGTAGCTAGAAATTATTATTAGTTATGATTTAAATTGGAAACAACACATAGTTAATACTGATGGGAAGGTGAACCAATTACTAATTGGGAACCATCAGAATATATTTATAATCATATCCTACATCTCAATACATTGGACTTTATTTCAGATACCGCATTAAGTGATCACATGGTAATCCTCGTGAGGCACATACTATAAAGATACCTAGCCAATACCGACTTGGAATATGTCATCATTCTGAGCAGCCCACTTACCTTTCAACAGGTAATCCTGTCCTAATTGCCTAGTAGACATGACAGAACACCCCACCTGCAGAACAATTTTATGTCAGAGATCACCTTCAAATCATTGTTGTGTCTTCAGCTGGATCAAATCATTATCCATATGCTATATTTCAGTATTCCATCTGGCAACCATTGACAAATATTCTATAGAAATATTGTGTACAGATAACTTAACTGACCTATTCAATATTATCTTCATGATATCGGTCTTGTGCAAGGGTGTTGATTGGTATTGTTGTCTTAATTTGAGGTGTATTATAGACTTTTTCATTCAATGAATATTATATAGTTTTTTTCTGTTTTCATTTTGCATGTTTTATTTGTTTTTGTTATTAATTTTTTATGTATTTAGGGATGACCTTTTCTCATTTTTTGCACCATAATACCTGTGGTTCTCCTGCTAGTTTAGTTTCATTGTTTTTCCAGCAATTTTTGTGTGTTGATAAGTGTATGACCTGATGTTTTTCTTGATTGTTTTCATTACTATATTGACTACAAGTGGTATGCATCATTTCCCTATCTTGATGACATCATCAGACAAAGTTGGGCGACTAGGTATACATGGGCACGTGCATCAACTTGTGCTGTAGATTAGATTAGATTAATACTTGGTCCATAGATCATGAATATAAGATATCACAATGATGTTGAACATGTCAGTATGAATATTTGTTGCTGTTGAGGCAAAGTAAATGAATGTAGTGGTAGCTTCCACTGCCATTTTAGTTCCATACAGTGATTCTGTGAGCTTCTCAAATTTGGGGCCTTTTTTCTAATAAACATATCCAAAGGCAAATAAATTTTTTGATTTGTATCTTGGAATTTGCCCAACTGGGTGTGCACTCTGAGAAAAACATTTTTGCAGTTGACAGTTCAGTTTTAACAGATATCCATTGCAATACCAAAGTGATGCAATAACCCTTCATTTTCAAATAACAATTGTTATCAACACTTACCTGAAACCTTTCATTTTATTTTGTGACTGTTCATAGAAATTACAACCTTGCCTTTTTCTCGTTGGTCCTTCAATTGTTAACTGTGGTGGAGGATTGGAAACACAGAAAATGGTTGATAAAGCTGTCACGTTCAATTGTTTCCAAACATCACCTATGTTTTGCTCAAATTGACTGTCTTGAAATGTTATATAAATATTCCTTTATCAATAAATTAAAACAAACAACCACAACACATGACAAAAGTAATTAATTAAGTCATTAAAATGGATTTCTTTCAATAAGTGAAGAAACATAAATATAATGGGGAGGTTAGATACTTCGGCAGTAAACTACAAGGTGACTATGTCATAGGATCGTGTAAGTTAATGCATTTTAACATTTCAGTAGTTTTAAACATCATTTACAGGACATTTCAGTCACTGTAATTAGTAAAAAACCATATGAATCTTCTGAAAGTAATAAGTATCGTTATTGTTTATATTTAGATATTTTTGTTATTGCCGCTATATGTATAAATTAAAGTCTACAACAAAACATCACATCATTGAACCCTTTGCTTAAAAACATTTATTGAAATATATAATTTACAATATGTTGAAATTGTGGATAACTGGAAAGAATTTAACCAATTTTGGATATTTTTGAAGACCTCATTGGTGTCCATCTGTCATGATGACAGTTAGTTACCCATATTTCATGCCTTTCAGGATACGTTGGAAATGGAAAAACACAAAAACCATTCTCTGAAGAAGTAGAACAATCCAGAGTTACAAAGTCAACAATGTTGAAAGTGCACTAACTGCCCTATGCTGCCCTATTGCATTGACACACTGGAA
The DNA here is from genome assembly GCA_026315105.1 of Locusta migratoria. Taxonomy (NCBI): domain Eukaryota; kingdom Metazoa; phylum Arthropoda; class Insecta; order Orthoptera; family Acrididae; genus Locusta; species Locusta migratoria. The sequence goes on from CM048755.1 coordinate 409,488,812, forward strand.
CTAAAATGGCAGATGCATGCCCATCTATATCCAGGTAGCATAGGTCAAAGCAGATGGATGGAATCGTGTCCTTCAGTTTTGCCCCAGAGTCTTATCATATGTTGAATGAGCATGTGTTGTTGTTTAATTATTTTGTGCACGCCGTTATTAATGCAAGGATCCAAAATTGGTGAAAAATGTATAGCATTTATAGATCAGGAAGTATGGCCTCAATGCAACTTTTATTTATTTATTTATTTATTTATTTATTTATTTTTTTAGTTTGCAATAAAACCATCGCTCTGGATTCAGTGGCAGTAAAAACTGCACTCAGAGATTGGAAGAGGAATTCAGCAGAACCTAAAAAGTGTGAGCTCCCCAACTTTGTGAGAAGTGTAATATAAGTTAATAAGACAATGTTAAATAGTATAGAAACAAAGCACTGTGTATGCATTTGTTGCACAAAAATGTCTAAATAGCCCAACATGTCACTATGTGTGATGTGTGTCACTCCAAAGTTCACTTGTTTTTACCAAAATTCTACTTTTCCCACATTAGACGAATAATTACAAATTTTAAAGGAATTTCCATTTTAAGTGACACCATAGAAAAAATTTGCTTTTAGAAAAAAAATGTTATTTAAAATACCTTAGTCACACACTGATGAACGAGGTAGTTGCTTTTAACACAGACTTTGGAAATTTAGTGCCGCAGTAGAGTAGCTGAGCAATCTATGGCGCCTCACTGCGAAGCGCGCTGTTGCTCGCCAACAGAGGTTCAAGTCCTCCCTGGGGCATGTGTGTGTGTCTGTGTGTGTGTGTGTGTGTGTGTGTGTGTGTGTGTGTGTGTGTGTGTTTTTCTTAGATTAGTTTACCTTAATTTAAGTAGTTTGTAAGCTACGGTCTCATGACCATGCAGTTTGGTGCAATAGATTTACAAACATTTGAACATTTTCAGAAATTTAGTATATTGTGATTGTGGAAAACACTGTAAATCGATTTCCACCACAATATAGTTAAACTCATCCCCCCCCCCACCCTTTTATATTTCCCCATCATGCAGTACATCTTGCTAACTCATCATATGGCAATCCCTATAAGAACTCTTATCTTCAGAAGAAACAGAATACCTTGAAAAACTAGTGATGGGATGTTTATGTTCATAGGGCTATTTCATTAGTATGTTCTGAAGAAAACTGCTAAGAATTTCAGTCATCTCAGTTCAGCATGATTCCTGTTGTCTTAGAGGCCATAAACGCCATAAACGTTGCATTTACCTGGTTCTGAACGTTCACCTGTGGTGGTTTTCAGTGTTGCACCTGTCATTTCACAACATATATACATGTGGCGTCTGTTCGGAAAGAACAGACGTCACATTCTGATCCAGCAGCTGTTATTATTTAATATTCATAGAATATATGACTTCAACTGCTATTGGGCAAAGCTGAAAATGTGTACCCAGCCGGGATTCGAACCCGGGTCTCCTGCTTTCTAGGCAGTTGCGCTGACCCCTACACCACTGGGGACACAGTGATCACCGCACCTGCAAGGACTACCCATGCACGCCTCCCGTCAGATACAAACTCCCAGCTTCGCCCTGCCCATAGTACTCAAACGCGTAGTTTAACTAATTCCCGTAAGAGTAAGGGCTTCAAACTTGCCCACCCCTCCCCACTAACGATAGGATCATTGCCCGTCACCGGCATATTATATATATACATGTGGCGTCTGTTTGGAAAGAGCAGACGTCACATTCTGATCCAGCAGCTGTTATTATTTAATATTCATAGAATATATGACTTCAACTGCTATTGGGCAAAGCTGAAAATGTGTACCCAGCCGGGATTCGAACCCGGGTCTCCTGCTTTCTAGGCAGTTGCGCTGACCCCTACACCACTGGGGACACAGTGATCACCGCACCTGCAAGGACTACCCATGCACGCCTCCCGTCCCGTCACGTCCCGTCGTTAGTGGGGAGGGGTGGGCAAGTTTGAAGCCCTTACTCTTACGGGAATTAGTTAAACTACGAGTTTGAGTACTATGGGCAGGGCGAAGCTGGGAATTTGTATCTGACGGGAGGCGTGCATGGGTAGTCCTTGCAGGTGCGGTGATCACTGTGTCCCCAGTGGTGTAGGGGTCAGCGCAACTGCCTAGAAAGCAGGAGACCCGGGTTCGAATCCCGGCTGGGTACACATTTTTAGCTTTGCCCAATAGCAGTTGAAGTCATATATTCTATGAATATTATATTTCACAACATGTCACACATTTTCTATAGCTGAAAAGTCTGGTGACCTGGTGGCTCCTGGTAAAATGATGATATCCAGTGACACAATGGTGGCATGCATTCGTGCAGCAATGTGTGATTGTGCACTGTGTTGCTGACAAAGGGTGTCTGGGGTGTCCTATAGGAAGGGTATGTCTTTGGGATGCCGCATGTCATTCATACAGGCCACACTGATGGCAGTGCACTGGACATGAAACAACTGGGATTTGTGCTTGTATCCATTACACCAAACACCATAATGCATTTGATATGACACTGTATGTTTTGTGCATTCACTGTGATGATGCTACACATGCTTGTAGAAAACCAAAATAAGGCCACCATTTCTGAACAAACAACAACTGGATTAATACAAAGACACTATCTTATGGCATTTCTAACCCCTGTGCTGTGATTATAATAATAATAATAATAATAATAACCTGTCGCCCCTGATAGTGCAGACTACATTACACTGTTCCAGTGTTGGGCCAAAGCTGAGGGTAATGCAGATTTGTCCTGCAACGTCTTTACAATGAGGTGTTGATCACCTCAGGAGGTGTTTTGGATGGTGTAATTTGACCCATTTTGTCTACTGCAGTAACACTTCATACCATATAAGTAGCAATTTCCTGGATGGATGGATCATATTTTCTCATGCCAATAATGAACACTTTTTCAAATTCATTGATTTGACAAAACAGTTCACACAGAAATCTGCGATGTATCCTGCACGTCTATTCAAACCACACTGATATTACCATTGGTTTACAGTGACAATGTGAGTCACTGGCTCATTTTATCAGTATATGGTGTTGCGATGAGATACTGACACTAACCATAAACCCATGGCCTGTTATGTTTCATTTGTGTAGAACATAGTACTGCATATGTACTGTGAACATAAACTTCCTATTTCTATACCTGACTTACTTATTTGAAATATTGAGCTCCTTTGTCCTTCATAATATGAAGATTAATTGACTGGACATGCTGTACTTAAAGAAATACTATGCATTGTGTCCCATTAGTAAACAAAATGTACCATTATTGACATTTACAATGTGGTATGCCATCGTGTCAATCCTGTCGCTTGTGTAATTGGACACAGCAAAAACATGAGGAGGATTTCCTACCCCGCTGCGTGTTTGGTGCAAGAGCATGTCTGTGTGCCGTAATGTGCAGCAATTGTATGCCAGTGTCTTACCATTCCATGTCTGCAGGGTTGCACAACTGTTCTGTACGAGCATCACATACTCTATTCCAGCGTTTCCATGCAGTTGTATGGAACTGTCACTCGACATGTGAGTTTCTCATCATCTGACAAATCTCATTTTGTGTGGGGGTTGTGGCTACTGGAGTGGATCATTTATTTGAAAGGTGCATCACCTACGACTGCATTTTCTGAATTTCCCAAGATTACTCTATTGTGGAGTTAAGCAAGAATGTTCTTCTTTCTCCTCTTCTATTTACATTTGTTTCTGTTTATAACCTGCATCTCTTGTGTGTTCTCTGCGATTTTCTCCCATGTTTCCTTAAATTTTCAACCACGTTTTTTTAATTTCGTGACTTCAATTCTTGCAACGCCAGTCATCTTGCCCCATTACTAGCACTGATATCTTCAAAGTGAGCTTGAGTTGCATCATGCATTGCTACAGGTGCCAATTCTTTGGCTTCTGTAGCCATCATTGTAACTTCTGCAACAGCTACACATATCTCACCAAGTTGAGTTTTGACCTCTATGAACTAGTGTTTCACCAAGTCGATCTTGTTTCTGAGAGTGCTGACCACTTCACTAATTTTTACAACAACCTTCTGTGTTATAATCTCGATAAAACTCTGGGCCTCTTCCTGTCTCTCTCGTTACCCCTTCTCCTCACTCTGATGTAGAAAGAGCATGATCGCACTTATGTCCGGGATTCCAACTCCATGCCATTTCCCGTCCATTATCAGGTTTGTTTCTGCTGTGACCAACTTCTTAAGACTGCATACTTGGCCAGGATGTTTGTACTGAAGATGTAGATACTTCAGTCTCAGTGTTTGAAAAATCCTGATTCTCTTGACCTGCCTTTATGTCAGAGATCATGTCCCAGTTTAAATCCATGTGCGCACATCAGCTCATGATATGGTGACAAATTTGAAAGAAAAGCAAATGAATCAAATAAAACTGCAACAAAAACAAATATTGTCTACCTTACCTTAATTCATTCTGAGAATTATAATGATTACACACACCTGGATACTGAATTGTATCCTCCCACAGAACATTATTATAGCCATCTAAACTAACAGTAAAACATAAACACCATAAATACAAAGAGTACAACACCATTTCAACACTGATCAACAAAACAACAGAGTGACACAGCAGCTGCAAACACTTGTTTGCTGAGGCTGAAATATATATAAATAATTTACTTCACCTTGAGGACACATGTTATTGACTTGTCATCTAGTGACACTGAATTATTGAAAAGTGTGAGTGTAATTTACTAAAAATGTGTTAGAAGAAGATTCAGAGAATGAAAATCCTGGATAAGTGTTGACATAATGGATCGGGGTATTTAAAATAAATGTATAGTAAGTGTTGTCACTTAAGGTCAACTGGTGTGGGTAATTGGTAAAAGTGATGCTGGCAATGGATAGGCATATGACTACACCAAACTGAATAAAATAATGGAATCTAATGTTTAAATGAATGAATGGAGTTGTCCTAATTCAAACTCACAGATGGAATCACACACAATGGTGCTCATCAAATAATTAATTCCCCCATTCAGAAAACCTGTGAACTAACTAAATTAATGAGTGGGTTTTGAAACCACAGTGTATTTTAAAAAGACTTAAAAACCCACAGTTATTGATATTAAAGAAAAATGAATGTAAATGATCACCATACAATAAGCTTTGACATAGAATTGCTATGTGGGAAACCCATAAATGGCAAAGCTTTCACATTTACCAGTCAAGCAGCTCACTATACCAAATTATGAGATATGTTTTGATAGTACACTGATTTGAACATGCATCTTGGCAGCACATCGTGACGCTGCTACTGTGGAGTGTCTCATGTCATGATAATCACTGCACAGCAGCAAAATTGAAACCAACAAGCAATCCTTGTGGGGAAATGTAAAGTTACAGATTGTCATAGCTGAATACATGGAACTAACTTACTCTAAAAACAAAGCATACTAAAATTAATTCCGTATGGTGCATGGTGGAGGGTGCTATACAAGTAGTTAATTCATTTCTTATGCCTACGCATTTAAATGGCTGGATGGATATGAATGAAATTTGAAATAGAGGTAGATTTAATGTCTGATTAATATATGGGCTACCTTTCGTAAGTGGGGGAGGGGATACCTTACAATGGGTTAATACATTCGTCTCTCTTCATGCTGAAACAGTTGGACAAATTTGAATGAAATCTGGAATGCAGAAGGCTTATACCCTGAATTAATGCATGAGCTACCTTTAGGAAGCCACCGTAGGTGCATGGCAGAGGGTACATTACAACAAACATCCAAATTGTTTGACTGGCCACCATGAAAGTCATCACATAAATGTATGTTTTCATGAAGGAGATTTTTATAATCTGAAAGGCAGTGAATGTAGCAACTTGGAGGGTAGCTTGCAACTTTGACACTGTTTGACCAATCACCATGAAACTTGGGGCATACACGTGTTTTCATATACAGGAGGGAGAGAAGTAGATGGAGAAGGAGATTGACAGAAAGGGGGGGGGGGGAGGAGATGGACAGAGAGAGGGGAGAGGAGGAGAATGAGAGATGATAGAGGGACACAGTCGCAGAAAGGTGAAAGGAGATGAACAGAGGGAGGGGAAGGAGGAAAGGCACAGAGGGGGAAGGAGCAGGTGAACAGAGGCAAGGGAAAGGAGGAGATGGACTAATGGAAGATTGGAAACCTCATATATATTTATTCATTTGTTTGCATTTTATGCACAGCCATAACATTTGTCTGACTGCAATAAAACTTCATCAACTTACTTCTTGCTCTTATCCAAAGGTTAGGGACATAGTACAGTTAACTTCAGTAGATGGCACACATATCATACCGGAAAATGTATTTGACGGACCGTTGAAGTAGCACATGTAATTAAACAAGCTAACACTTTCAAATTTCAAATGTTATTTGCACAATTATTTCTTCTTTAGCAGCAATGTGGTAGGTACCAGCTAAGTCTTAAATAAAATAAAAATTTGAAAGGCTCCTAAATGAAAAGAACACTTGAGAACAGAAACATATAATTTAAGTAACTTCACAAGTTTCATAATTCAACTCTATGTTATTAAGAATAATGCAATAATGACTGCTATTAAAGTACAAGGGTGAGTCAGTAAATAGGTCGCAAACCTAGGTAGACATGCCATTACTGTGCACTGTGTAGGGGTATTTCTCTACCACTATGACACATCCGTCTTGTGAGTTGCAGCAGTTTAAGGAAACAAAGTTACAGCTCAAGAGCGCCATTTATAGGATGCAAATGCTGACACAGAAATTCCAAGCTCCAGGCTTTTAGCACCTTCTCGAACGATGGGATGAGTGTTTAAATTTTCAGGTGGAATCAACTGAAAACTAAGGCAACTTTTAGGTTGTAAATTCAGTAGCGCCATGTCTACCTCAATTTTTGACTTATTTACTGACTCACCCTAATATTTTACAATATCTAGTCATGTAAAATAACATAAGTCTTGACAGTTTCATGACAGACTTTAATATATTAAATGTGTGAAAGTAAATACAAATGTATACCCCCCGCCTCCCCACTCCATTCCTAAGCTGCATCTCGTTATTCCCATCTAACCCATCCCCACCACCGTGACGTAACCTTTCTATCCCCTCCCCCTCCCCTCCCCGATTCGCTGCAGAGCGTGATTCGAAGTGTGGCAGTCGGAGGTGATGGTTGTATGACTGTGTTGTGTGCCTGTGTGATTGCGTGAGTGCTCTATTTCTGAAGAAGGCCATGGCCGATAGCTGAATGTGTTGTATGTGTGTGTCTTTTGTATGTGCCTGTCGCAGCTCGTCGCCACGTCTTTGCGGTGAGTAGTAAACTGTCCTCACTATATTATTTATTCCAACCTGGACTTTCCATTATTGTATACCCATCATACTATATATAAGGACAAGGAAATATCAACATATGTGGATGACACATTTCATATAAATTCCCCCAGTAGAAATGTAGTTGTTATTTTGCCAGGTTTGACATATATTTATTAGTTCAGATTTTAGTCTATGTGGTATTGTTCTCTGTGATATGAATTTGATTCCTTCTTGACTTTTCTTTTGCACCACTAAACTAACTTAAGATAATGGGAAAATGTGACTGTATTGAATCTTCTCACTTTATAAATTTAGGAAACTAACTTATGTGATCAATGAAGTACTTCATTCCCAAATCATGGTTGTAATTTATTGCCAATTATAAAGAGATTTAAATGAAAGAGTTGTATCTGTATCAACCATCTGGCACACTTTAACCCAGATAGCATGGAATTATTTTTGGTTTTATTTTTATTTCAGAAGGTATAAATTACCTTCATAAGGTAAAAAAAGGTAAAGCAGTCAACAATCCGAAGATTGGTTTGAACACCACAGTGCTTTACTAGGCATGGTCCTCTTTGGAGGTGGTATGCCATTGTCTTCCTCCGACCTTCGAACTGACTTACCCAGCCAGTTATAGGGGGACCTACAGTTTAACGTGGGTTCCGAACCACGGTGCTACTCAGTATTTTTCACATGAGCAATACTGCCAGAGGTGAAAGAAGTGGAAAGTGACAGATAAAAATTGTAGGATGTGGTGGGGGTCAAACCCACGACCTTTGGATTTGTAGTCTGGCACTCTACCACTGTGCAACCGAGGCGCACCATCATATGAGTTCACAAAACATGATTTTTTTCACAAACACGCCATTAGTTTTGGAATATTGCCCATCTTTCTGATATGAATGTTTTAGAATTTTCATCTGATGTTTCATTAATATTAAAATACTATTTAAAATGAAATATATGCATATAAATCTTGCAAAAATTAAAAAATGTTCAAGAAATATGAACATAACTACGAGGAAATCTTCAATAACACCTGTATGAGCCTCAACTTTGCAGCTGTATCCCACCACTTTGGAATCAACAATACAAACTAATATTTATCCAAAATGGAAGGAGGATATTCAAGGAAATGAAATACAACACTGTGAACCAAATGTAAGTGCAAGTTTGAAAAACTAAGCCACCATTTCATCCTTTTGGAAGGATGTCAGCACTATCTGGGTTAATTCTGTACAGTCACTAAAGATTGTATGTTATTGATGCAATGATGTCATGTGCATATGTTACCAAGACTCAGGGGAAGATGAAAGCTGTTACCTAAAACATAGTTATGTCAGTAAATATTCAGCCTCATCACAATATCTGTGACATATTAACACTTGGTGTAAGAAGTGACAACTGACACTCAGTATAAACAAATATAATTTATTGCAAATATGTAGAAAGAAAGAGTCTTTATTATTATGATTATGCAATTGAAGAATGATCACTGGTAGCAGTTACTTCCATAAAATATCTGGGAGTGTGCATACAGGGCAATTTGAACTGGAATGATCACATAAAATGAATTCTGAATAAAGCAGATGCCAGAAGGAGATTAATTGGAAGAACATTGAGAAGATAGATAACAAAATACTAGTTCAACCAATATTTGAACATTGCTCTTCAGTGTGGGAGTTGCACCAATAGAGAATGGTATCGAAGTTAGAGTAGATCTAGAGAAGAGCAGCATGCTTTATTACAAGTTTATGTCAATGCCCCCCCCCCCCCCCACTCCACAGTCATATCCACGAAGAATTTTTCCCAAATTGTAAATGTTGAAATGGTTTGACAGTTGAGCTGCAGATATTTTGAAAACTGCTGTGAAAACATCTTCTCTTGTACTTGAGAACTGAACCTCCCCCCTGTCCCCAATTAGAATAATTTCTCAACACCCCTGTGATTGACCAACTTCAGTGGCAGATGCTGCAAGGGAGGTATTCTGCATCACTGTGTGGGCTAATGTCAAAATTCAAAGAGTGTACATTTGTAGAAGAATCAGCTTATACTGTTTCTTCCCAAGTGTATCTTGCAAAAAGACCATGAGGATAAAATAAGAAAACTTAATGGCCACATGGAGACTTACCAGCAGTCATTTTTCCCATGAACCATACACGACTGGAATGGGAAAAGGTGGAAGTGACACTCCTGCACAAAGTACACTCCACCACATGCCATGAGTTGTCTTGCAGAGTATAGATGTCAATTTATACACTGATATATACTACCTTGTCAGCAATATGAACACTCATTTTTCACTCCCAATCACAGAGCATTATTTTAACAGCCATTACAATGAAACAGTCAATCACAGCCCACAACATTTACCTACATTAATCAAATAACCACAGGTGTACTGCCGGTCTATAGTGTCCAACAGGCACAATATTTCGGCTATCATACATGTTGCCATCATCAGGTGAACTGACAGATTGAGCTCCTGGAAATGCGTCGCCACGGAGATCTGTACGCTACGGCAGCTCGAAGGGAACTGGGTTCTAGCCCGGGAGCGGGCGATTTAAATACCCTCGGCCCGCGGAGTGACCCCTTTGCAGTCGCGCAGTGGAACCGATTGCGGCGGCATCTGAGATGACGTCGATGTGAGGGCGCTGTCCGCCATGGTCGTCACTTCGTTACGTTTGCTAGATTTACTCTTAATTAACCCAATTGCTGGTTCCCAAGCTTTGCTAAGATTATAGCCACAGTCACGGTTTATGAGGTTGTCACTTGTGTGAATTTCAATGGCCTCTCTAACGACGCAGTCCCAGTATCTCGACGTCTGTACCAGAATCCTAGTGCATTCATACTCCATCGCATGATTCTCCGACAAACAATGTTCAGCGACCGCCGACTTGCTCGGATACATCAATCGAGTGTGCCTCTGGTGTTCAACGCATCGATCCTCGACGGTACGCATCGTCTGTCCAATATATGACTTTCCACACTGACACGGAATCTGGTACACGCTGGCCTACCTCAAACCGAGATCATCTTTGGCGCTCCCCACCAGTACATGAATTTTATTCAGCGGACAAAAAAGAGTTCCAACCTGGTGTTTTTTCAAAATGCGGCTGACTTTCCCCGAGAGTGTGCCGGTATATGGAACGAACACAGTGCCTACATCCTCCCTTGTGTTTTCATCCGTTTCCACAGGTTGTGATTTAGTGGTTGGGTGGAGACCCCGCTGAATCTGCCACACTGAGTACCCATTTTTTCGAAATACAGTTCTCAGGTGTTCCAATTCCTGGGGTAGACTCTCTGCGTCGGAGATAGTGCGTGCCCTATGTACTAGAGTTTTAAGTACCCCCATTCCTCTGTGAAGGGTGGTGACAGTTGTCTGCGTGTAAATACAGATCAGTGTGCGTTGTCTTCCGATATACACTATGACCCAGGGTGCCATCAGCTCTTCACTTGACCAAGACGTCAAGGAACAGCAATTTACCCTCTGTTTCAGTCCCCATAGTGAATTTGATGTTGGGGTGTATGGAGTTCAGATGTGTAAGGAAGTCAAGGAGTTTATCCATACCATGTGCCCAGATGACGAAAGTGTCGTCCACATAACGGAAAAAGCAAGTAGGTTTCCATTCAGATGATGCCACTGCTTTCTCCTCGAAATTCTCCATGTACAAATTTGCGACCACAGGGAAGAGCGGGCTACCCATGGCGACTCCCTCCGTTTGTTCGTAGTATTCGCCATTGAAAAGAAAATACGTGGAGGTCAAGACATGCCTAAAGAGTTCGGCGGTCTTCTCATCAAACTTCTGACCAATCAAATCTAGTGACTCTCGAAGGGGCACCCTCGTAAACAACGAAACGACGTCAAAACTCACCATGACATCTGACTCATCCAACCTGAAGCTGTTAAGGCGTTTAACAAAATCCACGGAATTATGGATGTGATGAGGGCATTTACCCACATAAGGACTTAATATTCCCGTCAAGTATTTGGCCAACAAATATGTAGGTGCTCTGATGTTACTGACAATGGGACGTAACAGCACCCCATCTTTGTGAACCTTAGGGCGTCCATAAAGTCTTGGCGGTACCAGACCTTGAGGTAGCAGTTTCTTGGCGACACCCTCCGGTAAATCCGCATCCTTGAGAAGTGCCCTCATCTCATTTTCCACCTTCTTTGTGGGATCAACGCTGATCTTCCAGTAGGAATCGTCATTTAGCAGGCTCTGCATCTTTTCAGTGTAGTCCTTATGGGAGACAACAACCGTAGCATTGCCTTTGTCAGCTGGTAAGACAACAATTTCAGGGCGCTCCCTCAGGTCACGAATGGCCGCCCTCTCTTTACTAGTGATGTTCGACTGCATGGGCTTGGATTTCGTCAACGCACAACAAGTTTCACAACGTATTTCCTCAGCTGATTCAGGCAGAAGTCGAGCTGCAACCTGTTCAACAGCACTAATAATTTCTGTGACCAGTGTGAACTTGTGGGTAGGACCAAAGTAGAGTCCTTTCTCCAAAACTGAGACTGCATCATCACTCAACTCCATACCACTCAAATTGATGACAGTCTTGCACGGAACCTGCAGAGATGGTTTGTCAAGGAGGCGTAAGAACTTAGCTGTTTTACGTCCCGTTGCCTTCTTATGGGCGGAATCGGCTGCAACCAAAGTAACACCATCAATCCAATCCCAGGAAAAGGCGTGAAGTGACTAGCCAGTTGCAAATGCAGTTTGAATAGTTCCAGTGAGATGAACTCAAGGCTACTGTGGGTGAAATGCACTCTCTCATGAAGCAATGCGAGGCTGGCCTGTTTCTTAATTCTCTTGGCTGCTGCAGAATCGATGTGATGCGTAACCTTAGCAAAATTTGGAACAACATTCTCGGAACGACATCTCTTTAGAAAAGAGTACTTAGCAAACGACATCTACGGTGGCGCAACTTTTCAAATTTCTTCATGCTGCGATACATCTCTTCCCCGTAAAGGTGTATGATGTGTTTCTTCAGTTTCTCCCGGCGTATTTGATAATCAAAATATTGGACACTATAGACCGGCAGTACACCCTTGGATATTTTGATTATCAAATACGACGGGAGAAACTGAAGAATCACGTCATTTACCTACATTCACAAAGAAACAATGACACTGTATGTAGTTGTAAAGCTCAAAGGCAGCCAACAATCTCAATTATTATCATGATTTTAATAATAATTGATATTATTATAATTTTAAGAGCATTGTTTGTATTATTATTAGCACCTATTAGTATTAGTATACACTTTGTGACTGTGCTAGCACCACTCCGTGAAACAGCAATAGGGGCCAATTAATTGTTATAATGATAGAGAATGCCTATGTTGGGAGCTGAGTCTCTTCAGGCCATGAGAGATGAGATGAGATGACATACGTCATATGCAGTTAGCCTCCAACTTTGACATGGTAACAGGAAAGTTTATAATGAAAATGATTTTTTAGTCTGTTTCTTTTTTTATTGCTGGTAGTGGAGCACAATGGCATAAATATGTGCCAAATGCCTGTCAATATAATTTTTCCTCTGGGCTACAATTAATTACACAGAAGCATATGGGCCACTTCTGCCATGACATCATACAAGCCACTACAAACTCATGTAACTTCCCTAGGGAAGAACCCTAGGGAACAATTATTTTCAGATAGGACGGAGGGACCATCCCATTACCAATGTCAAATGTTTAAACCTTTAGTGGTCATGCAAGGTAATATTACATAATGGATAGAAGTGTACCTTCATGACGTCTGTCTGTTCAATGGACAATGCCAATTACATCATGAAAGTTGTTTAGCTATCAACCATCAGCCACACTTTAACCTCTACCAATGACTAATTACAATAGGCCATTTATTGGTACACAGTTGTCATGCTAACTTCTAAAGTACTTGACACACTTACCTGAGAAGGAGGCATAATAACTGTGAACCAGGTGAGGGCCTGAAGATTTTACTGCATATTGGAGTTGTTAGCCAGAATCCTAAATAAAAACCACCAGCAGCATCCTTCAGATCCTAGGCAATAAACACGCAGCTGTTCCAACACCCATGGGAGAAGTAGGCGTAAATACTTGCTTCATGGGCAAAATGTGAGGCAGAAATTTCATTCACTCAAAATGACATATAAACTATATTACTCTGTGCAGACCACAAGGGAACATGTTTATGAGTTTGGAGTGGCCAGTTTTTAGTGCCGAACTGGTGAATGGCTGTTCAGAACATGGGTGTGAGTGTCACAGATCCTCATGGACAGTACGCAGAGGTTAGTCAGCATCTAGACATCAAGTTGGGAGCTAGACATCTAGACTTGGGAGTTCCAGATTAGATTCTGGAAAGCATACTTGTCTTTAACTTTGGGGAAGCAAGTTTTAACATTGAAGTTCTGTCTGGTCACCATAGTGGGAGCCAGTTGGTGTTTATCTAACTAGTATTCACCCCCAAGAGTGGTGGAGCTAGTACAATACTATGTTTTCAGAGTAAGCTAGTACCATGTATTCAGCTCTGACAATCTGTAACTTTACAACCCCCCCCCCCTCAACGATTGCTTTTCAGTTTCAAATTTGCTGCTGTGCAACTATTATCACGGCATGACACACCCAACAGTAGCAGCGTCACGATGTGCTGCCAAGATGCATGTTCAAATCAGTGTACTATCAAAACGTATCTCATAATTTGGTATAGTGAGATGCTTGACTGGTAAATGCGAAAGCTTTGCATCACCCGCATTTCCCCACTTTGCCATTTGTGGGTTTCCCACATAGCAATTCTATGTCAAAGGTTGTTGTATGGTGATCATTTACATTCATTTTTCTTTAGTATTAATAAATGTGAGTTTTTAAGTCTCTTTAAAATACATTCTCATTTCAAGACCCACTCATTAATTTAGTTAGTTCACAAGTTTTTTGAATGGGGCAATTAATTATTTGATGAGCACCATTGTGTGTGATTCCATCTGTGAGTTTGAATCAAGACAACTCCATTCATTCATTTACACATTAGAGTCCATTATTTTATTCAATTTGATGTAGTCAGATGCCTATCCATTGCCAGCATCACTTTTACCAATTACCCACACCAGTTGCCATTAAGTGACAACACTTACTATACATTTTTTATTTAAATACGCCCATCCATTATGTCAACACCTATCCAGGATTTTCATTCTCTGAATCTTCTAACACATTTTTAGTAAATTAGAAGTGGTTTTACACTCACACTTTTCAATAATTCAGTGTCACTAGATGACAAGTCAATAACATGCGTCCTCAGGTGAAATAAATTATTTTTATATATTTCAGCTTCAGCAAACAAGTGTTTGCAGCTGCTGTGTCACTCTGTTGTTTTGTTGATCAGCGTTGAAATGGTGTTGTACTCTTTGTATTTATGGTGTTTACGTTTTAGTGTTAGTTTAGATGGGTATAATAATGTTCTGTGGGAGGATACAATTCAGTAGGCAGGTTAGTGTAATCATTATCATTCTCAGAATGAATTAAGGTAAGCTAGACAATATTTGTTTTCGTTGCAGTTTTATTTGATTCATTTGCTTTTCTTTCAAATTTGTCACCATATCATGAGCTGATGTGTACACATGGACACTAGCACAGTATCCGCATATGTCGATGAGAAGCAAGGAGCATCTTCTGACGACACCTGGTAAAAAGATATCATTAGAGAAATGGATTTAAACTGGGACTTGAGCTCTGACATGAAGACAGGTCAAGAGAATCAGGATTTGTCAAACACTGAGATTGAAGTATCTACATCTTCAATACAAACATCCTGGCCAAGTATGCAGTCTTAAGATGTTGGTCACAGCGGAAACAAACCCGATAATGGACGGGAAATAGTAAATGCAGGCAACACCCTGCTGGCATGGAGTTGGAATCCCGGACATAAGTGCGATCATGCTCTTTCTACATCAGAGTGAGGAGAAGGGGGAACAAGAGAGACTGGAAGAGCCCAGGCTTTTATCAAGGTTATGACACAGAAGGTTGTTGTAAAAATTAGTGAAGCGGTCAGCACTCTCACGAACAAGATCGACATGGTGAAACACGAGTTCACAGAGGTCAAAACTCAGCTTGGTGAGATATGTGTAGCTATTGCAGAAGTTACAATGATGGCTACAGAAGCCAAAGAATTGGCACCTGTAGCAAAGCATGATGCAACACAAGCTTGTTTTGAAGATATCAGTGCTAGTAAAGGGGCAGTACTACCAAGCAAAATGACTGGCATAGCAAGAATTGAAGTCGCGAAATTAAAAAAGGTAGTTGAAAATTTAAGGAAACATGGGAGAAAATCACAGAGAACAAGCAAGAGGTGCAGGTCATTAAATAGAAACAAATGTAAATAGAAGAGGAGAAAGAAGAACAGTCTTGCTTAACCTCACAACGGAACAATCTTGCAAAATTCAGAAAATGCGGACAAAGGTGATGCACCTTTGAAATACATGAACCACTCCAGTAGCCACAATCCCCACACAAAATCAGATTCATCATATGGTGAGAAACACACACGTCGACTGACAGTCCTGCGCAACTGCATGGAAACGATGGAATAGAGTATGTGATCCTCGTACATAACAGTTGTGCAACACCGCAGATAGAGAATGGTGACACTGGGGTATAATTGTTGCCCATTACGGCACACAGACATGCTCTTGTACCAAACATACAGCTCATGTTTCTGCTGTGCCCAATCACACAACCGACAGGATTGATACGATGGTGTACCACTCGGGTGAAGAACTTTTAACCAATCTGAGTACCTATAAAAATGAACATTTAAGGTGTTCAAAGAAAATCAGAATGAGCTACATCCAAAATTCTGGATTAAGCAATTTGAGGATCTGTTTCCTAGCACATAGCACATTAGATACCAGCTGACATATATTTGTTATTATGTGGAAGGAAGCGTAACTGAGGATATGAGAAATGACGCAGAAACAACACAATCATTTGCAGAATTTAAGCAGGCATTTCTAAGCAAATATTGGTCAGAAAAGTGACAGAAGCAGGTGAAGCAAGAGATGGTTTCATCCATAGACTTTCAAGCCTCAGGACAGCACAGTTTGATGAAATTCTTTGAAAATCTGGAGTAAAGGAATAAGGTACTTGGCATGCCTTATAGTGACCAAGAATTTATGGGACTTTGCTATGGAAAGTTGCCTCCTGCTATCCAAAGTGATGTGTATGACAAGTATCAATCTATCAAGCAATTCATGGATGCCCTGAGAGTGATGAACGATATCTATTATGCCGAAAGATTTCTTAGGCATCAAGTAAGTTCTTACAATGAGCAGGATGGGCACTGTCTAATGCATAATCAAGTAACCATGCAGAAAGCCCCATGAACCATATGGCACAGCCACACCACATGAACACAAACATTCAACAAAATTCAGGACAAAATGTTTGGAAAACAAATAATTGGAAGAAGAAGTACAAAAATAGTACGTAGTTGGTGGCGACCCAACAACGGAAATCAGCTGAACTGGAACCAGCAGAATGTACAAGAAGGAAGCTGGCGTAATAACCAGCAGCCAGGGAAGTTGGCGTGGAAAACAGCCATCTAACCACATGGAAATTATGGAAATATGGTCACCAAAACCAAACCATAATCAACTAAATCTGAGTCAGTCTCAACCACAGGATTGACAGGGGATCAAAACAGACATGGCTCACAAGGAGATCACACGAGTGTCGGATATTAGAGTTTCTTTATATTTATGTTACGTTAAGTTCAGAACTTAAATAACAATCACCGAAAGCCATTCGATGCAACTCTCAAAAATTCTTGAGAAAATCGACTTTGAAGTTTTGCAAATACACGTATGAGGCTCACCCAAGCCGGCCTAGCTGACACCCCTCCCGCCATTTATCATGGTGCATGCTAGTCACATGCCTCCTCGCTGGCTTGCCATGGCATCCTACATGGGCGCACCCACGCAGAGCAAGCCAGCCTCACCATGCTGGCCTACCGGTGCAGTAATGAGATGATGCCAGCTTCAGACACACTCTGTTAGTGCACAGTAGGCCGGTCAGCGAGGTCAAATCTGCAGTCTTCGAATCCCGAGTCCTGATACCCCACTGCATCATTCCCTTGGACCCTTCTGATGGCAAAAAGACCTGTGAGCAGGCAAATGGAATAGTCCCTGCTTCATCCCTTTAGGACACAACCCAGTGAGTAAGAGAAATGCAGTGACATGTTAAAATGTACAGTGCAAAGGTAATCTTTAATATTTTTTGTGTATATTGTGTTTTACTGTTATTATTACAATGAACTAGATCATAGACTCTAAGGATGGAGACAGATCTGAACTGACACCTCTTCCATGACAGTTAACATTTTATTTCTTTTTATTTTCAATTTTTGACGGAAACATGCCAATCAATCATTTTTATATGGCACATTCACTTTTACTGTTTTTGTCATTAACTTGTCTTATTTGTATTCTTTATTTTTGAGTTTTAGCATAAAATAGCGTTCACAATAACCATTAATTTTTTATTTATGGATTTTGTGTCTTTTTATGTGTTTTTTATGCTTTTTATGTGTTATATTAATGCTTGTCTCTTATTTTTTGCCTCACTCGCACCATTGACACCACTCACAAATTGGTACACAATAACATCATGACACATGTTACCTCATACGCCACAAACAACACAATTTTTAACAATAGTAACCTCAAGTGTGAATGATTTTTTCTTTCCTAAATTCATCTAAACATGTATCATTGCAAATTAGAGAATGAGTGTAAATGGATTTATCTGCAGGGGTTATTTGCAAATTGAGATGGAGCCTGCTCACATATCAACACATTTATACCTGATAGATAAATGCTCCATGCTCATGTTAAATGTAAATTTTTGCATTAAGTCAAAACTGTAGTTCCCTTAACCATGTTTTGTGTTATATTATTACCTGATGCTGTAGGACCCTGAGTCCACATCAAGGTTTAGGACAACAATCAATATGTTTAAATTAGGGCTACAGTAGATAGTAAATATAAATGAATTTAGACCCCTGCAAATGTGTGATACCTTTTCTATCTATGTAAAACAGAAATCTGACAGATGGCAAAGTCTTCCTTTACTCAATCTCACACTTGTAGGAACTTTTACACTCCCATGTAAGGATTTTCACAGGGAGTGTGGCATGATGAGAGATGTCACTATTTTCATACCCTTTCATTAAATGCTTTCATATCTTAATCTTTCTCCTCACAGCATCTAAATTAATTTCAAGGTTTATTTTGAGAGATGGCATGCAGGACAATAGTAGTTAGCTTGGTGTTGGGAAATTTTGGTGTGATGAGACAGGCTCCTGCTCAACAACACAATGTTTGCTTCTCAAAGCATAGTTTGTTATTGAAATTGGAAAGCCAGGAGGCAATGTTGGCACAACTTTGGACAGCTTAGCCCTCAACCACCAAAGGCGTTCTTAGTACAAGGAGGACTCTGTAACGGAGAGTGTCTGTTCAGGATTTCCCACTGTCCATGTTTCATGATCAATGGTCTAGTTCCACAGCCACTTAAAAACAGGCACCCCATCGTGCCCAGAGGCCCCAGAGAATCCACGTCTGGGACTGAGTGATGAGTTCATCTTTTTAGCAACAGGTGCAGCCATAACTTACGTGCTGGTGTATAGTTAGAACTGGAGTGGGTCCCTCAGCGAGGACGGCCACTTTGGGGGAATCTGCAAGTGGCATCCTTCAGATACTAAGCGATAAACATGCAGTTGTTCAATGCCCTTGGGAAAAGTAGCTGTAAACTCTCTCTTCATGGGCAAAATGCATGGCAGTAATGTCATTCGGCGAAAACAGTAAAACTTTATTACTCAATGCAGATCACAAGGGAAAGTGTTATGAGTCAGGATTGGTTGGTTTCTAGTGACCAACCTGCTGACTGCTCACTCTGAATCTGGGGGCGGCAGTCACAGATCCTTGTGGACAGTACACAGAGGTTAGTCAGCATCTAGACTTCAAGCTGGGAGGTAGACTTGGGAGTTACAGTTTAGATTCTGGAGAGTAAACTTGTCTATAAATTTGAGGAAGCAAGTCTTAACATCAAAGTTCTCTCTAGTCTCCACAGTGAGTGCCAGTCAGTGATTTTCTAGCTGATGTTGACCCCTGTGAGTGGTGGAGCTAGTAAGGTACTTTGTTTACAGAGTGAACAAGTTCCATAGTATTCAGCTCTGACAATGTGTAACTTTACTTTCCCCGTGAGGAGTGATTATCGGTTTCAACTTTGCTGCTATGCAACCATTATCACAACATGAGAGAACCTGCAGTAGCAGCATAACAATGTGCCACCGAGGCAAAGAGCAGCCACCTCGGTAACGTCTCAGCAGCCACGGCTCGTAATTATAGCCTGTCAACCATGGTTCATTGCCTAGTACCAAGTAAATTCATGTTGAAATCAATGTACTGTAAAAATATATCATGTAACGTGGTATCACGAGTTGCTCGATTGCTAAATGTGAACACTTTGCGTCACTCTCATTTACCTACTTTGCCACTTACAGGTTCTTCACATAACAATTCTTTGTCAAAGTTTTCTGAAAGACTTGGCTTTGTTCAAGATGTATGGTATCATTTTGTGAGCAAAAAATACAAGGAAAATTAATTTATGTTAGTGCACTTTCCATCAGAGCACCAGCAGGCTGATTTATTAACCAAAGGTTACACTTCAGATAAGAAGGGGGACAAATTTATTTTTGTTGTTAAAAATTTGTACAAACTTAGTGATATTCTTTGGTCAAAAAAGGATCATTGCTGGTGCTATTTTTTTTTTATTTTTTTTTTTTTTTTTTTTTTTTTTGCGGCTGAATATCTTTGACTTTCTGCTGTCTGTATTCATTTTGCTTGCAAGTATGTTGTGGAACCATGCATTAATAAAATCCATGTTCGTCATTTCTGGTATATTATTTGTTAATATTAAAATAGTTACAAACAACAATTATACCTTGTCATAAAAAAGTTGCCATGCTACAAGAAAATCAAATGATGTTGCCCCCTGTAAGCATATGGTAATATGCTGCACCTTAAGTGACTAATTACAAGCAAACTGTGAGGGCTTTTCATGCAAGAAATGGAGAGTGACAGCGCCTATTCTAAGTCAGGAAGGAATGGATGATAAAAGGACAACATTCTGCATACTTGCATTTCAGTTTCAAATAATATCACTGAGCTGCAGATAGGCATGTAGAACAGACAAACACATTCACACAATGTTTAATTTTAACCAAGCCTTCATCAGAAAAAGATACAAATACAGTCACAAAATCATTCAGACATAAATCATGTACACATGACCACTATCTCTGGCCACTATGGCATAATTAGCATCTTGACAGTGAGTAGTGCCAACACCGTCTGTAGAGAAGACCTCCGCACTGGCGTGCCGCGTCACGCAGAGTAGGCCGCGATCGCGTAGCTCACTGGATGGCTGGTGTGAGGCGGTGGCCTTCTCTACAGACGGTGTTGGTAGTGCGGGAAGGATGCCAGCCAAAGGTGGTGATAGGATGTTCTACCAGTGCTGCATGGTGAATTATAAAGGCTTTGATAGGTGAGAACGTAAGATGCAACTTGCAATGCAGTAAAAGGGAGGGGGGGGGGGGGCAGAAAAGGGAGTTTTAGAGATGTATGTGTGTGAAAAACATTCCAACCTAGACTTACCATTGTTATGTATTCAAGTTGTGAGACAGAGAGAATATTTTGATGAATTCCTCTTATATTATACATATACTGTAAAGGATAACATAATGTAAGCATAAGAGCTAGTGAAGTTAAAATATTTTGCTGTCTTAAAAGCAAATATTATATTTTTTCTGTCCTAGAAACAAACCTAAGATTAATCACCAATTTTCATCATCACTTCACATGGCCATATGCGTTTATTTAGTATGTGTCTAATATTTTGATGTAGCATATATCTTCCATCTACAATACTGCA
Source organism: Locusta migratoria (assembly GCA_026315105.1). Classification (NCBI taxonomy): domain Eukaryota; kingdom Metazoa; phylum Arthropoda; class Insecta; order Orthoptera; family Acrididae; genus Locusta; species Locusta migratoria. The sequence goes on from CM048755.1 coordinate 409,510,103, forward strand.
AGATTTGTGGGTGCACATAGTAGACAATGTTTTTTATCACATTACATTCAAGTTCTTTTATTTTCTTGAAGCTCTGTTAGGTGATCTGAATTTACAATCAGATACACACACAGTGGCTCATTTCAACACTCTAATAAGCATCTTGACGGTGATTTAGGGATATATATTCATAAACTCTACATATTCACTTCGGCTTTGCTGTCAGATCATAAAATCAAATTAATTCAGTATTTTGGCAATCCATCTGTCCGTAATTTTCAGGAGAGTGCTGTTTCTGCTGAGTTCCAATGAGAACTGATACCAAAGCTGCAAATCAGCATCTGAAGCATACAATGTGCATGTGCTGTCCATCAAAGTTGCTGTCTCCAAAGACTGGGCTGATGGTGTTACCAGCAGCATTAATATATCACACCTTAAAGATTATCGTAAAACACTCAAATTGACTGCATCAAAGAAATTGTGTTTTGATGTGAGCTAGTACAGGGTCCCATGACCTCCAAGAGGAAAGTCCCTGTATCTATTAATCCGTCCACAAAATTTAGTTTGAATTACCTCTTTGTAGACATGGTTCCAAACACCAGAAGAACTGGCAACTATGATACTTTCATTAAATTTCATTCTGTGTCTTTTGTTTAAGAAGTGTTCTGCTACAGAAGGTCGTTCATGCTGTTCTTGCCTTGTTCCACACCCATGTCTGTAACTGTGTGAATTGAATGGCCATTGTAAGCCTTCTGACAATTGACATTAAATTTTATAAATATGAGGCCTCCTAGATTTCAGATCATCTTTTATGGACCCAAACAGTATCTTAATTTTGGAAGATGGGTGGAAAACACTTTTAATGTTGAAACATTAACATTAAGGATATTCTCTTTCCTTGCCACAGTGACACAGAATTTTATAAATATCAGGATTCCCTAGTCTCTTAATGTTAAAACATTAAGACTATTTTCTGTCCATTAAAATTAGTTTCTGCCCAGCTTCCAAGATTAGATCTCTGCTTGACTACATCAAAGATGATCTTGGATTTAGGTTGCATTTATAACATTACGTGTCAGTGTGGCAAGGTTACGCTTCACAAGAGGTGTACACAAAAGGCTACAACATCCTGAAAATTTGTTTGTAACATAACACTGAAACTAAACACACAAATGTATCTTGATGAGACCCTGATAGTTGCCAATACCTGCAGTTCTGTACAGTGTTCTGTGATATAAGCAGCATAAGTGTTTGACATAATCTGTAATGTGTGATGGTATTCTACTAGGGCTGTACCACCAGTTCAGTATTGGAGGCAGAAAGTATTGTGAACGGGGCATAGGTGTACTCAGGATATGATTTTGGGAGGGGTTTTCAAGGAAAGGAGACTGTAATAATGTATATTCTTTATAGAAATGCAAATGGCACTAACACAGTATATACCACATTATTTTTCATTGCAGAGGACTGGATACATGACAGTCATCATGGTATAGAAACAAAATTCGAAAACTTCTTAACAGTCTATTTATTCTCCAAAATAGGGACAAGGCAAATCGTATAATGATGACAGGCAAATGTGGATCAAAACATGGATGACAATCAGAAATCCAGTATGTGAAGCTATCAGTAACTTCTGAAGCATTAACAGAGCACTGCCTAACTCAACTTGTTTTTAGTATGTGAAATCTGTCAATGGCAAAAAATAAGTTTAAGTTTACAGAAGATACTCTTTGACTAGATGGGAACCTTGATTGTTTACATTTAAACTTCATCAAATATCGCTGACTGGCAAAATTTTCAAAATTGTGCCACATTGTTTTGTCTTCTGACTGTCCAATAAACTTCAATAAATCATTAAAAACAGTGGTTTTACTTTCATTGCTAAGGGTCCTTCACAAGAGTGTTGGATTGTTGATGTTCATTTTGTAGCTTTTTATAGCCTACATGTATTGTATCATTTTATCAATTTCTTGCAAATACCGGTACTTTGATAATTGTCTAGGTATTTCAGGGACTTGTAAAAATAAAGAGCCATTCTCATATCTGTAAACAGCTTTGCATTAGGAGCAGCTACCCCCAGCAGATGCCACTGAATAGAGGGTAGGGACTAGAGGGCACTGTACTGGTACAGCCTTTCTATTAAGTGCAGCATTCTCTCAAATTTCTAGCAATCATTGTCAATGACTACAATGAAATTCAGATCCAACATAGCCAAAGGTAACACGAAATACAGCAGCTTTTCCAGCACTATATACCTCGCATTTTTATGGTTGTCACTCTGTTCATGGGATACAATATCAATTCACTGATGTGATTATGGTATTGATCTGAAATCAAGATAGATGAGATCCTTTCTACAACATTGTCAAAATAATGTCTTCAATCTTTCTCTGTCATCTCGCTTCCACAAGCTACAGAAAGAACTAGGTATAACACTGTATAGAACAGATCCCATTGCATGTTTTCAATCCAGTAAACAAAGCAGGTGTGTATGTAGGGCACACATCACTCCTAGAAAACATTGAACTTCTATGGCATAACAAAGAGAAGCCTTAAATTATTAAAATGATATTTACTGAACAGTAGGCAAGTTGTATGTGTTGGCAAAGATATGTCCAGTATAGAACAAATAAAGTAGGCATTCCACAGGGATCTGTGTAGGGCTCTTTCTTGTTTCTGATAATGATTAATGAGCTGTAATTTATTAAATCCAGATCAAAGCTATATGCAGACAATACAACTTTTCTCCACTGTAGTAATGATTTCAAGATTCTCAAAACTTGTGTTGCAAATAGTGAAGGATCCTATTGGTTCAAAGCAATTAATTCCTGCAAAATCAAAATAAAACACAGCAGATGGTTCTTAGTTTAAAACACAAGCCCCTGTCAGAAGATCCAAGCTATGTTCAGTCTTTGGGGGTATATTTAGATGGTAAATTATCACGGGGACAAAGTGTACAATACATCAGTGGTAAGTTGTCTAAGGGTAGTTTATTTGTTAAGGCAACTTACGGATTGTGTAGCTATAAATTATGTTAGAACATCTTATTTTTCAATTTCTAGAATATAACATGTATGGATTTATCTTATGGGTTAACTCTAGTGGTGTGCATGACATACTACTGCTTTAGAAGAAAGCAGTTAAGGTAATTACGTTTTCTTCACGTAAGGCACACTGTAAGCCATTGTTTAGTGAACAAAAAATCTCAACTGTAATAAACTTATATACTATGTTCTAATTTATACAAAGAACAAGTTTTAGGAAGTAAACTGCAGAGAAAATTGACATCACTAGCTACAACACAAACATCATTATTTTGTTCAGTCACTATTGAAAAATTCACCTATCAAGTATAATGGGTTCCCTTTCAGGTCCTGTGGAATTTTTCTTTTGAATGGTCCTGGTGGCAGGAATTACACTTCTTGAGGCAACGAGTTAACCTTTTTTTAGTACAACCATCTGAAAACTATCTTGTGTTCCAGTCAGACTACAGCTTGATATTTCAGTGCTCCTCTTCTTACGGGATATCCTGCCTCATTCTAATGTCCCTTTGGTTTTCTTTTATGCTGATGAGGCATAAAAACGCATGCTGGCTGAAGATTGTCATAAATACTAACCGGGTGAATATAGGCTTGCAGTGCTCCAATCATTTGCCTGAGGTAATTATTCTGACAGCCTTTTGTTGTAGCATGCACACATCTTTGCAAACTGCAGAGTTTCTCCGTAACAGTGGACCGTAATTAATATGGGTATGAAATAGACCATAATAAAATGTTATTTGGTATTGATCAGTTGATATCGACCACCTTTCTCAGAAGGTATGTTACACGAGAGAGCTTGGAGCATACATACATTGCGTGTTCATTAATTCTACATCTACATGGTATACCCCGCAAATCACATTTAAGTGTCTGGCAGAGGGTTCATCGAACCACCTTTATACTATTCATCTACCATTCCATTCTCGAATAGTGTACGAGAAGAAAGAACATCTGAATCTCTCCGTTTGAGCTCTAATTTCTCGTAATTCATTCTGCTGATCATTGCTACCTATGTCGGTGGCAGTGAACAATATATTTAATATTCACTGAATATATGACATCAACTGCGATTGGGCAAAACTGAAAACGTGTACTCAGCCGGGATTCGAACCTGGGTCTCCTACTTTCTAGGCAGTTGCGCTGACCCCTACACCAGTGGGGACACAGTGATCACCGCACCTGCAAGGACTACCTAAGCACGCCTCCCGTCAGATACAAATTCCCAGCTTCACCCTGCCCACAGTACCCAAACTCGTAGTTATGAAACTAATTCCCGTAAGAGTAAGGGCTTCAAACTTGCCCACCCCTCCCCACTCCTCCTTTCTTCTTCCTTCTTTCTTTCGGAACAGACGCCACATGTATATACAACAATATATTCTCGCATTCGGAGGAGAATATTGGCGACTGGAGTTTCATAATTAGACCACGCCGCAGTGATAAACGTCATTATTGTAATGATTCCCATCCCAGATCCTGTATCATTTCTGTGACGCTGTCTCCCCTGTATCGTGACAATACAAAACGGGCGGCCCTTCTTTGGACTCTTTCGGTGGCTTCCGTCAAACCCACTTGATAAGGATCCCACACTGGGCAGCAATACTTCAAATGAAGACGAACAGGTGTGGTGTATTCTGTCTCTTTAGTGGTTCTGTTGCGTCATTGTCGTGTTCTGCCAATAAAACGCAATCTCTGGTTCGCCTTTCCTACGACATTATCTACGTGTTCTTTCCAGTTTAAGTCCGATGTAATAGTGATCCCTAGGTATTTATTGGAGTTTATGGCCTTCACATTTGATTGATTTATGTTGTAAACAAAGTTTAACAGATTTCTTTTCCGACTCATGTGGACGACTTCACACTTCTCATTATTTAGAGTCAATTGCTTATTTTTACACCATACTGTTTGTTATCTTATTTAGATCGTTCTGCAGTTGGTTCTGACGTTCAGAAGACTTTATTAGACGATAAATGACGGCGTCATCTGCAAACAACCTAAGAGAGCTGCTCAGAATTTCTTCCAAATCGTTTATGTAGATAACGAACAGCAGAGGACCAGTAACACTACCCTTTGGAACGTCGGATATCACATCTGTTTTAGTAGATGCCTTACTATAGACTACTACAAACTGTGTCCTCTCTGACATGAAATCCCATATCGAGTCACAAATCTAGAGCGTTATTCCATAACCACGCAATTCGATTAAAAGCCGTTTGTGAGTTTAGTCTCAATCATGTAGCCTACAAGTTTGTCAGCCTCCATATTGTGACATCCAACGATGCCAAGACTGCATATAAGATGCCGTGCCGCGCGGGCGTAGCCGAGCGGTCTGGAGCGCCACGTTGCGGATCGCGCGGCCTCCCGCGTCGGAGGTTCGAATCCTCCCTCGGGCGTGGATGTTTGTGTTGTTTTTAGTATACGTTAGTTCATAAGTAGTTTGTAAGCTTAGGGACTTATCACCCCACAGTTAAATCCAAAAAATGTTCAAATGTTTGTTAAGCTTATGGGACTTAACTACGGGGTCATCAGCCCCTAAACTTACAAACTACTTATGAACTACTTACGAACTAGGAAGGCACAAATATCCATGCCCGAGGGGGGATTCGAACCCCCGACCGTAGTGGCCGAGCTGACCGTGACTGGAGTCACCTCGGCCACCGCGGCCGGCCAGTTAAATCCCATAAGCTTTAGAAACATTTGACCATTTTAAGATGCTGTGTTCTTCCTTCATTAATTTTCATTTTATTTTTGAGGAACTATTGTTTGGTGTTTTCAAAGAGGTCACCTGTTGCTTGCAGAACTTGCACTTTAGTTTTTCCTTTGGCAAAAAAGGGGGTCATCAACAAACTGTAACATGAGATTGTTACAGCCTATGTCGTCTAAACAAGGGGTTAGTGAGAGGCAAAATACCAGCGTAAGTGCGTAGCACAAAACTGAAACTAACATTTTGCATCGTTATCGAGCAGCAGTGCCGTATATAATTATTTGTCCCACTCCCTCACCTTGCTCTATTGTTCCCATAAAAGTGATTCGTCTTCTCCATGATATAACTTTTATCCAACAAGTTGCAGAATTCAATGTGTCGTTTCCTTACTTTTCCAGCTTGAGTCCAGATTCTTCTGTTTGAGTTGAAAAACAGAACAAGACCATTCATAGTGAAGCAAAAAAATGCAATCTTTTACACGTCTTGCAGGAGCTCAAAATTTAATACTTGTGGGAAACGGTGAAAGAATGTTTTGCTGAAAAAATCGTGTATCAGTCTTGATTGCAATGCGGTACATTCAAATAAGTAACAGCTGCAGCTCCATCATAAAGTCTTAGCATATTCATGAACGTGGTCAGAAATTGACCCTCATTTGTAGCATAGCGAAGAACAGAGGAGATTCGAGTAATTTACACACATCAGCTACTTCGTGCAGAATAATATTTACCGATGCACAAAATTCGATTCAGTCAGCCGCGACGGATAGCCATCCACCCGGGGGCGCTGTGCTGCGGAGCGCACAGTCGTTCGCCGTCAGAGGTTCGAGTATGGGCATGGGTGTATGTCTTGTCTTTAGGTTAGTTTAGCTTAGTTTACGTAGTTTGTAAGCTAGGGACTAATAACCAAGCAGTTGAGTCCCATAGATTTACAAACATTTGAACATTTCGATTCAGTCACTTCAAAAATGTTCAAATGTTTGTAAATCTATCGGAACAAACTGCGTGGTCATCAGTCCGTAGCTTACAAACTACTTAAACCTAGGTAAATTAACCTAAGGACACACACACACACACACACACACACACACACACACACACACACATGCCCCAGGGAGGACTCGAACCTCCACGGCGAGCAACCGCACGCTCCGCAGCGAGACGCTTTAGACCGCTCGGCTACTCCACCGCGGCTCAGTCACTTCCTTTCTTATTTTATTTGGTCTGTAAGCTTGTTTAAAAACAAATTTGTATTAGGCTTGACACGTTTCAAAACGCAGGACCTTTCATCATACGGTATTCAGTGAGATCGTGTACACCTACGAGTTTGCTATTGTCAAGTTGCGCATGGGAGCGCGACTGTGAGATTTCTGGTTAGGTCTACACAGTTGTCTATGTTTTTCTCTCTTTAATAAGTTCTACAGCAGAGTCGTACATTCACAGTGGCTCTGCTCTGCTAGAATTTCGGCGCACAGCAATAGGATAACGGTACGCAGCGAAGATCTGCCCAACAGTAGTAGGGAAGAGAAGGGCAAGATGGGGTGGAGGGCAAGACGGGGTTTTTGTAGTTTCTACCACGACAGATATCGCAACCTAGTGGCCAATAGTTGAAGCAGTAGGCACTTCCTATGCGAGTGCCTGATAGTGCTGGCAGCCATTTTGAGCAAACCATTCGGAGTCAATACATCCAAACGTGTATTCGTCTGTGCTTATATAATTTTTCGTCATTTTCAGACGTGAAAAAAGTAAGAGAAATAATTGTTTCTCATACTCTTCAGTATTATCAATGAAAAAACAGCATGTTAGCAATAAATTGATGCATGCAATTAACCTAACGTAAAAATGGTCCCTGGGGGCAAGACCTAGTGGGAGGGCAAGATGGGGTACCCCGTCTTGCCCCACATGACATAACATGAGCTGCAACCATGTTGACTGCCATTAACGGTTTCAGAAAAACAGGAATTTGCCCTTTCGAACCAAACATCTTCCTAGATTCAGTGTTTGAAGCTTCTGTCACGACGGACACTCCTTAAACTATAAGTGAGGCCGCTAACGTTTCAGTCAATAATGACCAAGGAGAGGCTCCAGTTGGCTCACAAAAGCAGTTTATGCCAGAGACAAGCGATGGTCCTGTCAACCAAGCCGGTACTAAAGAGCAAGATGCGCTTGCTGTAGGCCTAAGCCCAGGGTGCTCATTTATTGAGAGAAACGTTAGAGGCCTCACTTATAGTTTATGTCTATGTAGACATACTGTGGCCTTAGTTGTTTACTAGTGCATTACACTTTAATGTGAAAAATTCATCATGTTTTGCACTTTTCTTAACCTTACAAAATTATATGTGTCTATGGGGCACAGGGAGCAGTGTAACACTGTGTCAGTGATTTTAACTGTGCAACCCCTGGTCTAGGAGCTTCTGACAATCATGAGGAGCATAATTATTCACAAAAATACTATGTTAAGATGCATAGTGCCAGGATTTAGTTGGTTCTCAATATTTTTTTAATTTTCTTTTCTTAAAGCTGATGAAAATGTGAGCAACTGTGAAGATATAAAGAAGAAATGACTTGCATTACAACAAATAAGCTAATTATGGCCTATAAAATTGTTTGAAGCTCACTGATTACAGTGTGTGATTATAAAAAACGAAAACTAAAAGCAACATGATAAATCTGTTTCCAAAGAAACTGACAAGCCTGGAAATGACAAATATTAAATAATTCCATCCTTTATATTAATCATACAATTGAGATATTAAAGGTCATAATGAGACCACACAAGAAAACATCAGGCCAACAGTTCAAGTTGATTACATTTTAATATGATTCCTTGGCAAAAAAAAAAAAAACTCATATGAAATAATCAGGAATAAGGAAGAGTGGCACGAAAGAGGTCAAAAAAATTGTTTTTACTAAAATAATCCGGATTATTGTGCAAAGGTCAGAGCAATTTATCGTTGTTGGTTTTCAACAGGAAATTCATCTGCCCACGCCACAAGAAATTGGAATATTTTAATATTTACCACAGTTCCAAATTTTAAAGTTTACATTTTAGCAATGGTTTTACCAAAATCTGTTTGCCTTGGGAAACCCAAACATCAGCAGAGATGCCTTAAATTTTGTTCAATAATTTAAAGTTTAACTTTCTATAGCATTTAATTGTAGTTTTTACTGTAAAGCAGTTGACTAAAGCAAGCTATGCCAGCATGAATGCTGTTCAAACTGTAGCTCAGTATGTGTCACACTCTGGCCTGTATGAGGGCACACTGTAACAGTTTACATTTACACTTAATATTCTCAATGACTACAACAATTGTAATTACTCACTTCGTCTGTGAACTTTAAATGATTGCTCAAAGATCCTCAGAGAAAAATATACAGAAATACGACTTATCAATGTTTTCACAAATACATTTTTAACAATTTAAGGGAGTAACTTTTTTGCTCCACTATGCAACACCTTTCCCTAGTTCACCCGTTCTGTGAGAGATTCAATAGTAGACAGAGACCTACACGTCTGAATTTTCATTCTTAAAACCGGAGCTACTACGCATGGGATAGCTAGTATGAACTTAGCTATCTATAGATGAATGTATTGCAGTTGTTATACAATGGCTCCGCCTACAATAAAGATGGATCAAGTGATGACATCGCTTCTGAAAGGCAGTGGCCACTCGCTGGGTCAGAATATTCAGGGATGAGCCCTGTCTTCCAAAAACGCAAGGCCCAAGATAAATCAACATTTTGTTGAACAATGCACTTGTTTTTGATGAACAGAAAAGTCTAACGTTATATGCTGCTTCCGTCCCTTCTGTAGTTGCTTTTTGCGAAAAATGTGCACTTTAATAAGACAATGCGTGAACACTGCTGAATCCTGTAGCACGCATCAAGTACGGTACAGGCCTACTGGTGGCATTCACTGCGCTATTGTCGTCCTTGTTTTCTACTCATTCTTCTTTCCGAGACCCTTATAAAACTTACGTCTTTTGAGAATACAATTTAACTACATTTGTTGAATAAAATGATTATTTGTGAAACAAATGACGTGAACTAATTGTATACCTGTAGGGGTTTCTTTTCGTGTGTGAGATCCTTACGTAGAGTGTAACGAGAGCTGTAAACTATACGACCCGAAGACACTATCAAGTCTGTACACCCCTGCTGTAACGACACCAAGGCTCTCGTCTAGAATGTTCTACTATATCCTAATTAAAATTACATTGTGATTTACGTTTCAGCTATTCGATTTGTAGCGGACCACCCGATATCCAATAGGGTGTTTCTATGCTGTTATTTATGCGCGTAGTTTTGATAAAATTACAATATTATCGGCAATATACACGAGTAAGAACATAACTGTGCGTTATCACCTTGTTTTATAATCTCCCAATGGAAGTTCACAATTACTGAAATATATCGTAATCATCTTACGTAAACCCTCCACATCCATTGCACATTGTTCCCGAATATGGATGCAGAAGTATTACCGATGGGCTTACATGTAATACTGCCATACTGCAACTCAAACAAGGTCTTACGACGAAAGTACTTTTAACGATAATTAAAGAATCAATTACTTACGTACATATCGGACCCACCCTGTCAAGAATGAAAATGTGACTGAATGGCTCTGTACATACAAATGCACTAAAATGGCAGTCCTGTACAGAAGACACAAAATGGATGCAATCTACGTAACAGCACGGTGGTGATCAAGCATGTACGATTGCAGTCAGGGACCTACGTCTATCTGTCGTTAACATTAAGGTCTATAGAACGAATAGTTAGTCACGAACATCACCTACATTAATCACACGAAGAAATAAAAAACTTAAATTGGTACAGAAACCTATGCTAATAATTCATACAGCGTTGTCAGTTGTCCTTATAGTAACACATCGTTATCCGTATAACAGATTTTAAACCACTCAAAATTACCATAGTATTAAAAATTTACGGTAGTATAAGTGACGGTTTTATTATAAATAATATCCCGATGTATTTTACTAGCAGCACTCAAGTACGGTATCCATTCTTCTGGAACGAAAAGTACATCTAATCTTCATTTTACCATTCGACGAATTAATTCACCTACGCGACTACAATCCAGTAGTAGTTCGTCATGATCAGTTATTTTTCCAACACTGACAACAAACAAAAGGGACATTTTATTGTGCGACTTCCATGCACAATCAACAAGGATTTGTTCACAGTCCCTAGTTCAACAGTGAGAAAAATTTATTCGGCTTCAAATGTATAATAGCAGTTTTCATAGAGACGCACTATGAAAATCTGTATAATGCGTGTAGAAGAAGAAAAGACATAACTTTTCTGAGCAGTTCGCATTTACATGTCAGGAATACTGCTTACACCGCAAAGAGTGGCTTTTTGCGCGAATTACAATATGTCGACTAAATTCGGACGTTATTTCTTAACGATTACTGAAAATATAGAAACTTACTTGTACAGATCCGTGGAGATTAGGAAAACCAGTAGGCCAATACGGATGTAGGCGAAGTGTTAACGGTCGTACAGGCGGGAAGTTAAACACAGGAAGCGCGCTTCACTTCCAACGATATAAATATTGTTGTTAACTTCAAAGATAGTGCAATACTGAGAAAGTGTCGTATCTGCATATTATTCATTTGATAGAAATAAATTATTATTCTAAACAGTTTCAAACCGTCATAAATTATAATTGCTAAATATAGCATCAAAATATAGAAAATACGTGAAATCATAGGAATTGCTTATCTTTACATATGAAGGAAACTTTTTAAGAAGTATGTATTACATGCCACTGAAAAAATCTCACTGTTGTTAAATATGAAATTTTAAGACGATAGTAAAATATTTGAGAATGTCATGAAATGATTTTCTTTGCGCTTAATGTGGTTTTGCATTTGTCAAAGTGTGGCCTACAACAGTAGCGATAACTTTACCCCCACCCCTCCTAAAAAGATACCCGGGTTTTAGCGTTTATCTAAACTCCATCCTCAACTGGCTCAAGGTGCCCATACAAAATATACCTGATTTTTGTTGCCCAACTGGGTCCTGCGCCTGCCATATCAAAATTCTGGACCCCCACCTATAGAAAAAATTACGATTAGTCGCAATTAATTTTTATTAGAAGAAAAGGAAGATTAGGTTTGTGCGCCTCGTTTACAACGTCGTCGTTAGAGGCGGAGGTCACGCTCCAATTATTTGGAGAAGGTTGGGGATGAAAATTGGCCGTGTCCTTTCAAAAGGCCCATCCCGGCTATTGCCCGGAGTAATTTAGGGAAATCAAGGAAATGCTAAATTTGGATTGCCGGAGGTGGGTTTGAACCAGCGTCCTCCCGAATGCGTGATCTGCGTCTTACCACTGCACCACCGCGCTCGCTAATTTCCATTGAAGATCTAGATTTCGGTCACCGTGTGACCATCTTCAGGGCAGTAAAGATAAAACATTACGCCAGCTTCTACGAACAAGTAGTCCCAGTTGGACCCCTCAAGAACAGCGGCGTATACAAAGGAGGGGGGGGGGGAGGCGGAGCAACGGGTCTGGGGCTGCAACCCCCCCCCTCCCCCGAGCATGAGATAACATCTCAATATGATTGTGTAATACGAGGTGGTTTTCCTTCATTTTTTTTTCGGTTCTGGGTACGATTCCACAAAATAATTTCTATCATCTCAACTACTCCCTCCCGCCAGAGTCCTGGATTCGCCACTGCTCATGAGTAATAAATATAGATCTTGTGCCGGCCGCTGTGTCCGAGGAGACTGAGGCGCTCCAGTCACGGTCTGCACGGCCACTACGGTCGGGGGTTCGAATCCCCCCTCGGGCATGGATATTTGTGCCGTCTTTAGTATAAGGTAGTTGATAAGTAGTTTGTAAGTTTAGGGACCCCGTAGTTAAGTCCCATAAGCTTAACAAACATTTGAACATTTTGAATAGATCTTGTAACGTCCGCCTCGGTGGAGTGACCGAGCGCTCTAAGGCGCCTTGCTGCAGAGCGCACGGTTGACCACCGTCGCAGGTCCGAGTCCTTCCTGAGGGCCGGCCGCGGTGGCCGAGGGTACTGAGGCTCTCCAGTCACGGTCTGCACGGCCACTACGGTCGGGGGTTCGAATCCCCCCTCGGGCATGGATATTTGTGCCGTCCTTGGTATTAGTTAGTTCATAAGTAGTTTGTAAGTTTGGGGACTGATGACCCCGTAGTTAAGTCCCATAAGCTATACAAACATTTGAACATTTTAAATCCTTCCTGAGGCAAGGGTGTGTGTGCTCTGCTTAGGTTAATTTACGTTAGTTTAATTAGTTTGTATGTCTAGGGTCCGATGACCAAAACATTTTTGTGCAATATGTTTACAAACATTTGAACATTTTGTAACGTCCCGCTAGTGCCGAAACCAAATAAATGATCTCGAAATCAGTCAAAATATCAGTGACGAACCTTTATTTTCCGGCATGGGTCATTTAAAGTTAAATAAGTACAGCTAAACGTACGTAGTAATTATGAACATAAATACTCATCTGAATTCGATGATTCTGGCGTGAAATCCGCTTGCTGCCTGGCATTATCAGCAAGTGTGGATTCTGCATTTGCTATATAACGTACACATACACGAGATGTTACTTTCGTGAACTCCAGAATATTTATTGTGCGCTGCGACACAGTTCACAGGTGAAAAGTTGATCAAAGACTGAAACTTGCGACAGACGTAGCCGCCGTCTGCATAACCTCTAAGTGTTACATATTTAAATCACAATCTATTGCAGTTTACGAAGTTTCGAAGAGATGAACAAAACTACGTTGCCCAATGCAGGAGATGTAGTGTTAGGCAGAAAATGATCCCAAATATTTACAGCCAAATGCTACTTGAAAAAAGTCAAGTAATGCATCTTTAACAAGTGCTACTGAAAAATGTAAAGTTTGTATAGATTCGTCTCCTTAGAGTGGTAAACTGGAATGCTCTTAGTTGACCCGCTTAGGTCTGGAGGTCAGCAAAGAGATTAATTAATTAACGACGAAGAAGACTACAACTCGCCTTCTGTTCCCTACCTTGCGTCAGGAAGCCAATGGCGTAGCCACGGGGGTGGGGGGGGGGGGGAGGCTAATAAGGCTGTTTGTATAGTCTATGGGACTCAACTACGGGGTCATCAGTCCATAAACTTACAAACTACTTATGAACTACTTACGAACTAGGAGGGCACAAATATCCATGCCCGAGGGGGGATTCGAACCCCCGACCGTAGTGGCCGTGCCGACCGTGACTGGAGCGCCTTAGTCCCCTCGGCCACCGCGGTTCCCCCCCCCCCTGGCACCTCCCAAAGATTCTTTAATTTTATTATTTTTTATTGTTTTTATTTTTTTTAACATGTCGGCACCGGAAATTTGAAATAGTACACGTGTAATAAATCACGACGTTACTATAAGTTGCGAAGCACAAGTGAACGCGACAATGAGTCGCCAACGTAATGCCGCCACTGAGAACGTGTGCTGCTGTTTCTGTGAGAGGTTTTCTACATCTACATCTACATGGGATAGTCTGCAAATAACATTTAAGTGCTTGGCAGAGGGTTCATCGAACCACCGTTATACTATTTTTATCTCCCATTCCATTCTCGAATAGCGCGCGGGAAGAATGAACACCTGAATCTCTCAGTTCGAGCTCTGATGTCTCGTATTTTATTCTGATGGTCATTTCTACCTATGTAAGTGGGAGTCAACAATTGGCGATTGGAGTTTCGTAAGTAGCCCACGCCGCAGCGATAAGCGCCGTTGTTGTAGTGATTCCCATCCCAGATCCTGTATCATTTCCGTAACGCTGTCTCCCCTGTATCGTGTCAATACGAAACGAGCTGCCCTTCTTTGGACTCTTTAGATGTCCTCCGTCAAACTCACCTGATAAGAATCCCACACTGGGCAGCAATACTCCAAAAATGGACAGACAAGCGTAATGTATGCAGTTTCTTTTGTAGTTCTGTTGCATATTTTAAGGGTTCTGCCAATAAAACGCAGACCCTGGTTCGCCTTTCCCACGACATTGTCTACGTGTTCTTTCCAGTTTAAGTCTGATGTAATAGTAATTCCTAGGTATTTTGTGGAGTTTACGGCCTTCACTTTTGATTGATTTATCTTGTAAACAAAGTTTGACGGATTTCTTTTCGTACTCATGTGGACGACTTCACACTTCTCATTATTTAGAGTCAATTGCCAGTTTCTACACCATACTGATATCTTATTCAGATCGTTCTGCAGTTGGTTTTGATCTTCAGATGATTTCACTAGACGATAAATGACGGCGTCATCTGCAAACAACCTAAGGGAGCTACTTAGATTCCCCCCTAAATCGTTTATCTAAATAAGGAACAGCAGAGGACCAATAACACTACCCTGTGGAACGCCTACACTTTAAGGTGGGTTCCGAACCACGGTGCTACTCGGTATTTTTCACATCAGCAACACTGCCAGAAGTGGAAAGTGACAGACAAATATCCTAGGACCTGGCGGGGATCGAACCCACCACCTTTGGGTTTGTAGTCTGGCACTCTACCACTGTGAAACCGAGGCGCACTACTAAAACATGTAACTAATATATGTTTTATATTTTATATATATTATAATAAAATTATATAACTAATATTATTTTCAACACAAACTTCTTTTGTTATTTTAATGGACACACCATATTATTTTCATGCAATTAATATCTTGAAACATCGCGCAAGGAATAGTGACGGTAGCATCACAATACATCAATTACCTCCCGAGAAACTGCAAAGCGATTGAAACAATGAAGTGCGCAGCCCCCAGCCTCAGGCCTGAACCTCACGCTGCCATAATCGTGCGCTGCCTGTGCGCTTCATTTGTTTCAAACATCATATTTGCTACGAATATTATTATTATTATTATTTTATGTAGTTTTTTTACATGCTATAATGTGGAGTGACCGTTAAAGAAAACAAGTTTATGTGTAAAATAATATTTTTTACTTTTTAAAGTGTCCTGTAGTACTTACTTGCATGAGCTCTAACCGTACGTCAGTGCTTTCCAAACTTTCCCTCATGGCGACACCCTTTTATAGATTACAGTTTTGCGCGACACCCTTTCACTAATATAAATGCATATGGTAGAATTTAGATGGTTCTGATGGGGAGCGAGAGGGCGGGGGGGGGGGGGGGGGATAAAGAATCGTTTAAATGTAGTTTGTAAACGAAACTGAAATCCTCGTACGCATTGACATGTTTAAAGTTGATCCTGACTGCAGCAATTACCTACACTCATCGCAGGAAAAGGAAACATTAGGAACTACGGACATGTACAACAGAGTAACACCGCAGACAACAATGCCTAACTCATACATTAATACTTGCTTCTTCTACATACAACCAAACTTCCGAAACACGAAAACTGAATTTCGCAAACAGTTTTTCGCTGTCGTGTGTACATGTCAGGGCCAGAGACGGTTTTGCTGGATCGATTGAAAACGGCATCTGAAAATTAGCTGCTCGGATTTCTGATTTAGACAGCACAGCACAGTGGCTGTTCCCTTTCAGTTCAATATTATGACATTATTTTCAGAAATAAAGAGGATGTATTTATGACAAGTGATGAATTACTATTTAAATACTATTGTTAGGTTCTTGCTTCACCACGACCTCGGAAATCCCGACGTATTCGGAAAAAAATGGATAAATATTTCTGACAAGTAAGATTATGACTGTCATTTCTGGTCCCAGAATCTGTTACATAAAGGAAAACGAGAGAAAAAAAAATATTAACGCATACCACAGTTCGAACGAACGATCACTGCATTTAAAAGACTACACTCCGTTAATCACCCGGCCATACTCCATACTAAACATCGCTACTGAATAGCTTTAGTCAGTGGACAATTGTGGCTGCTTTTACAATCTGTGGCAGCTTTTACAGGCACTGTGTCATTGACTGACATTTAATTGTAAGAAACGCTACCGAGGGTGACGTAGCTTTGATAAATTCATTAAAAATGCTCAGGTGCAGCTTTTCGAGAAGGATAGCGGACTACGGTGAAGGTTCGTTCAAGCAGCTGCCAGTTCCAGCAAACTGCGCATGGGAAGGGCTGTTATCGAGTATCAGCAGCAGCTCTACGCATGCGCAGTTTGCTGGAATCTGGCAATTGGCAGCTGCTTGAACGAACCCTGAGTGTCTATTGCTGCTGAAGCAGAGCTGCCTCCTAGCGGCTGAGCACGCAATTAATGTGCACCGATCATTCCTTTAATACGTGATCTTTGGTGCACTGAATGAAGAGAAGGATGATTAGTTGCAGGCGAGTCTTCAGGTAGTATGAAGAGAAGGATATTTTGTGCTTTTTTATGACCAGTTTTTTCGTTTCGAGTCTACGTTTGTTAGTCTCGCGACACACTTGATACTACTACGTGACACCCGAGGGTGCCGCGCCACCCACTTTGGAAAGCTCTGCCGTACGATCATGCCCGTGAAAGTCGTTTTTCAATATCTATTGTTGTTCCAGAAATATTTAGGGTAAAAAGTTTAAGCGGGACACCCTGTATAATGTGGTATGTGTTGTGTCGAAAATGTCCGAAACTTTTCATAAATTGATGGCATTGAAATTAAGACCACAAATGGTTTAGGAGGAAAGGTTGTTCCTCAAGGTCCTTCTGTTTTCTATGGTGGTGTATTCAAAAAAATGTTAAAATGTTTTTTGAAGCTTAAGGGACTTAACTGTGGGGGCATCAGTCCCTAAACTTACAAACTACTTATAAACTAACATATACTAAAGACAGCACAAACATCCATGCCCGAGGGAGGATTCGAACCTCGGACGCGGGAAGGCCTCGCGGTCCGCAACGTGGCGCTCCAGACCAGTCGGCTACTCCCGCGCGGCTGTGTGTGTTGTCCTTAGGTTAGTTTAAGTTAAATAGTTTGTAAGTCTAGGGACTGCTGACCACAGTAGTTTGGACCCCTAGCTTTATAAACATTTCAACATTTGAACAATATAAGAAATTACAGCCACGGTGTAGTGATCGAGCGGTCTAAGGCGCCTTGCTGCGGAGCGCACGGTTGCTCGTAGTCGGAGGTTCGAGTCCTCCCTCATGCACGGGTGTTTAACTTAGCTTGAGTATGTTGTAATCCTATGGACTAAAAACCAAAGAACTTACGTCCCATAAATTTATATACATTTGACTTGATTTAAAGAAATTACAACCATTTAGAAACATATCAACAATGTAAAATTTGACCTTCGGTAGCTTTGTAAATCAAGGTCTTCTTCATGTATCTGTACATATTTACTCTGCAAATGACATTTGACCCTACACCGCATGAATTTAATTTTTTTTTTTTTTTTTTTTTTTTTTTTTTTTTTTTTTTTTTTGCGGAAAAAATATATTTGGTAGAAAATGTTCACCTATGGAGTGGAAAAATATTGAAAAAATGTATAACACATTTAACATTGTGAAAGACATTATTTACCTGTTGCCATTGTCAATATCATGCATTTAGACATAAGTCATTCTGCAGGAAAATATTGGTATCTAACATGTTTTCTACTCCGATTAGATATCTGTAACATGATAAAAAAATTTTACTTGACAGAAGTATCAGTTTGTAATGACATTAATGCTCAACAGCGAGTAAAATCCGCTGGAGCGGTCTTTGTTGCATTTCTCCTCAATTCTCGACTGCGCTGCCTTCTATGGAGGAAACGATCAACTAAATGCTTAGAACAGACTCCAATGTATACGATATGCACGGTGTTGCCATTTGTCAACAAGAAGTGTCTGAAAAAGTAACAAACATTTGCGTTGCCAAACGGCAGTGTAGGGTTAAGTGCCTGGAAGAGAGTTGATCGAACCGCTTTCATAATATTTCTCTACCGTGCCATTCTCTAAAGCGCGCAAGCAAAACGAACACCTAAATCTTAATGTTTTCGATCTGCTTTCTTTTATTTTATTCTGGTGATCATGTGACCACAAAGGTTTTCCCGGCGTAATAACTATTTGTAATGTTCTCGGGTTTGCAGTCGGATACTGAAGTCAACTTGACACAATATTTCAGCGACGCAACTGGCCGCCATCCTCAGGTGAGCGTGCTGGTACACAACCTCGCAGGAACTGAGTCCCCAGTGCAGTCGGCGGCTCCTTTATACATCGCGGAAGACCCATAGCGCGTCCGCCAGTAAAGATGAGAGCACTTCTCGAATCTGTAAAGGATGATTTGGGTCTGAGGAAGCCCGGGGTATATAAGATTCCCTGCCAATGTGGGAAATGTATATTGGTCAGACGATCCGTTCCATTCAGGAAAGATGTGTTGAGCATCAACGCCACACACGTCTGCTCCAGCCCGAGAAGTCGGCGGTAGCCGAGCATTGCCTCGATGAGGGACATAGAATGTTGTATAATGAAACTCACATGGTTGAAACTTCCTGGCAGATTAAAATTGTGTGCCGGAACCGGGACTCGAACCTGGGACCTTTGCCTTTCGCGGGCAAGCGCACTACCGACTGTGCTATCCCGACACGACTCACGATGCCGCCTCACAACTTTACTTCCGCCAGTACCTCGCCTCCTACTTTCCAAACTTCACAGAAGCTCTCCTGCGAAAGTAAAGTTGTGAGGCGGCATCGTGAGTCGTGTCGGGATAGCACAGTCGGTAGTGCGCTTGCCCGCGAAAGGCAAAGGTCCCAGGTTCGAGTCCCGGTTCCGGCACACAATTTTAATCTGCCAGGAAGTTTCATATCAGCGCACACTTCGCTGCAGAGTGAAAGTTTCATTCTGGAAACATCCCATAGGCTGTGGCCAAGCCATGTCTCCACCATATCCTTTCTTCCAGGAGTGCTAGTCTTGCATGGTTCGCAGGAGAGCTTCTGTGAAGTTTGGAAAGTAGGAAGCGAGGTACTGGCGAAAGTAAAGTTGTGAGGCGGCATCGTGAGTCGTGTCGGGATAGCACAGTCGGTAGTGCGCTTGCCCGCGAAAGGCAAAGGTCCCAGGTTCGAGTTCCGGTTCCGGCACACAATTTTAATCTGCCAGGAAGTTTCATATCATCGCACACTCCGCTGCAGAGTGAAAGTTTCATTCTACTCACATGGTTGTTTCAGCGTCTCGTTACTGGGACTGTGTCTTAAAGGAATCCATACAGATCCGATTATCTGACAATCTGATTAACAGAGACAAAGGCTACGTGCTTAGTAAATTTTGGAACCTGTGTTATCAGATGTTAAAAAACAACGGTTGGTACTTCAGCAATTTGAAAAATAATTTTATTCATAATCGATTATCGATTTTGCCGGACTCTACCACCGGAGCGCTGTATGTCTTGTGCGCCAGAGGGCAGTCACTGTCACTTCTTGCGCACGCGCTATGGGTCTTCCGCGATGTATAAAGGAGCCACCGATTGCACTGTGAACTGACAGTGAAGTGTTTTTTTTTTTTTTTTTTTTTTTTTTTTTTTTTTTTTTTTTTTTTTTAACTGCGTCCACCGCAACCAGACAAGTGTCGCACCGTGTATTTTACTTAGTGTTTCCGTGTACTCGCCGTCCTGTGTTCTTGTCGTCCAATATGTGCTTTTTAGGTCACCGTGGCTCCTCGTTTTTAACTGACTACATCCGGTTTTTGTTCACCTGTCAACTGTTTGTACCTCCAATTGTCGCCATGTATGTGTCATTGTTCCTCCGTTGTTTTTCGCCTGTCATGTATTTTAATTTTTCATCTCATCAATGTATTTTATTCTCTCGGCTGAAGAGCAGCCTCTGGAGCTGCTGCCAGCCTACTGATGAAATCACTGTGAACTGAGTCGACGTTCTTGGACAATCCAACGACGAAAGAGATCGCCATAAACGACGGGTGGCTATACTGAACTTATAAGTCAGTAGCCACAAGAAGGAAATTAAACCAAACACGCAAAGTCCGAAGTCAGATATCGTCGTGAAACACTTGAAATAAGGAAACCAGAATAGTAGGCGGAACCCACAAGGGTAAATACTACAAGTACGTCGGGGTCCCACAACCCAGCGTGGGAACTCAGTTCCGGCGAGATTGTGTACCAGCACGCTCACCTGAGGTTGGGGGGGGGGGGGGGGCAGTTGCGCCGCTGGAATATTGTGTCAAGTTGACTGTAGTATCCGGCTGATTACAAATATGGTGATCATGTCTCCCTATGTAGGCGGCAGCGCCATAAGCAGCGCACAACTGCATCATATACACTGACAAATTGCCTTATGATGCTTTCCTGCTAGCTGTAAACCAAGCGTCGCCCGGGTAGTTGTTTGTTCCAGTCTTAAAGTGGTATATCTCTCCTTCCTTTTCTGTCCCTGTCCACCGTTTCTTTCCTCCTCTCTCTGTTCATCTCCTCACCTCCCTTTCTGTTCATCTCCTCCTACCCCCCTTTTTGTCCACCCCCACCTTCTCCTTTCTCTGTCAGTCGTCTCCTCAGTCGATTGACTCCTCCATCTGTGAAAACTATACAGTTCTGTTAACTATCATTGAGAACAGTGAAATGTTGTCTAATTTTATTGCTAGGTATCCTGCGCCATGCACCTGATGAAATCTTAGGTAGACGGAGATGTTCCTCGTGTTTTGTTCAATATGTATACCGTGCCTCATTTTTTATTTCTTCGCTCTTTTAATGCTTCTATGTTTTTATCTCCCCACAATGCCTCCTGTTTTATCTACTTATAAACTGTTTTTATCAGCGTTTGAAATAGTCGCATCATCTTACCTATTGTTCAATTCACGTGGCTGCAGAGCGGCAACCACGCTACTGCCAGCCTGCCCTGCAAGGGGGGACTCGTAACCCTGCAGTATATCTTCTCCAAAGACTTACAACAAGCTCTCTGATATGGGGGTCACCGATTTCCATCAAATATTGCATGGACGCTCAATATTGAAAATAAAGAGACATATGTTTAGGTTTTTTTTCTAGAAACTCCCTAGTTTTTGAAAAGTCAAGTACAAAATTGATGACGTACAATCGTATACGTCGGAATAGAGTCTTTCAAACAGGTTTCATTAATACATTAATACAATATGACTTCCCAAGCTAGCTGTCCGCGGTGGCCAAGGGGACTGAGGCGCTCCAGTCACGGTCTGCACGGCCACTACGGTCGGGGGTTCGAATCCCCCCTCGGGCATGGATGTTTGTGCCGTCCTTAGTTGTAGCTAGTTCATAAGTAGTTTGTAAGTTTAGGGACTGATGACCCCGTAGTTGAGTCCCATGGACTCTACAAACATTTGAACATTCCCAAGCTAATAATCTTCGAGTTACTAACGTGTTTGTGTTTTCATACCGTACCTTGGATTCTTCTAAACATACGTAGTCGGTCGATGTAACGTTCCTTGGTGAATATCAATTCAGACGCCTTATTGAATATAAATCAGGTACGAGTGTTACGAGTAGTGATGTCAGAGGTGACTGTTTTAAAGTAAGCATAGTAATAATCAATTATAATTTATAACTTATTATCATATGTTATCTTAGCCTTTTTTAATAATATAAAAGGCATTGTGTAATCTTTACTCGCTCTTGTCTGATATGAGCCTCTGTATTGAGAGGACAAAAGGAAGAAAGCATTGTAAATTTCTAGAATAACTGCTAGATTTTTTTTCAATAATTAAAATTGGAAATGAATGATAAAGGAGAGAAAGGAAGAAGGATTAGGACGCAAAGGATTGACAGAGGCTGCTTTATGGCATTGAAACGAAACAATGGCGACAAGCGAAAATGTGAGCCGGACCGGGAATCTCCGGCTTTGGGCCAGCGTTCGCCTTAACAACATTTTTTTTTTTTTTTTCACTACGGTCGGGGGTTCGAATCCCCCCTCGGGCATGGATATTTGTGCCGTCCTAGTTTGTAAGTAGTTCATAAGTAGTTTGTAAGTTTAGGGACTGATGACCCCGTAGTTAAGTCCCATAAGCTTTACAAACATTTGAACATTTTTGAACACGGCGCCCGGCCTTAACCACTTGCCCACTCGCGCTCGCCTCCTGGCCGTCTCAAATTCCCACAAGTCGCCCGCTATGGATGTAGCGCCCCTATCGTCCATGCCCTCTTACACTCGCCATTACGCATTCCCGTGAGGGGTCGAACGCATGTCCGCATCTGCGGTGAAGTAATTGAAGCTGACGCCGTCTTCGCGTCTAAATACTTATTATTTTGGTGTGTGTCTGTTCTTTCGGTCATGTCCGAAAGAACAGACACCACACCAAAATAATAAATAATTACAATTATCAGGTCTGTAACGTTCATGTATGTCTCCGTTTGTTTTTCAAATAAAAATCTAATGTTTGTAAATCTATGGGACTTAACTGCATTGGTTATTAGTCCCTAGACTTACAAACTACTTAAACTAAATTAAACTAACCTAAGAACAACACACACACCTATGCCCCAGGGAGGACTCGAACCTCCGCAGCTCGGCAACTCCACCGCGGCGTTTTTAAAATAGAAATGCTGATTATGATATCGTGTTCTTTATAGTAGCACCGTATAGTAGAGCGTATAAAATGAACATTAACAAGAGCAAAACAAAAATAATGGAATGCGGTCTTAGAAAATCAGGCGATGCTGAAGGAATTAGATTAGGTAACGAAACGATGAAGGTGGTAGATGAGTTTTGTTACTTGGGTAGTAAAATAACTTGCGATGGTCGCAGTACTGAGGATATAAAATGCAGAATGGCAATGAGAAGAAAAGCATTTTTGAAAAAGAGAAATTTGCTAACTTCGAATATTAATTTAAGGATAAGGAAGTCTTTTCTGAAGGCATTTGTGTGGAGTGTTGCCTTGTACGGGAGTGAAACATGGACGATAAGCAGTGCGGACAGGAAGAGAATAGAGGCTTTTGAAATGTGGTGTTACAGAAGAATGCTGAAGATTAGGTGGGTAGATCGCATAACTAATGAAGAGGTACTGAACAGAATTGGTGAGAAAAGGAATTTTTGGCATACCTTGACTAAAAGTAGGGATCGCTTGGTAGGACACATTCTTAGACATCGGGGAATCGTAAATTTAGCATTGGAGGGAAGTGTGTGGGGTAAAAATCGGAGGGAGACCAAGAGACGCGTATAGTAAGCAGATTCAAATGGATGTGGTTTGTCATTCTTATGAGGAGATGAAAAGGCTTGCTCAGGATAGAGTAGGGTGGAGAGCTGCATCAAACCAGTCTCCGGACTGAAGACCATAACAACAACAACATAGTAGCACGGTACCCCAACCGAATACCTTAAGCATTTTTCAGAAATTCAACTCCAGCAACAGCATCTCCAACAGAGTAGTTCAACTGCAGACGCCAGCGGCCAATTCAACCTAATTATTATTTAACAGATCAGAGACGGGAGTTTCAAAGAGTAGGACATTAACCACTTAATTTTCACTATGGATGGCGTTTGAATTAGTTTTCATAATATTGATTTAAATGAGATATACGTAAATAGGTCAACGGACGAAACTGACGAGTGTTTCTGTGTGAATATTTAATTTCCGTAGTTACTTAATTCTTGCGGGGAAATATTAGAAATGTGTTATAGTGTGGCGTCCAATTTAATTTGGGTATCCATCAAAGAACTGATAATGTACTACTCATCCTTAATACAATTCTTAGACTGAGAATTGCCGGTGCAAACTATAGTGAAGATTTTGTTTACTTTCTTAGGTCATTGTCAACATACAATCACGAAATATTTCACAATGAAGGACAGTATTAAATTTTTATTGAGATCAGATTCTTTACTTATATAGGTAATATCACAGTTTAAACTGTATTAGACATTTGCGCGACCAGTTAAGCTCGGGATTACAAGATAGTTTATTGACCGCACACAGAAATAGATTTTTTCAGTACCCAAGGCAAAAAAGATATATTTTTCCCTTGCTAAAAAACGAATCAACAATATATATATATATATATATATATATATATATATATATATATATATATATATATATATATATATATATATATATATTCAGCATAGTAATAACCATTTATAAAAAAATGTTCAAATGTTTGTATAACTTATGGGACTTAACTACGGGGTCATCAGTCCCTAAGTTTACAAACTACTTATGAACTAGCTTAGACTAAGGACGGCACAAATATCCATGCCCGAGGGGGGATTCGAACCCCCGACCGTAGTGGCCGTACAGACCGTGACTGGAGCGCCTCAGTCCCCTCGGCCACCGCGGCCGGCAACCATTTATAACTGAGAACTTATAATAGTATGATAAATGCTATCTTAGTATTTTGTTTAATAATATTAAAGGCATTGTGTAATATTTATTCGCTCTTGTCTGATGTAAGCCATTGTTTAATTTCTTAATGCAAATAGGCGCCACAATATCTGGCACACGCAGCTTAAGCTTAGGGGCTCGACTTTTGACACAATAAGTCTCACACTGAGATATATGGTTCATGTATGAAATATATGTATGTATGTGTATGTATTTAGATGCCAATATTTCTTAGTAATCCGTATGTAAGTATTCTGTTGCATGTATGTACGAACTACTGTAACTACGCAAGTAACAACCTAGGACGGATAGGTAGAAAGATAGGCAATATACACGTAAAGAAGCTTTATGTGCTGTATAGAACCAGTTCGTGACCTGCTGTATAAGGTAAGGACTGCAATGCATATTTTCTGGCTCCTGTATTCAATTTATTGGAAGGGGAAGTGCAATTGTTCACTTGTGTGTGTTGTTTCGTTTACATTGCTTATACGGGACCAGTAATCTAAGCTTTAGCGTTGTAGTACCATTTTACGTTATAGTGTAGTGTGTGTTAATAGTGTTATAGGATTTTAGGGTCATTGTTAGACATTGTATTTAAAAATAGTGAAACCTTGGAACAAGGAAGACCAATCCGTCAACGTAGACGTTTCACTAATAGACATGGTTATGTGATTCGGGGGTAGAATAAGAGAATAGAACTGTGACTGAGAACGTAAATAGTAAAATAACCGAACTTGAAGGATACATGGACACAATTCCGTCAACTGCAAAACAGCGAAGTGGGGAAAACGTAGTAGTTACGCCCACCAAGCAAGACACGCAACCAACCAGTA
Source organism: Locusta migratoria (assembly GCA_026315105.1). Classification (NCBI taxonomy): domain Eukaryota; kingdom Metazoa; phylum Arthropoda; class Insecta; order Orthoptera; family Acrididae; genus Locusta; species Locusta migratoria. The sequence goes on from CM048755.1 coordinate 409,535,865, forward strand.
GCAGCGCTGATAGATTGAATATTTGCTCTCCTATTCCGGACCCATTTCCTGAGCTATTAAGACAATGAGAAGCACGGTACAAAGTTCGCGATGAACATTTGCAGCGAATGTTGGTGAACACGAAAAACAAATAGCAGAAAGAGATAAAGCTAGAGACGAACAACTAGTTAAAGCTCCAGATGTGTAACTTCAGAACACATTAAAAACTGTAGTAAAAGAACATAACGAACGGATCAAAAAAAACCTAACCGAAATAAAATATTCCATTCATAGAAGGAACTGCTTAAACGGATACAAGATTTAGCTGCACAATTACAGGCCATGAAAATTGAAATAAATAAATAAAATTCTGTAAACGATGAAGTTCAGCAAATCGCGGAAGATGTTGAAAACATAAAAGAAAATACGCACGAAACAACAGATATAAAATTCGTTGAACATACGAAAACGGCACAAAATGATTTCGATCATTGATTAGAAGGTAAAGACAGAGAGATTGCAGAACATTTGACACAGAGACCAAGAAGGCCATCTCGCGTCTAAGCAGCGAAACAGCTGAACGCCAACAGTGTTGCCAACCGTAGGAAACACGCACGCGATAGCCAACAATAAAATTACGCTGGGCTCCACGACACCGCGAGAAGACACACGCGGCAACGCAAACAATGTAATATATTGTTCATGTTGTGGAACTAGCTAATGTCGACGTCCGGAATACAACCCATCCACACAATTAGTTTCGAACTCACATTGAGTACCGAATATTATCTTAGATGAGAGTTTCATTCAAATGTTCAAATGTTTGTAGAACTTATGGGACTTAACTACGGGGTTATCAGTCCCTAAGCTTACAAACTACTTATGAACTAGCTAAGACTAAGGACGGCACAAATATCCATGCCCGAGGGGGGATTCGAACCCCCGACCGTAGTGGCCGTACAGACCGTGACTGGAGCGCCTCAGTCCCCTCGGCCACCGCGGCCGGCAGAGTTTAATTAAGAACCATTACTTTCAAGTCTATAGACGAGAAGAAAACCGTTCATCCAGTTGTGTTCGTAGGGAGTTTTAGAAATACATTACCGAACACGTGGACCGAAAGGCAGAAAACTCTATATATTTTTACATACATTGGAACAATTTGAACAAGCACTTTTAGCGAAATACTCGTCATCAGGTACCCAGAAAAGCCTCAGGAAACAGGTCTACAAACCAGAACCGTACAATCCGGAAAAAGGAAGTCTTCGGAGGTATTTCGAAAAATATATTAATAAAAAGTGATACTGGGACGAGCCTATCTCCGGAAGAGATAATATTAAAACCACTTTTACCAGACAGTGTGCAATACATCCTAGTAAATACCCCGAAGACGACTTGGAAAATTCATGCCACTGTGAGATAAATCGATTTATTACAAGAGGACGGGAGGCAAAATAATAATTACTATTATTTTAATGTTCCGGCAATTGACTTAACGTCATTCGCCTTCTTGCTTCCTAATACAATGTTGTTAAGTCTAAATTCAGGGGGAAGAAATAAAAACATTGCGTTTTGCTGATGACATTGTAATTCTGTCAGAGACAGCAAAGGACCTGGAAGAGCAGTTGAATGGAATGGACAGTGTGTTGAAGAGAGCGTATAAAATGAACATTAACAAGAGCAAAACAAAAATAATGGAATGCGGTCTTAGAAAATCAGGCGATGCTGAAGGAATTAGATTAGGTAACGAAACAATGAAGGTGATAGATGAGTTTTTTTACTTGGGTAGTAAAATAACTTGCGATGGTCGCAGTACAGAGGATGTAAAATGCAGAATGGCAATGGGAAGAAAAGCATTTTTGAAAAAGAGAAATTTGCTAACATCGAATATTAATCTAAGTGTAAGGAAGTCTTTTCTGAAGGCATTTGTGTGGAGTGTTGCCTTGTACGGGAGTGAAACATGGATGATAAGCAGTGCGGACAGGAAGAGAATAGAGGCTTTCGAAATGTGGTGCTACAGAAGAATGCTGAAGATTAGGTGGGTAGATCGCATAACTAATGAAGAGGTACTGAACAGAATTGGTGAGAAATGGAATTTTTGGCATACCCTGACTAAAAGAAGGGATCGCTTGGTAGGACACATTCTTAGACATCGAGGAATCGTAAATTTAGCGTTGGATGGAAGTGTGTGGGGAAAAAATCGCAGAGGGAGACCAAGAGACGCGTATAGTAAGCAGATCCAAGTGGATGTGGGTTGCTGTTCTTATGAGGAGATGAAATGGTTGCTCAGGATAGAGTAGGGTGGAGAGCTGCATCAAACCAGTCTCCGGACTGAAGACCATAACAACAACAAGTCTAAATTACAATTGTACAATTCTGAACACACTTATAAGTGATCAATTTTCATTATGCTACCACTCTTGTACACGTTCTGGAGACGGCAGGATAGAGATGTTGTGCACGTGGCCGGCCATAACAGAAGTCCAGTAGTCAGGCGGAATGTTGCTACTGCCTCTCTTCTTGGTCCATCTGGTATTAATTGGTAGAGGGTTTCCCAAAATTTCCTTCACATGAGATTTTATTGATTTTTCTCAATTCTTCTATAAATATCTTGTTAATCATGCGTTTTACTGCAAAATGTGTCAGGGTAGTTTTCATGTTTGTTTAATTTTTGTGCCCTTTTTGGCTAGAAACTCAGCTTTCTCATTACCATTCTATGCCAAAGTGAGATAGTAACAACTGAATTGCAATTTTCTTGTTGTGTTGTTGTAGAGACTTAATTATTTCTTGGGTATCTTTGACTTGAGAAATTTTCGGATCTTTTAAGTTAACAATTGCTGATATTTCTGCTTTGGAGCCACATAACATGACTGCTTTGTGAAATGTGTGCAAATAGTTATTTAGCTGATTTACTGCAGTTCTGGTGGCTACAAATCCCCGTTCATAATTACAGTGGTGTGATCCTAAAGTTTGATAAAAACAGAAAAATTTTTCTGTATATTCCTTAACCAACGTTTCCTTCTTTTTGCACTGATGACCCACCTGTGTAGTTGTGTAGCCACTGATCTTTGGGGTATCTGACTGATTGTTTCTAATGCTGTAGTTTTCATTATTAGTGGATCTGTTTCACTTTTTTTATTATTATCATTTATATCTAGTTAATACTGTAATTGAGGAAGGAGAATTGGCGAGAGTGGAGAAATAAATTTCTCAGCAGCGACTTCTGGTAGGTGATACTGTAATCTTATATTTTCTACTTGTTCGATGAAGCTAATCTGTGTTTTTAACTGTCTACTCTTATTGTTACATGACTCTTTATGTTTTGTCCATTGATCGTGACTGGGTAGACAAATAAGTTTTTCATACTGGAGCAGTTCTAACCTTTGGATACTTGTTCAAAATGTTCAAATGTTTCTACAGCTTATGGGACTTAACTACGGGGTCATCAGTCCCTAAACTTACAAACTACTTATGAACTAGCTAACAGTAAGGACGGAACAAATATCCATACCCAAGGGGGGATTCGAACCCCTGACCGTAGTGACCGTGCAGACCGTGACTGGAGCGCCTCAGTCCCCTCGGCCACCGCGGCCGGCTTGGATACTTGTTTGAATGGGTTCTACCCCAGTCAGAATTCTCATTGATGCTAGAGGAGTAGTTTTTACTCCACCCGATATGATTCTTAAAGCTTGGTTCTGGACTATTTCGAACTTGTTAATATTTCTGGTAGCAGAAGAAACACGTGCTTCACTACCATGTGTTAAAATTGGTCTTATGTAGGTTTTGTAAGTATTACTGAGCACTGTTCATCCCAGTGTACTTCTTGCTAATCTTTTCAGTATGCTGAGTCTGGTTTTTGTTTTATTAGCAGTTTTATTGATGTGGTACTGCCAGTTTAATTTTTGATCCATATATATTCCTAAGTCTGTAAGGTTTTCATTCTGCTGTATACAGGGCCGTATTCAGGCAGGAGCAACATGTGCAGCTGCACAGGGCGGTATAATTTTGGGGGTGGCAAAATTTTGCATCGAAAAACAAATGTAAATTTAATTTTTTTCGATTGCAACAATAAATTTTAAAATTCAGTTGTTTGTGTTGACTAGCAGTGGCGTATCCAGATACGGTTTCTTTCTTTCTTTTTTTTTGGGGGGGGGGGATTATTTTGAATCTTGAGTCCTGGGCGGGGGGGCGTAAAATAAATTACTGCACAGGGGCATCGCATACCCTAAATACGGCCCTGGCTGTATAACTTCCACTCGAATTTTCAGAGTAAATTTTGGTGGATAGTGACACAGCGAAGATATTTGGTAGGAAGTTTTTTGAGCGTTTATTTCTAGAAGTTTTTCATATGACCACTTTTCAAGACGATTTATTACTTGACTCATTTTCTTTGATATTTGATCACTTTTGTCGTATGGCAGTGAAATCCAGATAACTAGGTCATCTGCATACAGTGCGATTGTAACTTCTTCTGTTGTAGATAAACTCCTGACCATTAAAATTGCTACACCACGAAGATGACGTGCTACAGACGCGAAATTTAACCGATAGGAAGAAGAAGCTGTGATATGCAAATGATAAGCTTTTCATAGCATTCACACAAGGTTGGCGCAGGTGGGGACACCTACAACGTGCTGACATGAGGAAAGTATCCAACCGATTTCTCATACACAAACAGCAGTTCACCGGCGTTGCCTGGTGAAACGTTGTTGTGATGCCTCGTGTAAGGAGGAGAAATGCGTACCATCACGTTTCCGACTTTGACAAACGTCGGATTGTAGCCTATCGCGATTGCGGTTTATCGTATCGCGACATTGCTGCTCGCGTTGGTCGCGATCCGATGACTGTTAGTAGAATATGGAATCGGTGGGTTCAGGAGGCAATACGGAACGCCGTGCTGCATCACAACGTCCTCAACAGCCATCTTATCAGCATGGCTGTAACGGATCGTGCAACCACGTCTCGATCCCCGAGTTAACAGATGGGGACGTTTGCAAGACAACAACCATCTGCACGAATAGTTCGACGACGTTTGCAGCAACATGGACTATCAGCTCGGAGACCATGGCTGCGGTTACCCTTGACACTGCATCACAGACAGGAGCGCCTGCGATGGTGTACGCAACGACGAACCTGGGTGCACGTTTCTGCCGCGATATAATAATGTTCGCTGTCAAATTTTCTGAAGAATAAGGTTAAAGATGCAGGTTCGGAATAATAAAGGACATACAGGCCCTAATTTGGTTTTCTAGCTGTGTTTCTCCTATTAACATCGTCAATTTATAACACTTTGAATTCTCTAAACACTCGTTGTAAACTTCTGTCACCAAGGGTATCCAGCGATGTCCTTGCATTTAAATAATCGATCAAGCCCACAATTGTGATAATTATATCTCTGGTTAACGTAACGTAAATACTGCAATAATACCCCGTTAAATCTTTTAGAATTTTTAAAACACATAAATGGTTGGTTTAGTACCTCCAAATAACATTCTGTTCATAATAGTACTCTGTAAGACAGTCCACAGACGTAGCTAACTAAAAATTCACTTTCATGTGTAAAATCGTTACTCGACTAAATTTCTCTGCGACTCATTATGTCAGTAGCACGTACCTATCATTTATGATTCTTTAAAATAGTAAATCATCTTCCAAAACTGAAATTTGAAATACTTTCAAGACAATAATTCTTTTAACACCAGTATTTTCATTTTTCACAGATATTATCCTTTTTTTACGTTTTATTAATCACACTTCAATAGAAAGTCAATACAAACAACACACCATAACAGTCTCTTCTAACACATCGAATGTTATCACCATAAATTACAACGTTTAGAACTTTTTCTTTCTTTTTTTACATGAACAAGGTCAATACAAGATGTCATATATTATCTAGAGTCCGCTGCCTCAACGACGTCGTCTTCTGGCGAGGCATGGCTGTCGGCTGCTAACGTATAATGGCCGGAATCCCTTTGTTTCCGCACCTTCCTCCTACCAGACGTCGTCGTCGTTGACTCAGCGTTCTCGAACACATGAAACAGAAAAAAAAACGGAAAACTCAACACAGTATATCATGTATTAAAAAAAAATTTCTCGTCGCCATATGTGTATATTTACAATAACTACCATTGTTCGAAAGGCGTCACTGAGGGGAATAATGTCAACAGTCTCAAAGTCTGATATTTAAGAGTATCAGCACAGTTGACAGCATCATGATGGTCGCATCCGTGTTTGGCGACATCGCGGTGAATGCACATTGGAAGAGTGTATTCGTCATCGCCATAATGGCGAATCACCCGGCGTGATGGTATGGGGTGCCATTGGTTACACGTCTCTGTCACCTCTTGTTCGCAACGACGGCACTTTGAACAGCGGCCGTTATATTTCAGATGTGTTACGACCCGTGGCTCTACTCTTCATTCGATCCCTACGAAACCCTACATTTCAGCAGGATAATGCACGATCGCTTGTTGTAGGTCCTGTACGGACCTTTGTGGATACGGAAAATGTTCGACTGCTGCCCTGGCCAGCACATTCTCCAGATCTCTCACCAATTGAAAACGTCTGGCCAATGGTGTCAGAGCAACTGGCTCGTCACAATACGCCAGTCACTACTCTTGATGAACTGAGGTATCATGTTTAAGCTGCATGGGCATCTGTACTTGTACACTCCATCGAAGCTCTGTTTGACTCAATGCCCAGGCGTATCAAGGCCGTTATTACGGAAAGAGGTGGTTGTTCTGGGTACTGATTTCTCAGGATCTATGCACCCAAATTGCGTGAAAATGAAATCACATGTCAGTTCTAGTATAATATATTTGTCCAATGAATACCCATTTATCATCTGCATCTCTTGTTGGTGTAGCAATTTTAATGGACAGTAGTGTACACGTGAAGAGAGGTCATTGATAAACGTGTTAAATAATGTTTCACTGGTCACTGCACCTTGAGGAAATCCCATCTTGGACTTACTATATTTAGTTAATGATTCATTTATTTTGGTTGCACATAGTCTTTCTTGCGTGAAGTTTGATATGCAGCGCAACATTTTACAGGAATGTTTAAATTCCTTAGTTTTTCTAGCAATTTTACTCTCCATATATTGTCATAGGCTCCTCTAAAATCCACAAATAATGCTAGGGAGTTTTCCTTATCTCTGAAGGCTTCTTTTGTGAATGGTTTGAAATCTGACCAGTAGTCGAATGGAAGTTTCTAAATCCTTGTTGGTTTGCAGAAAGAAGTTTATCTGATTCAAGGTACATCAGTCGAGAATTTATCATCTTCTTAATAGTTTCAGTTACAATGCTTGTCAAAGATATGGGTCTGTAATTGTGCATATTATCCGCTGGTTTTCCTGGTTTTGATATTGGAATGATGATGCTCTTTTTCCAGATGGCAGGTATATACGATTTCCATACTTGATTCATTAATTTCAATAATGTTTCCATTGCAAATGGGCCAAGATGTTTAAAGAACTCAGGCATAATATGATCTGGTCCAGGGTTTTTCCTATCCTTCAAGCTTGATATTGCTTATGTTAGTTCTTCTGAAGTAAAATCATCGTTAAATAATCTATTAAATGTGTCTAAACATCCTTCTTTGAATAGGATTTTCATTAGTTTCTCGTTTTGTTTAAACTCTTTAGGTATATCGTTCGATTGACAGTGCAATTTATTGAACGCTTTTGCAATATTTTGGTCATTATATAATGTGTTGTTAAGCCGGCCGTAGTGGCCGAGCGGTCTGCGGCGTGCCAGTTACGGTCTCCTCTGCCGTTGCGGTCGGGGGTTCGAATCCCCCCTCGGGCATGGATGGTTGTACCGGCAGTATAAGCTAGTTCATAAGTAGTTTGTAAGTTTAGGGACTGATGACCCCGTAGTTAAGTCCCATAAGCTCTACAAACATTTGATAATGTGTTGTTAATATTCAGGTCATTTATTGGTTCTTCTTGTTTACATGTATATCTGTTTTCAAATCTTCCAATGAATTTATAGACTTTGCCACTATATTTTCTATAATCTAAGTTTTCATTGAATTTGTTGAATTGAAAGTACCCCGTTTGGATTCATTTATAGTTCTTTTAAATTTTGCTGCAATCTTCCTCCATTCTACCACATCAATATATTCTCCTGTTCATTTTGCTTTCTTCCTTGCATTGTCTCTATCTGTTTTCAATATTGTTAGTGTTTTATTCCAGAAGGGTTTATATCGAAATTGTCTTCCTTTGGGGCTACATTTTTTGGCGGCCTCAATGGTGATAAGACACATCTTTTTATTGTTCTTATCTGGTCCATGTTTAATGAAATCAAAATTATACGGATTTAATTTTTCTTCCAATTCTTCTAAGTATTTATTCCACATTGCCTTCCAGAAGTCCTAGCTACTTTTTGGTAGTGTACTTACTCTATGTTTTGCTTTATTTTGTATCTGAATCTTGGAAATTATCATAGGATGTGCACTCCCTGGGTCAACTAGTACTTTTCTCATTACGTTAGAAGCTGTATCAGTTAAATCCGGATTTATCAATCTACCATTATAATGTAGATAAGAGGGTGTGTCAGTGGAACTGTATATAAGTTCTATCACATTTGAGGAAATTAATTCTTCAACGCCTTTTCCTGCAACATTAATATCTTTATAGCTAACTAGTTGGAAATGAGCATTAAAATCACCAATTATCATTGTTTTGGAAGAAATATTAACGACATTCTTACTCAGGTTTATTGTCTGTGTGTTTATTATCTTGTTCATTCATTTGTTTAATGATGGTAAAATTGTTTCTTACCCCATTGCAAACACCAACTAAAATTGCAGTTGCTATCTGCCTGACTTATTGAGAAAGTGCATTTGGTAATTTGTCAGTTCATAGTATATTTTGATTATATCTTGTTACCGTCATAGATCTTAGCTTCATCTAGAGTTTTTATAAGTTCAGACTTTTTAGCTGAAGACATTCCTCTAGCATTCCATTGTAATACACGAGGCGCGTCCAGAAAGTAAGTTCCGTTTGGTAATAAAATGAAATTGTACACAGATACAGAAGAAATTTTTATTGCACAAAATTCTACAACTCTTAAACTACTTTTCCACATAACTGCCGAAATTTTGTAGGCACTTGTCATAGCGTGCCATACGTTTTTGCATGCATCCTTCACAGAAGGTTGCCGCCTGTGTATTCAACCATGTGGTAACAGCTCTTTATCATCGTTGACGTGTTGACCACCAAGGACAGATTTTAGGTATAATAAGAGATGAAAGTCGCTAGGAGAGAGGTCCGAGCTGTATGGAGGATGATCAAACAGGTCCCATTGAAATTTCCGTAAGAATTGTTTGGTCACATTCTGTGTGTGAGGTCAGGCATTATCGTGAAAAAAAATCTTTTGACAGTAATCCTCTTCTTACACCTAAAATCTGTCCTTGGTGGACAACACTTCAACAATGATGACGAGCTGAAAGAATATGTTACCACATGGTTGAATACACAGGCGGCAACATTCTATGAAAAAGGCACACAAAACCTTGTGCCATGCTATGACAATTGCCTACAAAATTTCGGAAGCTATGTAGAGTAGTTTAGCAGTTGTAGATTTTTGTACAATCAATATTTTTTCTGTATCTGTACCCGTTCGTTTTATATAACCAAACGGAACTTACTTTCTGGACGCGCCTCGTATTTAGAGATTTGCTTACTTGCTTCGGTCTCAATACTGTCGTCTCCCGGAGATCCGAATGGAGGACTTTTTACCTCCGGATACATTTGTATTGAGTTACATCTTGAACATCTTCTGTAGACCATTTGGCGTTATCCAGGGAGCACCTGCTAGCTAAACCAGACGGAGGCTGTCTACATTACACCCCAGGAGGCAAAATAATGATAATCAAGTAAATGAACATTCGTCGCCATACAAAAACAATAATAGGCACAACAACTCACCTAAAAACAACGATAATAGCAACGAAAAGTATCATAACGGGCATAACCATGTTATTCACTAAACGGAAACGCACACTACAACAGGAAAAGTTCTTAATATCAAAATAATCCGAAGTGGAGAAATATTCTTGATAACGGACAGATAGGACATAGTCGTAATTGGCACCAAAAACCAAGACAAGCGACTTATAATAATAATAATAATAATGCACAGCCGAACAGAAATCGAGTTCTAGCTTGAATACGAATGCTAAACCATGGCCTACTCGAAATATAATAGAAATCACAGACGAATCTATACCAGGAACGTCGTAGCAATCGGCAGATAATTAAGAGTCAGGTGCGGGTACCTATTAATTTGATGAAGGCTCAGCTAATATGCACCTTCTAAATTTTGAAAGGATTTGCGGTACCATGCATCGTGGTTGGGGGGGGGGGGGAGGCTGGAAGTGTGTGATTTTTTGCGAGAGAGGAAGGCAAGGATCGACCACTCAACGTTATGCCAGCGCATAAAATGCGAACAAATCTTCCATTAGTCCGTCGCCTCCTTTCCCTTCTCTTTGTTCAGCTGCTCTTCCCCCTGTCTCCTGCTGTCCCTTTCTCTGTCCACTTCCTCCCCCTCTCTCTGTTCATCTCCTTTCCCCTGTCTGTCAACATCTCCCCTCTCTCATTCTGCCCCTCTCCCCTCTCTGTCCGCCTCCCCCCATCCCTTTCTGTCCGTCTCCTCCTACTCCTACTCCTCTCTCATCTGTATATGAAAACATACATTTTTGCGCCAAGTTTTATAGCGTCAGACGGTGTCAAAGTTACAAGGTACCCTCTGCCATTCTAAATTCACTTGCTTGTAAATTGTAAACATCTCCTCCTTAAAAACATACATTTATGAGCTGACTTTCATGGTGAACAGTCAAACAATTTGAATGTTTGTTGCAACGTTCCTCCGCCATGCACCTACAGAGGCTTACGGGAGGTAGCTCATGTGATAATTCAGGGTGTAATCTATCTGCATTCCAAATTTCATTCAAGCCCGTCCAGCTGTTTCAGCACGAAGAGAAAAAAACGTATTAACCCATTGTAAGGTACCCTGCGTCGCGCACCATACGGTGGATTACGGAATGTGCCCATGTATTAATCAGGGTAAAAGCTACCTCTGTTTCAAATTCCATTCATATCCTTCCAACCATTTCAGCGTAAAGGCGTAAGAAACGAATTGACTAATTGTAGAGCACCCTACTGCATTCACCATACGAAGTTAATGTTAGTATGCCTCTAACCTTCGCGTGAGTACAAGCAATGAGCTGAGATAGTTTTATCGCAATCGGATGTGCTGTAGGGCCGTGCATAAAATACGATCAAAAAGACAAACAAACATTAAATATATTAGACTAGCAGAAAACCCGACGTTTCCGGGCACTTACTTATTCCAGTTTGAAGTTCGCCCATCTCCTCTTTTCTTTTCCCTCTCTGTCCAGCTGCTTTTCCTTTCTCTCCTCCTCACCTCTCTCCCGTACTCTCTGTTCATCTTTTTCTACCCCCCCCCCCTGTTCATCTCCACCTCAACCTTCCCCTTTCTCAGCCAATTACCTCCTGGTCTCTGTCCAACTCCTCCTCCATCTTTGAAAACATATAACTCTGTTAACTTTCATGGTGATCATTGAAGTGGTGTCTTGGCTTTATTGCAAGGTAGGCCCTACCCTCCGCCATGCACTGTATGAAATCTTAAGTAGACGGTGATGTTCCTCTTGTTGCTTACATAAAATTCACATGCTGTGAACAATATTTATGTTTTAAATGTTTCTTTGATGATTATCACCCTGAAATATGTAACGTAACTTCCAGAGAGAGCTACAGGAATTTTCAGAAATTTTATTTCATTCGAAACTTCGCCGAAATCTGAAAATTAACTGTTTAGTCACGTTAATTAATTAAAATGATTGTAAGTAATTTTAATATATTAATACTGTACTGATAAACTGAATTATTCAGTCATATTTTTAAAAAATCGCACGGACGTGTTTTACGGCCCACTTTAGATTTGTATTTTTATAAGTTTTTGCAAACATTTTGGACCAGAATAGTAATCTAAATAATAAAAAATTAATTAATAAGAGTATTTGAAATCCTTTGGGGAAAAAAGATATAGGTAGTAGCGGGTTCCGAACCACTGATCTTCAGCGTCACAGTCTAACACGTTGCCCACCCACAAGGGTTAACAACTATAAGTTCCATTCATTAATCTCATGTTATTGACGACCGTTGCTACCTGATGCTAATATGGCATTTGTAGACACTAGATTATCATTTATCGTACGAAGAACGACGTTTTTGTTAATTCTTCACTGCGCCATTGCTTTGAAATGACAACGTGTAAGTTACAATAAGAAAATCATGAAATACGCAATGCAAAATGGCGTATGCCAGAGTTCTGGGCGAGGAATGTCACGTGACATATGCAAACGGCTGCTTTTCGTTAATTCAACGGAGGGTGTCAAAATTCTGTAATTTTTGCAAATATCTTTCGAACCGTACGAGATATATATATTAAAAAAATAAGGGAACAAAGTTGTAGAGAATTTTCTCCTCTACAAATTCGTTTATTCAATTTTCGCGTCAGATGAAAGGTTTATTTTCAATTAAAATTACATTACAAACGGATTTCTTTGGTATTACTATTGTATTTATTGTTCGAAATATTTCAAAAAGCGAGGTTCTGGTCTCTTGTAGCCAACAATTATGACTGTAAAATTTGGTGCCGATCGGTTCAACGGTTCGACCTAAAAAGTGGGAAAACGTTACAGGCAGACAGACATCGTCAAATCGCCGTTATTTTTGCAAATATCTCTGCCACGATGAAAAAAAAAAAAAAAAAAAAAAAAAAAAAAAAAAAAAAAAAAAAAAAAAAAACATAATAGAGCGAAGTTGTAGAGAATTTTCCCCTCTACCAATTAGGTTGTTCAATGTTCGTGTCAGATGAACGGTTAGTTTGCAATTACAATTATATTACAAACGGCTTTGTTTGGTATTACTACCGTATTTTTTGTCCGAAAAATTTGAACAAGGGATGTTCTGGTCTCTGACGGTCTACAAATATGTCTGTAAAATTTGGTACTAATCGGTCGAACGGTTCGTCTTAGAAACAGGGAACACGTTACGGACAGACAGAGAGACAGACAGACATCCCAAAATCGCCGTTATTTTTGCAAATATCTCTGAAACGATACTAGATATGAAAAAAACATAACAGAGCAAAGTTGTAGAGAATTTTCTCCTCTACAAATTCGGTTATTCATTTTTTGCGTCAGATGAATGGTTAATCCGTTATCTTCATTTAAATTTCGAGCTGTCAAAAGACGATCGCTAAGGCCCACTTTTAGTGTTACTACCGTAACCTAAAGTGGGCCAATGTCATCAGGATCAGAATACAACTGTAGAATCTGACGAAATCCATATACAAAGTATCCTCCGTCATGCACCGTCCAAAATTTTATGTGACAGTGACCTTCCTCTTATTTTGAAGGTCAAGTGTTCAAAATGTCATGAAGATTTTAGGGTGAATAAAGTGTCCTTATTCGCATGCCGCATGATGCCGCAGGTTTTCAACCATATAATTGTTTATGACGTCATATCTCCTGAACTATAAAGTCGTAAGCAATTCTTATCCCTACGTCAATTGTTTCCACATGGGAGGCATATGCGTACCAAATGTGGTTGAAATCGGCACAGTGGTTTAGAAGCAGACGTCGCATGATACAGCACTTTTCCGCGCATTTCATTGTTTATAACGTTATATCACCTGAACTATTTGTCGTACAGTTATTTAATGGTGCCTATAACCATCGCGAAAGTGCAAGCAATTTGTCGACAAAGTTTCATCACAATCATCGGACGCGCATAAAATACGAACACAGAAACATTCATTTTTATATATTAGATGTGGGAGAAAATTTTACTGGCGTTAGTCCGAACACAACAAGCAGATGGAAAATATTGTCAAAGAATATAGATTTTGTGGAAAGCACCGAAGATACTGCACATTAGTAGCGAATTGTCACAACAGTAATTTTATTACAGTAATATTATGAACCAACGCTTAAGTCAAATTAATGACAAGGTTAAAGAATCAAACTGTCTTGAAGTAACACAGCAGGAGCAACTCGCACACGTATTAAAAATTATGTTAATGTATTCTCCGAAAGACCAGGTACTATTAAGGTATATACTTACCACGTAGAAGTCATACCACATAATAACTTTTGCAGTAGTCTATACACCGTATCGTGATCCAAAACGGAATCAGTCACAGTCATTAAAGAAATCAGGAAGTGCAAGAATGGGGAATTATTAAACCATCATTATCACCTTACAGCAGCCCCTTGGTCCTTGTCGCCAAATCTGGAGGAAAAATACGCTTATTGCTGGATGCCCGTGAAATAAAAAAGATAATTGTGCCGGTTCGAACAAGACTTTAGAACTTAGAAGAGCCAATACAAAAATTTCATGGAGTCAGGTACATTGTCAGAGGAATCAAGAAAATATACGGCCTTCATTTTCTTTGGAGAAGCTATCAGTTTCATGTTCTACCTTTTGGACTAAACGTGAGTGCAGGAGTATTTATTACGGCATTTGAAACTGTTACAAGGCAGGAGCTGCTGGATCAAATTACTTTATATGTGGATGACCTCTTAATAGCAACAAATACATGGGAAGAATATATAGAAATACTGGAAAAGGTGTTAATAACATTTGTCAATGCAGTAATGACAACGAGCTTAGAAAAATCTAAGTTTGGTAGAGAGAAATTAAAATTTCTAGGACACACAGTCTCACCATTGGGATTGTACTAGATCCTAAGAATATGAGAGCAATAGAAGAATTTCGTAGACCAAGAATAAAAAAAATAATTCAAAGCATTTCTCGAGATAATTTCTGTTTTAGGAGATTTTTGCCACACATCATGAACAGTGAGGGACTGTTAAAGTTATTAAAGAAGAATGATTATTGGGAATGGACAGTGGAGTGTCAACAAGCGTTTGATAACATTAAAGTGGCATTATTGTCAGCCAATCTTCTATTCCATCCTGATATGAACAACGAGTTTTGCATCGCGACAAATAAGTCAGTCGACGGCCTAGGTGCGTGCTTGTATGTGCTTGTATCAAGTGAAGCACAAGTTCAGGGAAGGAAATTAGAATGCTTGGATTCGCAAGTCCTACTTATGGCACGTAAAAGGAATTATTCAGTAAAGGAACATGAGGTTCTAGCTATCGTGTGGGCTGTGAAGAAGTTTCACTACTAAATTTATGACAATTTATTGCCACCATCAAGCCCAGAGTTTTCTGTTGTCATGTACTCCACGAAAAATTGACACGCTGGGCACTAATACTGCAAAACTACAGACTTTAAATAATGTATGTACAAGGTAAGGACAATGTAGTAGCTGAATGCCTGTCTCGTCTGCCACAAGGTTTAGAGGAATTATCAGATATTTTGGAACAGTGCGACGGGGCGGAACATGCTTTTCCCTCTTTCTAGTGGAAAAAACGTTTTGTGGTCGTTTAGGGGATGACAATAAATGATTCCCGCTTTGGTGCTGTTCCGTCCACGTGCGCCTTAATACATTTTTCAATTAATAAACAAAAGTACATACCAATTATACACATTTATGGGCGTACAGGGCGAGTTGCGAAAAAATAATGTTCACCACACAGATGTTGTTTTAAATAAGTTTAATTTTTCTATGACACTGCACGTGTTTAAAGTTATAAAAATGTTTCTGTGACTCGAGCCCCCACGCAACTTCGCACTTTAGCCCACACACCGGAATCATTTAACTCAAAAGGCATACGAAAAAACGGTACTTCAGCCGCGAAAAGCTATCCCACGTTTTTACAGAAAAATGCCGCGACGAGCAAACCACGCTCCGCCGCCCTCGGCAGTCCACGCCACTCTGCCCTCCTCCGCGCGACTCGGCTTCCGTTTTCCAGCCCCGCGGAAAAACCCCTACGTCACAAACTTCCCGAAGTTCGTATTTCCCGCGCGCGCGCGCGCGCGCGCGCGATTTAAATATGCCGATGTGTGTGGCTCTATAAAATAGAAGTGCGCGGCATCAGCCTGGGGGCACTGTCATGTCATAACAGTCATCTGAATACAGAGTATTATCAATAAGGGAGAAAACAAAGAGACATAAATTTATTCAAATGTGCCCTAATTTATCACAGCCACAGAGTTCAGACGACATATGGGGAAAAATTAAAGGAGTTCTCCAACGAAATTCGTCTGGTGGCAATAAAAACAATATAAATTAAAAAACGATCTGTTATTTTGGAGAAAGCGTCGCCTATGCGTGCTGTAGAGCAGCATTGTTGATTTAATACGGTATACACACTTGAGTTGGGGACATGCTGGTATCGAAAAGTGTTTTAATATGATGAAACAGTGTGTTTATTTTCCAAACATGAAGACCAAAATACAACATGCTGAAGAAACATATGATATTTTTCGGAGGTCTGAACATAGTGACTTTCCACACAGGGCAGAGTAGCCTCTAATTATTCCTAGTGTACCATTTCAATTAGTATCCATAGACATCCCTGGCTGTTTTCCAACTGCGAGAGAAGGTGTGAAGTATTTGTTGGCAGTGTGCGACACCTTCATCAAATACGTTAAATTGTATACATTGAAGGCATGCCCAACAAGTCAAATAGTAAGATGATTTACATCAGACTATATTTTGCAAATAGGCAAACCAATAGCAATAGCATCAGTCATCATCAGGTTTTATTGGCAATACGTGGAAGAATTTCTTAGAGCAGCAAGAAAATAAGCAAATACTTATCTCAAGATTTCATCCAGAATCCAGCACGGTACTAAATGGGCAGAATATGTTCCAATATTCGAAAAGCTACACAGTTCGTCACCACACGGATAAACAGGATACCCACAACAACAAGTTTTATTTGCAGTATAGAGAAAGTATGGCTTACACCACTCCTAACACTATCTCAACCAAATAAACCAAGGGAGGAGATTATCCAAGAAGCTTATGGTAATGTAAGACGGAACGCAGAGAGAAGAAAACTGTAATATGACAATAGGTGAAGAATGTGACGCAATTAAATGTCAACGACCTAGTATTGTTACGGACGCACCCTGAATCTTTGTATATAAAGAAGAGTGTCCGAGTGTTTATGTGTCCGTATTGTATACAAATCTACAGTTTTGTTACAGTCTTTATGAAATTTTGCACACGTAAGCTTCAATCTATGAGGACGAGCGCCGTAAATGTAAAGATCACGTACAACAAATTGTTCACGAGATATGACGTCATAAACAATGAGATGCGCGAGAAACTGCTGCATCAAATGACAATGTTGCACATTTCTTCATAAACCTTTGGACCGATTTCAACCAAATTTGGTATACATGTATTCCTTACCTTGAGGTGACAATGTTATCGGGGTAAGAACTACATACGACATAAGGTTCAATAGATATAACGTCGCAAACAATAGGTGTTGCAAGAGACTGCCACATAATGTGAGAAGACTTTATTCATACACTTTATGAGAATGAGAGTACTTGGCGACTTGCAACCAACTTGAAACATAATTTTGAACCTTTATTAAACGTTTCTCGCTGACAACCACATCAAATTAATGAAATGAAAACAGTTTCTCGCTGACTACTTTTCCACTGTTCATGGAGCAAAACTACAGGGTTCGATATATGATGTTACAGTTTATAATTTATACACTACAAATTATAGTTACATGAAATTTTACAGATAGTATACACACATACAGCTGAATGTGATTTCGAAATTGTATCACGACACGTAGTTCATGAGGTATAAGGACATAAACAGTAACGTTCATGTAAAACCACCCCATCACGCATCAGATTTTAATCTATTAGTTCTTTACAATAACTCTGTTTGCAACGCATTTTACCAACATACAGCACTTATACAAATTAATGTTGTTGTTGTGGTCTTCAATCCGGAGACTGGTTTGATGCAGCTCTTCACAATACCCTATCCTGAGCAAGCCTCTTCATCTCCACATCAGAACGGCAACCTACATCTGTCTGAATCTGCTTACTGCATCCATCTCTTGGTCTTCCTCTGCGATTTTTAACCCACACACTTCCCTCTAATGCTAAATTCACAATTCTTTGATGTCTAAGAATGTGTCCTACCAATCTCTTCCTTCTTTTAGTCAAGGTATGCCAGAAATTTCTTTTCTCCCCAATTCTGTTCAGTACCTCATCATTAGTTATGCGATCCACCCAACTAATCTTCAGCATTCTTCTGTAGCACCATATTTCAAAAGCCTCTATCCTCTTCCTGTCCGCACTGTTTATCGTCCATGTCTCACTCCCATACAAGGCAACACTCCATACAAATGCCTTCATAAAGAACTTCCTTAGGCTTAAATCAATATTCGATGTTAACAAATTTCTCTTTTTCAAGAATGCTTTCCTACCCATTGCCATTCTGCATTTTATATCCTCTGTACTGCGACCATCATTTGTTATTTTACTGCCCAAGTAACAAAACTCATCTACTTCCTTTATTGCTTCGTTTCCCAATCTAATTCCTTCAGCATCACCTGATTTTCTTACACTGCACTCCATTACCCTAGTTTTGCTCTTGTTAATGTTCATCTTATATGCACCTTTCACTGTCCATTCCGTTCAATTGCTCTTCCAGGTCCTTTGCTGTCTCCGACAGAATTACTATGTCGTCAGCAAATCGCAATGTTTTTAATTCTTCACCCTGAACTTTAATTCCTTCTCCAAATTTCTCCTTGCTTTCCTTTATAGCTTGCTCAATGTACAAATTGAATAACAATGGAGAAAGACTACAACCCTGTCTTACTCCCTTTGCAACCACTGCTTCCCTTTCATGCCCTTCAACTCGGACAACCGCTGTCTGGTTTTTGTACAAGTTGTAAATAACCTTACGCTCCATATATTTTACTCCTGCTTGCTTCAGAACTTGAAAGAGTTTATTCCAATCAACATTATCAAAAGCCTTCTCCAAATCTACAAAAGCTAGAAATGTAGGTTTGCCTTTTCTTAGTCCATCTTCTAGGATTAGCCATAAAGTGAGTATTGCCTCCCGAGTTCCTACATTTCTCCTGAACCCAAACTGAACTTCCCTGAGGTCGGCTTCTTCCAGTTTTTCCATCCTTCTGTATATAATTCGTGTTAATATTTTGCAACCGTGACTTATTAAACTGATGGTTCTGTAGTTTTCACACCTGTCTGCACCTGCTTTCTTTGGAATGGGGATTATAACATTTTTCTTAAAGTCTGAGGGTACTTCGCCTGTCTCATACATCTTACACACCAGCTCCTCATATATTTCTTCGATCTCCTCATCATCGGCAGAGCAAGTTGGCATATAAACCTGTACTACTGTGGTCGGTGTTGGCTTAGTATCTATCTTGACTACGATAATACGATCACTGTGTTGCTCATAGTAGTTTACCCGCATTCCTATTTTCTTTTTCATTATCAGACCTACTCCTGTGATACCCCCAACTGATTTTGTATTTATAATCCTGTACTCGCCTGACCAGAAATCCTGTTCCTCTTTCCACCGAACTTCACTAATCCTCACTATATCTAACTTCAACCTATTCATTTCCCTTTTTAAATTTTCTAGCTTCCCTACCCGATTAAGGGATCTAACATTCCACGCTCCGATCCGTAGAATGCCAGTGTTGTCTTTCCTGATGATCACATCCTCCTGAGTAGTCCCCGTCCGTAGATCCGAATGGGGGACTATTTTACCTCCGGAATATTTTACCCGAGAGGATGCCATCATCATATTTTCATACAGTAGAGCTGCATGTCCTCGGGAAAAGTAACGGCTGTAGTTTCCCCTTGCTTTCGGCCGTTCGCAGTAAGTGTGTGGCAAGGCCACATTAGCTGATGTTACAAGGCCAGCTCAGTCAATTATCCAGACTGTTGCCCCTGTAACTACTGAAAAGGCTGCTGCCCCTCTTCAGGAACCACACGTTTGTCTGGCCTCTCCACAGATACCCCTCCGCTGTGGTTGAACCTACGGTACGGCTATCTGTATCGTTGAGGCACGCAAGCCACTCCACCTCGGCAATGTCTGTGGTTCATGGGAGTGGACAAATGAATATATAAGTGCAAAATTATACAATTACAGAACATACTTCAATAAATATGAGATCATGTTTACTGCGATGGGTAAAAACCTGCCACATTATTCACCACGTATTAATACATATACGTATTTACCACTAAGACACTTCTGTACTCCAGTCAGCTTAAGGAAATTGCTGAAATCTGACTGCTCTTGACAACTTTGAACTGTGGAGCGCACATTCAAATGTTCAAATGTTTGTATTGTCTATGGGACTTAACTACGGGG
Organism: Locusta migratoria; assembly: GCA_026315105.1. Classification (NCBI taxonomy): domain Eukaryota; kingdom Metazoa; phylum Arthropoda; class Insecta; order Orthoptera; family Acrididae; genus Locusta; species Locusta migratoria. Next base: position 409,556,186 of record CM048755.1, read on the forward strand.
TCATCAGTCCCTAAACATACAAACTACTTATGAACTACTTACGAACTAGGACGGCACAAATATACATGCCCGAGGGGGGATTCGAACCCCCGTCCGTAGTGGCCGTGCAGACCGCTACTGGAGCGCCTCAGTCCCCTCGGCCACCGCGGCCGGCGAGCGCACATTGCTGCAGGTGAAAACAATAGACTTCTATAGAGCTAGAAGGAAAGGATAAGAATGAAACAGTGTACATGCAACGAATGCCCATTATTTCCGACTGATCTAGCTTTTAACTTCCAGAGATTGCAGTTTCTATTGAGACTTGCATTTTCTATTGCGTTAATAAATCACAGGGCAATCTGTTCAATACTGTGGAGTGGTTTTGACATGTCCCTGTTTCTCAAATTGACAACTTTAGTCACTTTCTCAGGGGTTTGTTCACCAAAGAAATTATTCATATTAGATCCTGGACAAGTCACAAGAAATACTGTTTATAGTAAAATTGTAAATTAAATTAATGTATGAATGTGACATATAATTTGTACTTTGATTACTGTCTTTCTTTGTTTGGATACTTCGCTTATAACTTTGTACATTATGCAAGACAGTCTTATTTCTTATATATTCTCTGATAAATATAACATGTCATTAGAAAACAGGTGATGTACACTGAGAGAAGGGTTAGGAGAAGTACTAACTCAAGGCTAGGATAAGTAAATAAATACCCCGACAACGCCGGGTTTTGAGCTTGTCTTCTATAATTACAAAATGCAATAAGAAGTGCCAAGCACTATATACGAGTCCATACAGGATACAGAGGATAACACATAGATGTGCGTATGTCTTATCTTATCCAGATACAAATAAAATCCAGGGAATGTATCCCTATAAAGACATCAAGCTGTACAGACACTGAGTGATATAACGTATATTTTACGTGCAGATACTTACCTTAATAGTGATTACAGTGTATGTTGTGAAATTATTTTCAGTTTGCTGTCTTATATAGTTATATAAGTTGTACTCTGAACAGTGTGATTAGATACACTTACCTAATATGGTTAAGATACCACTGCAACCCACCAACTGATTTTGAAGAATAATATTTCTAGTGATTCCCAACAAATAAGTGTACTGTGTATGGTAGCACTGTGAGCTATAGTAATTCTTTTGCAGATCAATGGACTGTGTTTGGTAGCACTTCTCAAGATTTTTTATGAACTGTATATGGTAGCACTTTGCAAATAAGTGGACTATGTCTGTTGTGTTTGGTGAGTTACAGTTAGCAGTATACAGCATTTTTGTCTATACTTTAATGTACTTTTTATGTGTACTTTCTTAGTAGTTAAAAATTTTTGAGGTTTAGGGTTTTATCGGATTTTGTATGTGTGACTTAGGTGGATTTTCAGCATAAATTCTGGCATTGGTTGAGATATGTGACAGGCAGGACGCACTGCAACTGTCCCTTGCACTTTCTGGGGTGGAAATCAGTTCTTGTGTTTTAGGATAGGCATATATTAAGTATACATTCTGTATACTTAGCTTCAGAATGGAAGCAAGATCAGAATATTTGTTTAGCTACATTTCAAGACCCGCGCGTTTTCGATGTTCGATGTGTCCCCAGTGGTGTAGGGGCCAGGGCAACTGCCTAGAAAGCAGGAGACTCGGGTTCGAGTGCCGGCTGGGTACACATCTTCAACTTTACCCATTCGCAGTTAAAGTCATACATTCCTTGAAGATAAATATTTTTGTATGTAGGATATTAATTGTTTAAAATGTTAAGTTAGAGCAATGTTCACCCTTGCCTTGGTAACATGTTTGATATGGTATACTACCTCGGACATAAATTTGGTGAATTTATGGTGTGATTTGAACTTTCATGTAACGCGATGAGCAATGAAGTATTGTAAACGTTCGTTGAACTAAAAAGAACTTGGTATGAGTTTGTTAGTGCTGTGAATAGTGTACCAAATAGGTGCTAACAGTGATTGTAATAACAGAGGTTAGCAAATTGTGCAATATTCGACGTGCTAGTATCAATGGCTTGACCTTAATACTTCAAATATGAGAACGAGTGAAAGACATTTACTTTAAATTCATATCTCGACTGGGTGATTGAGGAGAACGCTGAAATGAACAGCTGAAGAAATCCATTCTCTCCATGGACGAGCTACGAAATGACTGTGTTCATACAGTGTACTCGCTGTAACAGCCGTTATAACTCCGAACGTGTGTAATGTATCGGAACTTTTGGAACCCACCGTCGCAGCTAAACTTTTGAAACGCACTATCGCAGCGGACACTCACCCGTCGATGAACAATTGAATGTTACCTACGTCTGACGTAACCCTGTGTTTATAAACATTGGTGCAAGACGTTATAGGTAACCGACGCATTTCTGAAATAAGATTCAAACTATAACAGCAACCAAAGCAATAATGACATCAACGGACTGTATAGCATCGCTTTCACATACGTTATTAGCCGAAACCATTTCATTCACAGCGTTTACCGTTGATATTGTCTATTTTGTTTCAGATACAACCCTTTCAATATATTTCATGTAAACTACTGCGGGGGGGGGGGGGGGCACCGTAGAATCAACAACATCATGTCAAGAATTAACGAGACCTCAGCCCAGCTGATTACAGCACACAACACTGAATCGAGTCCCTCATCATTAGGGGTGTGCGATTATGCGAATGAGTCGATTAAGCGATATTTTCGATTACGTAAAGGGATCTATCAATTATATCGATTACTTGCATCCTAATAATCGATTATTCGAGTATTACGTCTATATATTTGAGTTTATAAATATTCCCTAGATTTATTTTTTTATGGCAAAGAAGTTTGATGCACAGAAAATAAAGCGATGCTAACACACGTATTTGATTTAAATAATTACAAATAATTAACTGCAGTTGCTCATTTTTATGAAATGCAGAATTACCAGTGCTCATTATTACCAGAACTACATACCTATTTCCCAATTATTAAGAAGCCTAATTAATACCACTGCTTTACACACAGAGCCTATGCTGCAGAAAATATGTTTACAAGCACCAAAATTGTTCAGGAAGTGAACCAAGAAACACTAATTTATGTAGTCTTTTTGCACTGAGTCTCGAGTGGCAGTGTATCCCCTGCCTTGGAAAATAGTCTTTCGGAAGGAACAGAGGAGACCACTATTCTTAGGTATTTACACGTAGCACTATGCAGAATAAGATACACTTCCTCATTATCTTTCCAGAACATCACAGGACTTCCCTTTCGATTTGGTATAAATAGAGTACAACTTCAGAGACTAAGTCCTAGCTGTTTGCTGCCACTGTGGTAGAACTCTGTTTCTGCTGTATTGAAACTAATGTGTAATGTATGCTCCACAAATCATCTTTCGCAGAATCTAGTAACTGTACTACTGATTCTTCGACTTCGGGTGCTTTTTGTATCCGGTTCTTCTTAAGGATGGCATTTAACATGGATCTTGAAAATGGAGCCGTTTGAAACGAGGATCAAGAATAGTGCACAATGCCAACAGTTTGGTCTTCTCGACGTTCTGAAAGCGTCTTTTGTATTGTTCCTGCAGATTCTCTTAAAGACGTTTACATTCTGGTGTAGAAATGTTTGTGCCCATTAACTTTCGTAACAGCATGTACACAAATGGTATTACATTGCTCCCTGTCACATAACTGTCACCAGTAATTTCTTCAGTTACTTGGTATAAAGCCACTGACCATGGCTGGACCTCCAGGTTGTTCCAGCAAAACTGTATTCACTACATCTGACAATGAAATGAATCACTTAAGCATTAAAAATGTCGTATTCCATCTTGTAGGGCATTCCTGAATGTTACATATGTAACAATTTGTTTCATCTTCGAAACTGATTGTTTAAATTCTGTAGAATGCTGTGTGGCTATTTGCAGTGTGCGTGTGAAAATGAAGGTAAGTGCTTTCCTTAACTATACACGTCCTGAACAGCCTTAACCATATTTGCGGCCTTGTCTGTTATTACTGTTAGAACTTTATCTTGAGTAATTCCTCAAGCTTCACACGTAGTTTTTAGTAGTTGGCTTATATATTCCGCCGAATGTGAATTAAACTATTGCTGCATTCCAGTTGTTGCAGAAATATGTTCGTCCTCGCCTAGAACAAATAAACGAGTAGAATGTATTAGTTATTCTTTTAAATGGTAAAATTTTACTTCCCTTCCCGGCGGCTTCGCGTGATTATGTTGGCAAAATCAACAACACGCTAGAAAACCTTTTAGATTCTTTCAAATTTCGTACAGATCACGAAGTAAATATGTAATACTGTTCTTGCTCTATGGCTGATAGGTTCTTATTTGGATCCTTGTCCGCTTACGCTCAGTAAAAGTAATTGCTTACATAAAACGACGATTTCATGACAAAACATTTGCGTTGTCACACGATTGGCTGATACCAACGTCACGTGATTGCCGGCATTCAGCGTACGTTGCCAACATTATCACGCGAGGCAACCGGGGCGGAAAGTAAAATTTAACCCCTCTATATTTCATAATAATCTTACTGTAGTACATTACAGACGTTTACAGCGCTAGTAAGGTGCGTTTTTGTAGTTGAGAACGCCATTAAAATCTATCACAACGTCATCTTCATTCCAAAATTCACGCTTTTCAAATTTTGATTATTTTCAGAGTGCCATATTAAACTGTTGTCAAAATCGGCAAACTTTGCCGTGTAGCCGGCCATTGTTAACAATAGGAATTTAACAGTGCCACTATACGCTTATATTTTATTCTTTTTTTTTTATTATGGAGAGTCGTAAATAGAACAACTGCTCTATACACTTAACTATGTAGTGTGCAGTTATACCAATGAAACTCCTTGTGGAATATGTTTCAGTCCAGATATCTGTAGTCAAAGTAATGTTGACTATAGTTTTAAGTTTTTCACGCATCACACAATGCAGGGCAGAATATTTCTCATCAGTGAAATGCGTGATGATTTTTCGACTAGGTATTTTATAAGTTTCTTTAACTCTTCTTTGTCAACAGTGTTCAGTGGCAAGTTATCTTTACACAACTACATCTGTTATATAGCATTGCTGACCCCCTCCATCTGAAAGAAACAAACACGGATTTTTTTTAAAGTTATTAACTTACGAATTTATAAATAGTTACCTTCCTATGTCTTTAGTCTCTTGAAAGTTTGACTGATCACCACAGATCCTCTTTTCATGTGTATCTCTTCGTTCTTCATTTTTTAATATAGATGGACCAGGTGCTGAAAAAGTATCGTCCCCAGTGTCCATGGCAAGTACAGTGATCTACAGTTTAAGAGTACTAGCATCCGAATTACATTTCAAAACAATTGCATAAACGTAATTCATTTCAGTAGTTGTATTCTATGACTTATATGAAAACTAATAATTGTTTATATAATAAATAAATAATAAATAATTCCACCCCCACGAACCACAGACATTGCCGAGGTGGGGTGGCTTGCGTGCCTCAACGATACAGATAGCCGTACCGTAGGTGCAACCGCAGCGGAGGGGTATCTGTGCAGAGGCCAGACAAACGTGTGGTTCCTGAAGAGGGGCAGCAGCCTTTTCGGTAGTTACAGGGGCAACAGTCTGGATGATTGACTGAGCTGGCCTTGTAACATCAGCTAATGTGGCCTTGCCATGCAGTTACTGCGAACGGCTGGAAGCAAGGGGAAACTACAGCCGTTACTTTTCCCGAGGACATGCAGCTCTACTGTATGAAAATATGATGATGGCATCCTCCCGGGTAAAATATTCCGGAGGTAAAATAGTCCCCCATTCGGATCTCCGGGAGGGGACTACTCAGGAGGATGTTGTCATCAGGAAAGACAATACTGGCATTCTACGGATCGGAGCGTGGAATGTTAGATCCCTTAATCGGGTAGGAAAATTAGAAAATTTAAAAAGGGAAGTGGAGAGGTTGAAGTTAGATATAGTGGGGATTAGTGAAGTTCGGTGGCAGAATGAACAGAATTTCTGGTCAGGTGAGTACAGGATTATAAATACAAAATCAGTTGGGGGTATCACAGGAGTAGGACTGATAATGAATAAGAAAATAGGAATTCGGGTAAACTACTATGAGCAGCACAGTGATCGCATTATCATTGTCAAGATACATACAAAGCCAACACCGACAACAGTAGTACAGGTTTATATGCCAACTAGCTCTGCCGATGATGAGGAGATCGAAGAAATATATGAGGAGCTACAGGAAATTATTCAGACAGTTGGGGAGAGGAAAACTTAATTGTGATGGGAGACTGGAATTCGGTAGTAGGAAAAGGAAGAGAAGGAAAAATAGTAGGTGAATATGGACTGGGCAGAAGGAATGAAAGAGGAAGTCGCCTGGTAGAATTTTGCACGGAACATGATTTAATCGTAACAAACACGTGGTTTAAGAATCACAAAAGAAGGTTGTATACGTGGAAGAGACCAGGAGACACCGGAAGGTATCAGATAGATTTTATAATGATAAGACATAGATTCCGGAACCAGGTGATAAACTGTAAAACATACCCAGGGGCAGATATAGACTCTGACCATAACTTGTTAGTCATGAACTGTAGGCTGAAACTGAAAAAACTGCAGAAAGGTAGGAAAATAAGGAGATGGGACTTAGATAAATTGAAGGAACGTGAAGTTCTGGAGAAATTCAGAGGGAGATTTAGGCATCAATTGACAGAAACAGGGGGAAATAAAACAATAGAAGAGGAATGGGTAGCATTGAGAGATGAAATAGTGAAGGCAGCAGAGGACAAAATAGGTAGAAAGGCAAGACCTGCAAAAAATCCTTGGATATCACAGGAAATACTAAATTTAATTGATGAAAGGAGAAAATATAAAAATGCAGTAAATGAAACAGGCAAAATGGAGTACAGACGACTAAGAAATGAGATTGACAGGAAGTGCAAAATGGCTAAGCTGGAGTGGCTAGAATCCAAATGCAAATCTGTAGAAGAATGTATAAATAGGGGAAAAATAGATACAGCCTACAGGAAAATAAAAGAAACATTTGGAGATAAGAAAAGCAGCTCTATAAATATCAAGGACTCTGATGGAAAACCAGTTCTCAGCAAAGAAGGGAGAGCTGAAAGGTGGAAAGAGTACATAGAGCAGCTCTACAAAGGAAATGAACTTAGAGACGATGTAGGAAGGTAAGAGGAAGTAGATCAAGATGACATAGGAGATACTATACTGAGAGATGAATTTGACCGAGCCCTGAAAGACCTAGGTCGGAACAAGGCCCCAGGAGTAGATGACATACCCTCAGAGCTACTAAAGTCTCTGGGAGAGCCAGCCATGACAAAACTATTTGAACTGGTGTGTAGGATGTATGAGACGGGCGAAATACCTTCAGACTTTAAGAAAAATGTAATAATCCCCATTCCAAAGAAATCAGGCGCAGATAGGTGTGAAAATTACAGAACCATCAGTTTGATAAGTCATGGCTGCAAAATTTTAACACGAATTCTCTACAGGAGAATGGAAAAGCTGGTAGAAGCTGACCTCGGGGAAGATCAGTTTGAATTCAGGAGGAACGTAGGAACCCGGGAGGCAATACTCACTTTACATCTTATCTTAGAAGATAGATTAAGAAAAGGCAAACCTACATTTTTAGTTTTTGTAGATTTAGAGAAAGCTTTTGACAATGTTGACTGGAATACACTCTTTCAAATTCTGAAGTCAGCAGGGGTAAAATACAGGGAAAGGAGAGTTATTTACAACTTGTACAAAGGCCAGACCGCAGTTATTAGACTCGAAGGGCATGAAAGGAAAGCATCAGTTGGGAAGGGAGTAAGACAGGGTTGTGGCCTTTCTCCGATGCTATTCAATTTGTACATCGAGCAGGCGGTGAAGGAAAGCAAGGGAAAATTTGGAATAGGGATTAAAGTTGAGGGGAAATAAATAAATACATTGCGTTTTGCTGATGACATTGTAATTCTGTCAGAGACAGCGAAGGACCTGGAAGAGCAGTTGAAGGGAATGGACAGTGTGTTGAAGAGAGCGTATAAAATGAACATTAACAAGAGCAAAACAAAAATAATGGAATGCGGTTTTAGAAAATCAGGCGATGCTGAATGAATTAGATTAGGTAACGAAACAATGAAGGTGGTAGATTAGTTTTGTTACTTGGGTAGTAAAATAACATGCGATGGTCACAGCACAGAGGATATAAAGTGCAGAATAGCAATGGGAAGAAAAGCATTTTTGAAAAAGAGAAATTTGCTAACTTCGAATATTAATCTAAGTGTAAGGAAGTCTTTTCTGGAGGCATTTGTGTGGAGTGTTGCCTTGTATGGGAGTGAAACATGGACGATAAGCAGTGCGGACAGGAAGAGGATAGAGGCTTTTGAAATGTGGTGCTACAGAAGAATGCTGAAGATTTGGTGGATAGATCACATAACTGATGAAGAGGTACTGAACAGAATTGGTGAGAAAAGGAATTTTTGGCATACCCTGACTAAAAGAAGGGATCGCTTGGTAGGACACATTCTTAGACATCGAGGAATCGTAAATTTAGCATTGGAGGGAAGTGTGTGGGGTAAAAATCGCAGAGGGAGACCAAGAGATGGATGCAGTAAGCAGATTCAGACAGATGTAGGTTGCCGTTCTTATGTGGAGATGAAGAGGCTTGCTCAGGATAGAGTAGGGTGGAGAGCTGCATCAAACCAGTCTCCGGACTGAAGACCGTAACAACAACAATAAATAATTAATTCTACATCTACATCTACATACATACTCCGCAATTCACGGTAAGGTGCGTGGCGGAGGGTACACTGTACCACTACTAGGCATTTCCTTTCCTATTCCACTCCCAAATTGAACGAAGAAAAAAAGAATGCCTATATGCCTCCGTACGAGCCCTAATTTCTCTTATCTTGTCTTTGTGATCTTTACGCGAAATGTAAGTAGGCGGCAGCAAGATCGTACTACACTCAGCTTCAAATTCTGGCCCTCTAAATTTACTTAACAGAAATTCACGAAAAGAACGTCGTCTTTCTTCCAGCGATCCCCAATTGAGTTGCCGGAGCATTTCCGTGACACTCGCGCATTGGTCGAACCTACCGGTAACAAATCTAGCTGCTCGCCTCTGAACCGCATCTATGTCTTCCTTCAAACCGATCTGCTGCGGGTCCCAAATACTTGAGCAATACTCAAGACGTGGTCGTACAAGCGTTTTATACGCGGTCTCCTTTACAGGTGAAGTACATCTTCCCAAAATTCTCCCAATAAACCGAAGTCGGCTGTCTGCCTTACTCACAACTGTCCTTACATGCTCGTTCCATTTCATATCGCTCTGCAATGTTACGCCTAGATATTTGAACGACGCGACCGCATCAAGAAGCTCACTACTGATGCTGTATTCGAACATTATATGATTGTTTTTTTACTCATGCGCATCACCTTACATTTTTCTACATTGAGAGCTAGCTGCCATTCTTCGCACCAACTAGAAATTTTGTCTAAGTCAACCTGTATGCTATTACAGTCAGTTACAGACGACACCCTCCCATACACCACAGCATCATCAGCAAACAGCCGCAAATTACAACTTACTCTGTCCATCACATCATTTATATAGATAGAAAATAATAGCGGTCCTATCACACTCCCCTGGGACACGCCTGACGATACACTCGTCTCTGATGAACACTCGCCGTCGAGAACAACGTACTGCGTTCTATTACTTAGGAAGTCTTCCAGCCAGTCACAAATCTGTGAACCTATTCCATAAGCTCGTATCTTCGTTAGCAGTCTGCAGTGTGGCACCGTGTCGAACGCCTTTTTGAAGTCGAGAAAAAAACAATCCGCCTGTTGCCCTTCGTCCATGGCTCAGAAGATGTCATGTGAGAAAAGGGCAAGCTGAGTTTCACATGAACGATGTTTCCTAAACCCGTGCTGATTCATGGAAAGAAGCTTTTCCGTTTCAAGGAAATTTACTATATTCGAACTGAGAATGTGCTCCAAAATTCTACATGAAACCGATGTCAACGATATTGGCCTGTAATTGTATGGGTCAGTTCTCTTTCCTTTCTTATACACGGGAGTCACCTGCGCTTTTTTCCAATCACTAGGAACTTTGCGCTGAATTAAAGATTCGCTATAAATGCAAGCTAAGTAGGGGGCCAATGCCGCAGAATAGTCTTTGTAAAACCGAACTGGTATTCCATCCGGACCAGCAGACTTTTTCGTATTTAGCTCTCTCAGCTGCTTCTCTACACCGGAAATACCTATTGCTATGTCCCCCATTTCGGAATTAGTACGTTGATCAAATGATGGTATATTTGTGCGGTCCTCCTGCGTGAAAGATTTCTTAAAGGTTAAATTTAGAACTTCAGCTTTCCGTTTGCTTTCTTCTATTACTGCCCCGGAATGATCAACTAGTGACTGGACAGTGGGCTTTGACCCGCTTATCGATTTTACATAGGACCAGAATTTTTTCGGGTTCTCGGAAAGATCTTTTGCTAAGGTATGGCTGTGATAATTATTGTATGCTTCACGCATCGATCTTTTTATAGACGCACGAATCTCTACTAACTTTTGTCTGTCATCATTTGCGTGTTCTTTTTGAATCGAGAGTGCAACAGCCTTTGCTTTCTCAGCAGCTTTCTAACATTATTATTATACCACGGTGGATCTTTTCCATCCTTAATCGTCTTTACTGGCACATATTTCTCTAACCCTTCATTAACAATGCACTTAAATTTAGTCCACAATTCCTCTACATCCATAGTCCCAGAATTAAACGATACCCATTCATTTTCTAAGTGCGATCGTAACATTTGCTTGTCGGCTTTTCCCAACAAAAACACGCTCCTAGCCTTCTTGACTGGTTTATGAACTTTGGTCACCATCGACGCTATGACGATATCATGATCACTAATTCCTGTCTGTACACAGACATCATTAATAAGGTCAGGCCTGTTTGTGGCTATAAGGTCTGGAATATTTCCATTGTGCGTGGGTTGCCGGTTTAACTGCTCAAGACAGTTTTCGGAGAATGTGTCCAAAAGTAGCTCGCAAGACTGCTTGTCTGTACCGCCTGAAATGTAACTAGCGAGGTCCCAATCTATACTCTTAATGTTGAAGTCACCTCCGACTAATATTACATGGTCCGGATACCTAAGCACTACCTGGTGTAGACTTTCCTTGAATGATTATAAAACTGCTACAGCAGCAGTGGGGGGCCGGTGAAAACACCCAACTATTAACTTTACTTCTTTTAGACCTGTTATGCGTGCCCAGATAACTTCAAAGTTACTTTCAACCTCGATCTCAGTAGAAACAATATCTTTGTCCACAGCGATGAACACTCCTCCTCCAGTTGTATTAGATCTATCTTTCCGATATACATTCCACGCTTCGCTAAATATTTCTGAACTTGCCACATCATCATTTAGCCAGCTTTCGGTGCCTAAAACTATCTGAGCGCAATAACTTCCATGCAGCGCTGCAAATTCGGGAACTTTGTTTCTAATACTCTGTAAGTTCGCGGCTAATATTTTTATGTTCGAATTTTTGTTCCGAACGTGGCCTGAATTCGCTGTTTGAATGCTGACAGGCGAGTGCTCATCAGAGTTAGCGCCTAGCCTAAAAAAAAACCCATGTGCACTCCACAAGTACTCTGCTACCCGAGTAGCCGCTTCCTTAGTGTAGTGCACCCCTGATCTATCTAGGGGCACCCTACAATTCCCCACCCGATAACGCAGATCCAGAAATCTGCAGCGATGACTGTTACAGTGTCGGCGAAGCCTCTGGTTCAGACCCTCCACTCGGCTCCAAACCAAAGGACCCCGATCAACCCTGGGAACAATGCTGCCAATCGACAGCTCTGCTTGCACCCCGCGCGCGAAGGCAGCAGCCTTCACCAATTCCGCCAGCCGCTCGTAGGACCTGAGGATGTCCTCAGAACCCAAGCGACAAGCGTCATTGGTGCCGACGTGAGCTTATGGGACTTAACTACGGGGTCATCAGTCCCTAAACTTACAAACTACTTATGAACTAACTAATTCTAAGGACGGCACAAATATCCATGCCCGAGGGGGGGATTCGAACCCCCGACCGTAGAGGCCGTGCAGACTGTGACTGGAGTGCCTGACCCCTCGGCCACCGCGGCCGGCTTAATTATTTTCTATACGGTTTAACACACAATTAAAGTTTAGTTATTTGATTATGGTAAAGTTCTCTTCGATTGTATTACATTTCATGAACTGAATTCTGCCACATGGATTTCAGGTTTACATGAATTTTATATCAATTTTGTTCGAATTATATATTTTCATTAACTGGGCCTAGTCTAGAGGTGTAGTCTTAATCCCTAACCTACTCGGGATAATAACGATTTGGGGTGTGGGCCTCAGGGAAAAACAGGCCATAAACCTAGGCGGAGCCTTGTACTTCATTTTTAATTGAAAAAAAAAAACATAATACGAAGTTCATATAACATATTCACAAGCAAATTAACAGTCAGATCAATATTTTTACAGAATATAGAAAATTTAATCTGTGATTTATATGTGAATGGCGTTGAAGTTTGTCATTTGCCTTTGAACTGGTAATCTGATATGAAATACACAGCTATGAACATTTTTTTCTGTTTAAGATCTTTTAAATGCGTAGCTTTTCCGACGATGCAGTGTTGAGGTTTTGACCCGGGTCAGCAGTAGTGCTGGCCGAGTTTGTTGTTGAGCAGCTGTGTAGGTACGCGTCGACCCCGCGGGATGATGAGTAGGGATGGACGATTAATTGCAATTAATCGTGATTATTTCGGTAAACCATTATGGAATAAACAATATTTCTTTCGCGACAATTAATTTTACGAAATAGATTATCCTTTCGATTGATTAATACCTTTGCCGGCCGCGGTGGCCGAGCGTACTGCGGTGCGCCAGTCACGGTCTGCACGGCCACTACGGCCGGGGGTTCGAATCCCCCCCCCTCGGGCATGGATATTTGTGCCGTCCTTAGTATTAGCTAGTTCATAAGTAGTTTGTAAGTTTAGGGACTGATGACCCCGTAGTTAAGTCCCATAAGCTATACAAATATTTGAACAAATTCAACGTCCCGTCCCTTTTTAGAGATAATTTTCACTGCACTGAGAGTTGCAGTATACAGGGAACATGAAATGGTTGTTTGTGCCGTCTTTAGTATAAGGTAGTTCATAAGTAGTTTGTAAGTTTAGGGACTGGTGACCCAGCAGTTACGTTCCTTAAGCTTAACAAACATTTGAACATTTTGGCATACAGTGAACTCCTACTCCGTAAAATCAAAAAGCACCAAGGAAATATGAAGTGGCCACTATCAGATATCCATACCACTGCTCCTCCCCGAGACGTCTGTGAGTATTTTATTCAGAAAATTCAACAAAAAGGCTACCTTATTGTTGTAATTACAAGAAGCAGCCTCATATAAACACAAAGGGAAAATAAGTTTAGGGACTGATGACTCCGCAGTTAAGTCCCTTAAGCTTAACAAACATTTGAACATTTTTGACTATGTGTGTTCTAATGACTAAACTTAAAGTTAATATTTAAGAAAATGGCTCCGAATCTGCAATCTGCTGCTGAAATAAAAGAAATTCCTAGTTTCTAGGGTGGCGGGGTGCTGATAAATGATAGATTGACTGATTGAATCTAGTTTATTTTCTATTAAACCATGTAGTTCAACAAACAGAAAGATAACAATTGATACATGAAATTATTTTTATTTATGCTTCCTCACTTGGCAAAGCTGGGGAGAAAAGGGGTGCAAAACACAACTCTCAATGAACACACAAAAGATTCCTACTGAATGAATTGTGAAGGGTTCTCACAAGCAAGCTTTATCATGATCTCCAGCACAGATTAATGCCAGGCCGCAAATATTTTACTACTCATAAAGGGCCGTTTTCCTAGCTGCGGAGTATCCCGCAACGTGATGCGTAAAATGCAAACATACGAAGCCGTTTTCTAGGCTGCGGGCACAGAGTAACATATTGTCTGTGCTGCGGGACATGGCACGCCGCTGCGGACTCTACCTGCTTGTGTGCTCCAAAAAAAGTCTGTCCCGCACACCGCAGCGACTTGCTTGGCTAGAGGAGTGTCGTAAGAGCTGAGAACTACGCAAGCTGTCTGGAGGAGAGGGGGGAGACAAAGACACCAGACGCAAACTAGTAGGCAACAGCTGCGCTCACGGATACCAACAGAGAACCTAATTCTTTAGATCTACGTATTGAAAGATTTACCACGTTTATCGGCTGACCGCTTCTCTGCCTCTGAGGATGAGCATCATATCGAGTCCGTATCCAAACATCACAGTTTGTCGTATATGGTCGACGCTGAGTGAAAAAAAAGAAAAAAATGAAAAAGGAATAAATTTGTGCGGAAATCGGAAGAAAAATGAATAAAAGAAGTAAGTAGAAATGTTTTTAAGTATTTCAACCTTAATACACATTTGCACAGATTCTTTAACTGTGGTTACAATGAGCGATCAGTTTTGGGGACGTCGACTGAAATTCGATCCGTTGAGTAATAAGTGAAACCACTCCTCATAGTGAATCCCTCAGCTTTGGCGTAACCTCCAACTCCCACCAAAGGTATGATATTGTCTTTGGGCAGTTCATTAACTTCGGATGTGTCTGCGTTATAACACAGTGGCGACTGGCATTCCTCCCTGCAGCAGCAAACCAAAATGATTTTGTCCACAGATTCAACTTTAATATTTATAAGCGTAAAGAAAACTGAATATGGAACACATGGTATCAATAGCGTTCTCAGAAAACCTGCGTGTTTTGTTGTGCTGGTAATTGTAGACTCTTTTGCGTGGATCTTGTAGCATTTGTTGTTTACAGTAAGGTTTCATCATATGTTCGTCTAATCTGGAGGCCTCATCGCAAACTATGGCAGACGACAACAGTAGGTTTGATTGTGGAAATACCTGTGGCGGCTGGAAAGTGGATTCATTTTTCACTAGCTTTCCAATTTCCGATTTTTTGAATATTTCCGCATTCCCTCTTTGCCATAAGAACCAATATCAACGACAAGAAACTTATAGTTTGCATTCACCATAGCAAGGAGAACAACAGAAAAGTAGTAGTGATATAGACTTCCCGTTTTGTTAGGTGCCACAATCCTAACATGTTTAGCATCAAGTGCAGCAACAGCATTAGAAAATTTCCAGTGAGTCCAGAATTCCTCTGTCTTCTTCCTCCAGTCAATCTTGTCAGGAGGAGGTAAAAATTTAGGCAACAGTAATTATTCAAGTGCCTCGAGAACTTGGGGAATAAAATGTACTTATTGCAGACACTGAAATGTGATGTGAAAATTGTAGTGAATGAAAAGACTCCAGTTGCAAGCTACCTGAAAAAAATTGAGAAAA
Source organism: Locusta migratoria (assembly GCA_026315105.1). Classification (NCBI taxonomy): domain Eukaryota; kingdom Metazoa; phylum Arthropoda; class Insecta; order Orthoptera; family Acrididae; genus Locusta; species Locusta migratoria. The sequence goes on from CM048755.1 coordinate 409,571,554, forward strand.
ATTGCTTTGCATGAAGAGTAAACACATGAATTAGAAAGTGACACAAAATTAAAAATAGTAACAATTCTGAAATTGAATAAAATGCTAACGTCATAAATAACACTTGTTTAGGTATAGTTACTTCAAGTGTTCTCTTTATTCAGGATTACAACCGGTTGTGATTTCAGGTGCGCAGTGTAAAGGACGATGGCGAAACATCCGAGATCATTTTAAGAAATACAGTAACCTGGAGAAGTCTGCGACAACTGCATCGACAGCTACAAAGAAAAGAGTCGTGTACTGGGACAGACTGCGATTCTTTACTAGTGTTGAGGATGAAAGGAAATGATTTCCAACGTTAATCCGCAACGTACAGAGTCTAATGAAGAGACACAAGCAACTATTGACAGTGAGAGCCACGAACAGAGGGCGATTTCACGGCTTCGTTCGATAATCCTGAAAGTTTAGCAAGCAATCAAGAATCGGGCAGCTCTTCTCAGCTCGTCCAAGGGCCCGCAGCAAAGCAAACAAAACTCGTGAGTAACACTTTATTACAGGAACTCGTTAAAGAAAGACGTGAAGACCGACAGAGCTTTTATAAATTTTTCGACAAGCTAGTGGAGCTTGAAATTGAGAACAAAAGTGACTTATTTTTCAAATCCATGGCAGCAACAGCCAAACAATTTAGACCTGGCCTTACATAAAAAGCAAATTTGCAATATCGGATGGATTTGAAAACCATGAACCAAAGAGATAAAGGATATGGCAACAGCTCGACATATCAGTACAAAAACTGCAGCGCCACAACGTCACTTTGCCCTCCTGCTTCTCTCAAGTGTTGTCAGTGAGCAACACCCCACAATCTGTCACCAATGCAGTCATCGTAAATGCAATAAGTGAAACTTGCTCTATGTTTTATGCTTTGTAGAATTATTATTTTTCTTTCTGCTGCAATAAATTATGTTTCATTCAAAGCAATTAAAGAGAAAAACTGACACATACACAAACACAAAATTTTATGATAATAATAAATCTCTCTCCCTTTCCCACCATCCATCTCCCTCACACTTCTCTTTCTCTCTGTCTCTCTTTTTATCTTTCACTCTGTCTCTCTCTTTCTCTTTCCCTCCCTCTCTGTCTCTTGTCTCACCCTCCCTTCACAATCAGGAGTCATTAAATAAATTTAAAAAATTAATACATCAGTAACTGGTGCAGTTCTCAATGCAATTACATCGAAAACACACACACACACACACACACACACACACACACACACACACACACACACACTGACATGAAGCGAAGATAGGACAAACACACATTCAACCGTTGGCAACACCAACCAAAGCAAAAACACAACACAAACAAAATGGCATGTGCCTAGTGGTGCTAGCTGTGAAGTGCTGAAAAACAAAAACGCAAAAGCAACATAATTGAAGCGAAACAACCGGAAGTCACCAATCAGCACAACATGTAAAGCAGGATCCACGAAATATTGTAAGTAATAACACCCAAATATCAGTAACTATACTTAAATAACGCACCAGAACTGTTTATAACCTAATATACTAAGAAACGTAAATACGAAATATTGTAAAACATAATCATGTATATATTACAGGCCACTAATGATGCCTTCCAAATAAAGGCGAAATGCATATGGCAATAAAATCTATCATTAATCAGTTGCATAAACCGATAACGTAAATATCTACACTATAATATTTTCTCAGGCACTAAGACTATCTCCAGACAGAAGTCTAAGATAGAATCCAACACTCCTCTCTCGACAAGAGCCTGAAACCGAACGTCCTATCCTCTCTAAACGAGAGCTTGCCACCGAACGAACCCTCGTACTGTTTGAGAAACCAAGTTCCGCCTCTCTCTGCTCTGGGCCAATGCAGGCTCCAAACTTTAGCCGGCGGCCAATTATAAGGCACTCATCGGGGACTCACTTAGTGATACACAGAAATGACTCGTGTCAGCCTCTTGCTAACTCGAGTGCTGGTGTGCGCGGGAAATATTTAACTTTTTGGCGAGATACTGCTTCCCACAGCTCTCTGCTCGTGTTCCCCCAGGAGAAAGGCTGTGAAAGGGAGGTCTGATGTTTCACTGCCTAGTGGGGATTTGCACCTCTGCAATTATACGTGCGTAGGTTTTGTAAATGTAAGTAGAAATTATACGTTGGACCAGGGCACCCATCACCGGTCCTGCATGGTGAATTGTTTGTGGACGCCGAGTCTTCAGAAAACACGGCTGTCTTCCTGACACGGCGACTAGCCTTCCGGAGAGCACTCTGCGCTGGGTGCTCCAGGAACTCAGTGGCGTACGACTCACGCTGCAGGGGCTGAGGATCCATTGTAGCGTTTGTTTTCTTGCCTGCCAGTGCTCGCAGGCTGAGATTTCCTGTCGTAGCCCAAGAAGTGCGACTCCCATATCTCCCTCACACAATTCAAACAGTCTTCTAAATATTACTCATAATTTCAAGGCGATAGGAAACGAACACGAAGTGGAATGGGATCTAATTAATTGGAGAAGTGGGGAAACCTTACCCTACCCTACCCCTTTTTTTGGAAATTTCTGCACGTGAAGAATCACACTGAAGAATGACATAGTGTGATACAAAACATTAGAAATTCTCTTAAGTAAGTGTTTGGTGGTGTTGGGAGAAGCTTTGACAAAATTGGAAGCTACACGTAAGTGTTCAGAATTGACTCATTCGCTCTCAGGGGACCGTGCACTCACAGACTCTCTCCACTGTATGCTAACAATAAAAAGAATTTTTGGGATGCTGCCTCTTCTGCTAGAATCACAATGTCCTGCAGGCATTTAGTTATGACGAACAATTGAAATGACGACGTGAAGATCATACAATGTTCTCCACACACACATTCATCGAGAACAGAGATAATTTAAGTTGTTAGGATTTTAAAGAGTTGTTGTAAGGCTACTCAGTCTCCTTCTCATTGAGTCTCTCCATGCCATACATACTCAAATACCACATACATTCCATTTGACATACAATAAAGATGTTCAAACGTTTGTAAATCTATCGGACTCAACTGCGTGGTTATTAGCTCGTAACTTACAAATTACTTCAACTTAGGTAAACTAACCTAAGAACAACACAAATACCCATTCTCGAGGGGGGACTCGAACCCCCGACGGCGATCGGCCGTGCGCATCGCAGCACGATGCCCCAGTACGCACGGCTTAATCCGCCACGGCATACAATACAGCTCGTGGGACATACATACCTTCACTTCTCCAAAAATAAATTTAACTTATTATGGTGTTATGTCGTTGTGGCATGTGTACAGCCATGTCAGTACATATCGGTAAATTTCATGTGTGTAATGAAAAGAACAATAAAACAAATATTATGTCACCTCTGAGTACACTTTAAAGAGTGTTTTCTGTTATATCCAGGAAAACCAGTATTTCAATGGAGGCGTGAATGTTGGACTAAAATTCTTGGTGAAAGAAATGTGCACAAATTGTAAACATTAAACAGATAAGAGGAAAATGTACTCATATATAAAATTATTTTGTGCCAGGTGTCTCTACTGTGTGTTAAAATTGTGCATAAAAACGACTAAATCTAAATTAACAGACATGAATAAAAAGGGTGAGTCAGTAACTATTGCCACCAAGAATAACTTCGAAAGTATGATAGGAACTGAAAAGTTTGTGGGACAAAAGTTGTCCTTAGGTCAGTTTAACTTAGTTTAAGTACTTTGTAAGCTAGGGACTAATAACAAAGCAGTTAAGTCACATAGATTTACAAACATTTGAACATTTGACAAAATTTGCATGGAACAACGGGAGCCAGAATATGACGGCTTTTTTTTTTTTTTTTTTTTTTTTTTTTTTTTTTTTTTTTTTTTTTGTTAGGTGGGGGTCGCTTCAGAGATGCGTTTTTTTATTTTTTTTTTATTTTTTTATTTTTTTTTATGGGATCTTATAATTTGGTACTTATTTTCTGATAGCGGACATCGAGACGAATCCAATGATGTGTAACAGGAAGGTATTTGAAGGTCAAAAAGGTTTCGCTAACGTCCATTTACAGAGGGTGTTCCAAGCGAAGACCATTGGTATCATTGAAGCGCTGCAGTCTTATCATGGATTGAGTGGTATTCGGCGTCACTTTGGCACTTGCAGGCAGTGCCGTGGCAATTAGAATGACAGAATTCCGCCAGTGACCCGTTTTGGCAAGCACTTGTTGCCTTTCTAGCTGGGCGGTTTCACAATGCGTATTACTGCCTCTTTTTTGACCTTCAAAGACCCTACTGTTATACGTCATTGGATTCGCCTTGATAGACACTATCAGAAAATAAATACCAAACAATATAGCATCCAATTAAAAGAAAAATGACCTTCATATCTCTGAAGCGACCCTACCTAGCAACAAAAAACCGAAGTCATATTCTGCCCCCCGTGGTTCCATGCAACATTTGTCCCACAAACTTTTTAGCTCCTATCGTACTTTCGGAGTTATTCTTGGTGGCAATAATTAGTGACTCATAGCAAAAGTAAATATATGCAAGTCACATAAAATTAATAAGTAAGCAAGACAGAAAAATTAAATAGTGAAAGATATACAAAAAATGAACGTGGAGCATGACAATGATTATAGTTCTTGTCCGAGTGTCTCTGAAAAATAAAAACACAGTGAAAATCGTATCTGTACACGAGCATCGGATGGTTATTCTGCCTGACTACGAAATCATGATGTTTGAAGTGGAACATTTTACAAGTCACGCGACATGGGGTGATTGGTTGTGTAGGAGTGTATTTTGCTTCATGGGCCACTAGCAGGTGAGCTCTAGGGTGTGGCGCGAGGATTCCCTCTCGCTCACAATCGGGGAGCTGTAGTATGGCCTCGGCTCGGGCTGGTGTGCGTGCATCACGCACGAGTGCCAGCGTGCAGCGGTGTGTAGCTGACACGATCAGCCGTTTGCTGTGGTATCTTCCTTTTGCCGGTCCAGACCAGAATCTGTGCCGCTCTGGCGGTCGGCGAATGGTGCTGGATTGCGTCAGCCGAGCGCTGCGCTGTATCGTGCCCACCGCTACCTGCTGAGGCGGCGACGCGCTGTCTGGCTGAGGCATGTATTGACTGGCGTTTAGCAGAGGTCGCCCCCATCCAGCCGGCTGCCTGCGGGTGGACTGTGTCACAGACTAACATATTTGTCTGTGGCTGTGTGTCCGCGCTCCCACTCCAGCTGGGCCGTGACGTCAGCAGAGCAGGCGGCGGCCTGGCTGCGTGCTCCGTGCTCAACGAGTTTCAATTTCATAGAGTGGATATAGGACCGCCATGTTTGAAGCAAATTGTGTATACCTACCGTTCGCACATGCGTCCCGTCCTTTGCTGCTTCCATCCCGCCTGGATATCCGCTCCCCCCTCCTATTAGGAATCCCTCAAAATCCTCGAACGCCACGCCCTTCGCCTCGCCTACCGCATCCGCCTCCCCTCCCCCACGCGGATCCTCTACGACCTCATTCCATTCCCACACCTGGTCCAATTCCTTCAACACATCCGCCTCAAGTACATCCACCGAAAGATAGAGTCCCTTAATCCACTAGTATCTTCTCTCCTCCTTGATCCCGGGCCCCTGCCACGCCTTTACCGCCACATCCCTCCCTCCCTCCCTTCACCTCCAAACCCTCTACGTCCTCTCCGAGGGTGGCTTCCGCCACCTACCTCTCCACAACCGTCCCGACATCTATCCCTCCTTCCAACTTTGACCCCTCTCTGTGGATTGCCGCCGCCTCCTCCCTCCCCCTCCCCTCCCACTCCCGTCCCCCGCTTGGCTCACCCCCTCCTTTCTCCACCTCCCTGGGAGCTCCTTCCGGTTTCTCCCACTCTCCCTTCCCCCACCTCCTTCCCCTTCCCCCGCGCCTTCTCCATCCTCCCCCCTTCCCCTGCAGGGCCAGTACAGTGCTGTGTTTTTAAGTGTTCAGTGCTTCGTGTGTATAGTGTTTCGTCGCCCAGTGTTTTTTAACGTTGCGTACACCAGGGTTCAGTGTTTTTTACTTCAATGTCGCCGTCTTGTTATGTCTCGTCGTCTGCAGTGAGTGTTTTTTAGCCACCGTGGCAATGTCTTGTTTTAACAACCATGTATGTTCTGTCCGCTGTCATATTGTCTTTTAACTTTCTCCCAAATTTTCATCTTGAAATTGTAAAAGCGCCTTTTTATCACCTTTAATTTTATATTCTGTTTTGTCCATTGTTTACCGTTCGCTCGGCTGTAGAGCAGCATCATTGGCTGCTGCCAGCCTGCCTTAGAGCATTAAAAATTCAATAAAGGGAAAAAAAAGAAGCAAATTGACCCCGTGGCTTCCTGGGACATCATCCCCCCCCGTCTTTTCCCCACTGGTCCTGTGGCTCCTCCTCACCCTCTCCCTCTCCTCTCATCCCCTTTCCCCTCACACCACATCTTCAATGCTGTCAGTGCTCCACCATCTATGGAACCTTCTCTGTGCTTTCATGTGAGTGCTACGACAAGTGTGGTGCGTTTTAGCCACATTGTTTTATTTTACAACAATGGACGGCCAACCTGCAGCCGACACCGTCAGTTTTAACTTGTGTGTTCCTCCAAGTGTGTGTTGTGTTTTTTGTTTTAACTTCACAGTAGCGGATGGTCTCACCATAACCGCTGCCCTATGCTCATTTTAATTGTGTGTGTGCCACTGACCTTAGAGCAGCTGTTTTTATTCACCAATTTCGCCGTTCCGAATCTTTTATGTCACCACCGTTTTCCTCCATTTTCTGTACGTTGTTTTATCTCCATTTTACATCTCCGTTGTATGTATGTGTTGTCTCCAAATTTTATCCCCCTTGTGTTTTTATGTTTCTCCTGTGTGAAATTTTATTTCTGTAGGCTGAAGAGCGCCAGTGAGCGCTGCCGGTCCGCCCCTTTTTAGGTGAATATAAAGGGAAAAAAAGGGAAGCAAATTGAAGTTCCGTCGGCCATATTGTTGTTAGTCAAAGGGCGTCGTCTGCTATGTTACTCCCCTGTTGAAGTTGCATTTGATTTACTTCAAATACGTCGTAACACCTTTATCTTTTGAACACAACAGTAGATATCGCTAATTTATGTGCACACTGGCAGCAACAAGCACTATCTTAGTCGAAATATGACTAAACTTTTCGTTGCAAACAACATTCCAAGACGATTCAAAACAATGTTCCGACACACATGAGAAGCTGTTACAAATTGGACGTAAATTAATGCCATTTTAACAGGTGACACCTAAAAAGTAGAAGTAAACATGCTGTAACTGCCGCGGAAATTGTGTATTTCAGAGTACAATTAGCCTCAAAGACCAGTTCACTACAGATTTGTGTTTAAATCCGCCTTATGCAAACACCTTGTGTTGTTTTAATACCCAAAAATGATTTAGCACTTATTGTGCCATCTTCTGTGGGGTTTTGCCTTTATTTTCTATAATACATATTACAGAATTTGGTTATACAGTTGTTTGGACGAGTTCGATATACTAGACCTAATTTATTTACAATACTTTGTCATTCGCAATATTTGTATCAGCTTAAGTTGATAAGCTGTGAATACTTGTCATTCCTCTACTTACACAGATACAAATACTGCGAATGACATAAGTATTGTAAATAAATTAGGACTCATATATCTAACGAAGCTGCCAAATCAAATAACTTGTCCAAACCATTGTATAACCAAATTCTGTAACATGTATTCTAGAAAATAAAAGGCAAAAACCCACGGAAGATGGTACAATAAGTTCCGAAACATTTTTGGGTATTAAAACAAAACAAGGTGTCTTATATAAGGCGGATTTAACCACAAAACATATTTTTGTAAGTTCCTTGTCTTTTAAAAGAAACTTGCAAGCATCGAAAACCAACTTACTTTCCTGCATTAAACTTTAACAAGATTATATATTCCACTGCAAATTCTCAATCTTTAATAAACTTAAAAAACGTCTGTGTCGTATTTCAGTTTTACTTATAATTTGAAATATTTGTTGTTTTATCGCTCCAATTACTGCAGTTGAACGCCGAACAAACGGCAGGCATGTCTGCTCTATAATTTGTCACACTAATATTCAGATATATTTAACATGGCATGGCAATAGTATCACAAATAACGCTTCGAACTCAAACAGCAGACACACTTTCGCGATGTTTTGACTAAGAAAAACATGGCAGCCAAGTTACTGTTGGTTGCCACAAGGAGCGCTGTAACCAGTGTCTTAGCCGCTCTATGAAATTTAAACTCGTTGTCCGTGCTATTCTTCCGGCGGCCTGCGTCGCCTCACGTTCTTCCTGCACAGTACTTAGGGCGCGGACGTTAAACCCATGTACGCTAAGTGCAGCAAAAAATAGTACACATTACTAAACGATTGACTGGGACCCCACTATCAAAAATATTTACATTCATTTATACATACATAATAATAATGGCCAAATAAAAACGTGACTAATCTATTTTATAATCCTAACTAATATTAGAAGAAACCTAAATCCTAAGTACCATTACAATAAGTTTTATATTCACAGAATATATGACATCAAGTGCGAATGGGCAAAGCTGAAAATGTGTACTTCGGACCCGGGTCTCCTGTTTTCTAGGCAGTTGCGCTAACTCCTACACCACTGGGGATACAGTGATCAGCGCACCTGCAACGACTACCTAAGCACGCCTCCCGTCAGATATAAATTCCCAGCTTCACTCTGCCCACAGTACTCAAACTCGTAGTTATGAAACTAATTCCCGTAAGAGTAAGGGCGACAAACTTGCCCACCCCTCCCCACTAACGAAAGGATCATTGCCTGTCACCGGTATATGTTTATGTATATACAGGGTGTTTCACTAAGTGTGTTTGCCTCTCTAACTTATAAAATAATAGGTGACAGAAAATTTTAATGCCGTATGTCAACAAAAGAAATGTTACACTTTCTGCGGAGTTATGAACATAGTTTATTGTATCATTTTCCAAAGAGTTACAGCAAAAAGATATAATTTTTTAAATGGAACAATAGTTTTTCTGTCGTGCATTGGATTCGTTGAAACCATCTGCGTCCAAATCAATTTAAACTACATTCCTATCACTGTTAGTTTGGGAGCTACAACCCTTCAAAGTTTAGGGGGCGGAGGCTACGACAGCGTAGCTGACTGGCTGGTGGTCATGAGACAGTGGCCCGTGTCCCAGGGGATAGCCACTCGGCCAGTCAGCTACGCTATCGCAGCCTACGCCTCCGGAACTTTGAAGAGTTGTAGCTTCCAAACTAACAGTGATAGGAATGTAGTTTAAATTGATTTGACGCAGCTTGTTTAAACGAATCCAATACACGATAGAAAAAAACTATTGTTCCATTTAAAAAATTATATCTTTGTGGTGTAACTCTTTGGAAAATGATACAATAGACTATGTTCATAGCTCCGCAGAAAGTGCAACATTTCTTGTGTTGACCTACCGCATTAAAATTTCCCGTCACCTATCACTTCTGATCCGAAGTGACTTTTCGTCCACTTTCTCTTATTTTGGTGTCCCACCTTCTCTTCTGCTGCAGTCCTGCCTTGCTGAGCCTGGAGAATGGTAATTCACCCACTGCTTTCTTGGACAGGGGTTTGAGTTCAGGGGGAAATCCAGGACCTCCTGTACAAGGTTCGTCTGAAAAGTTCTGCCAATGGTCTCAGGGAACAAGAGTTACAAACAAAATACTTTTACTGGCCTTCACAGTAATCGTCATTGGCTACAATACACTTCTCACGTCGGTTATACAGCTGTTGTAAACTGTCAGAAAACGTTCCTTGTGGAATTTATTGAAGCACTGAGGTCACATGTTGTTGGATCTCCGCAACCTTTGCGAAGCGTAAGCCTTTCAGGGCTAATTTAAGGTGGGGAAACAGAAAGAAGTCTCCCGGCGCCAAATTAAATATGAACAAATTTCCTCCCACGTTACCTCCATATTCATAAAGGGCAGAAACAATTTTATTACGGGCAGTAATTTTATGATTTAATTCACTTTTGTACAAGGTGTGTACTTAATTTGGTCTCCCCACATTTATTTCCTTGTTTATTTTACTGAACAGATTATGATTGTAAAGTATCAAACCTCTGCTTTATGATTTCATGCTCCCCGTCCCATGTTTAATTATCTATTCATTTATTTTTTAACATTGATTTTGTGTTAATTGAAACGTCGGCTGCTCCCTTAAGGAGTGAGCAGTTAGATAAATTTCAAGTAATTTAGAGCAGCAGTGAGCGTTTTAACTTACATTTGCAGATCTCAACAGCCCGAAATCTTGCCAATTTTAATAACAGGCTACTTTCAGTCTCTGGCACCAGAAGTTGGGAGATGCATGTTACAAGAGGGTGAGGAATGTGTGCGATTGCAAAGAATCACTTGCCGACCGTGTTTTCGGCGATTCCCTGAGGTCATCGTCCGCGCCGTGAGAAAGCCAGACGTGTAGGCATGACCCGCGCTGTGAAATGCGAGATAATATCCTATTGGCTGCCTTTTTGTAGTAAGACTGTTTTGACAATCCATCATCCGAATGCAAGCCGACATTGGTCGAGTCTGGTGCCTCAGTGTGGATTGTTGTTTCTAGTTGAGGATAGGCGGAGCCGGTAAGTTTTACTGGAGGAGAGAGAGAGTGAGGAGCGTCCAGAGGGGAAGAATAGAGAACCTGCAGTCGTCTTCTGCTCTCGGATTTTTCTTGTTTCGAGGAGCTGAACTTAGAGTTTTTGGTACAACATTCGGACTGGTTCCGAAACTTGTACTTTTTGCGCTGAATGTTGGCAAACCGAGAACAAGGTCAGCCTGCCTGATACTAGACACGTCGATGCGCCAATAGTGATTATCACTGTTCTGGTGTCACCTTTGCCTAAAGTATTTTCGTTTATTATTACACGATGGCTGTAGTGGAACGACATAGCCGAATGAGTGGGTACTGAGATCCGCCGGGGTCATAGTTAGCTGATAGTGGTTAAATACCGCTTCTGCAATACGAAACCGAGTTGTTTTTCGGGACCGCGTCTTACAGAAGCAAAAAACACTGCCGACTGAGTGACTCCTCCAGCCGCCACAATTTTTTTCTTATTGTGTTATTTTCTTTTTTGTATAGTATCGCCTGCACTTGCTTGTGCGACACAGGATGTTCACGTTTTCAGACTTTTAGGAAGACGTTAGGTTCATTACAGAAATTAGGTACCGGAATATTGCTCTCGAATACGCTACTGTTTCCCAATTAATGTGTGTCGTTACGTGCGTCTTGTACCAGTTACAATAATCGTCAAAAAATTCAAATGTTTGTAAATCTTATGGGACTTAAAAGCGGCGTTATCAGTCCCTAAACTTACAAACTACTTATGAACTACCTTATACTAAAGACAGCACAACCATCCATGCCCGAGGGGGGATTCGAAGCCAGGACGGGGAACGGCCTCGCGTATCGTAGCATGGCGTCTCAATGCGCTCGGTCGCAGCCCAATAATCGTCGAGTTACCAGCCACTTACTGTAGGAGTGTTTATTTTAGTGTGAATATGTTTATTAATTTGACCTTTCATTAATTGTCTTTTGATGTGCAATAGGCATCAGAAAAATAAAATGAGTTTGAATTTGATTTTCAATTTATATCATTCAGATTAGCTTAGTTCCCTTTATCACTATTTTGGATGAGTTTGATTAACCAGTTTAATTGGCAAATTAGAGTTTAATTGTTTTAGAGGATCAACGACGCCTATCCTTTGATATCGAGTGTATTAACTTTTGACATCCATTTGCATACTCAATTTGCATACCCCTTTCTGTTTCTCCCCTGACACACTACCTCCTCTTTCTCGGAGTGAAGGTACTAAGCTCTATCGACTTCAGGTCAGGTTACTGGCAAGTAGAACTTGCGACCTCTTGTCGAACGTATACTGCATTCTTATCTTCGAACGCTGTTTTCAGTTCAGACGTTTACCGTTTGGGCTGACTGAATCGTTCGCGGTGTTTTACGTGCCTTAGATGCCCTCCTTCCTGGTGTTGTCTGAAGCAGTAAACTCTTACAAAACTTAACTATCCCTAACCCATTTTGCAGGCGTTGAAGCCGGCAGATACTTAGATATAAAGACCCGCTTTATCCTCCTCCTTAGCAGCATTCTTTGCCGTATAACAGACCGAAACTGTGGCCCATTATCTGAAATGACTTTCTCAACACATCCTACTTGTCCACTAAAATCCCGTACAAAGGCTCTCGCAACCGTCTTAGCACTTACACAGCTGCGCGGAGTAAACGTCGCGTACTTTGACGTGAGTTCTATGGCTACAAATACATATATACATCCTTTACCTGTGCATGATAGTGGTCCGAATAGATCCATCGCTGCAAATTCCTTCAACTTTGATCGTACTATGACAAACAGGGGAGCAACAGTGCAGACATTTGAATATTTCGCTTTCTGACAACGTTTACACTAACTCAGGACCTTCCTCACGCCGCGCTCCATGCTATGGAAGTACAAGTACGCCGTTTCCTTTTACTTGTTACAACACGTTGTTGCACCAAGGTGATCACATTCAAGGTTACGTACCACACTAGTTTGTTGATGAGTTCGTCTGGCACACACAGCAGCCATACTGGGCTAAGCGCATGACGCCGGTAAAAAAAAAAAAAAAAAAAAAAAAAAAAAAAAAAAAAAAAAAAAAATGCTGTAACGCAGTGTGTAATGCCTCCAAAGCGATTCATTATCTCCTTTTCTATGTTTCAGTTTTATGTCTTTCCTGACGTCATCTCTGTCCTGTTCATATTTAATGTTGTCCAGGGTAGCACTGAGAAAATTGTCAAAGAGAACATTATCGCCGCGGTGGAGTGGCCGAGCGCTCTAAGGTGCTCGCTCGCCGTCAGAGGTCCCAGTCCTCCCTCGGGCATGGCTGTGTTTGTTGTTCTTAGCATAAGTTAGTTCAGGTAGTTTGTAAGTGTAGGGACTGATGACCAGACTAGTTAAGTCCCTTAGATTTACAGACTTTTCAACATTTGGTACATTATCCACAAATAAAGCGGCGAAACGCCTTTCTGTTAATTCATGTTTCTCCTCATGACGCAGACCCACGGGTACACGTGAGAATGAATAGGCTACCACATTATATGGGCCGCGAACATATACTATCTCAAAATCAAATTTCTGAAGCATCTGTGTCAACCTTTTGGAACGACAGTGCGTCAAATCTGCGGTTAACAGGAATTCCAACGCTTAATGATCCGTATAGAGCCGTGTTCTGTGCCCTTACAAATAGTGTCGAAACTTTGAGAACGCCCAAATGATGGCAAGAGCCTCTGTGACCGTGTAACTGCGCTCAGCCTTGTTTAAAACGCGGCTGGCAAACGGAATTGGTTTAGGAGCAAGTTCCCTTTTTTTAATAAATTCCTGGAAAATGACTCAACCAAGGCCATTCCTTGGGCTGTCAGTCGATACGCAGAACTCTTTCTGCAGATTGGGGCGAACGAGAAGAGGGGCAGATAGGAGAGCAAGTTTCAGAGCAACGAATTCCTCCTGTGCCTCCACGTCTCATTTCCATGTAGTGTTCTTTCCGGTTAACTGACACAGATGAGGGGTAATTTTACTCTTTAGCCTGACAAAGCGCTTAAAGAAATTGATTAATACTAAGTACACCCTCAGTCTTCGTTTTGTGTTCGGTACCAGATATTCACGTATTACTTTAACCTGCAGGTCCAAAGAAGAGAATCTCTTTCTTACGAAATTCTGATTCATCCGGGTTTACTCTTAGAGTATGTTTCCTTAATGTAAACAACAGCTCATCCAACAAGGCCAAATGTAGTAATATTAGGATGTGGAAGTGTTAGGGGCCGTAAAATTTAAGCAGTCACTCCACAGTCAAGATTTACTAAATTCATGGAACTTGATGATGTTAGTATGTTTGTTATGTTATGCCACTAGTGTTCGAATTTGATTATAATGTGTCATATGACTAACTGCAATCTTTTAGGCCATATTGTGGTGAATTTTCTGTCGTGGTTTCGGAAGGGAGAGCTCGTGTATTCTCTTCGTTGACTCTTTTTTGCCGTAAAGGCGCCACTAATTGCTTCTCTTGTGTGACTATAGGGGCCGAGGCTTTTTGATTAGTGTTTCAGGGCGGTTTGTGCCATGGAAGCCGGACCGTTGCCAATGTACAAAATACTTTGGTTACTCACGGAATGAGTTCAGTAATTATGGAGACAGACCTTTTTTTCTGGAGAAAAGAGACCCCTGTTTTAGTATTGATGTGCAACTGTGGCGTAATGCAAGGATCTAACCAGAGGAATTACCTGGTATCAACCATGAAGTGTGTTTAATCTTGCATATTTGAAATCGTGCCCTTTCTGACTCTGTGAGGTTGCGTACTTTATTATTATTGTCAATGATTCTTAATTTGCTTTTTTATGTTAACTAGCTCAATGTATTATCGTGCCTAACATGGTTATCCTATAGTGTCATAATAGTCTCACCCTGGTATGACTGAGACATGATCAAACGAACAAAAATTTTGGTTTTATTGTGAGCAAGAAGCTTTTAAAATTCTTAAGTCAGAAGATCAAGAGGTAATTCTGCTGCGCTACGTCAATTTATTAAGCTGCTTGCCTTCTGCGCGCTGCTAACTCATAGTGGAACATATGTACTGTATGTGATTTTCCTATTCGTCAGTATGTATGATTTAGGTCTGTACTGGTGTGATGATCTGTAGAAGCGTAGATTGAGAATGCATGCGGTATGAGTAGAACTATCGCTTTTGTTGTTGTTGTGGTTTTCAGTCCGGAGACTGGTTTGATGCAGCTCTCTACCCTACTCTATCCTGAGCAAGCCTCTTCATCTCCACATAAGAACGGCAACCTTCATCTGTTTGAATCTGTTTATTCTATCCATCTCTTCGTCTTCCTCTGCGGTTTTTACCCCAAACACTTCCCTCCAATGCTAAATTCAAGATTCCTTGATGTCTGAGAATGTGTCCTACCAAGCGATCCCTTCTTTCAGTCAAGGTATGCCAGAAATTCGTTTTCTCCCCAATTCTGCTCAATACCTCCTCATTAGTTACGCGAAACACCCACCTAATCTTCAGCATTCTTCTGTAGCACCACATTTCAAAAGCCTCTATCCTCTACCTGTCCGCACTGTTTATCGTCCATGTTTCACTCCCATATAAGGCAACACTCCACACAAATGTCTTCAGAAAGGACTTCCTTATGCTTAAATTAATTTCCGATGTTAACAAATTTATCATTTTCAAGAACGCTTTCGTTCCCATTGGCATTCTGCATTTTATATCCTCAGTACTGCGACCATCGTGTGTTATTCTACTGCCCAACTAACAAAACTCATCTACCACCTATGTTGTTCCGTTACCTAATCTAATTCCTTCAGCATCACCTGATTTTCTTATAGTGTACTCCATTACCCTTTTTTGTTCTTGTTAATGTTCATCTTATATGCACCTTTCAACACACTGTCCATTCCGTTCAAATACTCTTCCAGGTCCTTAGCTGTCTCTGACAGAATTACAATATCATCGACAAAATTCAATTTTTTTAATTTCTTCACCCTGAACTTTAATTCCTTCTCCAAATTTTTCCTTGATTTCTTTTATAGCTTGCTCAATGTACAAATTGAATAACATTGGAGAAAGGTTACAACCCTGTCTTACTCCCTTCCCAACCACTGCATCCCTTTCATGCCCTTCAACTCTGACAACCGCCGTCTGGTTTTTGTACTAGTTGTAAATAACCTTCCGTTCCCAATATTTTACTCCGGCTTGCTTCAGAATTTGAAAGAGTGTATTCCAGTCAACATAGTCAAAAGCTTTCTCCGAATCTACATAAGCTAGAAAGGTAGGTTTGCCTTTCTTTAATCTATCTTCTAAGATAAACCGTAATGTGATTACTGCCTCCCGTGTTTCAACATTTCTCCTGAACCCAAACTGGTTTTCCCCGAGGTCGGCTTCTACCAGCTTTTCCATCCTTCTGTAAATAACTGGTGTTAAAATTTTGTAACCATGACTTATTAAACTGATGGTTCTGTAATTGCACACCTGTCTGCGCCTGATTTCTTTGGAATGAGGATTATTAAATTTTTCTTAAAGTCGGAGGGTACTTCACCTGTCTCATACATCTTACACACCAGCTGAAACAGTTTTATCATGCCTGGTTCCCCCAGAGACTTCAGTAGCTCTGATGGAATGTCATATACTCCAAGGGCCTTCTTTCGACTTAGGTCTTTGAGTGCTCTGTCAAATTCATCTCTTAGTATAGTATTTCCTGTTACATCTTCATCTACTTCTTCTTTCCTTCCTACAAAATTGTCTCTAAGTTCATTTCCTTTGTACAGCCCCTCTATATATTCTTTCCACCTTTCAGCTTTCTCTTCTTTGCTGAGAACTGGTTTTCCATCTGCACTTCCTGTCAATCTCATTTCTTAGTCGTCTGTACTTCATTTTGCCTGTTTCATTTACTGCATCTTTATGTTTTCTCCTTTCATCGATTAAATTTAGTATTTCCTGTGATATCCAATGATTTCTTCAATTGTTTGTTAAGCTTATGGGACTTAACTGAAGGGTCATCAGTCCCTAACTTACAAACTACTTATGAAATAACTTAGACTAAAGACAACACAAACATCCATGCCCGATAGTGGATTCGAACCTCCGACGCGGGAGGCCTCGCGATCTGTAACGTGACGCTCCAAATCGCTCGGCTACTCCCGCGCGGCCAAGGATTTTTTGTAGGTTTTGCTTTCTATCTATTGTGTCCTCTGACTAAACACAAACTACTCCTCTCCTGAAAGGCTTAGGCCTGCCCAACATCCTATTGTCAAACCTTTGATTCATATGAGATATTATTTGTTCTTTGTTTTATGAGACGACCATAGGTGCCGAAAATTTGGTTTGTATATACATTACTTATATTGCTTACTAGGGCCGTTGAACAACTGCCCGAATAACATGTAAAGGATATGTGTATTTGTTTTGCAAGTAGTATGCTTATGTATTTTGATAAATTTGTCTGTTTTGCGTAAGTGTGCAGCTAATAATTATTAAAGCTTTGGTGGCACTCACTGTCTAGTAAAGTCCATTTCATTTTATACATTTTTGTTGTCTTTGCTCCATTCTTATGAAGATTGTGGGCGTAATTAAGAACGTTTATTATTTTCATAATGTAAAAGTTCTTAATATAGAAAAAGTAGGGATCTATTAGATTGTTGTGTGTATGTAAATATCAATTTTCTGTGTATTTATAATTATATTTATATATCTGTTGTATGAAACAGCTAGCTCTTTACTCACATGGTGTGATGAGTGCTATCGACGAGGGATGTCAAATAAATTCCGTATTTCTATATTTCCGGAAAGCTTTTGACACTGTACCTCACAAACGTCTTCTAATCAAATTGCGTGCTTATGGAATATCGCCACAGTTGTGCGATTGGATTCGTTATTTCCTGTCAGAAAGGACACTGTACGTTGTAACTGACGGTAAGTCATCAAGTAGAACAGAAGTGATGTCTGGCGTTCCCCAGGGAAGTGTTATAGGGCCGTTACTGTTTCTTGTTTTTATAAACGACTAGTCTGAGTAGCTCTCTTAGATTGCTCGCGGATGATGCTGTCATTTATCGGTTAGTAAAGTTAACAGAAGATCATAAGCAACTTCAAAATGATTTAGATGCGAAATCTGCATGGTGCAAAAATTGGCAATTGACCCTTAATAATGTGAGGTCATCCATATGACAGCTAAAAGAAATGCGTTAAACTGCAGATACATGATAAACCAGTCAAACGTACAGGACGTCAGTTCTACTAAATGCCTAGGAATAATAATTACGAACAACTTAAATTTGAAAGAACACACAGAAAATCTTGTAGGGAAGGGAACCAAAGACTTCGTTTCATTGGCAAGAACACTTAGAAGATGCAACAGTTCTACTAAAGAAACTGCCTGCACTACACTTGTGCGTCCTATTTTGGAGTATTGTTACGCATTGTGGGATCCATACCAAGTGGGACTGAAGGGGGATTTAGAAAAAAAATCAGAGAAGGGCAGCTCATTTTGTATTATCGCGATATAGGGGAGAGAGTGTCACGGAAATGATGCACGAATTGAGGTGAAAATCGTTAAAAGAAAGGCGTTGCTTCGAGCTCTATTTGCGAAATTTCTTTCACCAACTTTCTCTTCAGAATGCGAACATATGAGGAGCTACTTTTCAAAACGCATTATGTCCCAAAAATTAAATTTTTCAGGAAAAGCGAAAAACGTATACCGCAAAAAATATTCGATTAATTATTCCGAATTTTACACCACATACTCAGGTAGGGCTTTTGATCCAAATGTGTTTAATACAAGGAAATTGCTTTTTATACTTTCAAGCTATGAGCACTTTAGTGATGGACAAAGTGCGTTTTGTTGGGTTCTGTTGCATAATCTGCCCTTTTTTATTTTCTCTTCATTCGTTTTCTCGTTCCACGTTTCATTTCCTCTCCAACAATCACACATTCACTCGCTATAATACTCTCCATCTTAGCACAGCAATAATTTTACGCCTAACTTCCTAACAGACAGAATGATAAACGTTTATACACAACAATGCTGTAATACTGAAAACGAATATTAACTGATCATTGTTGGTCAGTTAAATGGTTTCGCTTTAGTCCACGAGTCTTACATTGCAGCCAGCACAGCTTAATAAAGCAAAATAAAGGCAACTGTTGGACTTAATCCAGTTTGATTCAATGATACTAGAGGACGAAATGCTATTTGTTGCATCTGCTACTTTTCAGCGCTCTTTTTGAAGGCGTTAAAATGCGTTTTGACACAATCTGATTGCAGGAGTGTGTGGAGCGGGTAATAAAATACCGGATTCCATATCAAACTCAATTTTGTCCACCAGTGGACATAATGCGTTTTGAAAAGTTGCTCCTCATATATTGTTATCATATATTGTTATAGGGAGGCATGATCATCATAGTAAAATAAGAGAAATCAGATCGAAAACAGAGAGATTTAGGTGTTGTTCTTTTTTCCAGCGAGCTATTAGAGATAGGGTTGCCAGATTGAACCCGAGGCAGGCCCGGAGACCAGACGTGCCCCCCTCCCCCTTGGCCAATGACTCACCCCCCCAACTACGACCACCTCCCCCACCCCACCCCCAACCAGGATTGTCGTCTTCTGCAGAAAATTGTTTCGGCAAGAAATTAAGAAGCGACTGATTCTTCTTTTGTGTAGTAATATTCGCTTTGTGTATGTTTATTCACAGCTTTCACTCCGTCGTACTTAACAGTAAATGAGATACTGCATACTCTGCACTTACACGTACACTCATCAGTATCGACTTTTTGTAGCCACTCTTTATAATTTTCTTCCTGCAACCATTCTTCACGGAACGAACTTAGATATCGTCTCTTCATTTCACTGTTATTACTCACTAATCTGAGTTAATGTAAGCTTGTCTGTTCACACACGATCCGATCCAAAAATTGCCGGTAAACTGATGACAAACAATGAACGAACGAACACAAATAATAGACGTCGCCAGCTGACACGTTGCCGCAACAGTGTTTGCTTAATAATGCGCTAGCCGATTACTACCGACGCAACAATGAAAAGTTTTCAGAGGAAGAATAGGAAAGTAGCATTTTGTTGCAATAAGAAATTGACATTTATGTAATGTTCTTCATAATTACTAGAGAGGAGCCGGGCGGGAATGGCCGAGCGCACTGAGGCGTCTTGCCACGGTGCGCTAGGCTGCTCCCGCCAGAGTTTCGAATCCCTCCCTAGGGCATGGATGTTGTGTTCGTCCTTAGTTTAAGTTACGTTCGATGTAGATCGTCGCTATATGAGCAGAATACTTAAAAAGCGTCGTACAAAAAAAAGTTAAGATGAAGGTTACGTTCAAGCCCGGAGATGGGAGTCATTGGCCCGTAGACCCGGAGAATTCATTCCAAACCCGGGCACTCCGGGCGGCGCCCGGAGATCTGGCAACCCTAATTAGAGAATGGAACTATAGAAAAGTATCATAAAAGTCGTTCGATGAACCCTCTACCGTGCGCCTGAATGTGACTTGTAGAGTATCCATGTAGATATAGATGTAACAAGCCGAGGCTGTGAGCCGCTGAGGGTGGCGGTCCAGGCTAGACGTTCCCTGACCAGGCCGGTGGCCTCGGAATGCGGAAGTGGTGTCCGGGCGCTGCCAAATCTCCTTACCAGTCGGCAGCGCTGAGTTGCCGGCAACGACGTGGTTACAACTGCCGAGGAGCGCCGGAGATGAATGGAGTGACGTCAGCAGGAGGACCCCTCCCCTCCCCCAGGCGGTAGGCGGCACACTCGCCAACAGCTGAATGCTGCTGACGTCACAGCCCGTGACCTTGACGTGAGCCGGGCCGACGCGACGAATAGCACGGCAGTCCGCGAATTGTGTCTTGTCGGCCGTGTGGCGCGCATCTGCCAGGGTGCACAAACTACGTGAGCAGATCCACTGATATACAAAAGCTGACAAGGAAAGTACATCATCTCGAACAAACATATCTGTATGAACGTTTGGTTACAAGACCTCTACGTACACCTTAATGTGCTGGTAGGTGTCGTTTTTATGCAAAGCTCTGCAACCATGCTCTAGATAGAACTGTAGATGTAACTGTAGACGCCATACGTAATGCAGATATCTTAACTATAACTTATGTAATAATCATCGTACATGTTCTCTAGCGAATTGTCATCAAAAGCCGTGATGATAGTTGCAACTTTAACCTTCTTCCCGAAGGACTGTTGCTATTCACTGCCACTGCTTCCATTGCCTCTTCCCGCACTTACCGTAGCACTACCGCTTGCAATGAGTTGTTCGTCATTATCAACCCTATTATCATTATTATGAGTTTTGTAACAACAGTATCTAACTTATGCTCATATTTCTGTAGCATAACAGGTACGAGAAAGCATGCAAATGATTCATCTTCTACACTAATACCATCTTCACGAAGAAGGGTTCTTCGTAACTTCATCTCAACTAGTCGCAATACATTAGCAGGATTGATTAGCAATCGCCGCCCCATCTGACGCTTCACCACACAAATATAACTTCGGAGGCACACTACACCGTCCCTACTGTACTGACGAACCGACAGTTCGAAGTGCAATGCGGCATGGCACACACAGAGGCCTCTAACGGACGACTGCAGAGTTTTGCAGATGCGGGAGTATCACTAGTGCAATAAGGGATCCTTACATTATCTCTCATACGATTTTGGTGTATATGTGTTTGTTCGAGCCCAAGTACTTTCCTTGTGAGTCGTGCTGACATTCTGGCACAAGTTCCGACGGCCCACACCAGTACTTCCTCACCAAAGTAATGCTACATATGGTGATTGTAAGAAACTTTGCAGTATCTGTGCCCGAGGGGGGATTCGAACCCCCGACCGGAGTGGCCGTGCAGACCGTTACTGGCGCGCCGCAGACCGCTCGGCCACCGCGGCCAGCTGCTATATGAAGAAGTTATTTATTAATTACTTACAACAGGCCTGTTCAGGTTTCTGGGAAGATAATATAGATAACATTTAGATAGGAATAATATTGCAATTTTGTACGTGATAATATAGACTAATAACATAGGTACAATAAGTTTACGTACATTAATCTTTAATTCCTTGTAACGTCGTTGCCTTATTTGCTGTCATGATGATTTGACTGTTTTATTGCTGTTAATAGTGAACACATTTAGGATTGTTATTATAAATCAGTCAAATTCCGAATTTAATTTCTTTTTGATTTAATTTTCGTGTTTTTTTCAGCTATTTTCACGCTGACAGCATAAAATAGTCAAATCATCATGACAGCAAATAAGGAAACGACGTTACAAGGAATTAAAGATGAATGTACGTAAACTTGAGAGGTTAGGTTTGCG
The DNA here is from genome assembly GCA_026315105.1 of Locusta migratoria. NCBI lineage: Eukaryota > Metazoa > Arthropoda > Insecta > Orthoptera > Acrididae > Locusta > Locusta migratoria. The sequence goes on from CM048755.1 coordinate 409,593,437, forward strand.
GGAGCGGTGGGTAGTTGGTAGGTGAAATTCAGCAAGAGTAGTCAGTTCATTTTCCATTTGCTTTAGTTGATATTGCAATCAGAGGCTGAAGGCCCAACAAGACATTTCAGATAAGTGATCCAAGGCAGAAGGCCAAGTTGAGAGAACCAGTTTTTTGATAAGTTAATAACGGGCTGAGGGCCCGAAGCAATCTTCCATACTACCAACAATCATAGAGGTAGGCTCGAAATTTAGTAAAAGCAACCCTTTAAAAATACAATAAAAGACACAATGAACCCAGCAATTTAAGCGAAAATGGAAAATTTAAATGAAAAGCAACCCTTGTAAATACAATAGAATTTACAAATGACCCCTGCAATTTAAATGAAAACAGCTCAGCTAAATTATCTAAATCACACTAAGGTGGGGCTCCAAAATTTAAGTGAACACAGGCCTTTAAAATACAGTTACAAAAGCACACTAAAAACGAGCTCAAAATTTTATGTAAAGTTTTACTTCAATAGTAAAGGCTGGTAGCAGGAAACCCCGCTCAATGATATCAATAGACAGAAGGGCAATTAAAAAACACACAATAAAATTTACAAATAAGCTCTGCAATTTAAATGACAGTAGATCAGCTGAGTTACAGGAGGTGGGGAGCTGGCTACTCGTTAATTTAATACACCCACACAGGTAAAACAGATGAGTTGACTCAAAACAGGGAGGAGAGGAATAAGGTGCCCAACGGCCAACAAGAACTACAGCTCTGACACGAAGGGGCTTACACAAACGGGCTGAACGCCAAATTACAACCGCGAGGTGGCGATGCCTCACGGAGGGAAGATTTCTGCAAGGAGAATATATATATATATATATATATATATATATAAAATGCTATACAACTACCGCCCGTGCAGATGCGAACTAGCAGAGGGGCACAAACCAGATAAATTCCCCAGTTACGTTAACCAAGTTAATGGATATATAGAGTACTTGCTACTCAGAGTAAAGAGAAAAAAATAATTCAATTGAATCGAACTAAAAGTGCACCATAACACATGAATAAACAACTAACGACGTAGACACAGGCAACGACGGCCCCTGGGGAACGACCATGGATCCTGACAAATTCACACACACAAATTTGCGGAATAGGACTGTTTCAGACACATATTTCTTACTCCACGACAAGTGCATGCACCCTGGCGATGGTGTAGGAGGAGGGTGTCAACCAACGCCCGGGAACATTTCATAGATCCCAGATGAAAAGCGGCTGGAACGACACGAGGCATAGCCGGGGCTGAGTGCGGAGAACCAGTTGCTGACAGCTCCGACGTTTGGCAAAGGATGGACGAGGGGTCGCACGGTGCCGGCCGCGGTGGCCGAGGTGACTGAGGCGCTCCAGTCACGGTCAGCACGGCCACTACGGTCGGGGGTTCGAATCCCCCCTCGGGCATGGATATTTGTGCCGTCCTAGTTCGTAAGTAGTTCATAAGTAGTTTGTAAGTTTAGGGACTGATGACCCCGTAGTTAAGTCCCATAAGCTTGACAAACATTTGAACATTTGAATTTGGTCGCACGGCCTCTAGGAACGCGACCACATAGCCAGGAGACGAGGTAAACAGCCCGTGCCGAGGTGCTGTTATAACTTGACAGAACAGCCTCTCCGAACCAAACTCTTCAGCTCATGGCATTCATGGCTCCCACCGACAGAGTCCCACTCAGAACAACTTCGATGCACACACCGGGCCGACCACAAATGGCCCCTTAATCAAAATAAGTCGACCCTGGCGACGCCATGCAACGTATGAAATGACTGCCTGATACTATCCCCGCAGCGAGCAACTCACTCGTCTCTCCAACTGCCTCGGCGCGCCACACGCGGCAAGGAAAACGCCAGTCAGAAGACAATTGACGCGCGATAGATCAAACAGCGCCACGAGCGGTGCAAGCACAGAGAGATCGATGGTACTTGCTCCAGTAATTAAATCAAGGACACGGTCAATCGAAGGAACAGGAGCCGGGACGGCTCAAAACTAATTATACCTATGTTATTAGTCTATATTATCACGTTCAAAATTGCAGTATTATTCCTATGTTATCTACATTATCTTCACAGAAACCTGAAGATGGCAGTTGTGCTGAAACATGCCTGTCGTAATTAATAAATAATTTCTTCATATAGCAGCGTCTTTGATACAGCAAAGTTTCTTACAATGTCGTTATTTGACATGTGGTGTGCAGCTTGGCCCTTGAATTTGTTGCGCTGACATTTGGACTTACTCTAAAGCGGTGTCTGTCAGCAGCTTCTTGCAAATGATCTTCTGGCCCCACTTGCATGGTGTGGTGCTCATCAGCTGTTCTATGAGCAGAAGAGACTGTCTACAAGCGTAGCTCACCTGATGAGTCTGACTAGATAAACTGCTATCTTTGAGTCTGAGAACCACTCCATGTAACAGCAATACTCAGTTTCCTGGTCAACCGAGTACTGCAACGGTGTTTATGTCGGTAGTTGGAGAGCCAATAATGGATTGTGTAATCTTGATGCTACCAAGACAGAGTCGGGCTCACTCAACAAATGTAATGACGGGATGGATTTGCCTGGCGACTAGACTCTAGCTTACGAGCTGAAAGGAGAGAGAAGGAAAGGCTGTGATAGGAGGCGTTGGAGAAGATCTTTAATTGCGTGTGGAATGGTTTACCGTCCAAGTCTGTTTGGAAGAAAGCCTTCCCTTTTCTCCACCCGCCGTAGGCTGTGCTTTTCGTTTGTGCAAAGAAATCAGTATCTTTAAAATGAATTTGTGGTTTAGGAATCTGGTCAAGTACTAGCTGTGGCAGTATTGCTGACCACGTTGAAAGTATTTTGTGCGTTCTTTTGCGTTTTGTTGTTGTTGTTTTTTTGTTGTGGTGTACATTTTATGTTTTATTTTGTGTCAATGAGGACTGGTCAAGTATCAGCTGTGGCACGAATACTGCAAAGTCCGTGATTTAGTCTGGGTAGCTCAATAATTGTTTACCTTTTAATTTTTGATGTCTATTGTTTGCTTTATTGTTGTGAGTAAGTATTTGAACTGCTCAAGTGCCCGAAGTGGCTGTAGTTTTGCTCATTGTTTTCATTTAGTTTCTGTATTTTTCCTTGTGGCTTTTACATTTTTAATAGTTGCTTGATTGTATCATTTGTTGTGTAATTCAGTATTTATCTTTGTGCGATTAAGTGATTACATGTCTTTCATAGAGCTATTCTTATATGGGTGACTTCAGTCTACATTGTTTTGAATAAGAATTAGTTATGTTATTTTCGGTCAATTTGCATTTGAGACTTAGCACAGTCCTTTTATTTGCTGTTGGTTTTTTTTCTTGATTCATAAATGCTAGTTAGAGTAATGAAGAACCTTTGCTAATGTTTAAAAAGCTAACATAATTGTCTTTAAATTCAGATTAAATATGTCAAGATGGAAATATTACAATTGTAACTACTGATTGTTTTTTTTTTTTTAATGTTCCTTTTGAGATAATTTTACCACACTGATAAACAGGCCGTTGTATTTCATGTGTTTTCTTTTAAAATGATTGAATAGTTTTGGATTTCACATTACTGATTACTGAAAGCTACTAGGTGTACCCAGTAGGGACACTGTTATTTTTGTATGAATAGTTATCTACGTCTGATAACGGAAGTTAGTATTCCGTTTTGCTATTTATCTCTGTTAATCAGAAATTATGTACATGAATGTACCAGTATATACATATTTTAGTACATCTTTATGTATGTATTGATGGGCTAGTGAGCCATTTCTGTACATGTTTAAAGAACTATTTCTCTAATAACAATATAATAATAAATGTCTGTTGTACTCGCGCGGGGAATAGAGGTCTCACCCCGTTACCGCAACCTAGTCAAATATGTCTGGAACTGTTATCCACCGGAATGACAGCTCCGGAGTCATTTCTGCTTCTACATGGGGAGGGTAAGAATACGATACTGTCGTACCGGCTCATTGCTCCACCCGATCGAAATTACCTGTTTCTCTTTCCATGTTGATGTTTTTAACCATTTTTATCAGTAATATCTAATATCTTTGATCTAACTTGATTTAATTTGAGCATTATTATATGGTTTTTCAGGACGATTGGCGACGGCAAAGACGTAGAAGCGGAGATGGCAAGCTTTTGTTTTATTTATTCCTTTACTATTCATGTCAAACTTCTGGTGTCAAACTCCTCATGTCAAACTCCAGCATGCGTGAAAGAGCGTTTGAGTCGGTTTGCACCTGTGGAGTAAGGTAGCATAATGGTGGCAGCTGTAGTTCGTGAGTTATTCGCTATTTGCCAGCAAATATCTTGTAGTCAGTAAGAGTTTTGCAGGCGCTGCTGCTGATCGATGGTAGGCAGGTGGACTCGCGATCTTGTCAAAGGAAGGTGCCTATCTCGCTGCAAATGTTTCCGACAATCCGGGCGCGTCTTCTCGAAGCGGCTTGAATTCGCAGACGGTTGGCGCAGGTAGGGGCCATCTTCTTGTCGGAAGAGGTACCTCGAGATGTCCGGTCGCTTCTGGTGCTTGCTGCTCCAATTTTTCAGAATTCTATAAGAAATGCGGCAGAATAGGTAAATCGTCGTGTTGATAGTATTCAGGGAGTGGAGGTAGAATATGTTTTATTGTGTTATTTTGTCGCGAAATTACGATATTGTCGGCCTTGTAGTACTGCATATAAGTTGCAGACTCAAGTCCTTGTAAAATCGTTGAGTGGTTTGTAAACCATTAAGTGGGATTTGAAATGTAATTTTTTTTCATATACATTTTGTGGGGAAATTTTAGTTACGTCACTTTCTTTCTATTGTACAACTCCAGACTTCGTTTATGGTGGGGTCAGTTAAGAACAATAGGTTGGGTGTACTGAATGTGCTTTGATTCTCATGGAGTTTGCAGCAATGCTTTGGATCTTAAATATATTTCATTTTCATGTTACTTTCGAGAGGAAAAATTTAAGGTTTAACCATTTTCTTTGTATGATAGCTTGGTCACCCACGTGATGCAGGCTGTACCATTGAATGATTTTATGCCTGGTTGTACCAACATTTAAGAGATGTATTTCACTTCATGATTTTTTAATGTATTTAAGGATGTCTTTTTTTATATTTCAGCGTTAATTTGAGTTGTGTTTCTCTCTGTTAAGCTGGTAGCACCACAGTTCACATATTTGTTCTCTGGTTAGGTACACATAAGTACTACCGATTATTTTCGTCATGTGTTTTGCAGTGAAAAGCCACTATTATGATATTTAACCTGAGAATATCGGATCATTCAAATGTGACAGCAAATTCTGTTCCGTCCGTTGGGCCCACTAACCAGACTAATATTCACCAGTAGTATGTGTTTGTTTATTTTATGTATAAAAGCTTTGCATGGGCGTGGTTCTGAGTTTTAGCATATTTCTGTAAATTTAGGGTATTTTATCTCGCAGTGTAGCTACACTCCGTTCACCGAAACGAGAGACGGACTGTAAACACATAGAGACGCGTGGCTAGGGGTGGACAAAACCGTGAGCGCACGCTCAGTGTTGCATCCGTTCGAGGTGTAAGGTCGCTGTGTGGTTTGTTACATAGCAGTGGTATCATATTTACAATTCATTTCTATTAATAATTTATAACATTTAGATCTCTGCAAATTGCTCAAATCTCCATGTTCGTGTACGACAGCAAGCATTTTGTCAAGTTGTTTCTGTAGTTAATTTTTTTCTTTTCTTCTTTTTTTGAGAGACTTCAAAGAATGTGTAACTTCGTACTAACTGTGATACAATGAGGAATGACCAACTCCGGTAGATGCAGGTGTTTTCATAACAATATCTGACATGGACTTCTATTAGCACAATAGCTTCGTTTCATACGCACAACGAACCACAGATTCTGTGAAGAACTTGATGATTCTTCTTTGATTTCAGCTTGGGTGGACTCAAAATCGAGGGTGACATAATGAGTTTACAAGCTAGTAACGAGAGAGAGAGAGGCACGGACTATGAACGCTGAATATGATTATAAACGCTAATACTTGTGCTATTATTCAGCAAATGGTTTTTCAATAAAAAGGTTACAATAAGCTTGTATTATCACAGCCGTGTAAGAAAACACGCAACGACCTTTCACCTGAAACGTATGCGGCGACACAAGAGGGCGCACCCGATTTGTCCACCCCTGGTCACTCGCCTCACTTTGTTTACAGTCTGTCTCTCATTTCGGTGAACGGAGTATAGTTTATATCTATGTGAGAGTAGACACAGAGTAAGTACTACATTAATTATTTCTTTGGTAAAGCAAATTTCTTTAAACATACTTTAAGTTCAAGTTGCATTGATTTGAGAGAAAATAAACTCCTTTTTGTTAAACCTTGTGTCCTCGTAACTGATTTACCCTCACCTTCTCCTTGTCATGCTCCCCTGTTTCGGATGGGAAAGAAATGTTTCAGAATCATGAAAAGAATAACCTTTATTTTGTTGGAACTTACCCTGGGCTCTAAAACTGAACTTATCCCTTCCTGAGATGTATGTATACTGGTTCCATGAATGAATTCAATTTGTTAATTTGAACGTGTACCTAATGTATTGGGGACAACTATAGTGACATACTCAAGTTAAAGCCTACATAAAACACCAGGCCCATTCCATACAGTGTGTGTTTGTGGGAGCCCTTGTTGTCCAATAGACAGCGCTTGGCTAGGCCTCCTACTGGTAAGAAAGATCAAAACATTGAATGAGAATAGAATTTCCGTCAAATTCCAAGTCAGCAAATAGCACAGTGGGTACATCGCAAGGTGTCAGGTTGAGGCGCCATGTTGTGATGCGCGAGGCCGTTCCCCGTCGGAGGTTCGAATCCCCCATCGGGCATGGCTGTTTGTGCTGTCTTTAGTATAAGGCAGTTCATAAGTAGTTTGTAAGTTTAGGTACTGCTGACCCCGCAGTTAAGTCCCATAAGCTTCACAAACATACTTTTGACAACTGTGTGAACGAAAGAGGCTAATGATTTTCCTTTGTTTGGAGTTGAACCAGAATCGTTAAGTTGTGGGTTTAAATATTAAAGTATAATGTTATTTTGAGGTGTATTAGGTTGTACTTATTGATGAAGATTTTTTGTAATGAGTGGACTGTCAGTTTGACCATTGTGTTGTCGATAGAGGCTAATAATTCTCAAGTATTTTGAGTGTAATGTCAACCGTCAAATTACAGCGTAGGATTATTCTGAGATGTTTTAAGTTGTACTTTGTTCTGATGAATACTGTGAGTGCGTTTTGGTCGATAGTTTAACTATGGGATTGCTGTCATGTGAAAAGAGTGATGGAAAAATGGTTATTTGCGATGTCACTATACTACACTTATTTAATTTATAGCAGTTGTGAAAGGGGATAGAGAAGTTCATAAAATAATAATGGTTGCAGAGAAACATGTTTCGTTGCTGCTGCAGTTTTGTGAAATAATATTATCTGATTACTTTTGTAGAGTTAAGCCTTAGCTACACGCTTAGTGGCACTCTGCGTATTTCTGACTTTTGGCAGCTAAAATGGGAGGTTTTAAGTTGAGCTTCCAGGTATTCCCCCATCAGGAGTCTCCACGTGATTCCCGCCTCTGTGATTTACGGGTAGTTGGCTGCAAGCCCTTGACCGAGACACTGCGTCGTTGTGCCACTCGTGTATTTGTGTTTCTACTTTTTGTAGCACCTCGTACTCCTTGCGTATGTTGTTGTTCTACAATTACATTTATAATACACGATAATGTAAGTATTTTTAATTACTTCTTTGTGTTTTATTACTATACATTTATAAATGAATAATTGTTATTACTTCTATTACAAAAAATTAGCTAAATTTTGCTTCATTCATGTAATTGTTTTATTGACGTTCGTCGTTTATTTGCTTTACTTTTCCTTTTGTTATTCCCTCGTTTCTCATCTTTCAGGTCTAGACGTCATACTACGACAGAAGAGATTGTGAAACTAGTAAGAGAGCTCTCTGATGAAGAGTTTGAAGGCAGATTAGAACAAGAAGATAATGTCTATTTTTCAGACGAAAGTGACGACGAAGAGAGAATTATTGAAGTTGACCATTCAAGCGAGAGTGAACAGTCAGGGGACGAAGGACAAGAAACGTGGAACTGTCAAGTGAATTTCAAGTATTTTTTGGGCAGGAGAAAAGGTCTGAAACATTTTGGCTTAGCAATCCAGTGACCCAAACCTCGAAAACGTCTTCAAAAAATTAGTTGAAAATTTTTCCTGGATCCACACGTGTCTCACGGGATGCTAAAACTGAAACTGGTGCATTTATGAAGTATTTTATAATTGATATTATAGATAAAATTGTACATTACACTAATCGTATTAATAAGTGGCGTAAGTGGGTATCAGTTTGTTGCCGATAGAACTAGAACTGCGCATGCGCAGAGCTGTTGTCGAGTTCCATAAGCAGCTATGCGCATGCGCAGTTTTGCAGCTTACGTGTGTGTCAGTTTGTCGCCTATAGCTATTGTAAACGTTTTTACGTGAAGTACTTGAGAGAGAGTAATGCTCTGTGCAAGACTTGATCGATATTCATCGCTGTTAGACACCTTTGCACAGATATTCTTAATCACAATTCATTATATCTAGAGCAGCAGTCAATTCTGTTGACTGCCGGGGTTTTACTATTATATATAGAGACAGAAAGAGAAGTAGTGGCGTTTATTCCAGAGATAGGGATTGTAAGGACATCTCTTGTTCCGAAATCATGGAACTTATACGCCTTTTATATATTTTAGCTGTCAGCAAGAGATACAGAGCTGGTGCTTCGCGGGCCTGGAGGACGAATTGTGCCGGTCTTATGGTGGCTAGGGCTGCTTTTGGAGTAAACAGATTTCGATTTTTTCTACAATCCCTACTCTTTGACGACTACTGCAGTTGATCACAGAGATGTGTGGTGGATAAATTAGCCCCAATGAAAGAGGTTTATTCAGAAATAAATGAAAATTTTCAGAAAAGTTATTGTTTATCTGAATTTGTTACCAGTGACGAAATGTTCCACCCATTTCGAGGCCGATCTGGCTTCGTCGTCTATATGGCATAAAATGAATGCCTTACGAGATGGGAAAACGTATTATGTATCACAATTTGAGATTTATTGTGGTGTCCAGTGTCCAGGGCTGTATCTGCTATCGAATAAGCTGATGGACATCGTAAAAAGATTGGTAGAACCATTGAAAGGTTCGAAGAAAAATTTAGCAACTATTAACTATTATTCAAGTTACAAGATTGCTATGCACCATCTCGAAAACGGTCTTCCCTTGTAGCTCCCATGAAGAAGAACAAGTCAGACATACCTCTTGAGTTCCTTCCTAACCGAAATCACCAAGTAAGATCAACTTTATTTGGTTTTCAAGATTGTTGCACTCATTTTACTGTCCACAATGCACGATAAGCCAGCTGTATGCAAGGAAATGGGAAAACAAGAAATTACTCTTGATTATAACACTACTAAATGTGGCGTTGATTCGCATGACTGGCGTTATTTTCAGTATTTTTAGATATGGCAGTTGTAAAGACCCATATTATTTTTGTTGCCAACAACATATGAATATTGGAAAGCAAGAGGCAAAGGCGAAAAGAGATTATTGAAAACTTGAGATTTATCCTACTTGAAAATCATCTGAAAGAAACAGCTCGCAAACATTCACTGCCCCCAGATATAAAAGTATATTTGGCCAAATACAAGGAACCTTCAGATTTACCAGTAATCCATCAAACGTCAGGAGAGTGACCTAGATCTGGTTCATGCCATGAGTGCGGTAAACATCACAACAATTATGCTGTCAGCTTACCCCTAACAAGCTGGCAGCACGCCATGATCTCAAGCTCGACGGGTCAGCCGATTCAGTCGCTAGCAGGCATTATACCGCGACAAACACGCGACTGTAAATAAACAGAATATTCTCGATTCTAATTTGGACCTTCTCGTACAGAGGTCGCAGTGCAGCTGAGAACCAGCGAAGTATTCCTACGCCGACTCGCGATTGGCCGGCGATCGCCTTTTAGGGACCAGCCAGGCGACTCGCCATCAGTCTCGCATCCACCAAGCAGACTATAGCCTCGTGGAAGACTCCGAAGACGAAGAAGCCCGCTAAGGAAAAAGTCACCAAAGACCGTTCGACCGAGGAACCACTCCGGCTGCTTCAATGGACTTGTGTAACCACCTTTGAAGTAGCGACCATTATAAATAGTGTAGAGGACGTTTAGCTGTAATAAATAAGTTCTTCAAGAAGAAGATTGTGTTCACAATAACAATAAAAGTACAATAACATGCTCAGAGTGGACGCGATTTGTGTGCAACAGGCATTTCACCTCCAAAACTATTTGCAATGTCTGCAACATTACATTCGACGAAGCGTGACATCTTAGTATTTATTTTTTCTAAATATTTGCAAGTTTATTAAAATTATTCTTTGACACTTATAATTAACAAAATCTAAATAATTATTTAATAGTGTGTGATGAAGAAAACACATGGACAACCGTTATTCTAGGCAATCCCCTGATCAACTCTAGCCAATTTTCTAAGAGCCTATTTAAAAAAAAAAAAAAACCATATATCTCAACACCAAATATTTTTTATATTTTCGATAAGGTCTTTCTTGACTTATTTCGTGCCATACATGTAGTAAATAGTAAGTCTCTAAACGTGGATGATGTCGAGTAAAGAGGAATCTAGTTTTTAATGCATTTTAAGTGTTTTTTTCGATATAACTCGAAACGTATCAAATCAATCGATACATACAAAAAAGCAATCGATAGGTCTACAACTTTCTAATTTAACATTTTACCATCGGAGTTATCGTTTTTTATTCATTTAATAAAAACCGTTTTTTGGAACTTTGCGTATTTTTTAGGCAAATTTCGCCATCTAGGCTCGAGTTTCATAAAATATAAACTCTATATAATGTTTAATTTTTTGTTTTCAGGTAATAAATGTTGCAACCACTTCTGCCTAATGTTTGGACTAGATGCCGGCCTTCAGAGCCTCCTGCGAGAGGCCTCAGCAGCGGAATCAGGCTTCTCTCGCTGCCCTACTGGTCCGCTTCCCCGTGCGGGGAGATGTGTTCTGCCGGTCTTCCATGGCCCCTGAAAGGCCGACAGCCCAACGTACTGAAGAGATTTCCGGGCAATCTGAACGCCCGGCGCACCGGAAGTAAATAAAGTGAAGAACGTGAGCTTGCTTACGCGGGTCTCTCCTGGCAGATGCGTCAGGCTGCCACTGGTGGGCCGCCTGGTGACACTGGCACGCTCCGGGCAGTATTCTCCTGGTCGTGGACGCCTCACCAACAGGACGATCTAGCCTTCCCACGACGACTGACACAAGAGAGACCACACGAGTGGGGTTAGACCCGTACTTGTCATTCTGTCACATTGTGATGGTAAACCTATTCGGACTTTATCAAGTACTTTGTACTTAGTAGAAGCGTTGAACTGTACAATAAACGTTGTTTGAAGATTGGCCGTTTTACAATTCATAAACTACCCTCTGCCATTCATCACACGGATTTTTATGAATACGGTGACCAGGCCTGCACACAGGGTTATTTTTCGAGGGGGAGGGCTAGTCCAATTTTTTGAGAAACTACTGCGTACATATGATAGTTACGAACATAATAAACTAAACCTAACCATTTCTGTCAAGCCGTTTTCAAATAATAGTATTTCATACACGCGGGAATTGATTTTTATCTATATAAATACAGTGATAGGTTGCAACTCATTTCCGCAGATAGGCACACAGACAATGCACTCATAAGAGTTAACTTTCAGCCACAGCCACAAACTCCATTACAAATAGGCACACCCACATTCATACAGACACAACAAATGACTACTGTCTCCGGATGCAGCGCTCTGGAGTGAGACTCTTGACTGATAAAGACTGAGTTGCAACTCGTCTGCATTATGTTCATATACATAAAAATCAATTCCTGCATGTACGAAATATCACATTTTAAGAACGACTTGACAGAATTCGCTAGGTCTATTTTACTTTGTTCGTAATTGTCAGGACAAGGTTCGTATAGACCATATATTTGGAAAAATTTCCCAGAAAATTGAAAACTACGACTACAACTAAAGAGCCTTTTTGTATGAGATTTTTGTGTGAACTCAAGACCATAATTCACGATTCAAACATTGGATATGCATAAATCTACCTTTGTTTTGGAACAGTTTCCTGATAAAAAAGGACACTTCATTTAACATCACTGATTGCTACTTTCCAGCAAAATAGGAGATTTTTTGTCTGTCTCCAGGGTAAGAAGAGCAGGTGGAGAAATCAGAGGAATGGCCTGCCTCAGGGAAGCGTCCTCGCTCCAGCTCTGTATAATATATACACAAATGACCAACCAGTGCCAAACACCACGCGCCAATTTATGTATGCCGATGACACTGCAGTTGCAGCACAAGGTACGAATTTTCTGGATGTAGAGGAGAAATTATCCAGTACCTTGGAAACCCTCTCCCAGTATTATGAGGCAAACCACCTTCGGCCGAACCCTTCCAAGACGCAGGTCTGTGCTTTCCATTTAAAGAACGCGGAGGCAAATAGGGAATTGAATGTTACATGGAGAGGTGAACGACTCGCGCATTGTCCGACGCCCAAATATCTCGGTGTCATACTGGACCGCACACTGATCTATAAACATCATTCCAATGCCACAAGGGAGAAAGTCGCAGCGAGAAACAACATCATCAGGAAATTAATTAACGGATCCTGGGGTGCAAACCCAACAGTCCTGAGAACCTCAGCCCTTGCGCTTAGTGTATCAGCTGCGTAATACGCCGCTCCAGTATGGAGTTCGTCAACACACGCGAGAAAAGTTGACATAGCGGTGAATGAAATAGCACGGATTGTGACTGGGTGCCTGAAACCAACACCAGTACACAAGATGTACTTAATTATGGGGATCGCACCGCCCAACATACGACGTGACATTGCTGCCGAAGCGGAAAAAACGAAGCAAGAAAAGGACATGCGTCACCCTCTATATGGACACCAGCCTGCTGACCGACGGCTTCGTTTGAGGAAGAGCTTCCTGTAACGTACCCAAGCACTGGAAGGGTCGGCCGCAGAGAACCGTATTGCAAGGTGGGAAATGGATTTGCGAAGCCCCCATAAAGCAGCAAAAGAAGAACTGGCACCTGGTGGAGACCTGCCATACAGTCTGGAGAACCCTGAACTGTATGAGGGTAGAAGTGCCAAAGTGCAAGACAAACATGCAGCGATGGGGCTTCCTAAAAGATAATGAGAACACTCTGTGTCTTTGTGGTGCTGTACAGGATCCACAACACCTGCTTATCTGTCCATATTTAGAAAATCCCTGTACAATGGAAGACTTATTGGAGGCTAACGACAAAGCCATATCAGCTGCTAATTTTTGGAAGTTAGAAGTCTAGTTCCGGACACGGAAAGTAAGTAAGTACTTCTACGTCTACATAAATACTCTGCAAGTCACATTGACGTGCATGGCAGAGGGTTCATCAAACAGATTTTATGATATTTTTCTACTGTTCCAGCGCACGGGAAAAAGGAACACCTAAGTCTTTCTGTTTTCGATCTGATACCTCTAATTTTATTATGATTATTATGTCTCCCTATGTAGGTGGGTACTAACAATAGATGTTCACATTCGGAAGAGAAAGTTGGTGAAAGCAAGTTCGCAATTACATCTCGCAGTAACGAATAACGCCTTTCTTTTAACTATTTCCACCCCTACTCGTGCATCATTTCAGTGATAATCTCTTCCCTATACTACGGTAATAGATAACGAGCTGCCCTTCTCTGAAATATCTCTAAATCGTCCGTCAGTCCCACTTGGTGCGGAACCCGCAATGCTCCAAAATAGGACGCACAAGTGTAGTGTAAACTGTTTCTTTAGTAGAAGTGTTGCATCTTCTAAGTGTTCTGCTAATGAAACAAAGCCTCTGGTTCGGCTTCCCTACAGTATTTTCTGTGGGTTCTTTCTAAGTTGTCGTAATTGTTATTCCTAGGTATATAGTTGAAAATACGGCCTGTACGTTTAACTGATTTATAGTTTTAATGCAGTTTAATGGATTTCCTTTAGTACCCACATGGATGACTTCGCACTTATCACTATTAACGGTCAATTGCCAATTTTAGCATCATGCAGATATGAAAGAACCTGTACCTAACAACAACACAAAATAGAATCGTAAAAATAAGAAACTGACAACACAAAAAAGAATCGCAAAAAATAGTTATCTAACAATTTATTAGGCGTTTCTAACATTACAATAATACTGCTGGGGCCGAGCGGTAGGTTCCCAGCTCAGTGTCAGGATGAGCGTGGAACCTGATGGAGCGCCAGATGACGCTAGTAAACAGTATTAGAGCTTTTTAATTCTTTATTGCTATGATACATAACCCAATACCATTAAACTAATTGGGTCCTAATGTTCTACAGTCTTTGTTTTATTACATTACTATTTATACTTAATAATCTGGCTATTCTATGTTTCTACATGTTTTTGTATGTCTTTTAGAGTTTACAAGATTGCGTGGTGCAGGCGCTGGCTCGGCAGGAGCCGCGTCAGCCAGCCGTCTCGACGCGTCTTCTATGAGCCGGCTGCTATACGGTACGGACGGATGTGCCCACGCAGAGGTTCGAATCAGAGACTGCCAGGTGGAGTTCTCGGTCCCTCCCCCTGTGTAAGCAGCTGCTTGTGGGTCCAGGCTTGGAACCACTGGAGTCGGATGCCGTGGTGACAGTTGACCTCTCGATACAGCTGACCGGGTTAGCACCAGAGTGCTAGCACGTCGGCAGGATCATTGGCCTTTAGGAAACCAACAACTGAAGACTGAGCCGGCCTCAGGCAGCAACCATATTCAGCGTTGTAAAGACGGTGGACAGCGGATCACCATCTCCCCGGATGATGGTCAGTTCGAAGCGTAATAGTTGTCTTCGGACTTGCGACAAGTGCTATTAGTCTGTACTGCTTTATCTGAGACATAAGCTGAATACATAGATTAGATCATTAGGTCGACGACTACTCTACTGATCATCTTCAGTTCCAACGATCAAGTGACTACACATCTAAAAGCGGGAGTTTATTATGAGTGCAGCGTTCACTCACAAGGAAAGTACATGGGCTCGAACAAACATATCTGTATGAACGTTTGGTTACAGGATCTCTACGTACACCACAATGTGCTGGTGGGTGTCGTTTTTCTGCGAAGCTCTACAACCATGCTCTAGATAGCACTGTAGATGTAATTGTAGCAGCCATACGTAATGCAGATATCTTAACTACAACTTATGTAATAATCATCGTACATGTTCTCTAGCGAATGTCATCAAAAGCCGTGATGATAGTTGCAACTTTAACCTTCTTCCCGAAAGACTGTTGATATTCACTGCCACTGCTTCCATCGTCTCTTCCCGCACTTACCGTAGCACTACCGCTTACAATGAGTTGTTCGTCATTATCATCCCTATTATCATTATTATGAGTTTATAACAACAGTATCTAACTTAAGCTCATATTTTTGTACCATAACAGATACGAGAAAGCATGCAAATGATTCATCTTCTACACTAATACCATCTTCACGAAGAAGGGTTCTTCGTAACTTCATCTCAACTAATCGCAATGCATTAGCAGGATTGATTAGCAATCGCCGCCCCATCTGACGCTTCACCACACAAATAACATCACAAAACGCAACTTCGGAGGCACACTGCACCGTCCCTACTGGCGAACCGACAGGTCGAAGTGCAATGCGGCATGGCACACGCAAAGGCCTCTAACGTACGACTGCAGTTTTGCAGATGCGGGAGTATCACTAGTGCAATAAGGGATCTTTACATTATCTCTCATACGATTTTGGTGTATATGTGTTTGTTCGAGCCCAAGCACTTTCCTTGTCAGTGACTCTTGTGAAAGAGTTACGTGTAGTTATGAAATGTGTACAAGCTGACGAGAAGGCCTTCTCTGTCTGCTAGCCGTCTGTCGCAGACTGCTGACTGTAGACTATCAACTCGCAGACGCAGGTCTCCTGACGTCACAACGACTGGCGTCGCTTTTACGACATAGGCAATGACCTGCTTCCGCTTAGCTTAGCTGGCGGTGGCTTGAACAGTCAAGGATTTTAAGAAGTTTCTCGTCACAATTTTGCGCCCTAACAATTCCAAACCATTTGTGTATTGATTTTATTTGTGTCTGTTACGGAAAATTACTAAATATTTTTTCCCATATCTCTCAGAAAGGTCTTCCTCACATCTGTCAAAATAGTTTGCACATTTGACAAAGTTCCTTGTCCCTCACATTATGCTGAAGTACAACTACATTGTTGTAAAACCGTTTGAAAAATGATCCTCTGAAAGTACGTCGGAACTCATAACGTCTAATATCATGTTTTTAAGTCGCAAATTTAACAGCAGAAAAGTATATTCCGATTTTATAACGTATAAAAAAAAGACTTCTATTGGAGAGAAAATAGATTGTTACCTGTCTATCTCGAACCCCATGCCGCACTTAGTCTAGCGTTGTGGGAGAAAAATGGGAATCTGTATTGTCGCTAGATCACTTGTACAATGACTGCCACGGTATTCTTCAAAGCTGTCCGGTTTAAGAAAAAGTGCAATCTATAAATATGATCCTTTCAACAGCGAGGCTAGAAACCAGACTGCTCTTTACGTAAAGTTAAATATTGGCAGTAATCAGTCTTGGATCCCCCTCAGTTTTGCTCCCCTCAGTCTCGATGCCATTTCAGTCTTGGTGCTCCCAGCAGCTGCGTTTTTGTGAAACGCTTAAATCGGCCTGAAGTCTACTAAACCTCCTGCAGCCAGTCTGCTAAAATAATTTATTTTTACTGCGTAAAAGGGATGTATTTACTTTCTCAAGTTTACAAAGAAAGATAATAATCTTGGGAGTATTCTTTTCTGTTACAAAATAGGGCATATTATACCTAAATCTTTGCTTTTATGGTTAAATATGGCACCGTGACTAAGCTAATTAGCTCAAACTTCTCCTTGGTTGATCTGTACGTAACTATACGGAAATCTTTATAGAACTACAGATTTAGACATGATATTAAACTGTTGATCATCTACTCTGCTTTACAAGAGTTGAAGCCTCGTATAGTTACTTGAATCTTCCGCTGCTGTTTCTCAACTTTAGCACCTCTGCACTTGACGTTCAATAACAATCGAGAATGAATAGGATTAAGAATTATTATTATAAACAATATTGTTAAGAAATAATATTAGCAGGAGAACAGTTCCATTGTATCTAGTGTAAGTCCAAATATACAGGGGGAGGGGGAGGGGGACGGGCCCTCCTGCCCCCCCCCCCCTGCGTGCTGCTCTGACGGTGACCTTCCTTTTGCTTGAAGGTCAAGTCTGCAAAATTTCTGCAAGATCGGAGTAAAACTGTGGATTTTGGCAAAGTCCGTATGTAAAATACTCTCCGTCATGCACTGGACGAAATTTTATACAAAAAGTGACCTTCGTCTTGCCTTCAAGGTTAACTGTGCAAACTTTCATCAATATGCAAATAAAACTGCCAATCTTGTTAAGTTCGGCAGGTAAAGTACTATTCGCCACGCACCATACGCCTCGTATTTCCTGAACCATGTATCGTAGGTGGTTCTTAACTCTACAGCAATTGTTAACTCACGGTAAGGAATATATGCACCAAATTTGACTGAAATCGGCACGGTGGTTTAGGAGTAAATATGGAACATCGTCGAGTGACGCGGCAGTTTATAATGACGTATCTCCTGTACTATAGGTTTTACATTATCCTTACATCCACACTGACGTTTCCCTCGGTTAGAATGTCAACTGTGTAAAATTTCATAAAGATTATAACAATACTGTAGATTTGCATGCAATGCAAACACACAATCCCACATGCACATGGACACACTACAGAGATCTGTGTCTAAATAGTTTTCAAGCTTAATTATGGTTCATGATAACCAGAAAAGGCTAAAAGGTATTTAAATAAAATCACACACACTCGGTGAGTGAATGAAAACATTCATGTAACGATCGCTACCTGCAGAGAGTGGTTTCATTCAGTTATCCCGCATCGAGTGAGAGCACTCACACATGTGTGTGAGTGAAAACGTTCATAAGGCGGCACACTAATTTTATTCGATTGTTTCATTCGAGCCGCTTGGGAATGGCCGTGCGCTGTAAGGCGCCTTGCTGCGCAGCGCGCGGCTACTCCCCGTAGGAGGTTCGAGTCCTCCCTCGGGGATAGACTAAATTAGTTGAAATGGTTTGTAGGTCTAAGGACAGATGACCAATGCAGTTTGGTCCCATAGCTTTACAAACATTTGAACATTTGGCTTTATTCAATTGAAAAAAAAAAAAAAGACTGACCAATCGGTTGCTAAAAACAGTCGGTTGGCCCAGCACTACAAAATACTTGCTCGGGTACGTACGGTAGAATCATTAGGGATCAAAAAATGTTCAAATGTTTGTAGGGCTTATGGGACTTAACTACGGGGTCATCAGTCCATAAACTTACAAACCACTTATGAACTAGCTAATACTAAGGACGGCACAAATATCCACATGCCCGAGGGGGGATTCGAACCCCCGACCGTAGTGGCCGTGCAGACCGTGACTGGCGTGCCGCAGTCCCCTCGGCCACCGCGGCCGGCCATTAGGGATCGTTCGACACTAAATATGATTGAAGTAGAAAAGGATGTTTATAGTCTCTTGCTCCTCCATTTTCGCTTCCTTCAATTGGGTGATCCCAGAAGGGGGCAACATTGACTCATGCATGAATTAAACAGGGTCGGTCAGTCTAAGTGGCCCCCTTTTCCAGTTCAGAAACACCGTCAATGCCACTCGCACTTCCTGTTGATGTTTTTAAAAACCTATCTACTCGCGATCTTGACATCCATTCAACTGACAAGGAGAGGGATTGGGATGTGTATCACCGATTTCGATCAAATTTTGCATGGACGTTCTATATTGAATATCAAGAGACACGTGTTTCGAGGTTTTGCTAGACACTCGGTAATTTTTGAAAAAATCAGGGTCAAAGTTGATGATGGAAAATCGCGTTTTCAATGCTATATATCGAAAGATCGTCAGAAGATGAGCTTTTTTACTAATATATGTGTCGTCAAAAGTTAATGACGTTCGAATAATTAACGTTATTATGTTTTCATGTAGGTACTCGTTGACACGACCGACTTTTCGAACACCGTCGCCATTGGAGCGGTAGACCACTTAACCATCAGTGTTGCTGACGAAGTCACAGCGAAAGCTCCTTGCGGATAAATAAAGCGTGATCACATTGCTTCATATCACTATCGAAGTGTATGTATATACGTACGTGAACTTTCGAATTGATGGCGAATCAACAACCTTCCACAAGTTCGACAGTGGAATGTGGAGTTCGAAATACTAACGACGTTAACGTTATAGGCGAAAATGTGGGCGATGAAGGCTAACACGAAATCTCTGACGCCTTACAAGTTTCTTGAATTTATTGGGACAGAATGGCTTTACATTACTAGTTGTGAGCACATCGATTTCGGAAAGAGATAGTGAAATCGGCAACGAATTGTATCAGCGATTTTGTACTATACGCCAAGAAAGTCGAAGAAGTCAATGAAGATGAAACTAACGCTTATCCAGATTTTGTCGAAAGTACAAATATTACGGAGTATTCCAGTGCATCAACATCTTCACATGTGAAAGTAGGACGAAAAGATGATTCAGCGTATGATCCTGAAGCAAAGACAGGTAAGGCGTGGAAGCAAGTACCATTGGATGTCATAATAAGTGCAGTGACATTGGCAAAACGACATCCTAAATTGAGTTTGAAAACACTGCAAACAAAGAGGCAACTTCAAGGCTAACAAGAAAGGACTTACTAAAGCCGGCCGCGGTGGCCGAGGAGACTAAGGCGCTCCAGTCACGGTCTGCACGGCCACTACGGTCGGGGGTTCGAATCCCCCCTCGGGCATGGATATTTGTGCCGTCCTAGTTCGTAAGTAGTTCATAAGTAGTTTGTAAGTTTAGGGACTGATGACCCCGTAGTTAGTCCCATAGACTTTACAAACATTTGAACATTTTGACTTACTAAAGAAGTGGGAAACGGACATCAAAAATGGAGGAATCAGAGTCAATAAATTAGATGCTATAGTTAAATGGACGTTCGACAGGTTTGTCGAAGCCAGAGTGGCTGCAGACAACATAACAATAACAACGCTTCAGCTATGGGCTTTTGCAGCAAGTATGCAGTATAGATCAGAGGAAAGAGATTTTCAGTTCACGGCATCGCAAGGGTAAATAGGTTCAAAGCGAAACACATAATACGCCAACGCAAATACACCAAATACATTTCCAATGCAGAATTAACATCAACTAAAAAAAAAAAAAAACACTTGACACTGCAGAGCTCTTTCAACGACAGACCAAACCCTTCATCGCAACCTGTGGCCGAAGGTTGGTCATAAACACAGATAAAACAGGGTGTGAATATCGTATTAATATAAAACGTACGAGGTGAGAAGACCACATTAGTTGCAGTAGGTAGTGTGAACAAATTAACACACCCGTACACTGTGCAGTATTGTATCACTGCAAACAGTAAACTGCTAACCCACAGTGTTCTTGTGTCTGCAAGAACCCAATGGAAAATTCGGTCCACGTGTCTTGCAAGAAGTTGAGGGTTTCCAGAGAGAATTAGGAAATGTTGCTGTCACGTACTCAAAATCTGGAAAGCTGACCTTCGAACTGTATGAATTATATTTCGATCATGTTCTGAAACCTTAAGTGCAGGAGAATAAATGTTACTTGATACTGGATTCTTGGGGTGGCCAAAACGATATGACGCGCTACGACATTATTTTATCGATGATGAAGCTCAACCAACCTGCACAGTTACAATGATGCCACCGAAATGCACCGTTCTTTGTCAACGTTGTGACCAGTGGTGGCGCGACCTTTGTGTTCTCTGCATCAGTGAACCCCCGGAAAAATGCTCGTCCTTAAGAAATGTAAGTAAATAAATAAAATAAAAAGTGTTTTTTAACTATCACTTTTCGTTTCATTCCTGTAACAGATCATTTTATACGCACGTTCAAAGTATATTTTTATCGCATGAGAAACGTTTAACGTCACGGAGACAACACTTATACGAGTCGTTGCGCGGCCGCTTAAACACAGGCGGCAGTGACCGCAGCGTTGCTATGCGTTTGCGCGTCTGAGGTTCAAATTCTCTTCTGAACTCCCTGGAGGCAGAATATGGGCGCTTCCGCGGCATGAAGGGGCGACGGGAACGTTGCTTTAAACACTGTAGTTGGAGCCGGTAGAGACGCCACCTCCTGGCGACTCGAGCTCTGGCGGGTACGCACGAATGGTCCCGAAGCAAAGACAATGGAGCTACTGCGCATCTCGCCATGCGCATGCGCAAATCCTCCATGAAGGCAACATCCGCACCTTCATATTTGTTTTTGGCGCATTGAAGATTTATCAAAAACATCATTTTAGTAAAATGTAAGTACCAATTAATGACGCATTAATTGTAAAAGTTTTCAGAAGATCCGATCATAAATAACATTAAAGCTCCAATCTCTATCTAGCAAGAGTAATCGTGTGGTTAGCGGCATCGTGCTGAAGTGTCAAAGGTAATGGGTTCGAGTCTGACTGCAAGCATTTTTTTTTAAGTCCAACCGTCTTTTTAACATATACTGGAACAATAATGACCTTTAGAGTGTTACTTGCCACATATCTTTGGACGTTTATGCGAATGTGTGGCGATTTTCAGGGTAAATGACATTTATTCTCTTCGTTGTAACAAATATTTAACTGTCTGAAAAGAGGTGGGGGAGAGCAGTCTTTGCGCATGCGTAAGGTTAGGAGGGGGCGCTACCATCAAGTTTCGGCCCCGGTCCGGAAATATTGTAGATCCGGCACTGAAAGAAGTGAAGCACCAGTCATCTGAAGCACCAGCCGCCTCTGGTTCTGACGTTTACTTGAGCAGATGCTATTATTATTATTTTCAAGGGACTTAACTGCGGGGTCACTAGTCCCTAAACTTACAAACTACTTATGAACTAGCTAATACTAAGGATGGCACAAACATCCATGCCAGAGGGGGGATTCGAACCCCCGACCGTAGCGGCAGTGCAGACTGTGACTGGCGCGCCGCAGACCTCTCGACCACTGCGGTCGACTATAAAAAATTCATATCTCGGACAACATGTGAATATGGCAATATGTCGTTAGTGTGTAGTGCATGGTGTGAAAAATATTTGTGTTTTGGTTGTTTTTATGATGAGTTTCATCCTTCTGGCTATGATAACGCTGGCGAATAGACGCCGGCCGCGGTGGCCGAGCGCTCTGCGGCGCGCCAGTCACGGTCCGCACGGACACTACGGTCGGGGGTTCGAATCCCACCTCGGGCATGGATATTTGTGCCGTCCTTAGTCTTAGCTAGTTCATAAGTAGTTTGTAAGTTTAGGGACTGATGACCCCGTAGTTAAGTCCCATAAGCTATACAAACATTTGAATTTTGGTGAATAGACGGCCAGTAATTAGAATTACGTAATAATATACTTTTGAACTTTTTAAATGTATTTACTTTTATTGTTTTTGCACTGTGTATAATAAATAAAACAGATAATTCACTTAATTGAATATTAATCACACTTCCCGATGCTCTACTTCAAAATAAGGAGAGGAAAGATATTACAAATATGGGAAAATTAACAAATACATCGAAAAAAACTTAAAAAAAATATTGCATTATTGAGGGTCGAACCTGGATCCACGGTTGAACAGTCCAAGCCTTGGATCGATTTTTTTATTTATTTTTGTTTTTTTATTATTTTATTTTTATTTATTGATTTATTTTAATTTTTTTTTTTTTTTTAATTTTGTCGTCGTTTGTTCATGTTTGCTCTTGGTTGTTCGTCGAGTATTTGGCTCAGCTTTTTTTTTACCGCTCGACCAGCGATGGTACTCAGAAAGTCGCTCATGTTTATGAGTACACAGCCTACAGCATCAAAACACAAAAAGGTTAATTACTCGAACGTCATTAACTTTTGATCCCATATATATTTGCGAAAAATGTCCGTCTTCAGACGATCTTTCGATGTACAGCATTGGAAACGTAATTTTCCATCATCAACTTTTGGTTTTTTCAAAAACTACTGAGTTTCTAGGAAGAAGCCAAAACTAGTGTCTCTTTATGTGCAATATACAACGTCCATGCAAAATTCTATCGATATAGTTGAGACACGTGTCAGATCCTCTCCTTGCCAGTTGCGCGCTACAACTTCACTAGCGGCTGTTTGCAGCCTAACACACTGTTTGAGCTGTCGATGGGGTTGCGTTCCCTCAAGCGCTAAATGCAACAACAAACCGGAATTGGCGTCGAAATCGGTTTCAGGTAGATTTGTAAATAACTCAACCAAGGTTCAACAAAGGTATGCGGGTGGCGCCGAGGGTACTGTCGAACCGGGAGGGTCTTAGATGGGTGTTCTGCCGTTTTATTCATGTCTTTGCGATGTTTTACCCTCCCGTTATCACATCACTGAAGGACGCTAAACTGGAGCAGTGAAAACTCATGAGCATCCTTTACTGCTTCGAATCATGCTCACATTTGCTCAAATGGTTTTAAATGTTGGCTGGTGGTTTTGTAATATATTCCATACCACATAGCGCGACACTCTGAAGTGATGCGATCACATTGAGTGGGGCTGCAGCCACACGATGTTAAGGACTGATTAATCCGCTCGTGTATGGAGATGTTGACAACTTCGTGCTGTTGCTCACTCCATTGACAACTGTCGTTTCAAAGTGCCAAATATGTCTGTATGAAAGCTCTAAGGGAAGAATTGGTTTCATTTACGCACTTTGTGCACCGTCAGAGGACATTTCGTGTCAATTCTAAGCAGTGGTGTGTCTGAAATGTTTCCTCGCTTACACGTAACCGAAACGCAAGGTCTTGACCTCCATCGCTGAGTCGTTAGAAGAAGGGGAGGACAGTAAGAGGGAATGTGAGTACCTTTCCGTCGTATGACAAGTCGACGTTCACATTGATCAGAATTGTGTTGAAATTTGGTGCTAATGTGACATCATTAACACACCTCAATCTCATACGAAACAGAAGCACTCAGAAGCAGAAGTTGGTAAATTATTGTGCCAATACTTTGACTCAACAACCTCTGAGTGCTTGAATTCAGAACTACGATCCTTTTTTACAAGTGTCGACACCTCGCTCTTTGAAATGTCGCCTAGCATAAGAGTGAGCTCCCACGAAGCCACACTTTTTCACTATTACAAAGAAAGGTTGTAGGTACCGTGGAACTAAATTTCACACTTTTACGTGAGTATAGTAGATTATTACTGGGTTTCGAAGAAATTACGCTTTAATTTTGCTGCACTGGATATGTAACAGTCACTGTTATTGTATCTGTTTGTTCGCTTTCGCTCACCAGCAGGGTTACCGACATTCTGCAGGGTGTTAAGCAATGCACATTTATAGTTTGCCAGAAATAGCCTAGCCTAGCGAGGAAAAGTACTTAATGCAAACTTTTCACACTTTCATGCCTTGGGATGAGAATTTCTCCTTATAAAATGGAAAATGAAGCTACTAATAAAAATTTCAACTAATTCCTGGGCTTACGAATACAATTTTTCGGTTTAACATCGTGCAGGAAATTAGTTTATTACATACTATAGCGCGTAATACATACTGGTACAAAATTTAAAAACAAAGGTACCGCGACAGCAAAGCTCGCTTCATTACTTTGTCTTAGACGTAATGCAATTAACCAGATAATTTAATTATTCGTGGCAACAGCTGCTTAAAGAAAAATGTGGCGCAGCAGCCAGAATTGTGTCAAACACATCTACATCAGTACCATGAAAGCCACCTGTAGGTGTGTGGCAGTGGACTAGCTTGGCATAACTGATATTCCCCCCACCCATTCCCTATTATCGAGCGAGGTGGCGCAGTGGTAACACAATAGATTTGCCTTAGGGAGGACGTCTGTTAAAATCCGCCTCTGGTCATTCTGATTTAAGTTTTCCGTGATTTCCCTAAATCACTCCAGAAAAATTCCAGAGTGAGTCCTTTCGGAGGGCACGACCGCTTTTCTTCCCCATCCTTGACAAAAATTAACGAGCGTGTTCTCTGTCTCTAATGATCACGACGTTGACGGGACGTTGAACCTTAATCTTCCTTCTCTATTCCATTCTCGAATGGCGCATGAGAAGAATATCAGTAAGCTTTTGTATTAGTTTTAACTTTCTCGAATCTTCTCGATGTGGTCATTTTGCGAAACGTGTTAGAGGAAGTGATATGTTGTCCGACTCTACCCGAAAAATGCTCTCTAGAAAACAACTCAATCGCTGCCTTAGGAGAGAGAAGTGGCAGCTCTGCGATAACCTCGCTGTCTGTGACGTGTCTGCAGACATGTCTGAGGTCTAGATCAATGTCAGTGCCGCTACTGCTCGCAAGAAAACTCTCCTTCCCAACCTCTCTCTCTCTCTCTGACTCTTTCTTTTAAGCGTAGCATCGTTTACTAGCCCAGACATTAAAACGCAGCATTGTCCAATATCCCTGAATTAAATACATCCAAGTATTGCGCGCAGTTACTATAGATTTAAGGCATTGCTTCTGTCTTGATGTCTTTGTAGTACCCGAAGATTTTCTCTTGTTCTGCGACCTACGGAATGTTGGTAACTCCTGGGAGAGAAGACATATGAACAGATAGAAGAACAAGTGATTAGTACATACACTGCGCAACAAAAGTAATAGGTTACTTTTCCGAAATTCCGTAAATATCTTCGTTCTGAAGTAGAAGTTTTAATTTTGGCAGTAAGATACCTACAATTTTCTCCTATTATTGTGCAAAAGAGTGGAGCCCTGCGGTATCACGCTTTGGCTCGGCGACGTTTTAAACAGCAAGCGGGAGAAGGGCCAGAGCTCAGAAATTCATGTCAGACTTAACGCGAGTTCATACTGTCACATTTCCACCTAATTTCACCACAATTTTGACAAACGTCACAGCTGACTTGTCACAAGATGAGAAGCTAGTCATACCCCCTCTCATCTACATTTCACCCTTTATTTTGTGGGCTATGCGATGGAGGTCATAAACGGCAACACCAAGTGTTCAAATTACGCGTTTTCTCTTATGGGTGTCCGAGAAAAACGGGCAAAAAAGCCTCAGGGGTTATCATAAAGGCCGACAATGAGGCCATCCCTTCCCTTGGGGCGCTGATTCTTACATATTTCCCAGTCGTAAACGACAATTCGTTTTCAGTGAGCAACAGGTCGACGGTTTTGACAACACTCCTGGCTACCGCCTGCTGAATCGGCACTTCTCTAAGGACATTGTGGGGCTGCAATATGCCCCCACCCCCCTCTTATTTCACACTCCCTATATATTTTTTAAATTCACCGGAAACGAATTTCTGATAGCCGCCAACGTCATTAAACGGGAAAAGTCCAACCTTTTTATTATGAAAACTCTGTGTCCTAACTATACGGTTATGCAAAGTGTGCAGCTACCATCTTTGCGAATACTCTCATTGGACACAGCTGCAGAAGAAAGTACTTGCATCAGTTTAACTGACTTATTTAAAGAACTCTTCGATTATTAATCCGCGATATTCACGAAGAGGCATTATATAACACTAGCCGATAACAATAACAGAACTTAGAACAGATCCAGCTGAGATTTGCTAGTGGATTTGCTTTGCACGTCACGTGAGAAGTGCGATGACAGAGCTCGTCACGAATGCAGCACTGAGCACAAGGTACTTAAGTACGTCTAATAAGCAGGGTCCAGAGAGGTCGCAAGCGCCCACTTACAATTGCCATATGAGAAGGTTCCCCTCGTTCCTTCTGGTCATAACTGCTGCAATAACAGTCTTGTGCGTCCACCCACTAGTACTCCTTCGTTAAATTACGCCGCTGGTAGGATTACATACAAGCGCTGAGGTTTTTAACGTGGGGCTACTTTGTGCCTTCCGCGGACTTCTACCGTAGCTTCAGTAGCGTTTCAGCTGGGCATATGATACATAGACACTGGTTACTTTTCTGTTAATATGTTCCCAAAATGACCTGAAGTGCAATAAAGCTTGTAACACCCTCTGTTGCTATATCGGGCAACATAACCGATGAAATTCATTAAGTAACAAACAGCGCGATAGTATGACAACAGCATAGTTCTTACTGTACGTAATCACAATTTCGCGTATATTCCATCTATAAAATCTTTTCTGTATGCGTGTAAGCGATATTTCCATGCAGTGTTGACAGGAGCGATAAACAAACGTAGAATTAAAAAACTTTTCGTCAGAAATGTTATCCATTACTTTACTGCCAAACTCAAAAATATTTCTTCCATAAATGAAAAATTTTACTTAGAAATAAAACATCAATCAGATGAAGATAAGTTTTTATGATATAGGAGTTAATTGGAGTCGATTTTATTGAAGCGGTAATTTCCTTGTACCTCCTTGACCTTAGAATAGTCGACAAATCTGGTCTGAACAATGTGCACACTACATCATTCTACAACCAAGTAAAACATTCCAGGGCAAAAGTCACTCCTTGACCAATAAATAATATAATCTTGAATTTCCTGCTTAACAACCCTACATCAGATCCATCGTAGTTCTGAGACAAACATTTCACTTCCTCGTCCCTGACACCAAACAGAAGAGAAACAGATAAATATACGGAATTCAGTAAGCATCATTTTATTTATTTATAAGTATAATTACTACTGCTCTTTGCCCTGACTTGCAAATCTAGATCTAGTGTGTAACTCAACTGTGTTAGTCGTGCTTCACAAGTTGGAAATTAGACAAACACGAAATAAAACTTTGTCAACATATCACCCTCCTTTCCGTAATGTATGAGAAACTCACTGGAATTATCACTAGCTGCAGAGGAAAAACCGTGGTTTTGAATCTAGCAAATAGACATTTCACAAAATATTAAGTGAGGTCAAGAACGAAATTTTAGAATGGAGCAATGAATATGAGTAACCACTTTACTTTGTATTTGTCGATTCTGAGAAAGTTGTTTGACTTTCAACTAAATCTCGGGTGCCAGCTGTCGTCTTAAAAATTGTGTTAAGTGTTCAGTCAAAGTTTTGAACTCAGCTGTATCTTGCTTTTCACCCAATTTTCAGGAAAGATTCCCTGATAATGCGAACTGACACGGAAATTTTAATAAAGGTGATAATGTATAGGAAATTTGTTGTAAAGTTTAGTTTAAGCTCTAACAAAGAATGCTGTTGCATTAACGAATAGATATGCATCACGCCTCGTGTTTTGGACGAAATTCGTGGAAGACAATGTGTCCGCCGTCTGTACGATCTGAAACCAAGTGCCAAGGACAGTAGCTTGTAGCTCATAAAAAAGACACGTCAGCAATGTGTAGGGAAGTAAAATGAGTGTATTTTTTTATTTTGGTGTAGTGTCTTCTTTCGGACATGTCCGAAAGAACAGACACCACACCAAATTAATAAGTATTTAGGCGCGACGACGGCGTCAGCTTCAATTACTTCACCGCAGATGCGGTCATACGTTAGACCTCGCACAGGAATCCGAAATGGCGAGTGTAAGAGGGCATGGACGATAGGGGCGCTACAGCCATAGCGTGCTACATGTGGGAATTTGAGACGGACAGGAAGCGAGCACGGGTGGCCAAGTGGTTGCCGGGCGCCGTGGCTCAGCGCGCCGGGTCACAGGGCTGTACGCCTCTCTGCAAGACGCTGGCCCAAAGCGGGAGACCCGGGTTCGATTCCCGGTCCGTATCACATTTTCACTTGTCGCCATTGTTTCATTTCAATGCCCTAAAGCAGCCACTGTCGATCCTTTCCTTCCTAATCCTTCTTCCTTCCTCTCCTTTATCATTAATTTGCAAATGAGTGTATTTCTTACTGAATCAAAACACTTAAAGTGGACCACACATCATAAGAATACGAGTATTAGAGCAAGCATATAACACCGCCTGATTATAACTTCAAACAAAGGAAACCTGTCAATGCTATGAAAAGACGGTCATAAACTGTGGTACATAGATACTCTTACGTCCCAAAAGATTATTTATAGAGTAGACACCCATAATGAAAATGACAGACAAGAAGCCAACAAAGCTGTTGATTTTCAAGGATAAGTACAAGAAATTTTTAAGTTGTGTTAACTATTCAAATGCTGACGACATACGTGACTAACCGTAAGCTGTATACAAAGTAGACTTGCAATATCAATGAACAGGTCATAAATTGCCATTCCAGACATGAAGGTGTGTGTCGCGGCGACCACTATGATTGACTCCCACAGTCCACAGCCTCAAACACCTACGAGATAGCCCATACACAGACGTAAATGCTGGACACATACAGACTGCAGTCTGTCAGCACTACTTTACTTTGGAAGGAAAGATAAGAATGTGATGCTTTTGCACACTCATGAAAGAAGTCAGAGCAGGTCGCAGGTATCCAACATGTTTCAACCTGTACTGACAGCCCTTTTGTTTGTAATGCAACCTGAAACTTGAAAATTACGTCTCGAATAGTGCCTCGACAGGGGAATATTACCCTCTATGTACTCACTCTCAAATAAAAGCTCACAAGTCTAAATTGCAAAAATGTTACACAAGAAAACCAATTAGCCTACTGAAATTGTAGAATAGACTCAGGGTACCGAACTAATTTATTACAGTATTGTATTAGACTGTTATCCGGACGTTGCTTTATATGTTTAAATATGCAATCTTCTGCTTTTGACATGTTTTTCTCATCAATTTCAGTGTGTTTTGGAGAAGGAGCAAAAAAGAAAGTGAAAGCCCAGTAAATCGCTTCATTTGAATCATATGATGCAAGTGACGTCGCCGGCTACGGTGGCCAAGCGGTCTGCGGCGCGCCAGTCACGGTCTGCACGGCCACTACGGTCGGGGGTTCGAACCCCCCTCGGGCATGGATATTTGTGCCGTCCTTAGTAATAGCTAGTTCATAAGTAGTTTGTAAGTTTAGGGACTGATGATCCCATAAGCTCTACAAACATTTGAACCAGTGCCATTTGAACCAGTGCAAGTGACGTCATTGGAAGGCACGCTACTTCCGCTGCCACAAAGCTCATTCACAGTTACACCTAGGTTTGAAATTTGCAAAATGTTCAAATGTTTGTAAAGCTTATGGGACTTAACTACGGGGTCATCAGTCCCTAAACTTACAAACTACTTATGAACTACTTACGAACTAGGACGGCACAAATATCCATGCCCGAGGGGGGATTCGAACCCCCGACCGTAGTGGCCGTGCAGACCATGACTGAAGCGCCTCAGTCCCCTCGGCCACCGCAGCCGGCTTGAAATTTGCGTTCATAAAAATAGTTTACAAGTAGTGTGTTGTAGTACATTGTAGCGATACATAAAACTCCTGAAAATTGTTTTTGAGTGTTCCAAAGAGTGTGAAGGCAAATAAAACGTGGTTGCAATAAGGATCCAGATCATATAGAAGTCACTTAACCTTTTGAGTCACACAAATACGTTTGGATATGACAGGCATTGTAATTTGGTTTTATCCTTCTTTATTGCCTTACTGGAGGATAATACAATTTGTAAAAAAATTACAATTTTTATAAAAAAAAATATACTGAGGTGGTTTCATTGTGATACCACTGTGGCACAAGGGATTATTCAATGTCTTTCAAAGAGTCCACAAATTTTGAATTTTTAACTTTTACTATTACACTAATATTACATTTTCTTTCGTATTTATTGTTGTTTTTTAAACTAAAGCCGAAACAATTTTTCCTTTTATGCAAAATTACTAAGTACATTACACACAACACCTCTTTCTATTTCTCAAGATATAGCAGAAACAGTTTTTTTTTAAATAAGTTAGGTACAATCCAATACGACTCACTTTGCATGACCATCTCGTCCCATGTGGCTTCTTTTTTGAACTACAATTTGCACATCGTTTCGATTTACTATGTACGGGCAAGTGTGGTTCATTCGATTGACGCTTGCCCACAGAGTCTTTCATTATAAAAGTCTTTTTAAGGCTTTACAGGGAGACGGTGGTTTCACAGTGAGTCACCTATGCCACAAGGGAATACGACACAGCAAGAAGTGGTTTGAAACTTAAAGCTTTCCCGGCGTACTGATTGCTCTATTAAATTTCGGGAATACTTCCGGATGTCCGTATCTTGCTGGTACAATATTTCGGCGCAGAGTCTTCTGGCCATCTTCAGGTAATGACTGATGAGAGAAGCCGTGAGCACATGCAGCGCATGTGCCGACGGCGTCTTAAATAGGTGATTTTCAATTTTTTTTTCAAATATTTGTGGAAATTATGGGACTTAACTACGGGGTCATCAGTCCCTAAACTTACAAACTACTTATCAACTACCTTATACTAAAGACGGCACAAATATCCATGCCCGAGGGGGGATTCGAACCCCCGACCGTAGTGGCCGTGCAGACCGTGACTGGCGCGCCTCAGTCTCCTCGGCCACCGCGGCCGGCTAAATAGGTGAGTTCCGGGCTTCTCTCATCAGTCATTACCTGAAGATGGCCAGAAGGCTCTGCGCCGAAATATTGTACCAGCAAGATACGGACATCCGGAAGTATTCCCGTAATTTAATAGAGCAAGAAGTAGTTTCACAGTGAAACCACTTTGGCGCAAAGGGTTAATGTCTTTATTTCTGTGTCAACTCATGCCATACATACGAAAATCACATCTTGCAGTCAACCAAGATTAAAGTATAATCATTTTAGGAAAGAATACCCTTCACAGATATTCAAAGGGGAAAAAACACCTCTGGCAGAGCGGAAGTGGCCGTGCACGCTAAGCGGCCTTGATGCGGAGTGCGCGTCTACTCCCCGTCGGAGGTTCGAGTTCTCCCTCGAATATGTGTGTGTGTTTGTGTGTATTGTCCTTAGCATAAGTTAGTTTAAGTAGTTTGTAAGTCTAGGGACTGATGACCACTGCAGTTTGGTCCCATAGCTTTACAAGCATTTGAACATTTTTTTTTTTAAATCTTCAATTGTCCATTGCTTTAGGAATTCTCAAGTAGTTGTGAAATTTTAGCTATGTATTGGTTCTTCAATCACATTACTTAATCAGTAAACATGTAAGTAATTAGCAAACCCAAAAACCTTTCTGAAGTCAAATACGAATCTTGCAACTGATAATGTCAAAAGAATTTCTGTCTTATGGCTGTGTACACTATAATCAAAACAAAAAATACAATCAACCCGATGAATTTCATTGCAGTTCAATCCAGTACTAGTCCAAACAGACTTGGAAATGTCGCATTTTATTAGTTGAGTCTTGAAAATCACGATTATCTGTACACAGACTTTACTCAAATATCACATGAGAACATTAAACAATTGGTCGAAAAAAGTATTAGAATGGTGAAAATGAAAACGCACTATGTGCTAAATCTCACATTTGTCAGAAACCTGAGAAAACATTGTATCTCTGCTACTACATAAGTGATTAGTACTCCAAAAAACTGAGACCGTATTATTATACCATCAAATTATGCTGCACACTGCACGACCACAAAAATAAAAAATAAAATAAAAAAAGGGACCACTGCGGAAATAAATACTTTATTAGCCGTCCAAGTACCAGCTAGGCATCAAGAACACAAAAGAGAGGCGGGGTCATTCAAATGTTCAAATGTTTGCAAACCAAAGGCACTCAGCTGCGGTCTAACTACTTACACTAAAAACAACACGCACACTCATGCCCGACGGAGGGTACGGACGTGGGCCCCCAACGGAAGCGGACGCACAATCCATAACGTAGCACTCCAGACCGCACCGCAATTTCAGCCCGGCATGGGGTCATTCTGACACCGTTCTCTTTTACTTAGGTAATTCCTGCAAAAACTCCATCCTCGCTGACGGCTAAAATGGTACTGACACACAGGTTAACCGCAGTGTAATGGCTTTCCTGTATTTCGCGAAAGCACTAGCATAGAAGCAGTACCTCATGGGGTCATGCTAACACCACCTGGTACTACGTATTAGAACGTTCTAAGTGTCGTACCAGAAAACCAACTGGGTCTGTTAGTATGAAAATTTTTGTTCAAAGTGCTACTAACACTTAGATATTACTTTTTATTACTGGTAACACATACACAGAAATATATAAAGTTTTTAACTAGCAGAACTGTTACACAGACTGTTAGAAGATTGCCGTTACAAACTTGTAGGACCTGTAGAGTGTAGTGAACACATAATATTTTGATTACGGACGCATGTCCAGAAACATACCACTTCCGTTCTGTGATTATTTAAATTCAGATTTATAACTCACTAAATCAGATGTTTGTAAATCTATGGGACTCAACTGCTCGGTTATTGGTCCCTAGCTTACAAAATACTTAAACTAAGGTAAACTAACGTAAGGACAACACATACACCCATGCCCGAGGGAGGACTCGAACCCCGACGGCAAACGGTCGCGTATAACTCACTCTAAAGGAATTGAATTAGACGTGACGCAGTACAATTACTAGGTAACAATTGGAAAACAAATAAAACGAAACATTCATTTCTCATTTAAGCACATTTACCGAGCCAGGTGGCACGCTGAGTAACACACTGGACTAGTATTCGGCAGGACGGCGGTTCAATCCGTCCCCGGCCCTCCGTTGTTCCATTATTTTCGTGAACCGCTACAAGTAAATGCTGGGATGGTTTCTGTCAAAGGGCACAGCCGATCTTCTTCCCCATCGTTAATAAGGACAATCCTTGCCTGTGCTCCGTCTGTCAGTGATGACCACGCAATCGACTGAAATCCTAATCGTCTTTCCTTTCTTATGCAGATTTATGTTTAGATTACCCCAAAACAAAAACAAAAAAATAACCCAGCATAGTGTACGTACTGAACAGAACAAGTGCACTGCATCAGTGGCTCGATGTGGCGACTACCAACATTGCACCAACAAAGCACGTTCTACTACACACTCTCCACCTCACCTGGTGTATCTTCAGTTTCTGGTACAGCGGCCAGAACTCGTGCCAGCAGAGCTTCTTCTGCCGAGGAAGACCCCACGGGAAGTATAGAAGGATGATTAGGGTTTAACGTCTAGTCGATGTCGAAGTCATTAGAGACGTACAAGAAGAATAGAACATGTCATCCTTTATTCCCCGTTTCATACCAGGACAGAACATTCTGACTGTGACACTTTTCTGTTTCCCTCAACAGACGTGGACGGGTTACACATCTGCATTGGAGTCACCATAGATCAAAAACATCATAGTTTCTGGTCATGGGTTCCTATTCAGAGTATTATGTGCTTTATCCATTCTACATGTCGACGAAGTCTGTAACGGGAATTTCCGAACGCTCTCTATATACTTGGCATTCTTAAAGTTGCGTATTCTAAAGTGAACAGCACTAGCCAAGCTCGTTTTTATACCTTTATTTCATTACCGGTTTTGGGAAAATTATGTTTCCATCTTCTGGCCTTAAGCAAATACATCTCAATTCATGTCCGCCATCTTCATGTTATCGCATATCATTTCATATATATCATTTCAAGTATATGTGGACGGTGTTATATCAGCATGTGAACAATAAAACTTAAATAACATATAAATCACTCATTTTCCACTGATTACAAAAGCTTTTGCCCAAAGAACAGATGAACAAGTCCTTTTTGATAATTTAACACGTCCTTAGAACATTATGTTACGTAAAGAATTCAAAGAGTACATTACACTAAAATTCAATATCAAATTAAAATTTTACAGAGCACGTCATATACCACACGGTATTCGAAGTGAAGTAGCTACTAAAGTGAAAAATATTTCAACAAACAAACGAGTATGTCTTGTGGTAATCAGTGGGAAAAGAAACGAAAAAAAAAACTATGTGCAAATTTCAAATGGTCAAATAGTGACAAATCCATTACTTCTACAATGTAGCACGTTAATAATGTATACGTAGATTTGCAGGAGGTATATTTTTCTCGCAAATAAATTCAGTACACCGCTTGCAAATTACTTTTCCATAGTACTTAATACTTATGAAGACTTGTATTAGTACCAGTACCCTGTTTTTGGAAGCATCTCTACTTCTGCTTCGTTCCAACAAATTTTATGCATGACAACAAAGGACCCAACTCGTTTAATTATTTGGATTATATAATACTATCCAGAAAGACACTGTCAGAGCCTCTTACTAATTTGGAGTGCCTTGTGCAAGTATTAACAGAGGCAGTATTGAAAAGCAGTCAGAAAAATGCCCTTTCTTTAATACAGGCATTAGATATTTAGAACATGTCATTGATGTTCGAGGTATACCCCCATTACCAAACATTCAGTGCACATCAGGAAATTGGCTTCTCCTAAGAAGGTTCAAGAATTACGAACAGTTACTGCGAAGATTAATTATTATTAAATCTGAACAATCGTATCAGAAAGTAAACAATGGTTTGCTTAGTCCAATTTATTTTATACACTTCGACCCATACAAATCTGTACTAATGGCAGAAAAGTCAGTTTTACCAGAGAAGGTTGGATACATTGAGTACCCCACAGCATTTATGGTGATAATTTTGATCTCGAGTCAAGAAAATTAGTCAGCCAGAAAAGGAAGCCTTGGCAATAAGTTTTTGAGTCACGAAGTTTGATCAGTATCTACATGGGAGATGATTCTTTTTTATTTTCACTGATCAGAAACTATTCACTGCGCTTTACCAACCGCAGGCAGGTGTACCACTTCAAGCAGCTCAGAAACTTCAACATTCGTTACTACTGACTTCATGTTTATAATTATTGACATTATATTCTTATTCTGCCACTACAAAGCAAGCCGCGGCGGAGTGGGCACGCGCATTGAGGCGCTATGCTACATTGCGCGAGGCCGCTCTCCATCGGGGGTTCGAATCCCCTCTCGGGCATGGATGTTGGTGTCGTCTTTAGTATAAGGTAGTTCATAAGTAGTTTGTCAGTTTAAGAACTGATGATCCCGCAGTTAAGTCCCTTAAACGTAACAAACATTTGAACTACAAAGCAAATACAAAGAATGGCTTGCTTACCATTTCGGAATGATCCAGAATTGGATGCCTCATATAGTGATATAGATCAGTCTGAGTTAGAAATTAGGATCAGCAAATCAATGAAGCAACATAAAGTGATAATTCACTCTCATGTTCAAAACATCATATTCGAAATGGTTGGCCTCATAACAAGTGTTCAGTCTCAGTTGTATTAGATCACATTATGTGATAGTAATAATAACATGAAGAAGCAAGGAACTTAGATTTTAGCGTCCCGTCGACAGCATGCTCATTAGAGACGGCGCTCATGCTCGGATGTTTGGGTAAGGATGGGGAAGGAAATCGTCACGCCCTTTCAAAGGAACCATCCCGAAATTTGCATGGAGTAATTTAGGGAAATCACAGAAAACCTAAATCTGTATGGCTAGAGGTGGATTTGAACCATCGTCCTCCCGAATAAGAGTTCAGTCAGTTACCACTGCACCATCTCGTTCGGTTAATATCATGAATGATGGAGGATGAATCCGAGCTTTGTAAGCACTTTTAAGGTAAACATCACGCTTCGCGCACGACAAAAAGCACTCTGATGGTATTTCTCAGTACTTGTTGCAAAATGCATGTATGAGCAAAATACCCGACTGGATTGTTGCATTTGTGACCCTCATTGCACTTCTATATACAGGGTGAATCATCTAACATTACCGCTGGATATATTTCGTAAACCACATCAAATACTGACAAACAGATTCCACAGACCGAACGTGAGGAGAGGCGCTAGTGTAATTGGTTAATACAAACCATAAAAAAATGCACGAAAGTATGTTTTTTAACACAAACCTACGTTATTTTAAATGGAACCCCGTTAGTTTTGTTAGCACATCTTAACATATAAACAAATACTTAATCAGTGCTTTTTCTTGTATTGTAAAATGTTAATTACATCCTGAGATATTGTAACCTAAAGTTGACGCTTGAGTACCACTCCTCCGCTGTTCGATCGTGTGTATCGGAGAGCACCGAATTAAGTAGGGATCCAAAGGGAACGGTGATCTACCTTACGTACAGAAGAGACTAGAACAGCACATTACGTCCACATGCTAACACATTTATTGGTCTTTTTCACTGACGCACATGTACATTACCATGATGGGTGAGGTACACGTACACACGTGGTTTCCGTTTTCAATTACGGAGTGGAATAGAGTGTGTCCCGACATGTCAGGCCAATAGATGTTCAAAGTAGTGGCCATCATTTGCTGCACACAATTGCAATCTATGGCGTAATGAATGTCGTACACGCCGCAGTACATCTGGTGTAATGTCGCCGCAGGCTGCCACAATACGTTGTTTCATATCCTCTGGGGTTGTAGGCACATCACGGTACACATTCTCCTTTAACGTACCCCACAGAAAGAAGTCCAGAGGTGTAAGATCACGAGAACGGGCTGGGCAATTTATGCGTCCTCCACGTCCTATAAAACGCCCGTCGAACATCCTGTCAAGGGTCAGTCTAGTGTTAATTGCGCAATGCGCAGGTGCACCATCATGCTGATACCACATACCTCGACGGGTTTCCAGTGGGACATTTAATTGCACGGTACATCACCGTTCCGTTTGGATCCCTACTTAATTCGGTGTTCTCCGATACACACGATCGAACAGCGGAGGAGTGGTACTCAAGCGTCAACTTTAGGTTACAATATCTCCGGATGTAATTAACATTTCACTATGCAACAAACGGCACTGATTACGTATTTGTTTATATGTTCAGATGTGCTAACAAAACTAACGGGGTTCCAATTAAAAAACCTAGGTTTGTGTTAAAAAACCATACTTCCGTGCATTTTTTATGGTTTGTATTAACCAATTACACTAGCTCCTCTCCTCACGTTCGGTCTGTGGAATCGGTTCGTCAGTATTTGATGTGGTTTACGAATTCGAAGGTCGGAGGAAGGCAACGGCATACCACCTCCAAACAGGACCATGCCTAGTAAAGCACTGTGGTGTTCAAACCAATCTTCGGATTGATGACTGCTTTACCTTTTTACCTTATCCAGCAGTAATGTTAGGTGACTCACCCTGTATATGCTAGATTCTCAGAGTCATGCCTCAGAGGCACAAATGACATCCAATTTTAAAAACATGGCAAGTCTCCTATCGAGTTACAACAAAACACACAACAAGGTTTCGCATAATTTTCATTCAGACGACGTAGTGAGGAAAGTATACAATTCAGAGCAAAACAGGCACACAAAGGCGGCACCAAAATTTGTTCAGTTTCGTAAACACACAGGTTGTGCCGCCAGGAAGTGTGTCCACGGCTGTACACAGCCACTGCCGGGTCAGGCGAGGACGCAGCGTTGATGGGGTCTAGCGTGCCCGCCTACGCCTCAGCCGCCTACGCAGCAGCAGTCCCAGCCGCTGCCTCCGCTGTGACTTCCTTCACGAAAATCGAGCCACCATCAACGTCGCCGGCTGCGGTGGCCGAGGGGACTGAGGCGCTCCAGTCACGATCTGCACGGCCACTACGGTCGGGGATTCGAATCCCCCCTCGGGCATGGATATTTGTCCCGTCCTTAGTCTTAGTTAGTTCATAAGTAGTTTGTAAGTTTAGGGGCTGATGACCCCGCAGTTAAGTCCCATATCTGTACAAACATTACATTACATTACCATCAACGTCAGCGTTATTTCTGCTTCCTGCTGTTTCTCTGAGTGTGTGTATTAGATGTTTCCGGAAGTTCCGTAAGGCATCAACGTCTACATCTACATCCAGTCTCTGCAAGCCACACCAAGGTCTGTCGCATCTATACCAGATGCCAGTTGTTCGCGGAGAAAATAGACTGCAGGTATTGCCTCTAATCTCTTTCCAATTTTATCCTTGGTATCTAATCGCGAGATATGCGTAGGAAGAAGTAATATAGTGGTAGGCTCTTCAAGAAACTTAGGCTCACTTTGACAGAAGCCGTACCATGATGCAGATCGTCTCTCGTACAGCGTCTGCCATGGGATGCTGGCGATCATCTCCGGGTAACTGCTTCAAGTGATTCTTCAGCAATTCCGTAATCATATAATGAAGCGTCTTCCTTCCTATGTATTCACATAAACTACCGTTTTATTTTGAGATCCAGTTTTCACTTCCTATACCAAGTATAAATAAGCTGCCGATCCTTCTGATTTTTTTCTAGAATTTTCCAGCGTTGCGATTTCTCGATGTACGACAGCGTCATCCATGAAAAGTCTCATTGATCTTCCGATGTTGGCTAAAACATCATTTATATATATTGTGAGACGCAATGGAGCGCGCCATAAGTCACATTGACGTCGGAAGACGTTTCTTCGCTGATAATGAAGTACTGGGTTCCCTCTATTAGTTACAAACTCTTAAATCCAATCACACAGTTGGTCTGATATTCTGTACGCTCGTATTTCGTTCATTATGCGACAGAGCGGAACCGTAAGCAATGCCTTTGGAAAGTCAAATAACACTGTATCTACATATCTACTCCGCAATTCCCCGTAAGGTGCGTGCTGGAGGGTACACTGTACCACACTAGGCATTTCCTTTCCTATTCCACTTCCAAATAGAACAAGGGAAAAAGGAATATGCGTCTGTACGAGCCCTAATTTCTATTACCTTGTTTTTGTGGTCGTTACGCGAAATGTAAGTAGGCGGTAGCAAGATCATTCTGCAGTCAGCTTCAAATTCCGTCCCTCTAAATCCCTCTATCGTGGACGAATAGTACCAGCTGGGTCACACATGATCACTGCTTTCGGTACCGAAGTTGGCTGTTTAACAAGTTCCAAAAATCTGCTACTCGCCAACGTCGGAATCTTCTTAGATACGTCAATGACCTACAATTTTTCCCAATCATTAATAACACTTCGCATCTCTAGAGATCTGCGGTATACTACTGCTAGAAGTAGGGAGGGGGGAGGATTCCTTCGTATATTCTTCGTAAAACCGAATTAGGAGCCCATCACGCCCAGTTACATTCGCTACATTCGACCGAGTTGATGGCAAGTGCTGCCCTCTCCTGGCCTGTCTTGTACCTGTGGGACATTGACCTCCCAGGGCGCCTAACGGTAGGGAAGCCTCGCCTCTGTGAGGGGTGTCGGTAGTCGGCAGTTGTGATGGTGAATGAAGTCGGTCGGTCAGCGGCTGTAGCTGTGTGCGTGGCCCGCGCGCCTTATATGGGACACCAACATGTAATGTTTTCATTTGTCAATAATAATAAGAATAAGTGATTCAACAGCACAAGTCAGTCATTACAGTCTGAATAGATCCGAACCATTTCCTACAGTCCATATCATCATTCTGATCCTTTGGCATCAAATACAATTTTAATTTACATTTTCGTTGTGGACGCTCAAACCAGCGGTGTTTTATCTGTTAAGCGATTTAAATCGCGTTTTTATTCTAACACTAAACATTACTGATTTACGAGATCCTAAAAATTTTGCAGTTCTTTACGGTCCCTAGGGGAATTGTACATCAGGTCAGCCTTAACGTTGATGCAGATAGTCAGTGATATGCAGGTGGCGTGGCAAAAAAAAGAAAAAAAAAAGAACAAAAAAAACATTGTTTTTAATTCCTCTTCACACTACAACTGCCCAACGGAAAAAAGACCGAGAGCATCCGTTTTCGGGTTCCGCACTACATGCGGTACTTTTCATATACAAAATAGTTCCCACTAAAATATAATTAAACATCTTTACAAATGTTGCGTAAATATAAAAATGTACACACATGCAAAATCTGCTTGTGATTAAGAATATTCTCCATTTGTATCCAGTTTGTTTAACAACATTCTTCGAAAATGTGGCGCATTAATACGAATAAGGTATCACTCTTTGCCTACCGATTATGTTGTCACGAATTCAAATACTTTTATATCGATCCTGCAACATTATATGCATATTTATTATGTTGTCATGAACACAAATACGCGTATATCGATCCTGTAACGTTATAATATCCTTTGTCATTTATCTCGACATCTGGTATTCTTTCTTTTGTGCGGTGATTTCGAGGTGAAAATACAGTGCAAACGTCCTCTGTAAAATAGCTTTGGAAAAAGACGTTTAGTATTTCGGACTTTGGTATGTCATCCTTTGTTTCAACGCCATTACTATACATGACGCTGCAAAATTTTTGGGTGAGAAAAGGGGGCAAGGGAGGATGCAGGATGAGCAATGTTTACCTCGACCGCTCGCGTCGTTTCTAAGTCAGCCTAGTGTGGAAACTTCAGGCTGTCTGGCAGTCGCTGTTTTTGTCGCTCCGGGATCTCAGCCGCACGCCGCAAGATCGACAGCTGTGTGCTACATATGCCGAAAGTGTTCACCACTTGATGGCCATGCTCTCAACGGAGAGAAGCTCTTTGTCAATCGACGCACAAAGAGATCCGAGAGAAGACCCGATGCACCTTGCGTGGCAGCCATCGACGCGTTTTTTAATATTCTTTATTTTTAAATGGTTATTTCATCCCCGTCGTCTCACTACCGGATAAATGTGGCGCGGGGCCCGTAGCAAATGCTCACAAGATGCCATTGGTTTGTTTAGGTCGTATAGTTTAGAACATAAAATAAAACAATAAAATAAACGTATCTGATGTACATTGGGCAAATTTAGAGATAATACTAGTTCGCTCATAGTTTTTACGAAAACCATTTAGTGATTCATGTCCCGTCCTGTTTATTTACTCATATTTAATGCTCTTTAAAGTTGAAAGAATTGCGTCTTCCACTGGCAGTCATCAGAGACAAGTAGATACGTGGAACTACTTCTACATGCGGAAAACAAAATTCTAACAAATTTTCCATTAAAAGTTCGTAAATTTGTAGTTTCAGAGATACATTCTTTTTGCTGTCAAAAATAGCCCAGCCAACTGCACCATTTAGTCGCCTAGACAGTCTTCTAAATCGTCTGCTTAAGGATTAATGATATCTGGATTACAAGATCTGAACTCCCGTAGTATTCCAAAACTATTAAGAAACAAAAGAATTTATGACGCTGGCTGCCGGATGGCACTGAATTAAATCAAAAAATCAAATGTTTGTTAAGCTTATGGGACTTAACTACGGGGTCATCAGTCCCTAAACTTACAAACTACTTATGAACTACTTACGAACTAGGACGGCACAAATATCCATGCCCGAGGGGGGATTCGAACCCCCGACCGTGGTGGCCGTGCTGACCGTGACTGGAGCGCCTCAGTCACCTCGGCCACCGCGGCCGGCGAATTAAATCAATGGGGTAAGTTGCAAAGTTATGCCTTGCTGGGACGCAACCTGGGGCTCCTGCTTACTAGGCAGTTGCTCGGACCACTACGCCTCTGGGACAGTGTCCACCACGACTGCATGGACTACCCTAACATGCCTTCCGTCAGACGCACATTTTCTCCTTATCCACACACTCGTAACTTATTGCCCTTCCCTATTTTTTCATTACTTGCGGCAATTTCACTGAACTCCGTAAGGTTAGGGCCTGTTCAGCATCTGAAGGACCACTGGCTGTCTTCACCTTAATATATATTATAGAAAGACCAGGTTGGAATGTCAATAATATGATAGGTAGCAACTCCCCATGGCACCTTGCATGATTTGTGCTTTAGATGTGGTTTTAGGCGGTTTTCCACATCCCACTTGATGAATTGCAGGCTGGTATACAGGTACACGATTGGTAAACGTTCGCATATAACACTATGCGCAGAGAGTTGGGGGTGTACAAATTTCCTCCCAGAGGGTATGGGGCCACGAAGGGCATCCGGCCGTCCTTTAACTAAAAAATGTTCAAATGTTTGTAAAGCTTATGGGACTTAACTACGGGGTCATCAGTCCCTAAACTTACAAACTACTTATGAGCTACTTACGAATTAGGACGGCACAAATATCCATGCCCGAGGGGGGATTCGAACCCCCGACCGTAGTGGCCGTGCAGACCGTGAGTGAAGCGCCTCAGTCTCCTCGGCCACCGCGGCCGGCGTGCTTTAACTAACCACGCCAAATCCGAGTAACCACAACGACCCTGTGCATGCGAGGTGAAGACGGAAGAAAAAGAGTATACCGAATATACCTATTATGATAACGCATTTTATTCAGATATTGGTTACAATTGTAATTAGTGTGTGATAAAGTACGATATTTTGCTGTTTCAACTCTTTACCTGAGGTTTAATATTACCAATATTTCAACCACCGGTCTTGATAGCCTACATTCAATGATTATACGCCTTAGTGGGGAGAACGTATCACTAGGAGTTAGACGTCTGGAAGGCACACGGAAAAAGTTATCTTATTTACTTAGTTCTCTCACCTTTTTCTGCGATGAAGAGACACCTCGACAGCACCGGATTTTCGTATGGTGAAGGGAATCTTCATTTCGCCTACCGCGTGCTGCATCTACGAACGCACAGTAATAGCTTTTCCGAGAACGCATCCATCACTCGCGATGTGACCTGGCCGCTGTGAATGGTAATATTCTTATACTTCCAGCCGATAAAGACAATGCTACAGTGGTGTTGTTGAAAGAAGACTATATGGCAATAAAATTCGGGATCTGTTAGAACCAGCGCATAAGGGAGATGCTTCAAATTCAGTTCTTGGAATAATCAATAAGCTAATAAAGCCCTCGGCGATTTCTGATATTGACGAGAGAGATGTCATCAAATCAGAAGCATTGTCACTAATATTGTATGGTTTACCAAAGATTTATAAACACGGTGTTCCATTGAGACCCATTGTTAGTACAGTAGATTGTCCAGCCTATGGGATTTCAAAATGCCACTTGCTTCAGAGAGTCTGTTACTTTTATCGGAAAATTAAAATCCTGTACGCTTAGTCCATGCGTCATTACGGTCAGTTTAGATTTGTACCACTGTTTACTATGGTTCCTTTCAAATGGGACGACAAAGTCTATGAGAAAATTGCTGGTGGTGGTGAGGCTACGGGGAGCTGACTCAGTGGTGTTAAAGCAATTTTTATGGGGGAAAAATTGAAGAAACAGCCCTACAGACCGTGAAGAACAGCCCCTCGTGGTAGTTTCGATACGCTCATGATTCTTTCAGTATTTGTCCTGATGGAGTAAAGAACTATCTGAATTAGACACTTTTCTGAATAATATTAATTTCAATATAAAGTTCACTATGGAGAAAGAAGATTAGATTTCATTTTTGGATGTAAATGTAATTAGCAATCATGATGAACTTTAAGCCACAAGTCAATAGAAAGTGCACTCACACGGCTAGATATCTATATGAAAGTTCTCACCACCATCCCAAGCAGAAAACAAGTGTGATAAAAACAATGGTGGATTGGGCCAAAAGAATCATGAACCAAGGTACTGTGAGGACTAACTCGATCATTTAAGGACAGCTTTCATAAGAAACAGTTATTCCTAACAAGAGATAAACAGAGCACTACATCCTAGAAGGTCTGTATCTTCTAGTGAAAAATAGCCAACTAAAGGGAGAATCTTCCTTCCATATGTAAAGACGGTCACAGATCGCATCAGTAAAATATTTGAAAAACACGGTATTTATACGATATTTGAACCAGCGAGGAAGATACAGGATTATTTAAACACCGCCAAAGAACTACGCCCCACCTGTTTCCACAGTAGGAATGTATCAAATCCCTTGCACTTGCGACCAGTTATACACAGGAACTACGAAAAGAAGCACTAGCCCCATCCTGAAGGAACACGATAGTAACTGTCTCCTCCGCAAGACGAATAGATTAACAGCAGCAGAATATGCACTAGAAAGTGGGACCCATCAAATTTGATTTTCAGACATCGTAGTTCTAG
Organism: Locusta migratoria; assembly: GCA_026315105.1. Classification (NCBI taxonomy): domain Eukaryota; kingdom Metazoa; phylum Arthropoda; class Insecta; order Orthoptera; family Acrididae; genus Locusta; species Locusta migratoria. The sequence continues at coordinate 409,638,265 of CM048755.1, forward strand.
CAAGACATAATGATTACTACGTAAGGATGTACAAAGAAGTTCAGAAGCACTAAAACAACTTCAACAGAAAGATAGAAAAACTTAAATTAGCTAAATTGTGGGTCTTACTGATAAATAAAATAAATTGTACCAGTTCTTTACCACAAGCTCCTTAGCAGAGAAAGCGCGACTAGGCGATCATAGGCAGCAGACTCATGACGTCACGAACCGACTAGAACTCCTATAAATACAGGCTGGGGCATCTGAAATTTTGTTTCCCAACGAATTAGAACTGTGTTGCTTTGTTCAAGCTTTATGAAATATTGTAGAAGTGCCCTGCTTACAGCCTTAGATCATGCTAATTTGAGCTTGCATTCAGCTCGTGTTTGTTTTCATATGTGGATTAAAAACTAAAATCTCGCGTTTTCTTTACTTATTGCTGCTTTTCTTTACTGACCTAATAAAGAATAAAGGTGCAAGAAAGATATATATTTCTGTGATCAAATCACGTTGTATGTTTATGTTTTGTTTCTTCGCGGCATTCAGAATGAACTTTAGATCTTGGCTGGTATTTGAAAAATTACTGTCAATATGCGAAGTTTCTTTGCCGCTTTGCAATAATTGTTTGTTGCCTGCTATAACAAATATACCACATCGGATTTTTGTACTCACATTCCTGAATATATTTCTATTACGTTATTGAGAAAGTTTCAAAATGTATTACAAACACTAAAACTAAAAAGAATATTAGAGTACAGGATAAAACTGTACTTACGCTCGTGGAGGCGTACAGTTCTGATGTTAGAAAGAACTGTTGAATGCTATTTGAAAACCCAATATTAATTACATAGGAGGAAACATTATATTGACTGAAGAGAAGCGAGCAGAAAGGGCAAGAATTTTAGCTGCACGATCACAACATGTTTAAAATCTATTCCTACAACACAGGAGGAAAGAATGACCTTCATAAGCCATAACTGAATCTGTCAGTGGTTGAGAAAGGAATACGCTAGCAGTAACGAAAAGTTTTGATATTTGATGAATAACATGAAATGTCTGACAGGTAGCAAAGCAAGTTTTCAGTCTAGCTTAAAATCAATTCTTCTGGGCAGTTCCTACTCCTTGGACTAATTTTTACTTAATAATTGGTAGCCTATAGAAAAAATAGACTGTTTAGAATAGTTGCAAGAGTACTAAAACTTAATATGTTCAAGTATGTTACCTAATGTAAACAAAAAAAAAAAAAAAAAAAAAAAAAAAAAAAAAAAAAAAATGTTTGTAAATCTATCGGACCAAACTGCGTGGTCATCAGTCCGTAGCTTACAAACTACTTAAACTAAGGTAAACTAACCTAAGGACAAACACACACACCCATACCCCAGGGGGGACTCGAACCTCCACGGCGAGCAACCGCGCGCTCCGCAGCGAGACGCTTTAGACCGCTCGGCTACTCCACCGCGGCTAATGTAAACAGTAATCAAGAATATTTCACACTAAATTGACTCGGCCCTCATTATTTTGATAGAAGAATAGTTCAGTTGATCTAGAACATGTAACTAACAAACTTACAAGAGCAATGTTTTGGCTCTTGTATTCCCAAAAGTCAGCTTCGTGTTCATACTCTTCATTGCTTTTTACCAAATGCTGTCTTTTCATGCCGTTCTTCTGACGCATAAAGAGACATTTTCCGGTAGTTAACCCTCATTACACATATCTGCACAGCACTCTGTAAATAGCGATATTGCGGGTTCGCGGAATGTGAGTTTTTGCAGCCTAGTCTCTTGATAAGTAGCGGTCGCCTTTTCAAAGCATTGCTCTCTCTCGTTGTACTCTCCTTTTTTCTCCCCTCCGCTCTTTGCATTCCCAGTATTAAAACTTGCGGATGACTTACACATAACCATTTCTTGCTTGAAAACGTCTGTGCTGCCATTTATCCGTTTTCTGGAATGTCAGCTTGCTATCGCATCCTCGATGAAACAGCTGCTTATCTTTCACCACTAAATACTTCAGAAATACGTTTGTGGCATCCGGGACATATGACACACAATTGTACATTTAAAAATGGTAGATCATTTACAGCTTTTCTGGTCATTTAGTCGGTTTTTATAATTCAAAATAATGAAATGTGTGATTACATGATACAGATGGAGACTTTCAGTTAGGAAAGGCTTCAAATGTTCAAATGTCTGTAAATCTATCGGACCAAACTGCGTGGTCATCAATCCGTAGCTTACAAACTACTGAAACCTAGGTAAACTAACCTACGGACAAACACACACACACACACCCATGCTCCAGGGAGGACTCGAACCTCCACGGCGGCATCCGCGCGCTACGCAACGAGGCGATTTAGACCGCTCGGCTACTCCACCGCGGCTAGAAAAGGCTTAATCGTTGCTGCAAACGATAAAAGGCTACGTACAGAATAAAAATATGTAACTGGAATACTGCGCACGATGTACCATCTGCTGTGGAACCTTGCCTAGTACAGTAATGCCATAATCAAATAAACAGTTTGCCTTACAGAGGCATCAACCACTAAAGCCTTGATATTGTCTTCGAATGGACTCCACGAGACTGTTATTCCTTCCGTTTAGAGTCCTCCTGGTCCATGATTGCTTAACAGCCACCCTCAGTGCGCGGATCTGAGTCTAGATCGAGAACAGTTTTGTCGACAATAAAGTCTAGGACAAGTGATCTGTGCCTTATATAAATACCTCATTTCAGTGCTCTCTGTAGCATAACAGAAGTAACAGTTCGCCAGAGGAAAACAGTACCTAAACAGACGGCTGTATATAAAGCTCCAACAGATTTTTATATTATTTGCCGCTAGGACACCTAGGGGCCGCTGCGGATTATCCGTGCGCACTGGGGCGCCGTGTTGCGGTGCGTGCGGCCGTTCGCCGTCGGGGGTTTCAGTCCCTCCTCGGGCATAGGTGTTTGTGTTGTCCTTAGGTTAGTTTACCTTAGTTTAAATAGTTTGTAAGCTACAGATTAATAACCATGCAGTTGAATCCGATAGATTTACAAACATTTACAAGCACCTAGAGAAACTTATCACTAATTGCGTCAAACGTCATGTAAATGTCGTCCACACAAGAACACTTAACTGGCAAAATTTTTGTAACGGTTCATGTGGTTTTAGATTTAGTAGTACCATGCTAACGCCGTGTACCAGTATGTAATCTGACCCAGCAGAGAAAAATCATTTTTTCCACCGTTTGGTTGACTAGTTACGTGTGCTACACCCATGATAATTTCAATGCTCTATGGCGCGTTCTGGAATCTGCAGTCAATAGTGAAAACATTATGAAGAGTATGTTTCACACCGGTCATGGTCGTTCACCATTTCGGAGGCGAATGACTGATTCACTTTTGTCAGACCAACCACGACTTCTGTCATCGTAACGTATTGCCTGACAGCTGATCTTGTGACAGGTCATCACATCAAGCAGTACAAGGCTCATGCACGTCCATATCTATGAAACAGACCCCCCTCCTCCCTCTGGCCCCCTGGAAAAAAAAAGGAAAAAAAAAACAGGAGTTTTCTGCTAAAACAGGGACTGCATTAGAGCTATTTGACGACCACTTAAAAATCGGCATTCATTGCGCAAAATATTAAAAACGTCCATACCTTCCGTCCCACGACTCCCGACATATAGAAAATGTCATATGGGTGCCCTTGAAAGGCCTGTCGACCTACCACTCAAGTGATGCTCCCAGATATCCTATTTCTCGTGGAAAAATTACCAGTTCTTTAATTTTGCCAACAGAAAAAAAAAACTTGAGAATTTGCTGAAACAGGTTACTTCAAGGGCAAATGAATTATTTTCCTTACATACATCGTGCGAGCACTTTCAGATCGGCTATATTCAGCCTGGCTCTATGACAAATTTAACAAAGAATTTTATTCCAATAATTTTACTTAGATGTTTTGTGTCCCCAAGAACCGTATAATAAGGCATAGATCCCAGTATGTCAGTTACTGCCTAGTCTCTAAAAAATGTTCAAATGTTTGTAGAACTTATGGGACGTAACTACGGGGTCATCATTCCCTAAACTTACAAACTACTTATGAACTAGCTAGGACTAAGGACGGCCAAATATCCATGCCCGCCTAGTCTCTCAAAGGCGACATAATTCGACAGCAATAATATTTAGCAAGGCTATCACACTAACAAAAATCACATTACTGTTCAGAACACATAGTCTGTACGGAAATGTAAACCAATAAGAAGATTTGCATCTTTGTATCCATGTATTTTCAGTTAAATAATACTATTGACGAGTGCTAAGGCTAAAACGGTGTTAGTCACCTAGGAGAAATACAAATGTTCAAATGTTTCTAAACTTATTTGGCCAAACTTATATGGTTATCAGTCCCTAGACTTGCAAACTACTTAAACTAATATTTAATCTTTACAATATAAGGACAATATACATACACACACACACACACACACACACACATGTCCGAGGGAGGACTCGAACCACGCCGGAAACGGCCGCTCGGTTCATTGCCTTGGACCGTGCGGCTACTACTCACGCCTAGGAGCAATTAAACCTTTTATATGCACCACTGAGAGCAAGTGTGGTGCCGGCCGCGGTGGCCGAGGGTACTGAGGCGCTCCAGTCACGGTCTGCACGGCTACTACGGTCGGGGGTTCGAATCCCCCCTCGGGCATGGATATTTGTGCCGTCCTTAGTATTAGTTAGTTCATAAGTAGTTTGTAAGTTTAGGGACTGATAACCCCGTAGTTAAGTCCCATAAGCTATACAGACTGATATCAGTGAGAGGCAACAAGCAGCACCCACGGTGAAACTGAACCCACAGCTGCTGATTACACCTCGCATTCCGTCAACCTACGAAGGGAATTTCGGAGCAACGTCAAATATAGACGTCACTTTAGCAAATATAGAAGCGGCGCGCCGTGTCAAACGCTGCAAGGTTGCGAGTGGAATGGGGTCGTAATCACACCATCCCGCTATACCAGGGGTTTCGAGCCCGCGGGCCACAGGCCCAAAGCTATTATCAGTGCAGTGTGGCCCAGTAAGTATCTACCACACGATCGGAGAAAAAAATTACGATAAACTGAATATATTCAGTATCAAAGTTTCCGGCAGACATGATGGTCTATTATCTTACGGCTCAATTGCAACTACGAAACCAGAGCTTTAGATAAGTATAATAAAACTAGGTCAGGGGTCACGGTGGAGTGGTCGACAGGTCTAAGGCGCCTTGCTGCGGAGTTCGCGGTTACTCACTGTCGGAGGTTCGAGTCCTCACTGGGGCATGTGTGTGTGTGTGTGTGTGTGTGTGTGTGTGTGTGTGTGTGTGTGTGTGTGTGTTGTCCTTAGTTTAAGTAGTTTGTAAGTCTAGGAACTGATGACCATCGCAAATTGCTCCAATAGGTTTACAAACATTTGAACACTTCTAGATCATAGAAACATAAGGAAAGTCTGTGTTATTTATGTACAATTGCGAAGAAGTATCTAACTCACCATACCTTTGCTGAGTACAAGTTGGTAGAAGATAGAAATCTTCACGTGGATTGTAATTATTGCAAATGTTTCTTATGTAACAATACTGGAATCCTGCTTTAATAGAATGCTGTTATTTTTTCCAGTGCTACAAATAAGAACCACATATGAACATGAATATCTCTGTATTGAGCTTTTACGGAACAATGTTACCTCTGCGCGTCATTTCTCCCTAAGCAAAATACTAGTATGGTGTGCAAAGAGCATTGCACGGCATTGTCCCTCCCATATTTTCCTCGCGTTCCTCAGTCCTTAATACCCAGCATTCTTCACGACAAGAGAAGAAAAATGTATTAACTCTACGTATCTGACCGCCAGCCACGGTGGAGTACACGAGCGGTCTAAAGCGCCATGCTGCGGAGCGCGCCGTCGGAGGTTCGAGTCCTCTCTGGGTGTGTGTGTGTGTTTGTGTGTGTGTGTGTGTGTTGTTCTTAGGTTAGTTAGTTTAAGTAGTTTGTAAGTTTAGGGATTTATGACCACAGCAGTTTGGTCCATAGGTTTAGAAAAATTTGAACATTTTTTTCTGACCGGCACAGTTATTTTTATTTTATTATTATTATTTTTTTAAATTTCTTTATTTTCCTTTTAAGTATAGTGCAGCCCAGCGCCTTCTTGCACTGTAGACCCTGTGCTATACCATCACAGGGAGGAAAATTCAAAACAGCACAGAACGTGTGCATAGGGTCGAAAGGGTGACTGGGAAGAACCGAGACGGGTCTTTCAGTGTCAGGGAACTCGCAATCTCGACTCACCGAAATCCCGGCACATGTACAGCTGCTTCGCTCAGAATAGTATTCTTTCAAAATTCGTTTTTTGAATTCTTGATAACTCATATTTTCAATACTGAGGTTCAAAGCCCATATTTTCAATTCGCCTACAAAAACGTTGCTAACGGCACTGATTTTTGTTTTTCAGTCCACGATGTCGGCAATACCTTCTCACAATTTTTAATAAAGTCGGTCGGATGTAATGCACCCTTATTTTTAAGTGGATCAAAACGTTCCTATTTGTTTAACAATTCCGTGCTGTGCAAGAGCCAAGACACAAAATATTGTTTTCCCTGCAGAGATTGCTCCAGATTTGCAGTCCTGCTTATTAATCCAGCTGTGGTCTTTCACAATGATTCAACCTCCGACTAATTCTGTTGCAAAATTTCGCATTGGTTACTGACTTTTGGGTTTACTACTCATATCAAATTTCTCATATTTGAGGCTTCATTTATTTGATCATGTTGTGTTGTTACTATGTGTTCCAGTAGCCTATCTCTCATTTTTACCATGACTTTAACAGTTTTTTCCACATGACTGTCTGAGTCAAATCATCTATTTACCTTCTGAACCTGCGACTGTGCGGTTGCCATATCTGAGTTAAGAGTACCGATTTCGGTGTTAATTGATTTCATTTTATCCGTTAAGGAATCTACCTTTTCGTTCACTGTAACAATATTGTTATTAACAATTTTAACTGATACACAGCCGGCCGCGGTGGCCGAGGGGGACTGAGGCGCTCCAGTCACGGTCTGCACGGCCACTACGGTCGGGAGTTCGAATCCCCCATCGGGCATGGATATTTGTGCCGTCCTTAGTCTTAGCTAGTTGACAAGTAGTTTGTAAGCTCAGGGACTGATGACCCCGTAGTTAAGTCCCATAAGCTATACAAACATTTGAACACATAAATTATCGGATTGTACGTCCATTTTTGCAAGCAAAATTGTTAAAAATCAATCATATTCCCAACAGCTTCCTGCTGTGTCGTTAATTCTGCTTCCTTATTGACATCATCGTCCCTATAGTTAACTGGTCCTGTCTTAATATGTGTACCGAATTGGGTAACATTTGCAAGTGGCTGATATTCTTTTTCAGTGCACGTCTGCATTCCTACGACAGCGTCTGTGACGCTTCTCGTCTGTTTCTCAACAAAGTATTCTACAAGTTGCGGCACCCTTTGTTTCTTGACCACCTCATTATCGAAATGGTTGACCAAATTCCCTACCTCGTTGTTTTCCATGTTTTTTTATTCACTTATTAATCAAAATGATGTTGAGTACATGCGTGGTTTGTTTCTGCAAAAACGATTACGAAAATTGGACCTAGTGTAAAATTTGATTCGCTGGACAATATAAAGATTGATATTGTCCCAGCGCCAGTGTTGCCACATGTCACCCTTCCCTTCTAACTGGACAGTTAGAATTTAGAGCGTGACTATGTTTTGCCTAATGATAATGGACATTTCCGAAAGAACAGATACCATTTGTTGACATTAACGGTCGTAATTTTTACGAATTCGAAATATTTTAACATTTCGACCGTTTCAGGTCATTGAAATAAATACAATAGCAAAGATGAAAATTTGTCCCAAAAGAACAGACACCATATAAATAATTTTATATCTGCGCAACAGGCAATTGACAATTCCTATGCGGACGCATTAATACGCTCGATCCCTTGCGGGAATCCAGTATAGGCCGCGAGCAAGTGTAATCAAATGGCAGGGGGCACTACAATCGTAGTGTGCTACAAGGTGAGAATTTGGGTTGGAAGGCCGCGTACTGGAGCGCCGTGTTGCGGTGCGCGCGGCTGTTCGCCATCGGGGGCTCGAATCCCCCCTCGGGCATGGATGTTTGCCTTAGTTGAAGTAGTTTGTAAGCTACGGACTGATAACCACGTATTTGAGTCCGATAGATTTACAAACACTTGAAACATTAGGGTTGGAAGGGAAGCGTGCCTAGATAGCCTAATTGGTTCGGGCGACCGCTGGCCCAAAGCGGGAATCCGGATTCGATTCTCGGTCCAGTACAAATTTGCATATTTGCCATTGGATTTATTTCAATGCCCTTAAACGGTCGAAATGTTTAAATATTTACACTATTGTGTGAAGATATGGGAGGTAAATTTAAATACTGAAGTAAAATGGCTCTCTTATAGCAATATTTTAAACCGAATATTCGAACTGAGGTCCGAAACTTTTATATTTCTCAATGACAAAAACAAACATGAAGACTTTTTTCACTGCTGCATAGTGGTTATCAAGGTTGGCCTATTCATCCATCCTCCAGAAGCTTTACATTTTGAATATCAGCCTACAGGAACGAGTCACAACAGTTTTCTTAGCAGATAACGAAGTATCGTCTTTTTAAAGAACGTTAACTCTTTTTAGATCACAAGTAGTTATTAATAACTTCTCCGCATTCCTTACTTTTACATCGTTTTTGGAGGATAATGAATTAGCTCCCATGGAATATTTAGTTCGAGACATAATTAACCATTTGGAAATCCTTTGAAAAGTACTTTCCCAATGATTACACAAAAAATGATTGGATAAGAAATCCATTATCAGGGAAAGAACCAGATGAAGTAATCACGAAAGAAACTTTCATCGACATCACTCGGGACAGTTCAATTGAAGGTTCTTTAGAACAGAAAACTCTGGTTTCTTTGGGGGGGGGGGGGGGGGGGGGGGGGAGCAGAATATTCTCTTTTTAAACAGACAGTCTGATTTTTGGAGTCGTTTGTTGCTACTTAGATGTATGAGAGTGGGTTATCTGAGCTATTGTAGATTAAAAATAAATACAGAGATAGACTTACTGTTAACAAAGATTTGAGAGTTAAGTTGATCTCAATCGAGCCAGACTTTGAAGCTCTGATTAAAGATAAACAGCATCATGCTTCCAACTGATTCTTTGTGGACTCTAAATTGCTATGTTCAGTTTATTACTGTCTTGCGCAGCTGGTTCAATTTATGATGTAAAAATTAAATAAATATCTAAAACGTCATTCATCTTTTACTCGTTGATTATTCAATATTGGTATCAGAATCGGTGTAATTTAATTTCATATTATTTCCTACAAATAAGTACTACATATGAACATATGGAAAACGCAAAAAATTTCTTCTACTAAATCTAATTATTTGTGTGTATTACATTTATGCAATACATAGTAGTTAATCGGCGCGACGCAAAAACAAATATATGTTGTCGGCACTGAACAAGACTGTGAAATCCTCACCGCTGCGGATGTCGTCTCAAACTTCTGCACTACTCCCCCCCCCCCCCCCCCCACACTCCAGTTCACCGTCACAGGTTTCGTTAAAAGTAAAAACGCTATAGTGGTACGCCGAAGTATCTAAAACCGATAAGTGGTACGCAGTGACAAAAAGTCTGGGAACCCTTGTTCTAGTAGATGCACAGATTCAGCTCAGTCTGTAAGACTTGCAAATACATCTGATCAGTTAATTTGTGAGCCATACCAATTACTCTAATAATCTGGTCGCCTAGAATCCCGCACCATACGTTAATGGCCCAGTGCACTTGTGTGTGATGTGGTCGTAAGCAGTGAGGACCAGTAATGTAAATTGTGTCTGTTGACAATGGAGTCACTGGTGTCATAGCATTCATCTCCCCACAAAATCCACCTGATGAAATTCGGATTTACGACATCTGCAGAACGATATCCGATTTCGAAAATGACATCAGCAGAAAGATACCCGATTTTGGAAATCTGTTGGTGTGAGTGCAGCTCAAAGGAATGCCATTTTTGTTCGATCAAAATCGTTTGTATAGAAGAGTATTACTAACAATGATCAAATAATTATTATTTTGATGGATACAAATAATACTGAAACTTAAATAAAATATCACGATAACATGCTAAGAAATAATCAAAAGTATTCCGGGCAACATTAAGAGCGTCGCGGATTGGTGTTTACCCGACTTCTTGTATCTCGAAAGCGGTCTCGGTTCTTAAACGTATTTCTGTACGTCGAAAAGCGTGCGCAGAAGGTAGACGTCGCGTTGGGAAACGTTGTGAATACAGCCTTCGGGTTTCAGATGCAGGAGGAGAATTAACGCAGGTAGCGGCACAGAGCAGAACATCTTCGCTTGTACGTGCGCTTCCCCTCAGGACAGCAGAGACAAGGCAACACTTCTTGCACTGACGTATGCGGGAAACATAAAACTACAGAAGACAGCATGCGTGGGTCACCTGGTATAGTTAGGAAATGTTCAAATGTTTGTAAATCTTATGGGACTTAACTACGGGGTCATCAGTCCCTAAACTTACAAACTACTTATGAACTACTTACGAACTAGGACGGCACAAATATCCATGCCCGAGGGGGGATTCGAACCCCCGACCGTAGTGGCCGTGCAGACCGTGACTGAAGCGCCTCAGTCCCCTCGGCCACCGCGGCCGGCGTATAGTTAGGTCTTATGAAAATACACTACTGGCCATTAAAACTGCTACACCAGGAAGAAATACAGATGATAAATGGGTATTCATTGGACACGTATATTATACTAGAACTAACATGTGATTACATTTTCACGCTATTTGGGTGTATAGATTCTGAGAAATCAGCACCCAGAACAACCACTTCTGGCCGTAATAACGGCCTTGATACGCCTGGGCATTGAGTCAAACAGAGCTTGGATGGTGTGTACAGGTACAGATGCCCATGCAGCTTACACACGATACCACAGTTCATCAAGAGTAGTGACTGGCGTATTGTGACGAGCCAGTTGCTCGGCCACCATTGACCAGACGTTTTCAATTGGTGAGATATCTGGAGAATGTGCTGGCCAGGGCAGCCGTCGAATATTTTCCGTATCCAGAAAGGCCCGTACAGGACCTGCAATATGCGGTTGTGGATTATCTTGCTGAAATATAGGGTTTCGCAGGGGTCGAATGAAGGAGAGCCACGGGTCGTAACACATCTGAAATGTAACGGCCACTGTTCAAAGTGCCGTCGATGCGAACAAGAGGTGATCGAGACGTGTAACCAATGGCACCCCATACCATCACGCCGGGTGATATGCCAGTATGGCGATGACGAATACACGCTTCCAATGTGCGTTCACCGCGATGTCGCCAAACACGGATGCGACAATCATGATGCTGTAAACAGAACCTGGATTCATCCGAAAAAATGACGTTTTGCCATTCGTGCACCCAGGTTCGTCGTTGCGTACACCATCGCAGGCACTCCTGTCTGTGATGCAGCGTCAAGGGTAAACGCAGCCATGTTCTCCGAGCTTATAGTCCATGCTACTGCAAAAGTCGTCGAACTGTTCGTGCAGATGGTTGTTGACTTGCAAACGTCCCCATCAGTTGACTCAGGCATCGAGACGTGGCTGCACGATCCGTTACAGCCATGCGGATAAGATGCCTGTCATCTCGACTGCTAGTGATACGAGGCCGTTGGGATCCAGCACGGTGTTCCGTATTGCAATCCTGAACCCACAGATTCCATATTCTGCTAACAGTCATAGGATCGCGTACAACGCGAGCAGCAATGTCGCGGTACGATAAACCGTGAAAGACGACCGTCTGTCGTCTTCCATATATTTTTCATATATTTCTGTAAAGTTATATTATAGTTTATTTAATGTCGCTAGATTATCATTTTGTTAAAACTTGAACCCCACTCTTTTCAAGGCGTGAGGAATAGCATTTTTATTTCATGTGTTAAAATATTAGTTTATATTGCTAGGTTTTTCTTATTTTGTTATGTTAATTATTTATTATTATATTAATTAATGTGGCATAAGTACAGCTTCGCCGCTACGCCAATGTCCCTGTGAGAATGTGCAGTTGTACTTTTAAGTGTGTGCGAGAATCAATGGCTTTTTGAATGTGGGGAGTGATAGCTCGCTTTACATCGTTCTCTCTGGCTCAGAGTCGATAGCTGCTGAGGTTACCAAAGAGGTTTTACACCCTTTGGTTACAGTCTAGTTAGCGAGCCTTCACTCCAGCGCGAGTACAAGGCTCTTGTTTCGTACAGTGGTCGACTTTTAACCGCATTCGCCATAGGCTACAATCCGACGTTTATCAAAGTCGGAAACGTTATGGTACGCATTTCTCCTCCTTACACGAGGCATCACAACAACGTTTCACCAGCGGCCAACTGCTGTTTGTGTATGAGAAATTGGTTGGAAATTTTCCTCATGTCAGCACGTTGTAGGTGTCGCCATCGGCGCCAACCTTGTGTGAATGCTCTGAAAAGCTAATTATTTGCATATCACAGCATCTTCTTCCTGTCGGTTAAATTTCGCGTCTGTAGCACGTCATCTTCGTGGTATAGTAATTTTAATTACCAGGAGTGCCAGTTCAACGCAAGACAAAGCAACTGATTAAAAGCAGGACCTTTCGAAACAGTCGTTATAGGTACTACGTGGTGTAATAAAATGATTGGAAACGTGTTTTGGTAGTTAAAGAATTTTCGTATTGTGAAAATTTGCCGTTTGAGGGGAACGGAACATTGAAGATCCATAAAAATACATTGCTCTTAATACAATTTGTTGCCGGCCGCGGTGGCCGAGGGGACTAACGCGCTCCAGTCACGGTCTGCACGGCCACTACGGTCGAGGGCTAGAATCCCCCCTCGGGCATGAATATTTGTGCCGTCCTACTTCGTAAGTAGTTCATAAGTAGTTTGTAAGTTTAGGGACTGATGACCCGTAGTTAAGTCCCATAGACTATACAAACATTTGAACATTTTTTTAAATACAATTTGTTGTTATTTTGTCAGTTTACAATATATCTACGTTTAGTATATTTTGCACACAGTAAGAGGTAAGATGGAGAGCAGATTAACAGTTATGTGTGTAAAAAAGTCGCGAAATTGGACATGGTTCGTGGTTTTGGTTCGCGCCTCAGTCTGTGCAATATCTCTTTTCTCATCTACGCGTTTTCTGGTGCTATCCAAGACTTCCGTATTAATGTGACAAAAGTATACTGTACAGTTTTCATTGTTGTGTAAATATATGTGCATGTACTCTGAGGGGTGAGTGTGTTCGATTGGCTTTGTATAAATGACACATTATTCCTAACTTGCAATAACACATTTAGCACTTTATTGATTCAAGTCTTGTATTTTACATGTTGTAATGATTCTACTGCTTATAAGTCGCTGGCTATATTAACTGCACATGTAACATCCCTTTTAGTCTTATATTCATAGATGATAAAGTTGTTAGTTATTTATATCACAGACATAACAACATATCGAGCATATTCATTAGAATGTAAAAAGTTTGTTTTAACAGAGCAAAAGAAGGAATGTCACTCCGTCCATTTCGTAAACAGTCGAACCTATTGCAGCTGACTACTGTCAGTGTAGTGTGATGTGATCGCATGTAGCACGTTGTGGCACACGCCTCATATGCACAAGTCGCACCGTTTCTGAGCTTTCAGCAGCTCGATTGTCTCGGAACGCTAAACATTCACGTTGAGATGCACGGTGCATGTGCCGACGGCTTAAGGCGATATGGAGGTTAATTCGGTGGCAGCGAGGCAGGCTCCCAGCTCAGCAGTTGAACAGCACATCGACAGGCAGGTAAACTCCACACTTTTGGCAGATTTGCCTGGTCTCTATCTTCGCCGTTGACCTGCAGGAAAGAAAGAAGATTTGTGATTTTGAACATCGCTTGGCCAAAGCAGCAACGGTAACAGTATAATTTGCTGTATAGGGAAGTATGCAGCCCCACAAGTGGATTAAAAATAATTATAGTTTATCTAGATTTCTACACCTCTATGTGTGTCGTCATGAGAAAATAAAATAATTAAATGAGAAGTTAACACTTGAAGCATAATATGCTCATGACATATGAAAGGACAGTAAGTTAGTTTATAAAAATACATGTTAGTCGAAATACTAGCCATTTAAAGAAATTGAAAGTGAAGTGGCTGGCCGCTATGAGTTGCCGACATGCCAGTAGTCAGGAGCGGCATATTTCCTTGTACAATAAAAAGATTAGGATTTAACGTCCCGTCGACAGCGTGATCGTTAGAGACGTAGTCCACGCTCGGAATTCTGGTAAGAATGGGAAAGGAAATCGATTGTGCCCTTTCAAAGGAACTATCCACTACGCCACCTGGCTCGATGAGCCGACGGGAGTGCAGCCCATAGAGTGGAACAGCTTGCTGACAGCAGTCCCTTAGTAGAAATCAAATATTCAAATGTTTGTATAGCTTATGGGACTTAACTACGGGGTCATCAGTCCCTAAACTTACAAACTACTTATGAACTAGCTAATCCTAAGGACGGCACAAATATCCATGCCCGAGGGGGATTCGAACCCCCGACCGTAGTGGCCGTGCAGACCGTGACTGGAGCGCCTCAGCGCCTCAGTCCCCTCGGCCACCACGGCCGGCTAGTAGAAATCCTCCATACTGTAGAGGAGAGCACACAGCAACAGCCCTGCAACTTAGAAGAGATGGCCTTCCATTGGTATTATACTTGATGATGGAACCTCCAGACCTTGAAAGTGAGTGGTTGGGAGGACGCCTTTTATAGCCCTATACAAGCTATGCGAGTAGACCTAATATTCACTCAGCCGGCCGCGGTGGCCGAGGGGACTAAGGCGCTCCAGTCACGGTCTGCATGGCCACCACGGTCGGAGGTCCGAATCCCCCCTCGGGCATGGATATTTGTGCCGTCCTTAGTGTTAAGTAGTTTGTAAGTTTAGGGACTGATGGCCCCGTAGTTAAGTCCCATAAGCTATACAAACATTTGAAACATTTTTGAACTGCGAGTATCAACGTTGATCTCCCTACAGGATAAACCGCTTGTGAGAACAATAAACACGCCACCACCTATTTTATTCAATTCATTCTTCCTTAACACCATTTGTTCGTTTGTAAACATTTCGGCTGAACTTATTTCTTACTTTAGCTAGGTTTCATATCTGCATTGTTTGTACTTCAGTACTTTCTATTGGTGTCTGGAGTTCTGATACTTTCCCTACACACTACGACAGTTTAAAACTGCTTATACCGATGGTTCTTAGATCTGCATTCATTCTATGTGCCACATTCACTGAGACTGAACCCCTTTTCGTCTGTACACGAGACCCTGTAAGCTAAGAAGCGCCCAGTCTACACTACACACCTCCGCATCCGTGTAGCCACTTGCTGCGTTTATTGGACGCCTCACCGATTCAACGGAGTCCAAAACCCCACCTATGGCGAAAGCCGAGGAATATGTCACATGTTAAATAGAAAAACAGCTAAGTTTATTTTACAAACTTGCTTTTATTGATTAAAATGTTGTTGAATCCATCGTATCAGATATAGTTCGAGTCCAAGGTTCGCTGCAGTGGTCATTCATAAGCTATATCCAGTGGCGGATACAGAATTTTTTCCTGGGGGACACAAGCCTGAGGAGGGTGTACATGTCCTTACGGGCTTTGTGAGACTAATTCTAAAACACACACACACACACACACACACACACACGCACACGCACGCGCGCGCGCAATTTCCTTCCATCTAACTATCAATGCACTATTAGTTTTTGCGAACTATGGCGTCATTTTGAAGCGCCTATGATAACAAAAATATTACAATGATTCGATAACATTAAATAGTGTAAATTTTCTAAATTTACAAAAAAATAAAATAAAATAAAATAAAATAAAATAAAAAAATAAAACAGAATTTAGAGCGTGAATACCCTCATCATTATAAAGGATGAAACACTTGCCAACAGCTGAACACTGGGCATTCAGGCTCTGAATTTAATTCAATATGTAACTGATTCTAAGCTTCGCCAGGTGTGTATAAGTGAATCACAAAGCAGAGAAAGCAATGCGGAATTGGCATAGGTTTCTCTACATATTTACAACTTCGGAATAACTGGACTATAAAAGTGAATATGAGCACTTCAAAATTCAAACAATTGTAAAATACGGTTGACAAAAATGTTTTGTACATATTAAATGAGCCAAATGACTTAATGGTGACTGTACATAAACGTAGGACATATTGTTTCAAAAAAGTTCATTTTTTTGTAATCCGAAGGGACCAAACTGCTAAGTTCATCGGTCCCTAGTCTTACAGTCTAACTTATTCTAAAGACAACACACACCCCCTTGCTCGAGGGAGGACTCGAATCTCTGGTGGGAGTGGCTGCGTACTCCACGACCTCGCGCCCCAGATCACACGGCCATTTCCGTACGTGCAAAGTGTTCAAATGTTTGTAGATCTATCGGACCAAACTGCGTGGTCATCAGTCCGTAGCTTACAAACTACTTAAACCTAGGTAAACTAACCTAAGGACAAACACACACACCCACGCCCCAGGAAGGACTCGAACCTCCACGGCGAGCAACCGCGCGTCCGCAGCGAGACGCTTCAGACCGCTCGGCTACTCCACCGCGGCTTTCCGTACGTCGCGCATGGTTTGATGAATTATTAAACTTTTCAATGTTTAATGTGTTTGAATCATTGTAATTTTTTTTTAAATCATAGGAACTTGAGAATGACGCCATAGTGCATCGAAGCTAGTAGTGCATTGATAATTAGAGGGAAGTATATTAATTTGACAAGTGAAGACGATTTTACCTGGTGATGCCAGCAGCACAGAACATCTGCACTACTTGAGGCACAACCATTTATTTCGGATTGCTGTCAACGTTACGCTGCCCCTAGACGCGAAATAATACTGCGCATATTGTTAGGGGTAACGTTTCCAACACTATGACGCTGCCTTCTGCTCGCCACCCGGCAGCCATGGTACACGCCTCCTGCCGCTGCCAACAGCCAGCGCACCAATCCTCAACTTACCGTGGATCAACAGTACAGTAACCGGAGTAGCTGTGTCATTACAAAACATGCAGAAATTGGAAAAAAAACAGCGTATCCTAAAAGGTCGCCCAATTACGGGTCAGAAACGAACAGCCAGTAAATACTAGTATGTCGCGCTAAGTTTGATATTCCCTCAAAACCTAAAATCAGATGTGTCTGCGTTGTACTGAATCAATTTCTTCTTCATTCTTTGTAAAGTTGCTATGCAAAACGAGATAAGTTTTCAAGATAGCTTTCGCGATCAACAAAATTACACTTGAAACTTCCTGGCAGGTTAAAATTGTGGGCCAGAAACGAGATTCGAACCTGGGAACTTTGCATTTCGCTGGCAAGCGCTCTACCATCTGAGCTATCATGACACGCTTCACGATTCGTCCACAAAACTTTACTTCTGCCAGTACCTCGCCACCCACTTTCCAAACTGCACAAAAGTTCTCCTGTGAACCTTTCAGGACTAGCACTCCTCACTTTGGGAACATCCCTTAGGCTGTGGCTAAGCCATGTCTCCACCACATCCTTTCTTCCAGGAGTGCTAGTCCTGCAAGGTTCGCAGAAGGACTTCTGTGATGTTTGGAAAGTAGGAGGTGAGGAACAGGCAAACTAAAGTTGTGACGACGCGACGGACTGTGAAGCGAGCGGTAGAGCGCTTGCCCGCGAAAGTCAAAGGTCGCAGGTTCGAATCCCAGGTACAGTACACAATTTTAATCTTCCAGGAAGTTACATATTAGCGCACACTCCGCTGCAGTGTGAAAATTTGATTCTCAAAATTACACTTGACTGTGTTTCAAGAAGAATTTCTACTACCATTAAAATCCTTTGTGTCTGATGTGTGGAAAAATGCCGCTGAAATTTCTAATTTGCTCCAATAACTGGAAAATCGAAATGAGTAGCTTCAAATAAAACTGATTATAATGGGTGTGCATAACATTTCTTAGTGTCTAGGGAAAGAATCAGATAAATCGTTTACCGAAAACATCTGAATGCGCCATTCTGAACACAGACATTGAAATTCATAGTTTTTTTTTTTTTTTTTTTTTTTTTTTTTTTTTTTTTTTACATAGTTATATCCTGTATATTTATTTACGTATGAGTAAAAAGAATCATACACAACAGCTCATTTATCTCCCAAGCAATCGCGAAACAATAAACAACTTCTCCTCTCTCTCTCTCTCTCTCTTTCATTTTTCGTCGGGCCGTCTGGGGGGGGGGGGCACGTACCCCTGTGCACCCCTCCCCCCTGAATCCGCCCTTGGCTATAACTGTGAAGTCGGTTCCACCTCTTCTGCGCGCGAAATAGTGGAGCACACAACATGCTTTTATCGCAGTGGCGGCCGGTGGTACCTGAAGCTGGGTGTTGCTCCTACGTTGCGATCTTACATATTTATATGAGCCGCTCACGAGGGAGACAACTCTTCATCTCAGCCCCTGGCTCCTTGATATTCTTAATAATATAAACATCCCTAGAGTTCGTGGAGTATGAAAGTCACAAAATTCAATTTTTGCAATTCAAATTTACGATCCTTTGAAAAGTTGGAGATATATCGGTGAACGGTGACAAAACAATATTTGTGGCATAGTGCATATTACAATTTATCAATAATCGTTACGTAACGACCTATATTCCGTCGAAATGAAATTCATTCCTCTTTCGAAAGACCGGAAATAAGGGACATATTCAACATTATAACTTACAATTACACTTATTTTACCTCATATGTACTGAAAATTTGCCCTCCCGTTTTTATCGATGTAATTTTAGTCTGCGGCCTCCATCACAAGATATTAAATATCTTTCCTGGAGGACAGAGTTGCGTGAGGATGATTTTATTCATTTCAAAGTTGAAAAGCACCTGTCTGCTACGACTGAAATCATGGGTGTTGTGAACACTGGCTTCAACAGTTTAGAGAACTCAGTGAGCGTCTCCCATAGGTTGCTGATTATTATAAACTCACTAGCAGACCACATGAGTATCGGATTTTAGAATTTTCCGGTATTTATGGAACGTGAAGTTCAGAACATAAATAACAATCAGCCAAAGCCATTCGACCCAACTCTCAAAAATTCTCGAGAAAATCGACTTTGACGTTTTGCAAGTACACGTACCAATACTTAAAACAGCTGCACCATCTGTTGGTGTAACTCAGGTGGAGCCGGGCGCCGTGGCTCAGGCTTGGCTGAGCCAAGAACATGTCGAACAACAACGAACGAACATCATCAGCGACCGCAAGGAACCAAACTACCAGTAACCCCCCCAAAAAAAATCATCATCATTAGAGATTAATTAGGCCTTTCAACGGTCAGTTTGGAGCCGCCGCGGTGGAGTGACCGAGCGGTCTAAAGCACCTCGCTGCGAAGAGCGCGGTTGCTCGCCGTGGAGGTTCGAGTCCTTCCTGGGGCATGGGTGTGTGTGTTTGTCCGTAGGTTAGTTTACCTAGGTTTAAGTAGTTTGTAAGCTACGGACTGATGACCACGCAGTTTGGCCCGATAGATTTACAAACATTTGAACATTTGAAAACATTTCAGTTTGGAGCATAGTACCTCTAATAAAATTCCTCCATGATCCCCTATTCAATGCTAACATTGATGCCTCGTCTGATGTTATGCCTTTTACTTCAAAATCATTCTGCACCGAATCTAAGTACTTTCTTCTTGGTCTACCTCGACTCCTCTTCCCTCCTCTGCCGAGCTCATGAGTCTCTTAGGTAACCTTGCTTCTACCATGCGTGTAACATGAGCCCACCATCTCAGTCTGTTCGCTCTAACTGCTACATCTATGGTGTTGATTCCCAATTTTTCTTTGATTTCTTCATTATGGACACCCTCTGCCATTGTTTCCATCTATGTTGCCATCCTGTAAGAAAATACATCCCAGGTACTTGAAACTGTCTACCTGTTCTAACTGTGTTCCTCCTATTTGGCACTCAATCTGTTTAAATCTCTTTCCCACAGACATTACATTCGTTTTGGAGATCTTCATATCATAATCCTTGCACCTCTGATAGAGCTCTGAAATATTAGTTTGCAACCTTTCAATCGGATCGGCCATTACAACTAAGTCATCCGCATATGCGAGACTGCTTATTTTGTTTTGACCTATTTTAATCCCGCCTGCCAGTCCCATGAATAGTATGAACAACAGTGGTGACAGGTTACAGCCTTGTCTTACCCCTGAAACTACCCTGAACCATGAACTTAATTTGCCATCTACTCTAACTGCTGCCTGACAGTCTACGTAAAGACCTTTAATTTCCTGCAGAAGTTTGTCTCTTATACCATAATCTTGTAGAACTGACAGTAGCTTCCTCCTTGGAACACGGTCATAAGCCTTTTCTAGATCTATGAAGCATGATACAATTCCGTGTTCCACTCATAGTACTTTTCCATTACCTGCCGTAAGCTAAAGATCTGGTCCTGACAGCCTCTAAGAGGCCTAAACCCACACTGATTTTCATGTAACTTGTCCTCAATTAATACACGCACTCTCCTTTCAACAAGACCTGAGAATATTTTGCCTACAGCGCTAATTAAAGAGATATCTCGATAGTTGTTACGATCTTTTCTGTTTCCAATGTTTGAAAATTGGCGTGATTACCTCTTTCGTCCAGTCAGACGGAACCTGTTCCGATTCCCACACCTTCTCATTTACCCTGTGTAAACATTTGAGACCTGATATTCCACTGTATTTGACGAGTTCCGGCTTATTTCATCCACCCCAGCCGCTTTATTGCACTGTAATCTACTGACCATTTTCTCCACTTCCTCAAATGAGATCCTATTTCCATCGTCATTCCTATCCCATTCTACCTGAAAAATCTGATACATCAAAAAAAAAAAAAAAAAAAAAAAAAAAAAAAAGTTGGTAGGATAAGATTTGCCGGCCGCGGTGGCCGAGGAGACTAATGCGCTCCAGTCACGGTCTGCACGGCCACTACGGTCGGGGGTTCGAATCCCCCCTCGGGCATGGATATTTGTGCCGTCTTTAGTCTTAGTTAGTTCATAAATAGTTTGTAAGTTTAGGGACTGATAACCAGTGGCGGCGATTAGGGGGGGGGGGGGCCAGGGGGGGCAGTTGCCCCCCCCCCCCCCACTTTCTGGGCAAAATATAATTAAATTATTCACTTAATTATTTTGTCAAGTAGGCTCAACCACATAGATCGTGTATAAAACACTAAAATATGACGCCTTTCAAGGGTCAAGCCCTCATCAACAACGCGTAATCCGTAGTATTGTCCACTGGAGATTTACTGAGATTCACTCCATGAGAGATAAGCTTTCTGCGGAGACACGGTTACAAAGGAAGTAACCACGTTTTCTTTTATTACGTTTTAGATTTTATTTGTCTCGGTATAATGTTCCAGCCTGGCTATTAATTTTTGAGATTAACAAATTTACAGAAGGAAGTGGTTTGAAGTTAGAAGCTATGAAAGATCCCAATCAGTAAATTACGGAAGAAAAATTGGAAAAATTATTACATGCATTTAAATGAAATGGCAAGCTAATTAACGGTGGAGTGTTGTGCAGGCAACACATTACAAAAGAATCGACGAGCAGTTACCTTTAACAAGAGATCCATCGGTGGTTGAAATTTGGCTGTAGATGAAATTTTAATAATATGATAACCACTCGCCGAACAGTGGATGGCAGATTTATAGATTCTTGTATATTTTATCTGATGATGAGGGCTTGACCCTTGAAACGCGTCATATTTTAGTGTTTTATACACGATCTGTGTGGTTGAGCCTACTTGACAAAATAATTAAGCATACAACCGCGACCTTACATCAATAATGGATATAATTAAGTCTAAATTATTCACTTTTTTAGCGTAGTAACACTTGTATACTTTTAAAACTGATTTGCACAATTGTAACATGGCTGTAAGTGAGAATTATGGTGGTACACATGCTCGGCGCGACATTGTAGTACAGAAGGAGGCTCCACCTTCGCACACATCTGACGACAGTTGACGATCGTAGGCACACCCATGTGCTCTTCCTCATCGTAAATATCTCTCTGCGCACCAGTACTATACGCAAACTGTAACTTGGCTTCTGGTGAGCGGGTGGTCGGCTTATTTCACATCAACCCGGCAGCCGACAAGCCGGTATTCTTGCCGGGCCGACACGAGATCCACGCCTCTTCACAGCCACCCAACAGCTGCACGGCATGCCGTGCCGTGTCGTGACAGCCTTCCGTCTGCAGTTGCCTTCCCAGACTGCAAATGGAGCACCATCAGTTATTAGCGTGGCTTGTCTTGTACAGACGTTTGAAGAGAGGAAGAAGAAGGTTGCATTGGGTTCATCCACTCAATATGAGAATAGACGAAGTGGATGCATTCTCTGTCCTTTTTGAGGAATTAAGGGGAGATAAGTTTTTAATTATTTTCGGATGAGTTTATGGACTTTTGATGACTACGTGCACGAATGAAGAGTTCCATTCAGCACAGCAACACATCCTTCTGGGAATGTTTCCAGCCTATACAGATGTTAGCAATTAATATCCGATGAGTGGAAAAACCAATAGTTAAAAATTTTAAAAAGATTTGTTATTCTAAAGAATGTACATTTTTCAAATCATATTAAAAAAAATTAAAACGTAGGTTAAAAATCGGACGACCCAATACATGAATTTTCAGAGATTTGTGATGGCGTGGAGAATCTGGAACATGTCCCTGAAAATTTCTCCACTGCTTGTTCGTAACGCTTTGTGTCGGTAGCGGGTGAGAGATTATGTTTCTTTTGCATTTGTTAAGTGCTTGTTAGTGATAAAGGGTTAAACATGACGCATATGCACGTGATGTACTAAGGTGAGCGGCAGTATTAATTTTATCCCATGACATTTTACATTTCTTAATTTCAGAAACAATTTGCATAACCCTTAACTGAAATTCCACTACATCATCGTCGTCAAATGATTCCTGAGTTGGAACTATTCTTCTAAAAAAAAAAAAAAAAAAAAAAAAAAAAAAAAAAAAAAAAAAAAAAAAAAAAAAGGATAGAAAATGTAGACACGGAATGGCAAGAAATGCATTTCTGAAGAGAAGATATTTGTTCACATCAAATATAGATTTAAGTGTTGGAAAATCTTTTTTGAACGTATTTGTCTGGAGTTTAGCTTTGTATAGAAGCGAAACATGGACGATAAATAGTGAAGACAAGAACCGAATAGAAGCTTTTGAAATGTGGTGTTACAGAAGAATGCTGAAATTTAGATAAGAGTTTCTGAATAGAATTGGGGATAAAAGAACATTGTGGCATAACTTGACTAAAAGGAGGGAGCAATTGATAGGACACATTCTGAGACATCAAGGTACCACCAATTTATTACTGGAAGGAAGTGTGGAGGTAAAAACTGTAAGAGGGAGACCATGTGATCAGTACAGTAAGCAGGTCCAAAAGGATGTAGGTTGCAGTAGTTATTCTGAAATGAAAAGGCTTGCACAGGATAGAGTAGCATGGAGAGCTGCATCAAACCAGTCTTCGGACCGAAGACCACAACAACAACCTCCACAGGATCAAGCTTGCTTTTCCTGTAAACGCAACAGCTAAACACTGACAGCAACAGCACGGCTAAGCAACAAAGGAAACGACAAATGCAGTCTACGCTGCACAGTTGGCAACGAACATCTGCAACTCGCTACGCCACGAAATATACCGACTGCTGCCGAGAGTTTCCGAGAGGTGGCCCGCAAGCCAGGTTACAGTTTGCGGATAGTACTGTTCCAGCACAAAGGTTGTCCTCCCTCTGTGTTTGTCGTAGTTCTGGTCAAATCGAATGTAGTTGTGTTTGTGTACGCACTTTTGTGTCTTTTAGTTAACAATGAAGCGTTCATTCATGGTAGGCAAGCAGCATCACAGTTGTTTTTTTAATGGTCGTCTAACTATTATTGATAAGTACCCAGAAACAAAGGGTAGAAAGTTTAGAAGTATGTGGTACACAAATTACAATTGGTTAGTATACAGTGTTGCTTCTGATAAAGCTTTTTGCTTCCCATGTCGTTTGTTCGGTTCCACAGGTTGTAACGATGAAACATTCATATCTAATGGGTTTAAAACTGGAAAAAAGCAATCCAACGCTTTAAAGAGCACGAAAAAACTTCTTCTCACCTCAGTGCTCTTCAACGTTGGCAGGAAGGTTTTAAAAGTAAAGAAAGTGTGGTAAGCAAAATATCAACACAACATCAAGAAGAAGTTAAAAAAAAATCGTGATTATCTGAAGATTTTATTCCAGTCTCTACTTTTCATGGCCAAGCAGGGAATAGCACTTCGGGGTCATGGAGAAAATGAAGACTCTGATAACAGGGGTAATTATGTCGAGTTATTGAAGTTGAGATCAACAGAAAACTCTTTATTAAAACAAAAAATTTTAGACAGAGATAAGTTTTTCAATTATGTTCATCACGATGTTCAAAATGAAATGATTGAAATCATGGCAAATTTGGCCAGGCAGTACATATTTGATGATGCTAAAAAATGGAAACAATTCTCCGTGATTGATGATGAAACTCCAAATGTGTCACATCAAGAACAATTGACTCTTGTTATAAGATATGTAACAGAAAAGCTCGAAATCAAAGAAATCTTTCTTGGTTTTTACAAAACTGATTTGACTGACGGTGAAACGTTATACATGCTGCTTGATTCAATTTTCGGTGAACTTGGTATTGACCTTAAAAATATAATTGCTCAGTGCTATGACGGAGCGGGAAACATGAGTGGTTCTTACAAGGGTGTCGCTGTGAGGATGAAAGAACAAAACCCGTATGTTATGTTTGTACATTGCTATATGCATTCTCTAAATCTTGCACTTGCCGATGCATCTAAAACATTCCTTCTGTTCTCAACGTTTTTAGCACAGTCCAACAACTATACTGTTTTATTGAGGCTTCGCCTAAAAGACATGCAGTATTGACCACAGTAAAAAGTGCAACATGTGCAGTCAAAGTAGGAATAAATAAGGATTTGTCCTTGAAAGCACTAAGTGACACAAGATTTAGCAGCAGATATGAAAGCTTGCGAGCAGTCAACAACACTTAATAGATATACTGCACACTCTGGAAAATATTGAAGCTACTGACTCCAAAACTGGTGGAGATGCTCACGGATTGATCACAAGTATTACCAAGTTTGAGTTTATTTTTGTATTGAATACTAAGAAGTACTTTTTTTTTTAAAAACTAACATTCTTTCAAAGTACATACAAAATCATGATGTATCCATTCATGAAGTAGTCCAGGTGGCTGACAGCGTAGCTATGTCCGTAAAGTGTTTGAGATATGAAGAAGAGTTCCAAAAGTTTTTTACTGAAGCAATTGATTTTTGTGAAAGACATGGCTTCGAAGGGCCAACAGTTCAACGCAAAAGAAAACTTTCACAAAAAATAGGAGGAGGAGATGTTAATCCTGAATATGATTCACCTGAAGCCTACTTTTTAAAATCATTTTACTACCCTCTGTAAGATACACTCAGTGAGAACATTAGGTCACGGTTTGAAAAAAAAAAAAAAAAAAAAAAAAAAAAAAAAAAAAAAAAAAAAAAAAAAAAAAAAGCTGGCTCTACTCTGCAACATGGAACTAGTGCTGACGGCTTCGATGAAGAACAACTCAATTTGTAACGACCGTATCAAAGAAGCATGTTTTGCTGTGGGTCCCGCAATTTGGTTTGGAAAATGATAATTTAGTCTCAGAATTCGATGTATTTTCAAGACCGAATAGATCTTCATCTTGTGCCAAATTTGGTTTCACAATTTAAGTCTGAAAACGTTCACAACCAGTATGTATTCCCTAATTTGTTCAAGCTACTGCAACTGATTAGACTATCCCGGTGTCCACTGTAACAGAAGAACGATAATCCAATGTCCTCAAAAAGATAAAAAAAAAAAAACTACTTCAGGAATTCTATGCTCCAAGAACGTTTAACACATTTAGCTATACTAGCCATTGAAAAAGATGCGGCTGAAAACATCCAATAAGAAGAATATGTAGAAATTTATGCCAGGCGGAAACCAAGGCACATAGCTTTGTTTTAAAGCAATTATGTTTTGACAAGACGTATCATGTAAATTACGCTATTGTCAGTTATTTTTGTTTATAATTAAACTAATGTTCCTTTGTTTGTAATAGTTATATTTTACTAGACAACTTAATTAAACAACTTATGGCCATTACAATTGTATATTGTCTTTTGTTTTTCCTCGCATTTGGTATTATCGGCCTGTAGGTGCAAAAATCTAACTATAACATGAAACAATTTCTTACAATGCCATTTTTAGTTTTAGATTTTATTTTGCCCCCCTACTTCTAACGTCCAATCGCCGCCACTGCTGATAACCCCGTAGTTAAGTCCCATAGACTATACAAACATTTGAACATTTGATAAGATTTCGTAGGAAGTTTTTTCCTATTTTTGGCCCCCAAACACGATCCCAAGTTTGGCCATTTAATTTTGGGAAATCCTGTGTAAAAACAGTCTAATTGTCGCTATCACTGCAGGACGGAGCGGAGCTATTAATATTACGACGGCACGCACAACGATAGCTTTGAGAGAGGAACGTAAAGGCGAAGAACAATCCACGACCTTAGCAGGAATGGAGACGTGTAGAGCAAGAGAGCGTGCGGCTGCAGTAGAGAGCGTGCCCTTGTCCTCAGAAGGGCCGATAAGTAGCGGGACAAAGGTCGCGTTGGCGTCCAAGTGGTTGCAAAGCAAGCAGGCGAGGGTGCGCGCGCCGCGCCGCGGCCGTGGAGTGGGGGCAGCCGGCGGCGCCGAGGCAGTCCGCTGGGGCAGGCGGCAGTCCGCTGCGCCATGGCGACGAGGCAGCCACGCCTGGCGCTCGCCCTGCTAGCCGCCGCCGCCGCCGCAGCAGCCGGTACGTACGTGTGGCGTTTGTCGCACTCACATTTCATCTCCACCCACTGCTGGTTTCAATTTAGTAATGCTGTACGAGGCGTCATTTTATAGGTGTTCACACACCTTAGTGTCTGGTAAACCATAACCTTCCTTTGTAAGGACTTGCCCAACTTGACAGCAAGGCCCGGACTTAGGGGAAGGCAACCGGGCCTTCAGCCGCGGAGACTCCACAAGACATACACGCCACAATCAAAATATACTGTTCTAACGACACCCACTAATATGCCAAGCTATATTAAAAAAAAAAAAAAAAGTCTTACTAGGAGACCACATGGGTATCGGAGTTTAGAATTTTTTTATATTTATTGTACGTGACGTTCAGAACACTAATAACAATCAGCCAAAGCCATTCGACGCAACTCTCAAAAATTCTCGAGAAAATCGACTTTGAAGTCTTACAAGTACCAATAATTAACATACTTGCAGCATGTCTGTGTAGCTCGGGTGGTAGCGTTATAGGCTTTCAACTATACGGTCGGTGGTTCGAACCCTCCAACGACAGATTTTTTTAAATTTTATTTCTTCGTTAGCTACATCTACATGGGATACTCTGCAGATCACATTTAAGTGCCTGGCAGAGGGTTCATCGAACCACCATTATACTATTTATCTCCCATTCCATTCTCGAATAGCGCGCGGGAAGAAAGAACACCTGAATCTTTCCGTTCGAACTCTTGATTTCTTGTATTTTATTCTGATGATCATTTCTACCTATGTAAGTGGGAGTCAACAATATATTTTCGCATTCGGAGGAGAATGTTGACGATTTGAGTTTCGTAAGTAGCACACGCCGCAGCGATAAGCGCTGTTGTTGTAATGATGCCCATCCCAGATCCTGTATCATTTCCGTAACGCTGTCTCCCCTGTATCTTGACAATACGAAACGAGCTGCCCTTCTTTGGCCTCTTTCGGTGTCCTCCGTCAAACCCACCTGATAAGGATCCCACACTGGGCAGCAATACTCCAAAAATGGACGGACAAGCGTAGTGTATGCAGTTTCTTTTGTAGTTCTGTTGCATG
Organism: Locusta migratoria; assembly: GCA_026315105.1. Classification (NCBI taxonomy): domain Eukaryota; kingdom Metazoa; phylum Arthropoda; class Insecta; order Orthoptera; family Acrididae; genus Locusta; species Locusta migratoria. The sequence goes on from CM048755.1 coordinate 409,666,296, forward strand.
TTTTAAGGGTTCTGCCAATAAAACGCAGTCTCTGGTTCGCCTTTTCCACGACATTATCTTACGTGTTCTTTCCAATTTAAGTTGTGTTCGAATATTTACACATTTTAATATCTAATGGTAATTTTTATGAAAAGTTCCCGTATTTTTGTTTATTCGTAATGCGCTATATTTTTTTAACTAATGATGGTTTCATACGAAGAAACATAAGTTACAATTTTTACAGCATTGGCTTCATTATTAGTTGACGTCGGTAGTCTTTGATTGTTCAGTTTGTGAAGAGCTGAGACGCTGTTTTCGGAAAGTCATCTCCATAGTTTCTAATGGCTTTCCAAGTAGCTAATCTCCTCAGCCATCGTTTTAGGTGACAACAAGACGTTCAGCTCGTCTACATACACATAAACAAAAACTGACACAACACGTGGAATTACTGATACCAAAATGTTTTATGCAACTGAATTCGAATACAATGAATAAAAAACTGATACAGCGGGATTCGAAGCGCTGCTGCCTTTTTTTTTTTCCCTATTGGTAGTTCTGTTCGTTTCGGACGGTGATCGGATTTGTTCGTTCTCGTTCGATGAGGTTTTGGCTCAGCTTTTTTTTTTTTTTTTTTTTTTTTTTACAGAGAGCGTTGAGCTCTCTGTCCGGGCGCGCTGAGCCACGGCGCCCTGCTAACACAGCTACACCGACAGATGCAGCAACAGGTGTTATTATTGGCACTTACGTGTGCTTGGAAACTTCAAAGACGGTTTTCTCGAGAATTTTTGAGAGTTGCGTCGAGTGGCTTTGGCTGTTAATTATTTGAGTTCTGAACTTTACACACCATAAATATAAAAAAATTCTAAAATCCGATACCCCTGTGGTCTCCTTGTTAGTTCATGTGCCCTACATCACTGCATTAATTGTTTAGCTGCTAGACTGATTATTATCGAAACATGATTTGTGGCCGAAACCGTATCCGCTCCTCATCTAGTTTCGGTCGAAACCGAAACTTGCGTGATTAAGTTATAATTTCTGTATATTTACGTTACACCACAAATCACTCGTTTTTCCACGTTTATCAAGATCCCCTCCCTGTACTAAGCCTTCTTGAGTGTGTGTAAGCCTAATCAGGAGTTCTTAGAAAATCACATGGAAGGCGAACAGGTTTAGACAAATCAACGTATTGAAGTACTTCCAAACTGGATCCTTTTCTCCTAGTGACATTTTTTACCTAAAGAAGAAAAACTGCCGGCCGCGGTGGCCGAGGGGACTAAGGCGCTCCAGTCACGGTCTGAACGGCCACTACGGTCGGGGGTTAGAATCCCCCTTCGGGCATGGATATTTGTGCCGTCCTAGTTCGTAATTAGTTCATAAGTAGTTTGTAAGTTTAGGGACTGATGACCCCGTAGTTAAGTCCCATAGACTGTACAAACATTTAAACATTTTTTAAGAAAAACTAAAGGAAGTTAGACAATAAGTAAACCGAACTCGATACAGTGGAGACCCGATACTTGCAGTCTCGGAATTACGAGTTTACCATAAATACCAGCGTTATAAAACAAAATAACTGCGGGTACATTCTATCTTCACAGAAAAAGGCATTAACACAAACTAAATAGTGAAAAACTTTAAAGCCTTTGGTTGCCAATGTAAATGACTATTTAAAAACTTCGTTTTAAAAATGTCACTTTTCCCACGTGTATATTTTTCAAGGTCGATTTTCTTCTTTTTCACACGTAAATTTCGATGTGATACCTCAAATTAAAGAGACTACTGCATAGCTACCACAAATTCCTACCACAGTCCTGCATACCTACTTGTAGGAAGATAGCTTTAGGTACATAACAAACGCCAAATATATACTATGAAATGTCAGAGCCTCAACATAACTACCACAATACAAAATACGCAGGAAGTAATCATTTGTTTGATTCCATAAACAGAATTTATGATTTTGCTCTTGAGAGCACTAGCTTTATGTTACCATCTTCACTTCCGTTTATATATATATATATATATATATATATATATATATATATATATATATATATATCGACAAACAACTTTAGATATCCCCTTTTTGACATTCCCGAATACATAGCAGCTTCAATCAGTGTTGCAGAAAGTATTTCGAAAAATAAAGTCGCAGTTCCTACTAGCAGTATGATTGTTGTCAGTATAAAATTATGCAAACTGAACAGGAGAAGGTCTGTACCATATGATCAGTGTTTCCAAACCCATATTAGTTAATAAAAAAGCTCTTCGCTTTCAAGGATACTCATTAATAAAACTTTACAGTTTAAGAATAAGAGAACCCGTTCCATTACGTACAATAGTGATTAAGTTAAATTGTTGCTAACATAGTATAGCACAATAAGGTACGATTGCTTTATATTGTGCTTAATAACAAGATGCCCACAAGTTTCACGAGGGAGGAGAGATTCGTAGCAGTTAAACGGCGCGCCGTCAACTGAGGTAAAGCGTTGTTGTTGACTGAATCCATCTAGAACGCGACCGGACTTTATCAGTTCAAGCAAGCTAATGCGGATGATTTCTGTCCGAAATCAATATTTTGGCCGAAACTGAAACCGAATATTCGGTCGGTCCTTAATTATTATTCTACTATTAAATTCCCGTCAATACCTTTTCATTTTATAGTTCTTCAAGCGTCAGATTTTCAGAAATCAGATCAGGCGACAAAACAAATTAACCAAAGTTCTCTTAACTACTCGCTCCAAACGTTTCAGCATATACATACAGCCCAGCTAAGCGGGTACCATTAAGTGTTAACATTTTTATGAGTAAGCTAGTGGTATATTTAGACAATACTTTTCTCTAGGTTGACCAGATTTCCAAAATAAAAATACGGGAAACTCCTGGGTACCGAGAATTGCGCAGCGAAATGCTGCTTGGCTGTTACACTTTAAATTATACATATACAATATGACGGCCTTGCTGTCATTAAGGCAGACATAAATGCGAATTAATGCACACACAGTATAGTAAGGAACAAAGACATTGTTTCTCTCTCCGCCACCCCCACCGCAAAGCTAAAGTATCGTATTTCTTGGTTCTTGTATTAACATTTCCTTCTCTGGCAATCACTTCTTTTTTCAGTACTATATGTTTTCTGTAAAAAGTGCGACTTTTGAGTGTAAAAGAATTACCACAACTCGAAAACGATTTTAATGTTAGAAGGACATGAAACCAAAGGGACAGGAATAGGAATTCGGGATTTTTGGGACGGGACAAATTATATATTCGGCAATCTAATTAACTAAGACATACCAAATCAGTTGCAGATACAAGAATCAACCAAATATACTCGCACAACAAAATCCAAATAAATTGCATTAGTAATTGAAGAAATACTTTGTCTTGTAATTGTCACATGCAAACTAGTAGCAAAGACGGTTATTATTACTTACGCGACTACTTATTTCGCTCTCAATTATATTTTGTTGATAGTTATATATCATTTCCAGTTCGGTATTTTAACTAATATAGATTTTCATAATAATCAACATATGAAGTATTCTGAAAAGAGTGCGTCTCATTATTTCCTTCACAATTTGCACACCAAGTATGTTTTGTTTCCGCTGTCCATAACCTATTTGTGATGGTGTACGTTGAAAATAAGATAGCAGTTCTTAATAACTCGCTTCACAGTTCTCAATTAATAAATTTTCTCCTCACTTATGTTTTTAACATGGTTGTTTCTCAAAATGCTGATCATCGCATCTTTCTTTAAAAATATTTCCATCAAACTCCCATAAAGTTTCAAGAAAACTGATCAGACTTCCAAAGTAGAGGACATTTCAGCTGAAAGCAGTTGAATGTTTTCAGCATATGACACGTGTAAGTCCATTTCGCAAAATAGTCAATTAACGTCTCGGGAAATGAAGTCGACGTGTTCAAGAAATGAGTCTTTCAGTAGGCCATCTTTTAGAAATGAATTTTTATGGTTGGATAAGCTGCACATTTCATGTGGAAGCATTGCGTAGTACCAACCAAATAAATTCAAAAATTGCTCGTTATTCAAATTTTTAAGTTTTCCGCAATCATGGCCGTATTTAGGATGTAGCAGATTTTAGGGGCCGGAAATATATGTGGGAATTTATATAAAAGCCATGGGCATCACATAGTTCCTAAGATTGAAATCTACCGCTCTAGGGAGAAAATTTATTGCCACAGATTACTGGCGCTGATAAGTTTCAACCGACGCTCATTTCAATATTCTTATTTTATTCTCGATTTATAATTATGTTATAATAGCGTTAAAGTGGTGTTAAGATACGCTCACGCCGTTACGCCTTTATTAACTTTGTTAATAAACTCTTAACGAAAGACATTCATAAGAAAACGTATTTTCCAAATTTTGTAGGCGTTTTTTGTTCAAATGTTTGTAGAGCTTATGGGACTTAACTAGGGGGTCGTCAGTCCCTAAACTTACAAACTACTTATGAACTAGCTTATACTAAAGACGGCACAAACATCCATGCCCGAGGGGGGATTCGAACACCCGACCGTAGCGGCCGTGCATTCCGTGACAGGCACACAGCAGACCGTTCGGCCACTGCGGCCGGCTTAAAAAATCTGACAGATAGCCAACTGGTATTTAAAAAGAATTAAAGAAATTTCTGAATGGCAACTCTTACACTTTAGATGAACTTTTAGATAAAACTTAAAAATAAAAAAATTTAAAAAATATATATTAAAAAATCCTTAAAATATCGTCATGTATAGACATCATTTACTAAACTGTCACGTTCGACATCATTACGGAATATCGTATATATGATATATTGAACAAATACTAATCTAATCTCTCCGTATTTTTAATAACAGCATGGCTTTTGAGTTACAACTCACAAGGGGAACACCAAGTATGGTACCAACGAATTTTGATGAGTCGCAGGTATATTGTGCGGTAACTCCTTCAGATCACCAAGCTAAAAGTATTTATTCCAATGCGCCTTAGTTTCCACGAAAATCGCAATCAAAGTCCAGGGCGTAACAGCTAAACCTGTACTGAGTCATTACAAGCGGGTGAGCCAGCGCGGTGTAATTAGCAAGGATTACAACCCTCACGCATACGACCCGAGTTCAAATACTGATCGGATTTATTTATTTTTTTTTTTTTTTTACACTTGTCTGACGAGTGACTGTTCAAAAAAAAAAAAAATGTTCAAATGTTTCTTAAGCTTATGGGACTTAACTACGGGGTCATCAGTCCCTAAACTTACAAACTACTTATGAACTACTTACGAACTAGGACGGCACAAATATCCATGCCCGAGGGGGGATTCGAACCCCCGACCGTAGTAGCCGTGCTGACCGTGACTGGAGCGCCTTAGTCACCTCGGCCACCGCGGCCGAGTGACTGTGTATAATTATATTCTGTATTTCTTATTGCAAAGATAAGGTTATATCAGGTAATTACAGTTACCTGTGAACGATACGCTACGAATGTCTACCCGCCTGGCCGCAGCATAATAATCCGCTGGGACGCGTCAAGTGGGCGCACACTGCATTCGACGGTGTAACAACAGTGGGGCCGGGGACTAAGCGCAGTTAGCTAATGCTGCACAAATGTTACAGCTGATAACTACAGACGGTTTACCGATCTTTCAGTCGCCGTAAAAGTATGCTTCGAAATAAGGAATAAAATAAAATAATCGTGCGCAATACATATTCAGCAATTAACATAACCTATTATCATGACCAATTATTCAAGCATTAACATAAGAGCGGCCATTAAAGTATATAATTATGCACAATCAATCGTCGGACAAGTGAAAAAAATTGGTTCCAAGCAGGATTTGGACTTGGGTCTTATGCGTGATAGTCGAACACCTTGCTAATTACACCACGCTGGCTCACGTGCTCTTCTTGACTCAGTGCAGATATAGCTGTTACGCGCTGGACTTTGATCGCGATTTTCGTGGAACTGCATTAAAAATAGTAACAAATAAATGTATTAGAGTGAATGGAAAATCTGGAAGATGTTAAACTACTACGAAGACAAGTAATGCTGATTTTACATCGGACTGACTAACAGGCAGTTTTCAGAAGTATAATATGGAATTATATAGGACGCCATTGACTTACATGAATGTACTTTGCAAGATTCAAAAAATGTTCAAATGTTTGTAAATCTATTGGACCAAACTGCGTGGTCAGTCCGTAGCTTACAAACTACTTAAACTAAAGTAAACTAACCTAAGGCGAACACACACACACACACACACACACACACACACACACACACACACACACACACACATGCCCCAGGAAGGACTCGAACCCCGACGGCGATATTTTGCAAGAGACTATTGCAAATGAACCAGAATTGGCGGTATATTTGAGGCACGGTAGACGTTGAAATCTCACAATTGTGTGTGTTTTAACCAAACGAAAGCCTTATTTCATTTATTAATAAAGAATGACTTAGGTTTCGAATCATAAGCTCATCTTCCAGTAAATAACTGATACAAAAAATGACACCCAAGAAAAGATAAATGTACCAACTCCCGAAGATATGGAATGTTGACTTGAGCAATTACAGTAACTAACACAATTCTGACAAAATTATCTAGATTTTTACTAGTTCCTTAGGAACAAATGATTGGTTTTATTTATTTAAGATGTTCAAATGTTTGTATAGTCTATGGGACTTAACCACGGGGTCATCAGTCCCTAAACTTACAAACTACTTATCAATTAGCTTATCCTAAGGACGGCACAAATATCCATGCCCGAGGGGGGAGTCGAACACCCGACCGTAGTGGCCGTGCAGACCGTGACTGGAGCGCCGTAGTCTCCTCGGCCACCGCGACCGGCTTATTTATTTAAGAAGCCATAAAATGTTGCATCCATTTATCTACTACACTGTCGATGATGCCCTACTACGAAATTAAAATTTCTGCGTTGGTTGTTGATCATATGATGTTACAATATTTCAGTAAACAAAACTGTACAGATATAAGTACGGCGACGGATACTAAAGCGTGTACTGTCACAGTATTACCCGTTCAACTTATAATGACCATTTCAGCTGAAGGCGCTGCGAACTGTTGACTTGTTCTATCATTTATTTCGTATGGCACACGGGCGTTATAATTACGCTCATTGGTACATATACAACGGATAATACAACTGTATATTCTGTTAACACATTCTTGAACAGAAAAGCAATCGAAATGAATATTAAGAATATAAATGTAATGTTTTACGATGAAACAAAGCGGCAGCACGTTTGAAAAAAAAAAATTATAATAATTATAATAATAATAGTAAAACAGTCGTTTTTAATATATTCTTCTGAAGGAAAAATATGTGAACTGAAAAAAAAAAAACCTGTAATGTTACTATGGAATAACTGAAGCGAATACATAATACAGTTTCTATAAATATATTTTTCTACAGAAAATTGCACGAAATTAAAATAAAATTATTTTGCAGTGTAATAATTTCGTTTTGCGGGTAGCTGATAAAAATACATTTGCTGTTAATACTAAAATCTAAGAAATTAAAATATTGAGGTACAGGCTAATAACTAAAAGGAAGATGTCCCCACTGGCAGGATGGACGCTGGTGTCGATTTGTCATTCACCCTGCTGAGCCTTAGTTTGAGTAGTAGATGAAAACTGAAAATTATTCAAGTTTTCCTTATAAATGTACTTTGTGACGACGTATATTTGCGCAATACCTATCCATTTCAGCAAACGCTCAGATTACGTAGCCGCACTGTGACAATAGCGTGAATGTACAATGCGGCCGGTCGCAGTGGCCGAGCGGTCTGCGGCGTGTCAGTCACAGTCTGCACGGCTGCTGTGGTCGGGGGTTCGAATCCCCCCTCGGACGTGGATGTTTGTGCCGTCTTTAGTATAAGCTAGTTCATAAGTAGTTTGAAAGTTTAGGGACTGATGACCCCGTAGTTAAGTCCCATAAGCTCTACAAACATTAGAACATTTTTCGTAGAATGCGGGGCCACGTGCGTCGATCGTGTACTGTCGAGTGTTGTCGGACGCCTTCGGCCCTCTCTGGCCGTGAACAAAGTTTGGATCAGCGCGCTGCCGTCGGCAAGTGTAAAGTGAGTAGGAAGTACTAGTCGCGACGTAACACGGCAGTTGAGTGCCCGATCTCGCTTTGTTGCGTATCACTGGCAGAGCGAAAATGACCGACTCTAGCGATGCGTAGCCTCTAATGAATCTGTTAGTTGTGAGACCGTAGAGGGTGCGAAAATAAAATTAAATGATGGAGTGTACGTACTTGCAAATATGCTGAAGAAGAGAAAGAGTGGCGCCTGGGAAACGTTTGACGCTGTAGTGAACACTGCAGATGACAAATACACGAAGTTTGTACATTGCAGAGAAAACGGTTGTCTATTCTACCTCTTCTGTCGAACAAAAACACAGGCTACGGAACTAAGTGTGGAGTAAGCTCCCCCTATCCCCCTCAAAGAAACAAAATCTTATAAATGATGGTACCCCGGTTATGATTTAGTAGAATTCGTAAGTGAAGTACCTTGCACTATGTACCAGACGCATCTTATGTAGACAGTGACCTTCCGCTAGAATTCTTAAGTACCCTCCGCCATGTACCATACGAATCTTACGTAGCCAGTTACCTTCCGCTTGTTTTGAATGTCAAGTGTGTGAAATTTCATTAAGATCGTAATATAACATTAGATTTTATAGAATTGTTAACTGAAGTACCCTCCGCCATGTACCACACGAATCTTACGTAGCCAGTGACCTTCCGCTTGTTTTGAATGTCAAGCGTGTGAAATTTCCTCAAGATCGTAATGAAATTTAGATTTTATAGAATTGTTAACTGAAGTACCATCCGCCATGTACCACACGAATCTCAACGTAGCCAGTGACATTCCGCTAGTCTTGTCGTCAAGTGCGCGAAATTTCATCAACTTCCAAATAATAATAAATTTTGTAAACTATATACGAGAAGTAACCTCCGCCATCCACCACGTAAATCATATGTAGGCCGTGACCTTTATTTTGGTCAAGTGTGCAAATTTCATCAAGAGCATGATAAAAACGTAGATTGTAAGAAATTCTGTAACTGAATCACCCTCTGCCATGCACTACACGAATCCCTACAAGAGTGTCCTTTCTCTTGTTTTGAAAGTGATGAGTGATCATTTCATCAAGTTTGAAATAAAGCAGGTGTAAGTAATACAAAATCATAGGTAATTATCACGTGTAAGTTGTATCCTTCGCGAAAGATTCGCGCGTCTTCTGTAACAGTGACAGGCTAGGCTTGGCTCTCCAGGCTCGCTGTACCCGTTGCGCCCGCCGGCCTCCTTGTGTTCCGTGTAACGGACAGCGCGGCTCGTGAGTCTGCTGCTGCTGCGGGGACCGCCAGGCCCGGCCAAGGCGGCGAGCCGCGTCGGCAAGCCCACGAGCGCAGCCAGCACCCCCTATAGAAGAAAGCCTGCGCACGACGTCACAACGTGGCGGCGGTGAGAGGCTTAGAGTCCTCTGTAAGATTGTAAACATTGGCAGCGCACGCTGTTTATACTGCATTCTTTCATTCAGGAGTGTATTTCTTACGTAAATTGGTGTTGTGCACGGTGTAATGGCTACGCTGGACGATTTGTGTGTGTGAGAACAACGTGCGATCTCTTTTTTACTGACAAAATGCCATTTCGCTGTTCTGTGCGAAATGTAGAGGAAATTACGACTGTGGCCCTAAAGCTACCGTCTTTAAACGTCCGGAAAAGAATAAGCTAATGGGGGTGGTTACGTATAGAAAATGAATCGCAATATCAAACGGTAAACAGTTATGGCTTACAACTCTTCTATAATGTTAAACAAAAACGAAATCTTACTAACTTGAAGAAGGAGCCAAGTTATCCTGGGAATTCTTGATATCCATTTCTTCTTCTCCGGACGTTTAAAGACAGTAGCTTTGGGGCAAAATCGTAATTTCCTCTACGTTTCGCACAGAACAGCGAAACGGCATTTTGTCAGTAAAAAAAAGATCACACGTTGTTCTCACACACACAAATCGTCCAGCGTAGCCATCACACCGTACACAACACCAATTTACGGAATAAATAAATAATAAATTTACGGGCCGAGCCGGTGACGTCATAACGCCCGCTAGCGGGTTTTAAGCAACATTTGGAAGCCCGTTTCGGATTGCTGATTGGTAGTCTTCCAATTTACAAGGAGTTCGGACCACTGTGCAACTCTTCATTTTACATTCTTCATTGTACACATCATTGCCATAGATGAAGCGACGAGGTGCACGAAAAATCATATGATAACCGGCGTTTTATCCTCAGAACGTTATCTAACATCCATTTAACCACTGATCTACATTTATACAACGCAATCCACCGTAAGGTGCGAAGCGGAAAGTACTTCATACCACTACAAGTTATTTTCCTTTCTGTTCCACTCCCAGATAGAACGAAGGAAAAACGTATGCTTTTAGGCCTAATTTGTCTTATCTTTGTGGGCTTTACGCGAAATGTAAGTTCGAGACTGTATAGAGTCGTTCTTCAATCAAGGACGGTGGTTCAGACCCACCTTTGGCCATCCAGATTTAGATCTTGTACAAACAGTCCGAGCGTGTGCTCTGTCTAAAATGACCACGCTGTCAAGGGGGAATCTACGAAAACTGTGAAATTTGCGCCCAGCTCTAAATCTCTGAAATCTGTGCTCTTTGTGGTACGGCTTAGTTGCGCCCTAGCCGCCCTAATGACTCGTAACGTCCAACTGTACCACGTGGTCATGCTTCATACGATATAGTCCGTCACTTGGTCGGGTTAATGGGACGTTAGGTTACAATCTATTCTGTGTGTGAAGTGTATTAGATTTCAATTTCCAGGATGCAATGGATTCTACCGACATAATAACGCTTGGAAATGTGTGCTACAATGCGGCTTTTGCTGTTAATAAAGACATCGAATGAGCTGGATCTATCTCGAAAAAAATAAAGTGGCAAGGAATATGTACAGTACACTGTCCTCCGATATTGCTAGTATCAGACAAGCTTTACTAACATATGAAGTACCCGTAAAAGGAGAAATTTTTGTTACATGCCCGTGATATTTCGTGGTGTCATCGACAAGCAATATTAGATACAGTTTTGCTGAATTTATTTAAATTTGTGCAGACATATACCAGTTAACCTCCATATTTTAAATAATGAAAGGCTCCACCATTTGAGTAAGTATATTGTTTATCACAACTAGTTTCGAGAATTTATTCGCATCTTCTAGTGCAGTGTTTTTCATCCTGTGAGTCGCAAAACGTTGCTCGGGGGGTCGTCGTGTGTATTTTTCTTACTGTAAGCTAGTTTAAAGAGTTTGTGATTATGAACTGAATAAATCATGCATTGTTTTATGATACATTGTGTTAATGACTATTAAGTCTGCAAAGTGTTTTTAGGATCCAATCGAAAGATGAAACAACATGATACAGTAAGTAATACTAAAAAATTCGAAAAAAATATTTACTCCTTTACAAATCGTCTATACGATGGGACCTATCTTAATGAGCATAATTCGCTTCCGAGTCTTGCCCGAAGCACGAAACACTTGTTAAGCAAATTATATTTTCATCATTCATGTAAAAATAGGATAATGTGTTCCATTCCGAAAAATACACAAAAAACAATTTAAAAGAAATCGGAAGCAAAATAAATATTAAATTTGTTTCCTTTGTGATAACATAGTTTTGTTACGGATCGTGAGGAAGGACTCGCCAGAAGATTCTTACTTGGTACGGGGTCGCATATTCGAAAAGGTTGGAAAACACTGTTCTAGGGCGTTTTATTTATTTATTTATTTATTTATTTTTTTTTTTTATATATTTACAGACGTACGGTACGATACTTTTTCGACGTTTCCTTGTGTGAATTTCTGCCACTCTTGCACTGCAGTTGTCTCATTTAGGTTACTGAAGTTCGGAAAATCGGACAGAATAAATCTTAAGGTTTGTATTTCATCCTAATGTTAGACGCCGTTTTTTTTTTCTGTCTGCTTAAAGGTATTGTGCCTCCTTCATTACGCAGAATATCAGACACAATAAATATGACTTAGGCCTATCTTTATACAAAAATAACCAGTATAAGTGACGAGTGTTTTGTGTGATACCCATTGTAAAGGAGCAGACACAATATTTGCAAGAACAGACAATAATTATCATTAAGTATATAAAAATATGACAAGGTTTATCATGTACGGTTTTTCTCATTGCAGTAACCTCAAAAAGACTACAGCTGCGCCGGCCGCGGTGGCCAAGGAGACTGAGGCGCTCCAGTCACGGTCTGCACGGCCACTACGGTCGGGGGTTCGAATCCCCCCTCGGGCATGGATATTTGTGCCGTCCTTAGTTGTAAGTAGTTCATAAGTAGTTTGTAAGTTTAGGGACTGATGACCCCGTAGTTAAGTCCCATAGACTACAAACATTTGAACATTTGAACTACAGCTGCACAAGAGCTGCAGAAAATCAAACATGGAAACGTCACAATGTATTTATGTAAACAAATGCACTAAAAGCGAGAAATATTCTCGAAATGTGTTGTGCTAAGCATGAAAATACATAATGGGTGCAGTTTCTCAGTATTTAAATCCATGAATAATACAATTATAGGCTATCAGAAACATTTGGCTGGGCACAGTCTCAGACTCTCAAATCAAATGTTCAAATGTTTGTAGAGCTTATGGGACGTAACTACGGGGTCATCAGTCCCTAAACTTACAAACTACTTATGAAGTAGCTAATACTAAGGACGGCACAAATATCCATGCCCGAGGGGGGATTCGAACCCCCGACCATAGAGGCCGTGCAGACCGTGACTGGCGCGCCGCAGTCCTCTCGGCCACCGCGGCCGGCAGCTAATTATGCTTATTAAGAAGGTTTCATTGTACAGACAATTTGTAAAGAAGTAGATCTTTTTTATTATGTTGTACTGATTACTTATTGTATCATGTTGTTCTATTGGTTCCTGAAAACAGTTTTCAGGTTTTGCGATAATTTATCATTAACAGACTATATTATACAACAATCTATGACATATTCCATCCATAATTAATGTTACACAAGGAACTCCGTAATTTTAACATTGAATAAATGACAGTCTTGTGTTACTGAACACCTGTCTTTTTTTTTTTTTTTTTTTTTTTTTTTTTTTTTTTTTGTATGAAAGTACTTGCTCCTGTAACGGCGATCGCACCGAGCAAGTCTTTGTGTCTTGACCCACAGTTTGAAAACACCGCTTTAATAACATATTCAGACGAATTCGTATTTCATTTCTCTGCCACTTCAGGTGACAACTGATTGTGCATTAGGTAGATTTGCAACACAGGACACATAAGTGAGCATAGTTCCGTGTTTTGATACATTTTACGTAAACTACTCCCTTGCTGAAGCCGTATCAAAAATATGGATACTTCTTTATCAACTGGTTTAAAAATATTGTTTCAACAATTAAGAAATTACTTTTGTTTAATAATTTCACTGCAGTCCCATTTCAATAACTCTGAACTCTCATAACTCGTACAAATAGTACTTTTGCATCGACATAAATAATAATAATAGTTGTCAGTTTAACATATTGTGCAATTGAGCTAAAGTAGGCCGAAGGGACGTTAAATCCCAATCTTCCTTCCTCCTCCTTGAACTCAAATAAGCATCCAAACATATTTTCAATTTTATGAACTCATATTAATATTACACTACTACTAATTTGCGAGAGAATGGCCTCGGAAATCTGTTCTTGTCCATCTCCTGTAGGAATTTTTAAGAATTAGAGTGATTACATTGCAGGGCACAAAAAGAAATAGTGCTTCGAATAGTTTCTCGTAGCAGATATGATATAGCTACCTCACGCTTTTGAAGAAGATTATTAACATCCTAGCATAAGCATTTAAAAATATAGATTATTTTATTCAAAGTGGACAAACTGAAATTTACAGGAACATAATCACTTGCAAACAGGCTAGTATGATGTAGCATGGTTAATATTTGTTGCTCTTTTCTGTCAAACTATTGAATGACCCCCGCGTTTCCATAAACTGAATGATACACTACTTCCACTAGACCCAGACATCTCTTACAATAAACAATAAATTAAACAGTTACTTCAGTAACAGATTTCATTCAAATGTTCAAATGTCTGTAATTCTATGGGACCAAACTACATTGTTCATCAGTCCCTAGACTTACAAACTACTTAAACTAAGGTAAACCATGCTCGAGGGAGGATTCGAACCTCCTACGCGGGAGGCCGCGCGATCCGTAACATGGCGCTCCAGACTGCTTGGCTACTCCCGTGCGGCCAGATTTCATTAGTATAATCGCAGAGACCAGGAGTAAACGTTGCTTCTGTACCTACAGCGAAATGGTTATCAACACGTTCCTACTGCAGTAGACGATTTTCATCGAATCAAGGCATTCACCCGTGACACGATAGGTTGATGGTAAATTACATAACACTGTACAGTGTACACTCCGCTCAATCCATCCGATGAGATTTCTTTTGTAACACCACATTTCAAAATATTCCGTTCAATTCTCTTGTCTGAACTGTTTATCATCCACACTTCACATGCGTGCAACACTACCTTCTGGACAAATACCTTCAGAAAAGTCTTCCAAACCTATTTTACGTTATCCAATTGCGCATTTTCGTAAATGCTGCCCGTTTCCCTTTGGAGGTTCGAGTGCTCCCCAGGACATGGTGTGTCTGTGTGTTGTTCTTAGCATAAATTAGTTTCAGGGTTTGTAAGTTTAGGGACTGATGATCACTGCAGTTAGGTCCCGTAGCTTTACAAATATTTGAACATTTTCAGAAATGCTTTTCTTACATTAACCAGTCTACATTTGATATCCACCGTCAGTTGTTTTTCTGCCCGAACAGCAACCTTCTGAGTTACTTCCAGTGTCTCATCTACCGAGTGATAAAAAAATCAGTATAAATTTGAAAACTTAATAAATCACGGAATAATGTAGATAGAGAAGTAGAAATTGACACACACGCTTGGAATGACATGGGGTTTTATCAGAGAAAAAAAATTCAAAAAAAGAACTCTTGCGTGGTCGTTTGGTGATGGTCGTGTGCTCAGCCGGCACTTTCGTCATGTTTGGCATCCCAGGTCGCCAGACCTCAGTCCGTGCGAATTATTGGCTTTGAGGTTACCTGAAGTCGCAAGTGTATCGTGATCGACCGACATCTCTAGGGATGCTGAAGGACAACATCTGACGCCAATGCCTCACCATAACTCTGGACATGATTTACAGTGCTGTTCACAACATTATTTCTCGACTACAGCTACTGTTGAGGAATGATGGTGAACATATTGAGCATTTCCTGTAAAGAACATCATATTTGCTTTTTCTTAATTTGTTCTGCTAATTATTGCTTTGAGCTTTTTTTTGTTCTAATAAAACCGTATGTCATTCCAAGCATGTGTATCAATGTCTACCTCTCTATCTACATTATTCCGTGATTTATTAAGTTTTCAAATTCATACTGACTTTTTGATCACCTTGTTTTACTTACGTTTATGCTCAACTTCTCTTGCTAGTCATTCGTCGTCTCTGTCAGAATTACAATGTGATTAGCTAGACTCAAAAATATATTTCTTATCCTTCATCTTGAATTCCGTTTCCAAAATTTTCATTAGTTTCCTTCATTGATTGTTCAACGGACACGACTACCTAATAACGCCAGGAATAGTTTGATTGAAAATTTATTCCACTTTTTTTCTCAACAACTACATCCATTGAAAGCCCATCTACTTTATATCTACTGTTTGGTTTCTGCCCATTTATAGAGAACCTTTCGACGATTTTATTTTATCCCTGCTAACGTCAGAATTTCAAATATTGAATAGTAAATACAAGTAACATATTGTTATGATGTGTGTCCCCTCGGACTCTTAATGGTCAGACGTCATTGCAGTGTTACACAAAGAGTAGAAAAATTTCTGTATCACACCGATAAAACATAACGTGTTGCCTGTGATTCATTACATGTCGTCGTTCCTCAAAAATAAACGACTAGAGCTATTACACCATGCAGCTGTGGTATAAAAAAATAGATTCATATCGCCTTGATTAAAAGTCTATCGTTAAAAGGACGTGAATTCCATGTACTTTCCTGTCAACGTTTTCAAACCTCGTTGCAAAACGTTGCCTTCTTATCTATTGCGAAACGTTGTTGACGACATTAATTGCTAGCAGTTTTGTCACTGGTTAACTTCTCCGTAATAACTATCTGAAGCGATACATGTGTAATGTGTTGACGCCTACCAGAGTTTGCAGACTGCCGCATTGCAACGCGCAACTACACGAGGCACGACTTCTTCTCCCATCGGATTACATTGCTGCGTTGGCCTCCCTGTTCTTCCGCTCTCTGTCCCCTATCGAAAGCGTCTGGTCAATGGCTACGGAACGACAAACCCGGAATTCGCTGCCCGCTGCTACACCACATTCAGTTTGGCATAATGTTGAAGCAACGTGGACCGCTATACCCCAACACAAACAATTTTATAATCTGGACAAACGCAGCTGCTTTATGTAATTTTGAATAAAACACGACGATTCAATTGAAAGGTTGCAAACTAATACCTCGGAGCTCGATCAGAGGTGCAAGGATTATGATATGAAGATCAGCATCTCCAAAACGAAAGTAATGTCTGTGGGAAAGAGATTCAAACAGATTGAGTGCCAAATAGGGGGAACAAAGTTAGAACAGTTAGACAGTTTCAAGTACCTGGGATGTATTTTCTCACAGGATGGCAACATAGCGAAAGAACTGGAATGTAGGTGCAGCAAAGCTAATGCAGTGAGTGTTCAGCTAATATCTACTCTCTTCTGCAAGAAGGAAGTCAGTACCACGACTAAGTTAGCAGTGCACCGCTCTATCTTTTGACCAACTTTGTTGTATGGGAGTGAAAGGTTACCTTATTCATAAGATAGAGGTTACAGATATGAAAGTAGCAAGAATGATTGCAGGTACCAATAGATGGGAACAATGGCAGGAGGGTGTCCATAATGAGGAAATCAAAGAAAAGCTGGGAATGAACACCATAGATGAAGCAGTTAGAGCGAACAGACTGAGATAGTGGAGTCATGTTACACGCATGGGAGAAGCAAGGTTACCTAAGAGACTCATGAGCTCGTCAGTGGAGGGTAAGAGGAGTCGAGGTAGACCAAGAAGAAAGTACTTAGATTCGGTGCAGAATGATTTCGAAGTAAAAGGCATAACATCAGACGAGACATCAATGTTAGCATTGAATAGGGGATCATGGAGGAATTTTATTAGAGGTACTATGCTCCAGACTGAACGCTGAAAGGCATAATCAGTCTCTAATGATGATGATGATGATTATGATGATGACACAACCAGAACCTCTTTGATTCAATGCCGAGGCGTGTGACAGCGGTTATAACCGGCAGCGGCGGCAACACTCAATGTTGATTTCATCCTCTTTCTCATTTCACGCGGGATTGTAGTTTCAATCATATGCTATTTGTGAGTGTTATCTTCCAAAAACTTTTGTCTGTGATGCTGTTTGCCTTCATAGTGCTTCTGGTGTTTGTCAATTCTTCCAGTATTTTGGTCTCAATAGGCGGATTACGGCCACATGTTAAAGCCGGCATATGCCGGAAGTCGGCCCTCCAGTCGTCAGGCGTGCGTGTGAGACTAAGGACAGGTTCGTCCATCTCTCGTTAATCTTCTACTTAGTAAACCAAAAGATGCCTTTAACGTCCAGTTAAATGTGTTCGTCAAGTGCATTGCGTTTGTCATTGCCATATACACCTCTCGTTTGCTAACCTGGAGAAAACGGGAAGGAACGATATATTTCGATTATGTTGGCAATGGAAACAAATAAAAATGCCGTCTGAATAAACAGCTGTTCACCGTATTTGACTAGCAGGGAAGAGGTTAGCAGACAGTTGTTATTTGGCGCTATGGAAAATAAACGTGAATGAAGCTCGAATTTTGAAGAAGTGAGTGGGAGAGTCTTGTGTCCTTAATAGAGAAATAAAAGGATACATCGGACTGAGAGAGGCTAGTGCCAGTGTCACCTCACGAACAGCTTTCCAAGCAGACGTTTTGCAGGCATCAGCGAAGTCCCCTATGGAAATGAACATAATGCCAAGTGCATAGTATCTTAGTGCAAGCAATAACTTGCACATAGGCGAAAGTGCACTGTTCCTATAAATCGGAGGAAGAAATTACATTTTAGGCCTTACACTAGGCTGTACAAGCATAAGGAAATACTGCATTAATAAGTTTGCAGACATAAGTATTCTACAGTATTACGACATAACTCTTACAAAATACACATCTGTCTGTTGGACTCCTGAGATGGTCGTCGAGTTTTTCTTACACAGCGGCCTTTCGAAGACGAAATCGCGTTACAAATTCTGCATCATCCCAACATTCAAAATGATTTGGACGAACATAAATACGTCTAGGACGCCTTATTGGGGCAATGACCTCTAGATCGCCCGAAATATTGACATCCTCTTCATTGTCCACCAAATCTCTTATTCCAGCCATTTTCGTCATACCGATTCTCACTTAATTAGTCGTTACTCATAAGTTTGTATGTTGATATCGCAACAATAACTTTATGTAACGTATCTGAAATATATGAAACTCATGTAATCGCTACTGACATGGAAGGGACGAGAAGTAAGACGACGACATTTACCAATAAAGTTGCTTTTCGCACTAGTTTTTCATACATGTATTGCTTCTGTTATTTTGTTCGATAAATTGGTCTTTATCACAATATATTGCGGTATTTTAGCACTTTGGAATCCTGCTATTTTCTTACAGATTATCACGTAACTTGTCGTTAATTGTGTAACGAGTAGAATTCTACTCGTTAACTTAGCGGCCAGTTTGAGGTCTTTTAACGTGAGGTTAATTCATAACGAAACTTTGACAAACGCAATTCTCCGCTAACGATAAGTTAAAATCTCAACTGGAACTTAACGAGACATTGGCAAACCGGCCCTAAATCTTTGTATTCCCTATACAGACCTAGGTGGCTGGAACCAACGCATCGCCTACAGTCGGGTGCGAAGATGCGCTAACAATACGCAAACTGAATAAATGTGCATAATGCAATACACCTGGTACTGCGTAATTCGACGTTTTTCATGCCGGTGTGAGGGCTCCCCACATTTTTTTGAAATAACTTATTGGTTTATTGGCTTTTCCCCAACAGTACCCCATAATTTATATTAAAATATGGAAATGGAACAATAGTATCTTCTAGGAGGCCGTTCCAATATACACTGATCAGCCAGAACATTATGAGCACCTACCTACTACCAATACAAACGCGTCCAGGTGCTAAGTATTTGTCAGGGATGGGGAATGAAGTCACCGATTCTGCAATTGCCTGGATTGATATAGGGAAATAACCTACATCAGGGTGGTCGAAGATGAGTTTGAACTGCTTTCCTCCCGAATGCGAGTTCATTGTGTTACCACTGCGCCGCCTCGCTCGGCGGTAGCAGAGTCTCTTCACGAGGAATGACTGCATGTCAGACACAAGCTTGGTGCGCGTAGTGTCAGTGAACATGTCCGTGTGTATAATGGGGTACGAGCACGATCTATGTGTTTTAACTTGTGCAGATGGTTAGGGGTCGAAAGCTCAAATGGCGAAACCAAAGGTGAAATCAAGTGCAAAATTTGAGGGGTTTGGTGGCTACCCTTCATTACAGATATCGGACGTCGTACGTTGGGGAGACTGATAAAACGGAACAGGCAGCGAACTATGGGGAAATAAAATCGGACTTGAATGACTCCTCCGCAGCTGATGACCCATGCTTATTCGAATGTTAACACCACGACACACGGTCACTGGAAGTTAGCGCTGATACCTTATTCAAGTGACAAGCTGGCAGCGGGTCAATTATGCTCTGGGGAACATTAACGTGGTCATCCATGGACCCAGTGAACGTCATGCAAGGCACCTTAAGACCAAAACGTGTCATACACTGTTTACAGACGACGTACACCCCTTCAAGACGATCACGTTTACTAACAGCAGTTGCAATTTTCAGCAAGATAATATTCCATGTCAGAAGGTCACGAATGTAATTGTGAGGTTAGGGGAACACAGTGGTAGGTAACAATTGATGTAGATCTCCCCCCCCCCCCAACTCATCATATCTTAACCCTATCAGCTCAAAAGCAACTTCGAAGCGATTTATTTAGATATCTGCATACTGTGGAAATTAGCATTTGACCCCAGATAATGAAAAGTGTGAAGTAATCCTTATCAGAAATAAAATAAATCTCTTAAACTTCATTTTGACAATATATCATTCAAATCTGTAGACTGTAAATCAACTAAATGCCTTGGGATTACGATTACTAACAACTTAATTTGGAAAGAGGACATATATCGCGGGGAAGAAGAACCAGAGGTTACCTTTTATTGACCAATAACTTAGAATGTGCTAGAGTTCTACTAAAGAAACTGCCAACACTACACTTATCCGTCCTATTTTCAAGTATTGCTGTGCATTGTAAGATCTCCACCAAGTGGGACTGATGAAGGATATAGAGAGAGTTAAGAAAAGGGCAGCTCGTTTTGTGAGAGTACCACAAAAATGATGCACGAGCTGGGGTGGAAATCATTCAGAGAAACACGGTATTTGTTGCAGCGCGATCTATTTGCGAAATTCTTCACCAACATTTTCCTCTGAATGCGAACACATTTTGTTTGCACCCAGCTTCATATGGAGACAAGGTCATCATAATGAAATAAGGTAAATCAAATCGAAAACGGAAAGATTTAGATTTTCCTTTTTCACGTGCACTATTAAAAAACGGAGAGGTAGAGAAATAGTATGAAAGCGGTTCGATAAACCTTGTGCCTAGCACGTAAATGTGACTTGAAGAGTAAATATGTCAATCTAGATCGAACACTTCTGAGATGTGATTGAACGTGGTATAAGAGCTCATCCCTCCTAACTCCCTTCCAGTGCTCAGCAGTATCAAAATTTTTTAGCTCAGAAACTGTAATAAAAATAAGTAAATAAACATCCACATACTGCACTTTCCCTTGACAATATTGTATAGTTTAAAATTATTCGAAGAGTTCAGCGTTGTCATTGCTGCACATGCGTTATAAGCTCATTTATAATTTCTCATGGAAGATCAGAGAGTGTTACTGTAACAATCCCACTTAGAAACGAACTACATATAAAGCAAGTGTGACACCAATTAGATCATCGGTAACAGATTGAGACACGCAATATCTTGCTAGTGTGATAAAAGAAGGCAACTTACCGTATTTTCGTTTTAACTGTCAATTTTAGCGACGGTATGTGAACTGCTCTAAAGAACTTTTTATAGTATAATACAGTTCACAGCTTGTGATAAAAACTGTAGCAAAGATATTTCTTTCTGTTATCAGCTGTTATCAGCTGCTGTTCTTGAGTGTAGTCCTCTGTTTCGTTACTGAACAGGATGTCCTGTTAGCCGCAGCCTCTAGCATCGATACGAGGATGTTATCAGTAATGAATGAGGGCCTTGTCCTTCTGCAGCAAAGCCCTAAAAACATTGTCTATGAAGCTTCCACTAAGGAAGTCTGTTGTACATTTACAGTAAAGATTAAGAACTTCCGAATGACAACACCTCAGTAACAGTAATTCATTGGCTTCTCCACGTTTGTCTGGTGAGGCCTCGAGGAACCCAGTCTACATCCAGATTCTACATCTACATGGGATACTCTGCAAATTACATTTAAGTGCCTGGCAGAGGGTTCATCGAACCACCATTATACTATTTATCTCCCATTCCATTCTCGAATAGCGCGCGGGAAGAAAGAACACCTGAATCTCTCCGTACGAGCTCTGATTTCTCGTATTTTATTCTGATGATCATTTCTACCTATGTAAGTTGGAGTCAACAATATTTTTTCGCATCCGGAGGAGAATGTTGGCGATTGGAGTTTCGTAAGTAGTCCACTACGCGTGCCTATGGAACAACTCTTAGGAAAGGAATATGCCTTCTCCATGTTTAAGGAACCATCATGTCATTTACCGGAAGTGAATCACGAGTGTTACAACCTCCTTGTTCCCAGATAGAGTCTCTTTTAAATCAGTTGTTCTGTAACCTACTGATCTCAATGCGATATATCAATTACAAATGTTATATGTTATTTTATAGTATTCGCTAAATTTGATCAGGATGTTGCAGTTATGTGCTGCTGTCAGCCAGCCCAAGGGCATTCGAACTGATTTACCCTTCGAGCGTGTTCCACGGACTGAGTTCGGGCGCGTAGTCGCCAACTTTCAAAAAATTGTTCAAATTTTTGTATAGTTTATGGGACTTAACTACGGGGTCATCAGTCCCTAAACTTACAAACTACTTATCAACTACTTACGAACTAGGACGGCACAAATATCCATGCCCGAGGGGGGATTCGAACCCCCGACCGTAGTGGCCGTGTAGACCGTGACTGAAGCGCCTCAGTCCCCTCGGCCACCGCGGAAGGCTCGCCAACTTTCGGGTGGCCGCACATTATGTATTTAGAGTTTTACGTCAGCCGTAATGGTCCATTTGACAATTTCAAATCTTTTCCCACGGTAGGTTAACAGTGATAAAAAAACTGAGACGAAAAGTATGTGAACGTTTGCAAGTCTAGGTGTGGGAAAACCTACAGACCAACAACTGAGAATTTTTCCATATTGTTTTTTGACAATGTCGTTCCTACAAGGCCTAGTTTAAGAACTCTAGTTTTAAATTTATTATTTAAGAAAAAAAATTCTTCAAACACCGATTTTCTGAGAAGTAATGTGTACTAGTTCGTTCTTCTTCCAAAGTCGCTGCGAGAAAGTAGCCGAGTGGTCTAAGGCATCATGCTAAGGACTGCGTGGCCGCTCCCGCCTGAGATTCGAGTCCTCTCTCGAGCACGGGTGTGTGTGATGTCGTTAGTGTAAGTTAGTTTCGATATTTTGTAAGTCTAGGGACTGATTACCATTGCAGTTTGGTCCAGTAGATTTACAAACATTTCATCTTCTAAAGTCAATCATGAGGCTATAAAAAATGTAATGTGCTTATTTTCATAGTACGCGTTGCTTTTGCCGAAAGCTTCGAACTGCTGGCAACATACAGTCGCAGCAGTAACTGAAGTTTAGTAAAACGCGATGACAGGACACCGCACCCATTAAATGCTAGGAGCCGGCAGCGGTGGCCGAGGGGACTGTGGCACTTCAGTCACGGTCTGCACGGCCACTACGGTCGGGGGTTCGAATCCCCCATCGGGCATGGATATTTGTGCCGTCCTAGTTCGTAAGTAGTCCATAAGTAGTTTGTAAGTTTAGGGACTGATGACCCCGTAGTTAAGTCCCATAAGCTGTACAAACATTTGAACATTTTGAAATGCTAGGAGCACGGAATAATAACTCAGTCAATGACCACGCAGTGGTTCTTCTTTGATGTTCAAACACGCCAAAAACTCATCGTTATCGTCAGCTTACCTTATTAACAAAAAAATATGCGGCGCAGTACGTTCATTGAACATCACCCATTTCACAGGAAGAACGAGAACGGCTGTAATTTGCAAGTTATCTGTTCTGCACGGTGACAATGAAAAGGATGGTGCATTGAGGGTACATCTCACTCCACAAGTACGTTTTCCTTATTCTTCCTTAGATCAGTTTATGCGAATGCTGCAATAGTTTCTTTAATAAGCACTCATTAGGAAGGACGGTGGTTCAAATCCGTCTCCGGCCATTCAGATGTAGGTATTCCGTCATTTCCATAAATCGCACCAAGCAAATTTTTGGATGGTTTCTATCGTTATAAAAAACAATCCAACATTGTACTCCGTCTGTAATAACCATGACGAGGCGTTAAACCCCAATCGTCGCAGTGTAGTGCCCGAGCACTCTAAGGCGCTTTGCTGTGGAGCTTGCAATTGCTCTCCGTCTGAGGTTCTAGACCTAAATGTTTGTATAGCTTATGGGACTTAACTACGGGGTCATCAGTCCCTAAACTTACAAACTACTTATCAACTACCTTGTACTAAGGACGGCACAAATATCCATGCCCGAGGGGGGGATTCGAACCCCCGACCGTAGTGGCCTTGCAGACCGTGACTGGAGCGCCTCAGTCTCCTTGGCCACCGCGGCCGGCTGTGTGTTGTCCTTAGCGTAAGTTAGTTTAAGTAGTTCGTAAGTCTAGGGGCTGATAACCACACTAGTTTAGGCCCTTGGATTTACGAACATTTGAAACCCTAATCTTTTTTGTTCCCCCCTTCTTTTTTTTTTTTTTTTTTTTTTTTTTTTTTTTTTTTTTTTTTTAATTAAATAAGTACAATTGCAGTTTCTTTCCCATTTGTTCTCATTTATATAACGCTTCTTAGTCTGCACGAATCTTGTCATTTATACAACGCTGCTTAGTTTGTAGTAATCTTGATGTTGATGTGTCGTCTACCTTATCTTGAGTCAATCCTCTCTTAGTGCGCTCTGAATTTTATACTTAAACATTTGCTGCGCCACTGCACATATTTCTCTGGAAACGTACCCCTGCCAACATTTGCTTCCACGAAGTACTTAAATTACCGTTTAACATAAAAGAAGAGATTCAGTTGGTGTTAGTATCCCCCTGAAACAATAGCATCAACTGAAGAATTACGATTTCAGGACAACAAAATCAAAACTAAAATAGGGACATGCTAGTGAAGCGTCACGTGTCAACTACACCTCGAGAACACAGTTCCAGAAAGGGATATTGTGCGAGAGTTGATTCGCTGGCGTAAATTTCTGTTCGTGGATGGGCAGAGTACGCTGGCGCTATTAGTCATTTCTCGTTTGGAAATAACATTGCGGTACCAGCCAAATACATGAAATAGTAATGTAGAATAAATAGATGAAATTCGATATTACCAAGCAAACAGTAACACTCAATATATTATTTGTGAATAAAGTCTTAGTATTTCACACTCTTTCGTATTTTGATAGAATAGAAGTCATTCAGGAACGATTAAGAATTAATGTTAAGCCTATGGGACTCAACTACGGGGTCATCAGTCCCTAAACTTACAAACTACTTACGAACAACCTTATACTAAGAACGGCACAAATATCCATGCCCGAGGGGGGATTCGAACCCCCGACCGTAGTGGCCGTGCAGACCGTGACTGGAGCGCCTCAGTCCCTGCGGCCACCGCGGCCGGCGATTAAGAATTGATTTCCACATTAAATGTTTCCTATCTTTTCATTTCAGATGGTTAAAATCATTCTCGAATATTGTATTTCCAAAGAACAATGAAATATATTTATGGGACGTCTTTCATTATACGTTCATTGAATTTATTCGGTCATAAATACTCCATTTCACAACTCAATACAATATTGCAGAACAAAAAGAAAGGAAGATTAGACTTTAGTTCAAATGTTTGTAGAGTTTATGGGACTTAACTACGGGTCATCAGTCCCTAAACTTACAAACTACTTATGATCTAGCTAACACTAAGCACGGCACAAATATTCATGTCCGAGGGGGATTCGAATCCCCGACCGTAGTGGCCGTGCAGACCGTGACTGGCGCGCCGCAATCCCCTCGGCCACCGCGGCCGGCTAGACTTCAGTGCCGTGTTGAAGTAAGTGATGAGAATCTCATAGTTCTAAAATATGTTGTTCATGGACTTATATCGTATTTGAAGACGTGTTATGTATATATGACCATCTTGTTTAACTACAAATTTATAATGTTTCTAAAGATAAATCTACATGGTTTATTCTTAGAACAAGATTTTTCAAATTAGACACTGTCATTCGATCGCTTAAGTGTACAATTCGCCGCGTTTTATTACCTCACTTTACTGTTTGTGCAGTAGTTTCACTATGCCTTTTCAAGCGAACGTTGGAATTGTTCCTTCCCAGTCATTGTCCATAGAGCTAACTAGCTAAAAACCCGGCGTTGCCCGAGTATTTATTTATTTATTCCTGCCTTTTTGAGTTAGTACTTCTCCTATCCCTTCTCTCTGTCCATCTCCTTTTTTCTAAAAACTTGTTATATCTATCGGGGAATATGTAAGAAATAACGCTGTATTACATAATGTACAAAAGTATACGTGCAGTATCCAAACAAAAATAGATAGCAATCAAAATATAAAATTCTCACGTTCTCACATTTATTGAGTTATATGTTGTAATTGAATAACGTTTCAGTTATATATTCGTATAAGCGCTGTATGTCTTTAAAATCTGTTGCGAATATAATTAGTAATAAAGAAGTAATAGATTAAAACTTGGTGCGTGATAGGGCGGTTTTCTAGGAACGTTTCTGTTTATGTGCTCATATCTCATTAACTACGTGTCGTTCTGTGATATAATTTCGAACGTACATTCAGCTATATGTGTGTATACGGCTACAATTTGTAGTGTAGAAATTATAAATTGTAACGTCATACCGAATGCCGTAAGTTTCAGTCCATAAACGGCGGAAACTTTTTTCCTTTCATAACTTTGCTATGGTTGTCAGCGAGAAAAAGTTCAATAAAGGTTTGAAATTATGTTTGAAGTTGGTTGCAGGTCGTTAAGTACTGTCATTCTCATACAGTGTGTGAATAAAGTCTCGTCGCATTATGTGGCAGTTTCTTGTTACTATATTGTTTACAAGGTCATACCTGATGTGACAGTTTTACTGCATCTACAGCGAAACTGTTGTGAGGGGTAGACTTCCTTTCGTTTCATCATTTTGTGAGAGGCGGGGGGAAGGTCCGTTACAAAACGCTTCATAAACGTCCGAAATTACATGCAAACTTTGTTACAAGTCCCTAACTACTCCCATTTTCCAATATTTGACGAATAAATCTGGGTATTCTCACACGGCGGCCTCTCAATATTTATGACGTCATATCTCCTTAGCTATGTGTCTTGCTCTTTTGTTTTTGGGTAAGGAACTTTTGTAGGCGTACGGTGAACAGTTCACCAAAGTTTCATTGCAATCGAATGAATGATATATGAACACATAGAGGATATACAGACAAACATTGAGGCTCATTTCCCTACACTATTCGTAGCACATTATCAGTACTTCGATAGCTCTATTTACCAAAATGTTCAAATGTTTGTATAGATTATGGGACAAAACTACGGGGTCATCAGTCCCTAAACTTACAAACTACTTATCAACTAGCTTATCCTAAGGACGGCACAAATATCCATGCCCGAGGGGGGATTCGAACCCCCGACCGTAGTGGCCGTGCAGACCGTGACTGGAGCGCCTCAGTCCCCTCGGGCATCGCGGCCGGCCTCTATTTACCTGCTCTGTGGATAATGTTGCCATTCTCAAAATTTCTTCGTTGAAAAAAGCCTTTCGAAATCCATGCAATCGGCGATAGCTCAGTATGTCCTTGAAAATCTCGACCGACGTACTGATTTTAGTATGACTCCACCAGCATAGAACAGACGGCTAAGCTTCAATGCTATATCCCACTGGCCGCGGTGGAGTAGCCGAGCGGTCTAAAGCACCTCGCTGCAGAGCGCGCGGTTGCTCGCCGTGGAGGTTCGAGTCCTCCCTGGGGCATGGGTGTGTGTGTGTTTGTCCGTAGGTTAGTTTACCTAGGTTTAATTAGTTTGTAAGCTACGGACTGATGATCACGCAGTTTGGTCCGATAGATTTACAGGCATTTGAACATTTTTATATCTCACTTCTTAACAGTTGAAAACCAAGACCAATATTTCTTATACGTATGAACTAATTAAACTGTTAATTTACTCTTCATTAAATTATTAAAACTTACCTGCGTTACAAAAAACATTACAAATCGCATTCTATCCATTTTCACGAAAATACTTACCGCCCTAGTTTGTTTTTTATTTAAGTGAAAGTGCTAAATCCAAGTCGCTATAACTTCCCCATGTGCCTTTTAATAACACTAATTTGGCTTTATTCGTGCTATCGCTCTTTCAGGTTGTAATATTTTAGAACTTGCCTTGAGTAGTGGAATGTATTCAAAAACCAAACCAGATGTGGGGACAAATTTTGCGTTCAGTGGCATTAATGTAAAATTAATCACTACTACAGTTATTGACATACTTATATCTTTTGTGTAAGATCGCTGAGCCGCGGTTCATTTTTCTCTGTTGTATGTTTGTATAGTCTATGGGACTTAACTACTGGGTCATCAGTCCCTAAACTTACAAACTACTTATGAACTAGGACGGCACAAATATCCATGTCCGAGGGGGGATTCGAACCCCCGGCCGTAGTGGCCGTGCTGACCGTGACTGGAGCGCCTCAGTCTCCTCGGCCACCGCGGCCGGCATTTTTCTCTGTACCGTATGCAACTGTTTCTTTGACCAACATTAGACACATTCCAAAGGAAAAAGACCTCGATAAACAAAATAAGATATGTGCTACTAAACCTAACCATTACCCCTGTGGCACAGTGGTTCCCAGTCTTTCATCTGTCGAACTGCTGGATGCCTTTTTGGAGGCAATATAAAGATAAAAAAGTTCTTGTTTATTCGCGGTCTGTTAGTGGTGTGTTTTTTTACGGTCAACCTTAATAGGTAGAATTGTAAACAATCCAGTGCCATGTTTTCTGGTTGTGGCTGTGCATCAAATAGTTTTATGTTTGGAGATACGGAGGTAACACGTTCATATGTCAAGTGAGTGAGGGAGCAAAATAGTGGAGAATGCAGATTTTTTTTTCTTTTTTTTCCCCTCAGTGGCGCACTGCGTTTTTTTCTCCATGGACTTATATTTTCTAAAGTATTGTGTTCACTGTTTCGAGTGGTGGATTGGGTGCGAAGGCCAGGGTTCAGAAATCTTACCTGAAGCGAAAATGGTTAAATTCACTCAAAAGAAGAGAATAGCTTTAGTGAGAACCGAATGCAATAAGTTGAATCGAAAGGGACAAATGCGTCGTAAGATTGGTGTGCAGTGAAGCACTTAGCTGATTGGTAAAAGAAAAAATATGCTGTGTTTATGGAGGGGCTAATGGCACTGTGAACATGGGCGGTTTGGTGTAGTGTCGAGTAGACTGTGAATGTTCAATCCTTCTGGTATTTTGCCCTGGAGTTGGCGAAGTGAGTCCTCCACTGCGAAATAAGAGTTCAAAACTGGATAATGATAGGATGCGCCGTAAATCAGAGTTGTCATACAGTTGTAGATGCGATGCGTGTGGTGTTGGTGAGGACCTGATGTGTATTACCACGATTATCGACAGTAGCGGTGAGTGCGTCATCGACTTGGGGTGTATGATGTCCGTAGTCATTGGAAGGTGTACAATGAAGAGTGATTAGATAGACGGAACGGATTACGTTGCATAAACAGTGTGTACCAACTTGTAGTATGTAGTCTTACCCTGAGAGAGTAGGTCACTTGCGATTTCGGAGAAACGAAAGGTTTTTTTCGGATGTAGTTAATGCAAACATAGTTCACTTTGAAATGTTTGATGTAGGTGATAGTTATTTATTGGATGTTCATAAAAAATACTTACGTCCAGGATGGCGCTCCTGCTAGTGCTGCTGCTGATGACTGCGTCTGCGCCGCGGTGGATCAGCCGCGCATGCTGGTGCGCCGTGTTACGATGCGCGCGGCAGTCCGCCGTCGGGGGTCCCCCCTCAAAATGTTCAAATGTTTGTAGAACTTATGGGACTTAACTACGGGGTCATCAGTCCCTAAGCTTACAAACTACTTATGAACTAGCTAAGACTAAGGACGGCACAAATATCCATGCCCGAGGGGGGATTCGAACCCCCGACCGTAGTGGCCGTGCAGACCGTGACTGGCGCGCCTCAGTCCCCTCGGCCACCGCGGCCGGCGAATCTCCCCTTAGGCATGGATGTTTGTGTCGTCTTTAGTATAAGGTAGTTTGTAAGTTTAGGGACTGATGACCCCGCAGTTAAGTCCCTTAAGCCTTGCAAAAATTTGAACATTTTGAACTGCGTCTGCACTCGGCTACGTCTTGGAGCAGAGTGACGGGGAAATTAAAATTAACCGGCGGTCTGGCAATTACTTACTGGAGAAGTCGATAGTGAATTTCCCGAATTTAAAGAAGAACTGTTGCCGTGGCTGAGAATGCTGGGCGAAATGTGCGATCTTCAAACAGTACACGAGCTGTTTCACAACAGTCTTTGGTTTACCGCTCGAAAAATGCTACAGACAATTGTTCATATGTTTGTAAAGCTGTGGGACCAAACAGCAGTGGTCGTCAGTCCCTATACTTACAAACTACTTAATTTAACTCATGCTAAGGACAACAGACACGCACCGATGCCGAAGGGAAGACTCTAACCTCTGACGGGGAGCAGACGGAACTCCGCAGCAAGACGCCTTAGAGCGCAAACAATTGTGGAATTTTATTTCTTGTGCAGATGGTCTTTACATTGAGCTACATTTACATCCTGGTTTGTAGATTTTGTATCATCATCGTTTGGTTGTCTGCCGTACGGCAGGTTTAGACTGCATAGCCCTGCATGCTTCTTTGTCTTTTGCGATCATCTTCGTTCTTTGGTACCTCCTAGTGGCTTGCTGATGTCATCCAGCATCTGGTACCTTCTTTTGCCCCTCCCTCTCTTTCCCGGAATGCAGCCCTCAATTGCCTCTACCAGGAGGCAATCTCGTCTTAAACTGTGGCCTATCCAGTTTAGTTTCCTGTTCTTTATCGTCAGCAACATCCTCCGCTCCTCTGCAACTCTAATTAGTACTTCTGAATTTCTGACTTTATCGATCCAGCTGATCTTCTCCATCCTACGCCATATCCACATTTCACAAGCTTCAATTTTCTTCTCATCTTGCTTTCTTAATGTCCACGTTTCTGCTCCATATAAGGCAACACTCCATATTAGAGAAATAACCAGTCTCTTCCTTAATTCTTTGATTTGCATGCAATTAAAAAATATTACACTTTTACATGTCAAGTAAACTGTGATTCTTTCAATGATTTACTGGATATTTCTCTTCTACATACCCTTAATTTTCCCCCGAAAATGTTTCGTTGTCTACGATTACTCGTTTTTCACAGTGGCTCTCTTTAGTGGCAAAAATTTGATTGTAACCACTGACTGAACTGTTCGTCTAACCAAAGTGGAGCCAGAGTAACAAATCTTTGCCTCTTCCGCTCCACGGGCGTGCCATCCCTCAGTGTGGTTGTTTGCAAAAAGTATCGTTAACCTCGGCCTGCTATCTTGTTGAGAGCGCCGGTTGTTTGGCACTCTTAAGGCGTGTTTACAACTGTCAATACACACGCACACACACACACACACATTCTCGAGGGAGCACTCGGACCTCCGACGACGAGCAACCGAGCGTTCCGCAGCAAGGCGCCTTAGCGCGCTAGGCCACTCCACCCACGGAGCATATGCTCTGCGACTCCACCGCAGCTTACAACTGTCCAGCTCTGCTTAGTCCACAAGTTAGAAGAGGTATACACTGGGGCACACCCCTTCTCAACATGTTTTCTTGATTCATCTAGTTCTCACATGTCACCCTGGGCGGCACGCGCAACTCACTCAAAATGGGGAAAACGTCTTCCAACTTTCCACGCAGCTGAAAGATATGAAGATATATAAATAAGTCACATTGGTTTTTTGAACTTATTTTTTAATCTTAAGCTTTACTTCCTCATAATTTTTGATCCTGCAGCTATTATCAATCTATATGCAAAGAATTCACGACATTAATTGCTAGTGGGCATTGAAATAATTTAGTGGAGAAAGTTGAAAATTTGTGCCTAGCCGGGATTCGAATCCCAGTTTAGCCGGGATTCGAATCCCCGTTATCCTGCGTACGAGGGAGTCGCGCTTGACCATTTCACAACACGGGACATAGCAATCACCACGGCTGCGCGGAATACCCATGCACGTCTTCCTCCAGGCGCAAATTCTCATCTTATTCGCATACTACTGACGTGGTGTACCTTACTCATTATCACTCAGTACTTTGGCACGCAGCCGATTCAAATAAGAGTGCATCCGTACTGAAGAAAGAATCAAAAATATTTAAAAGTTTGTATACCTAAAGTGACCAAACTACTGAGTCGTCCGTCCCTAGGCTCACAAACTACTCGAACTAACTTCCACTGAGGCACACACTCGAACATTCGACGTGAGCGGCCGCGCTATCCGAAATGTGGCGCCCCAGACCGCACGACCATTCCAGCTCGGCGAAGAATTGATGACAGCCTGTCATTACCTGATTATAAAGGGCGAGTACGTAAGACGTAACACCCGTTTTATTTCGTGAACGGTTACACATACCGAAACGCGGTTTTCGGCACATGTTAGAGCGTCGAAGGGCACATGTATTTTTGTTTTGTGAACGGTTTTAGCACCGGTATCAACTGAGATATTGAAGCAAGTACTTTTGGTCCACGTTAGGTTACGGTAGTAACACTAAAATTGGGTCTTTGTGATCGCCTTTTGACAGCTCGAAATTTAAATGAAAATAACGGCTTAAGCGTACATCTGACACAAAAACTGAATAACCGAATTTGAAGAGGAGAAAATTCTCTACAACTTTTCTTTCTTATGTTTTTTTCATATCTTCCATTGTTTCAGAGATATTTGCAAAAATAACGACTATTTAACGGTCCGTAACGTGTTCCCACTTCTTAGGTCAAACCGTTCAACCGATACATAATACATAATTGTTGGCCTCCTTTTTCAAGTTTTTCTGACAAATAATACGTTAGTTACACTAAAAAAAGCTGTTTGTAAGGTAATTGTAATTGCAAATAAACCGTTCATGTGACACGAAAATTGAATAACCATATTGGTAGAAGGGAAAATTCTCTGCAACTTTCCTCCCTTATGTTATTTTCTTAACTCGCACCGTTACAGCGATAATTGCAAAAATAACGACGATCTGATACCGCCGCTTGGTTTTACGTAATCCAGGCGTTAGGAAATGTCAAATGACATTCCTCGCCTAGAACTCTGTGTGACATACACTGCTTTCTGTATTTTATGATTTTCTTATTGTAAGTTACGCGTTATCATTTCAAATCAGTGGCGCGCTGAAGAACTAACAAAAACACGTCGTTCACACGATAAATTATAATTTACTGTCTAAAAGTGTCATTTTAGCTTTTAGCAAATGCCATCAATAGTACGAGAATTAGATGTTCGCCGTGGTTTAGTGGGTACTGAGTTACGTTGTTATGCATGTGGTCGGTTGCTCTCAACCTGCCACTACCATTTTTTTCCGCCTTGGCTCCTAAAAGAGTTTCCGGCACTCTAATTAATTAAATAATGTAGAGCTATCTTATGCAATGTTTAGAGTTTTGCAGATGTAAGAGTGCTCCATCTGAAATCTACCTCTACATGGGATACTCTGTAGATCACATTTAAGTGCCTGGCAGAGGGTTCATCGAACCACCTTTATACTATTTATCTCCCATTCCATTCTCCAATAGCGCGCGGGAATAAAGAACACCTGAATCTCTCCGTTCGAGCTCTGATTTCTCGTATTTTATTCTGATGACCTTTTCTACATATGTAAGTGGCAGTCAACAATATATTTTCGCATTCGGAGGAGAATGTTGGCGATTGGAGTTTCGTAAGTAGCCCACGCCGCAGAGATAAGCGCCGTTGTAATGATCCCCATCTGAGATCCAGTATCAATCCGTAACACTGTCTCCCCTGTATCGTGCCTATACAAAACGAGCTGCCCTTCTTTTGACTCTTACGATGTCTTCCGCCAAACCCACCTGATGAGGATCCTACATTGGGCAGCAGTACTCCAAAAAAGGACGAAAAGCGTAGTGTATGCAGTCTCTTTAGTAGTTCTGTTCTATCTTTTAAGGGTTCTGCCAATAAAATGCAGTCTCTGGTTCGCCTTTCCCACGACATTATCTACATGTTATTTACAGTTTAAGTCTGAAGTAATAGTAATTCCTAGGTATTTAATGGAGTTGACGGCCTTCACTTTTGATTGATTTATCTTGTAAACAAAGTTTAACGGATTTCTTTTCGTACTCATGTGGACGACTTCACACTTCTCATTATTTAGAGTCAATTCCCAATTTTTACACCATAGTGATATCTTATTTAGATCGTTCTACAGTTTTTTTTGGTCTTCAGATGATTTTACTGCAAACAACCTAAGAGAGCTGCTTAGATTTTCTCCCAAATTGTTTATGTAAACAACGAACAGCAGAGCACCAATAACACTACCCTGTGGAACGTACGATATCACCTCTGTTTTAGTCGATGCCTCACTATCGATTACTATAAACTGTGTCCTCTCTGACAGGAAATCCCCTATCCAGTCGCAAACTTGGGGCGATATACCATAACCACGCAATTTGATTAAAAGCCGTTTGTGAGGTACGGTGTCAAAAGCCTTCTGGAAATCAATTTGAAAACCCTTGTCGATAGCATTCATCACTTCATGTGAGTAAAGAGCTGGTTGTTTTTCGCAAGAACGCCGACCGCGGTGGCCGAGGGGACTGAGGCGCTTCAGTCACGGTCTGCACGGCCACTACGGTCGGGGGTTTGGTGGATTAACGAGAGAAAGAAAGAAAAGAAAAAAAAAGAATAATCAATAAAAAGCCGGGCGCCGTGGCTCAGCGCGCCCGGTCAGGGGGCTGAACGCCTCTCTGCAATAAAAAAGCTGAGCCAAGAACTCATCGAACGACAACGAACACAAAGGAACAACGACCGCAATGAACTGATCTAAGCATAGAACTAAAAAAAAAAAAAAAAAAAAAAAAAAAAAAAAAAAAAAAAAAGAGGGACTGAGGCGCTCCAGTCACGGTCTGCACGGCCACTACGGTCGGGGGTTCGAATCCCCCCTCGGGCATGGATATTTGTGCCGTCTTTAGGATTAGATAGTTCATAAGTAGTTTGTAAGTTTAGGGACTAATGACCCCGTAGTTAAGTCCCATAGACTCTACAAACATTTGAACATTTTTTTCGCATGAACGATATTTTCGAAATCCGTGTTGACCTTGGGTCAATACATCATTCTGTTCGAGATAATTCATAACATTTGAATACAGGATATGTTCCAAAACCCTACTGCAAATAGACGTCAATGAAATAGGCCTGTAGTTTAGTGGGTTACCCCTACTGCCTTTCTTGAATATAGGTGCGAGCTGTGCAACTTTCCAATGTTTTGTGCGTTTGTTCTGTTTCGTGAACGTGTCGTGAAATACGTAACAACGAATTGAACACTGCTCTTCTGAAGCATTTGCACAACAACGGGCAGCATACTGTCATAATGAATATTCTAAACAACGTGCTGATACTGGTAGTTTCATATATAAATGGAGTCCTGGATTTCTGTGGCAACCGTCGTTCCTTAATGAAAAGAAAGGGAAGTGTATACATTCCAAAAAAATTACCTGGTTTCTTTTTTTAAAGCAATTATTCACTAGTAATGGAATCTGTCAATTAGAGTCAGTGCGTCTACTAAAATGTTTGTCTTTGGCATGGTTACTAGGGACACTTTTAACGTAGATCGTATTACCTTTTCTGTAGTTCAGATATCACTTTGTTCACGTTACTATGTTCTGCACTAAAATAAAGAGCAAATATTTTCAAGCCTTGACTGCGTTTTCTTTTACGGCTAAAATAACAAACAGAATAAGTGTGGTAATACCGAATTCCAAAAGCTTTAGTACTTAATCTATATTCAAAGTTACTAGCTACTATCATTACGTCATTTACAACAGTTATTGTAATAGTATCTCCACAGTTTGTGTACCTGTGGTAAAGAAGTCTATGTTTGCAATTCGTTGGTATCTATTTCATGATATGTTCACAAACTAGAACAAATGCACTTTTCAGTCAAAGCGCAGTTACCTTTGAGCAATTGAGAATCTTGCAGAATATAGCTGTGTTGAATTAACAAGAGTGTGCGAAAACTTTTCAGGAAGCATGATGAAAAATTGCGGATGGCGGTTTATTACTTTTTTATTTGTATTTATTTATTTACTTACATTTTTTTGTTCTTCAGGTAGATCGATGATTTGCGGTCGTTTGTTCATGTTCGTCCTCAGTTTTTTATTACAGATGGCGTTGAGCCCTCTTTCTTTTTCTCTCTTTCCATTGCCTTTGTGGACGTTGGTTTATTTTGTTTTATTTTGATCGTTTCATCGTTGACTTTTTTTTTGTTATACAGAGTGTAGAGACCTCTGACCAAGCACGCTAAGCTACCACGCCGGCAACTCTCTGACCGATCGCTCTGAACCACCGCACCCAGCAAGTTTCAAACCACTGTCTAAGATGTTCGTGCATCACAAACCAATTCGCTGCCTATTACGCTACGCCGAACAGCTGCGAAAGTAATCCGTAATTCTCGTACCATCGATGGCAGGTGTTATCTGCTAACATGATACTTTTAGACTTTAGATTGTAATTCATTTTCCTAAAAAGGACGTGGTTTTGATAAATTTCAGTGCGACATTGCGTTGAAATGAGAACGCTTGAGTTATAATGAGAAAATCATCAACTACAGAAAGCAAGATGGCGTATACAAAAGAGAATTTCGGGCAAGGTTTCAGGCGAGGGATGTCACGTGAATGATTTCCGGACGGCAAATGTTGAGCACCTCCATAAAACGAACCGTACATGTGCACTATGGTGGTTATTATTTTATGTGTATTTTACTGTTTTAATTTTGACCAGCCATCCATTATATGTCTGACCATCCACCAGCACATGATTTTCTTTATAACTGTCGTCCAGTACATCTACCAAATTTGGTGTGGAGCACCATAATAGTCAGTTTAATGTTAATGAGACCAGATGATTACACCATAGAGTGTCTAAACAGGTCGTCTTGAATAAATAGAATAAAAATTGCGATCTTGACATCTATATTATTTATAAAATAAGATCGTTCCCGTTGATAAGTAAATTACGTGATAATGAAAATGTGGAAGAGAAATTAAAATAATAGTTTAAACAAGTAAAAGTTCAAAAAAGAGTATATTTGTCAAAGCTAAGATCAAATATCAAATAATTTTGACTGTTTGTTAAAATACGGTCAGAAAGTTTATTACGTATTGGGTGCATAGATATTATCAAAATAGTAGAGTCGTAATCGTATCGTCTATTAATTTTTATTAATGTGTCCGAAATGTTTTCAAAAAATCATAAAACTACAGGCAAATGTAACGTGGGCCAAAAAAACACGCCAGTGCGAGTTTTTAACCATTTCAGACCTAATGGCTGCAATTATGTACATAAACTTTATGTTGTCTAAGATAGATTAGAAACATTTATTCTCAATGGAACCAACTTCGCCGGCCGCGGTGGCCGAGGGGACTGAGGCGCTCCAGTCACGGTCTGCACGGCCACTACGGTCGGGGGTTCGAATCCCCCCTCGGGCATGGATATTTGTGCCGTCCTTAGTTGTAGCTAGTTCATAAGTAGTTTGTAAGTTTAGGGACTGATACCCCGTAGTTAAGACCCTTCAGCTTAACAAACATTTGAACCAACTTATATTCGACTGGAATGTTTAATCTTTTCATCATGCACACTTGCTGCCACATGCGGAAGATCATGATAAAAATATCAAGTAGTGAGTGTTGCACTGCCCTGCAGTTTGCCCTGCCCTTCAAAAAACACGGAAGTTGTTGGTTACTTATATTCCACTGTATAACTGAGGTAATTATTGAATGATCAGTACAACGGTTAGTACAACAAAATTAATTATTTTGAACCATACAAGAAGCCTGTTTTTTCAGTATATGCAGTTTTGTAGTATGTAAATGGATGCATACAACAGAATAATTCTTACTTCTAAACACATTAAGAATTTAACGTGAGAGGACTGCAACGTGAAAAAAATAATTTCCTTCCTCCACGGAAAAAAAACAGGCGTTTGTTAATGTTGACGTTGAAACCTTTCGGAAAAAAAATTCGAGAAATGTTCTGGAATTTGAAGACATGGAGATCGGAATTGGCAAACACCGGCAAGCGGAGCTCTGGTGCTACGAAGTGCCCGAATGCCAGCACATTTGACTGTCCGCCGCGGTGAAGTAGCCGAGCGGTCTAAAGCGTCTCGCTGCGGAGCGCGCGGTTGCTCGCCGTGGAGGTTCGAGTCCTCCCTGGGGCATGGGTGTGTGTATTTGTCCGTAGGTTAGTTTACCTAGGTTTAAGTAGTTTGTAAGCTACGGACTGATGACCACACAGTTCGGTCCGATAGATTTACAGACATTTGAACATTTTGAACTGTCCACTTGTTTGCACTGCAGGACGCTTATTTCCGCTTCAACATCCTTTACGAGCAGACGTACACACGAATGAGGAGAAGTTGGATATACTACTTATACACGGCAAATGAAAAGAAATGCCGTGCAAACAATACAGCGGTATACGACTATCTATCCGGATCGCCAATAGTAGTTGCACGAATCTTGAGGGCGCTAGTGCGGACAGCCTGCTTGAACATCAAAACTTCAAGAAACAAGACTGCAACCGACAGGAATCACGAAGAAGCTGTCCTGGCCACGACGCTAATGAATCCGCACAGTGGAGTGAGACATACTGCCAGGGAATATGGAATCAGCCAAACGAGTGTCGGCGCATCTCCTGTTACCGAGATTTCAGTTTGCCTTCAGCAGCTGACAGATGACAACAAAGTTTTTCTGATATGTGCTCTTTACCCATGAAGCAACGTTTAGCAACCAGGGCAATGGAAATTTCAATAACATGCACAACTGGGCGACCGAAAATACACATTGGCTTACGGCTGCATCACGACGAATGTTCAGCTTAATGTAATGCAAATACTGCAAATACGAATTAAGCAGAATTTGTATAGGAATGTGTGATAATGACGCCTTGAGTCGCTAGAGAGCGCTGAGGAGTGCTCTGCTTACAAGCGTTTCACCATCTGGATTCATTATTTTGTACAAAATATTCCTGCAGGAGGTCTTACCAGAACCTACAGTGCACTAGAGTCGAAACGTCAGGAATCACCTGGGCGCTGTGTACGGCCAGCAGTGGATAGGACGAGGCGGGCAGTTCCCTGGATATCCCGTTCACCTGATTTAAATTGCGTGGATTTCTTCATTTGAGCCACATTAAAAGCCTGATGTATGAGAGTCCAGTCACATCTGAAGAAGAGCTTGTTCCCGCGTATCTGTTGCTGCTGGACATGCCTGACGTCTTTTCTAATGTACGCCGAGGCATTCATCATCTTTTATCTCTGCTCTGCCGGCCGCGGTGGCCGAGGGGACTGAGGCGCTTCAGTCACGGTCTGCACGGCCACTACGGTCGGGGGTTCGAATCCCCCCTCGGGTATGGATATTTGTGCCGTCCTAGTTCGTAAGTAGTTCATAAGTAGTTTGTAAGTTTAGGGACTGATGACCCCTTAGTTAAGTCCCATAAGCTTAACAAACATTTGAACATTTGATTTATCTCTGCTGTCCGCTCGTTTGAACGCAACTATCAATATTTTTTTGTCTTTACTTTCCTTTTCAGTTTCCTTTCTGTCATACTTCTTTACGTGCTAGCGCTGTAATACATTACCGAACACACATTTCTATACGAAATCTGCTTATTTCGATCCCTTCAACCGGTCGTTTCATTTTGACAATATTTTAGGACCACCCTGTATATTACAGAATACAGATACGCTAGCTGACAGTCAGCTCACTCATACGCAGACAAATCACTATGTGATTCAATCTACAATTTTAGACGGCTATAGAATTTTATCCAAAACAACATATTAATGGTAATATCTTGAGAACAATTCATAACTCCTAGTGAACGACAATCTACTTCTGCAAGGGCATCATTTCGTAAGAGAATCAAGACAGGACCAAGGATTTCTGTAGATTCTGGTCGTTCAAATGTTCAAATGTTTGTAAAGTCTATGGGACTTAACTACGGGGTCATCAGTCCCTAAACTTACAAACTACTTATGAACTAGCTAATCCTAAGGACGGCACAAATATCCATGCTCGAGGGGGGATTCGTACCCACGACCGTAGTGGCCGTGCAGACCGTGACTGGAGCGCCTCAGTCCCCTCGGCCACCGCGGTCGGCTCTGGTCGTTCACTTTGAAAACGGAGAGGTGGTGATGTAGTCACCGCAAGTGCATTTTCTAGTCATCGGTTCGATCGTGGAACGATGGGAACGGTGGCACTGCAGTATTTGTTGTGATAGCTGCTGCTAACGCTGCGATTTGCTTTTGCTGCATTACTATCTGCTGCTGGTGCTGTCTCTGTTGAGCCGATATCTATTGTTGGTGGGACTTCAAGAGTTATAGTAATGCATCGACCATCTTGTAGCAGTGTAGGTTTGTCCAATCTCGTAGCCAATGTTGAATCGAGGCACTCGAGTGGTTAAGTACATTAATAGCACAGATGTAAAACACATGGAACTTAGTTCAGGCGTAGTCGATTTTATTCTGCAACTGAGAACACGGCCGACACAGTAAACATTGCTAATTCAACTTATATCGGCCGCCCGGGTTTGGCCGTGTGGTTTAAGGCCTCATGTCATGAATTGCACTGCCGCTCCCGCCGGAGGTTCGCTTCCTCCCTCGGTTATGGGTGTGTGTGTGTGTGTGTGTGTGTTGTCCTTAGCACAGGTTAAAGAAGTTTGTAAGTCTAGGGACCAATTACCTTAGCAGTTTGGTCCCTTAGGTTTGCAAACATTTGAACATTTTTTTTTAAATTAAATCGTAGCGATCTTTGTAAGAGTAAACCTGGCCACATCCCGATTTACCAGTGGCGGCTCGTACAAAATTTGAGCAGTGTGCTACAAAATTACAAAAATAAACAGGAAACAAAATATACTAAAATAAAAAAGTCAACCTTTGTATGATTGCCTTTAATTAAATATCAATTAATACTGTATTGACAGTAAGACCTTCAGGGGAATCTATAACAGCACTGCCAACTGCATATATTCACTGCAGGTAGTAAATATGACGTTTAAAAATATTAATTTTATTTACAGAAATTAAAAATTTAGACTCAGAGGTATTTGAATACGAGCCTCACACAGGTAGGTTTTAGAGACAACGCGCAAGACGCCTGAGCCAGCGCGCTATTTGACTCTGTATGCCGCAATATACGTCATATACTATTCTTCCGCAGCCGTTACACGCAGCGCGAAGAGAAATATTGATCAGGTGCTGCAGTCGGTCTCAGCACACATGAGTCGTCTTGCTTGACGTCACGTCTGCGCATGCGCACTAGCGAACAGACGACTGCGCCGCCTCTCTGCGCACGTACCAGCGCGGCTGAATCCCACTTCAGCACACGGAGCTGGTTTCCAGCTATCGCGGCGAGAGCGCTCCAAAATGCATTTCCATCCTTATTGCTAGCATTCTAATACGCATTGGAAAGGAATTGGCATAATTTTATTGTGTTATCTGGCTCGTATTCCAAGAGAAAGGATGTAATTTTATAGCGATTTCTCGCTTGCATTCGAAGAGAAATGGCATAATTTTAGTAATACATTTACAGTGTGCTGCAGCACATTATCACCAGCCGCCACTGCGATTTACGCCAGAGACTTGTGATAGTCCACGTTTCTCTGGCCTTATTATATATCATTATTCTTCTGATTTTTGTTAATTATAGTCAAACCTAAGATATATGTTTTGAAAAACCGCAATTTCAGCTTTATTTGACAAAGTGTCAGTGTTTCGCTTATTGTGCGTGTTTAATCGATGTGGGTGTCATAGAAATGAGGCAGTCACGGTCGACCGGTATAGCGACTGTTATTGTTTCTCTCTCCTGTCGTCTGTGGAGTGAATATTCGTACTGCTCACGAGACCATGCTCAGATTAACAAACAGTCATGAACTAAACAGTGGTGTGCGTCATTTCCATGCAAAACGCCGTACTTGTGTGCTAGCGTCACTACATAGTGGCATAGAGTAGCTGCACTAACCAGTGCTCCAGTTGCGTGAGTGGTATAGCTGCTGTACATATTTATCTCTTGAAGTGTTTGCAAGCGAGTTATTGTGTAAACTGTGTACAGTGCAGTGAGGTCATGAAGAGAATTAATCCTACACATGTAGTCCAAATATTAGGGACCAAGTTGCGACGTGCTGTATATGGAAATGACATCGGAGCCGAGGATGTTGTAATATTTCTGGCTTAAAGCCGTTATATTAAGATCGGAGTATTGCTTAGGACCAGTAGGCGACAGATGGTAAAAGCTGGCGAGAACCACGACAGATGGTACAATAGGTCGGGTTCTCATGGAAAGAGCACTGGCAAATCTCCCCAATTCAAGGGAAGTCCCCGAGCTGCAGGCACTGGACGCCGATTGGCTGTAGCACTGGCGGTCACGCGCCAAAACGCAATCATATTTTTATTAATATTTAATAAACTAATAATATATTCAATGTCAAACTCAGTTCAGAAAACCCCTCAAAGCTAAGCTATGCCCTGAGTAGGTAAAACATATTAACAATTGTTAATTCAATAAACAAAACAATTAATTTAAGACGAACGGTGCACGGCAGCCATGGTTGCGCGCCAAATTGCGGAGCGAAGGCAGCGTTGCATCGAGCCGCCACACTTCAGTACACGCACTCGGAGGAGTAACATGTCGCATACATAGGCGGTCATAAAACATCGTTTAATCACCTCAGATCAAGGCGAAATGACTTTATATTTACTTTCAGTTAAGACACTGTGTGTCAAGTGGATGTTGTTATGCAGTTTGTTGGTTTTCTGCAGTCTTTAAATAAATCAGATGACATCCGAACTACCTCAGTTTTATTCCGTAATTAGATCAGTTCCTGCCAATAGTTTAGCTATTTCAGCCTCATTCAAGAACTCCGACCTGCGTGATATCATCTGCGTGGGGACATCTATAGAAGACGTCAGGTTGGTGAACTTCTAGAGTTTCTACACTTCACACAATGCAGTGGGGAGTTACTACAACCCTCGCGTACACTGTCATTGCGGTACAAACGCAAACTGTTGTGCGTTATCCATGGCAACATGGAGGAGGAAAGAAAATGATATAGGACCGGTTAACATGCCCCCTTAGACATTTTCCTGTTGTAATGTGGAGTTCGCGGATATATTATATAACATAGTAATTCAGAAATACACGACGTTACGCTATATACACATACGGAATTTGAAGGATAGGAGGAACCTACACCTGAAGATGGCTCTTCAAGCAGTACACGACATTAATCTCCAGAGCAACAGAAACCGTCATGTCAAAGTGAGTACGAAAAGATGAGGTCCAGTCTATCAAAGATATTAGTAACAGCGTTGCAGACAACATTTATGAGGACTATTACAATCATGACTTCAATTTCTACTGCAAACTAATGAAGCACTATAAGTGCATCAAAAGTAACTCAAATTCCATATTAATTCCAAATTATGTGTCTAGGATACGGGGAGCGGTTGTTCGTTTCAAAGTAAACACTGCAATTACAAACTATAAAAGTATGTAATATCGCAATTTGATGGTGCAAGGAGGTATGGATCTACAGTTGACTATTGGTATCTGCAGATGTGGGCACTAGAAGGGGCTAAAATTGTTGGCTTGGTCAATTTCAAAGTGTCCATTTCCTTTACCGACCATCTCAAGGCTGAATATGTTATTTCATCCAGGTATATTACTACATTTGACACACGTAGGGACATAGAAGACGACTACATTATACGCCAGAAGGCACAACAGTTTGTGGAGGAAGGGAACATGTTGATATCAGAGGAGGATGTGAAGAAAGGTAATGTTTGGAACAGTGACCAGAGTCAATTCCAGTATGAAGTGTCTTAGGCATCAACACTGTCCTACAGAGGAGAGAAAACTACAGGTATTGTATTGCAGTCTGTGCATAGCTCTACGCACAGCTACTTAATTGATGTGGCTTTATCGATAACAGGTACACAGCAAACAAGGTACATCTGTTTTCAAGAGACACAAGGTGCTTTCGGTCAAAATGTTTTAAAGAAAATTGAAACAACCTGCTCACGAAACGTTTATATGGAGGCAAACAAAAGTGCAAAAATTACTAAAGAACACATGAAACATTTTCTAACTTTGGTCCTTGGCGAACATGTAACAAATGAAAAGACCCTATTGCTGTGTGATTCCTGGGTGGGTCATACAGATCGTACCCTTCTAGATGCTCTTTTTCCAGACAAAGATGTTACGCTGAAGTTCTTGCCACCGAAAACAACAAAATATTGTCACTCCTTGATGTTTACTTATTCCGGGAATACGAACTCTGTATCAGACGGATTACTGATTTTGTAAGACTTCAAGGTGCCAAACCACAAGTGAAGATACATGGTCATTATTTCATCGTGAAACTTCACTTTGTGATTTAAAATCAGTTGGCTGCACCTACGTATACGCCCATGCGTGGCGAAAGCCAGGGTATGACACTGACATACCAACATCATCATTTGAGAATGTAGTTCATGTGGCTTTTGATCTTGGGCTGC
Source organism: Locusta migratoria (assembly GCA_026315105.1). Classification (NCBI taxonomy): domain Eukaryota; kingdom Metazoa; phylum Arthropoda; class Insecta; order Orthoptera; family Acrididae; genus Locusta; species Locusta migratoria. Next base: position 409,710,660 of record CM048755.1, read on the forward strand.
GTGAATGCGAAAGTGATTTGGAATGTGATAGCGTGGCTTTAGTGAGGAGTGCACATTGTTCTGTTCCCCTTTGTTTTAACCACTACATCCAAATCCCGCATCTACACTTTGAGGACTAATATAATCACTTTCAGGTATGTATTACTGCTGTATATGTGTGTGTTGCGCTATTATAAGTACTTTAAGTCGCACTTTCTTCAAGGTTTCTGTGCCTATATAAATTAGAGTGGATACTCATGAGTATTATTTTGTAACCTCATTCACTGAAATGATTTAATTTTTGATTGTTTATTTCACGTTTATCGTATTCTTCATATTCGCAGTATTCAGTGTTTTGTTTTTCTTTGCCGCAAAATCTGTTACTGTTTTCTTCGAGCAATAATCGGAAGTTTCCGCAGTATCGAGTCTGGGAACAATAGTTTGTTTGCATTTTGTACTCTTTATGGCATTTGTCTAACACGTTATTGAAGAAAAAACTGTTTACCGCAATCCTATTTGTTTCATTTAACCAAAAACGTATTAAACGCCACAGATACGGGATAAGGAAGTGACGTTTTGAGTAGTTCTACAGTTTTAATTTTTGTAGCCTGACTTCATAGGGGAAGACGTAAGTTACCTTGTGAGTATACTAAAATGAGTTGTTATTTCGGATCATTTTCTCAACTATACTAATTTTTGAAGGTTGTCTGGTATGCAGTACGTAACAGCTGACAGAGCTGTTAGTATTCCTTGCTTGTAGCGCTGCTCGCGGTGATTTGCGCGACGCTGTTGCTCAAAAAATGTCAAATCTCTGTAAATCTATCGGACCAAACTGCGTGGTCATAAGTCCGTAGCTTACAAACTAGTTAAACCTAGGTAAACTAACCTAAAGACAACACACACACACCCATGCCCCAGGGAGGACTTGAACCTCCACGGCGAGCAACCGCGCGCTCCGCAGCGAAGCGCCTCAGACCGCTCGGCTACTCCACCGCGGCAGGCTGTTGCTGGCACCGCGCAGACCCTATTGCTGGATGTATTAGTGTTTGTTCTCATCTACATGATAAACACAAGTTGCTGTTGTGTTTTTATAATTTCATAGCTGCCACTGGCTAAGATAAAATGTTTCATTACTCATTAATCAGTAACTCATTAAACAGTTTTTCATCAGAGTTGTGAGCCGTGTACACGGCAGTTTACATCCTTGGTTATAAAGTCGATAGGCCTAAGTCGGCCCTATAAGAAATAAAGGCTTTTACTATCTTAAAATATGAAAAAAGGATGACAAGAAATCCATTTACATTTGAAAACTTAAGTATAAGATATGACTGGGAAGAAACGAAGTCGTAAGAGAGTAGGAGGAAACGCCGTTTTGGGGAAAAAATCTACATATGTTAACTGTATATATTCTTAAAAATTATACATGACTTTAGAAAAATAATGGACAGCACAATTTTATGAGGAAACTCCATTTTGGGAATATGACATTGGAAAAATAACTGACAACACAATGTTATAAATTATTTTTAAGATACGTGTATTATAATGTGAATAATCCAGTCAGAAATTACACAGTTCATATACCTTATCTGCGTTTCGTAAATGAATACTGTTATCTGCGGAAACCGTGAGGATCTATTTGTTAATTATGTATCATAACATACGACCTAACCTTGGGGAATCTGGTCCTCTAGATGTAATGGAAAACGCTGGGAACTCTGGAGGACACAGGTAACAATATTTGCAAGGTGGCAGAGTCTAAATAAGCGCCAGAGGATTGTGCGTCCTTTACACGTAAAAACATGTACGCTTGTATTTGGAGGACGTGAAACATTAAGTAATTGACGGTAATATATTACAAATTGTGTAGAAATTGATGACATTTGTCTGTTTAATCACCATATGGTCGCAGGGATAGAACATATGAATTATGTGTTTTTAAAGTTTCATCATATTCATGTAGATCTGATAGGGGTGGAGTTGTGACATTCATTTAAAGGATTGTAAATATAAAAAAATATAGAAATATGTAAATTTTTGTAGATCAGAACAAAGAAGCATGTGTTAGTGAGAGAATATTGAGAAATGTGATACTTGTTATCGTTACAGTGTAGATATTTTGAATGAATAACTAGAAAAAAACTGGATTATTGTACAATCTGTCAAATAGGAAAAAGGGATTATATGTGTTTGACGATTTTAATACAAATTTCCGTAAGGATAAAGTGATCTAAATCTGCTGTTTGGCGCTTATAATTTAATAACCAGAGTGGCTGAACATAGTAGTTTTCTTACTGACAATGTATCCATACAACAAGAAGAAACAAGACACATTCCTACCCAGTCAAATCACAATCCACAGTTAGTCACAATACGTAACGTAAACTCCATGTATAATTCATAAATCCTCCAAGAAAACAGGGAAGTTGATTAATGATAAGACTGCTAAAGATTTTAAAGAAAGCTTAAAGATTTGTCTGGGTTGAAGTTTAGAATGAGGCTACAATTAGCGCAAAATGAAACATATTTCATACTGGTTTTGAATCAATTTATGAAAGTGACTTTCTTAAAAATTAAATGTAATAATGGAGAAGTTATTAAAGAATTTTCTGGTCAGAACATGTCTCATAATCTCTCCAAAGATAATGAAGGACTTGTACGTAATAGCCAGAACGAATAACGACCACAGCAATGTGGAATAGAGTCAGATGCCATTTATGTTTAAGAGATATTGAGATTTACAAAAGATATTTCATGTGAGTAGCAAATAATTTTAACAATAACTTTTATCAATGTGTAATAAATTAGCTACAAATACTTCAGAAGAGAGAAAATAAAATAAACCACAAAGCAACACAGCGGACTTTTACGGAAATAAAAATTGCATATGAGATAATACGTCTAATAAGGCACTGAAAATTTCAAACTCTGTAATATGTTATGTTGTTAGTCACTTATGCATGTTATAAACTCTGCCCGTTTTCCAGGTGTTTTACACTATGTACTTTAAGGCATCTCTGTAAGAAGGGAGACACCACAAACGTCAATAACTACCACGCAGTGGCATACCTGACACAAGCAGACCACATGAGTATCGGATTTTAGAATTTCTTTATATTAATGGTACGAGAAGTTCAGAACTTAAAATAACCATCAGCCAAAGCCATTAACGCAACTCGCAAAATTTCTCGAGAAAGTCGTCTTTGAAGTTTTGCAAAGTACACGTAAGTACCCATAATTAAAAACGTTGCAGCATCTGTCGGTGTAGCTCAGGTTCTGGCCTCACAACCACAGAGTCGGTAGTTCGAATCCAACTGTAACAACTGTTTTTATTATATTTTCTTTTTTTTTCGTTTCCGAATTCAGTTATATAAAATATTTTAGGATCTCTAATTCCACACGTTGTGTCAGTTTTGTTTATGTCTATGTAGACGAGCTGCACACCTTGTCGTCACGTAAAACTATGGTTGAGAAGGTTAGCTGCTTGAAAAGCCATTAGTAGCTATGGAGTAATGGAGCTGCCTTTCCTAAAACAGTTTCGTAGCTCTTCACAAACTGAACAATCAAAGACTACCGTCAACTAATAGTGAACCCAATACTGTAAAAAATGTAACTTATCTTTTTTTGGCTGAAACCACCATTATTAACGACCTTCTATAAAATATAGAAAATTATGAATAGACAAAAATACGTGCACTTTTCGTAAAAATTACCATTAGATATTAAAATTGTGTAAATACTCGATCACCAAAAAAAAAACATAAATAAATTAAATAAAAAATCTGTCACGACAGGATTCGAACCGCCGACTCCAGAGTTGCAAGGCCAGAACGCTACCTCCTGAGCTACTCTGACAGATGCTACAATTTATTTAATGGTTGGTACTTATGGTTACTTGCAAAACTTCAAAGTCGATTTTCTCGAGAATTTTTGAGGGTTGCGTCGAATGGATTTGGCTGATTGTTACTTAAGTTCTGGGAGGGCGGTGGTTCAAATCCACCCCTGGCCACCCAGATTTAGGTTTTCCGTGATTTCCCTAAATCACTCCAGGTAAATGCCGGGATGGTTCCTTTCAAAGTGCATGGCCGATTTCCTTCCCCGTCCTTACCCAAAACTCCGAGCGTTAGCGCCGTCTCTAATGACCAAACTGTCGATGGGACGTTAAACCCTAAGCTTCCTTCCTTCCTGCTTCACGTACCATAAATATAAAAAAAATTCTCTTCCCCCTCCCCCCCCCCCCTCATTTTAACATAGCAAACCCATCCTCTCTCTCATTGCCAACAAACCCCTATTCATGCACACCCTCTCATCCCACAGCGTGGATGGCTTCTTCCTCAACAAAACTTTCCTTCAACCCTACCACTGCATCAACACCAATACCTACACCCTCCACCACACAGACAGACCCCATCCCATCGGTTGAGGGGGAGCTGCGATTGATCACCTCCACCAGCGCCATGTACAGTTACAGCCCCTCCTCTATGACCTCACTGAACACTTCATCCTCAGCCTCTTCCTTCTGTCCTTCGCCATTACCTGTGTCACCATATACATCTGCCCTGCAACTCCTCTTCTGTATCACTACCTCTTCCGAATTGATTGCTCCTTCTCGACCTATGCGGTAGCCACAGACCACAACGTATCCTACCAGCATCCTGCCGAGCACCAGTGGTGGCATAAAATCCTTACTACCCTTCAGTGTGACCTCATTCCATTCCCAAAACCCACCCACCCTGAAAGTAACACCACCCCCAATGCTGTCCTTGCATCTTATAAACTCCTGAGCTACATCACGTTTGAAGTCCTTGACCTTATAGGAAATGACAATGCTCCTTCCTCCTCACCATCATCCACCACAGCCACCCCACCCTGCCTATTGTCTTGCTCCTCCCCAAAAACTGGCCCACGATTACTCTCCTGTGTGAACTGGATTGCCTGCCATCACGCCATATATGCCTGAGTCACTAGCCAGCCCCTGTCTTACCACACTCCTGAAGACATTAACCGCACTGCTACCTTCCTTCACCAGACACTGACACTGTCCAATCCCATACTTCCACCAAGGCCATTCACCATCACCACCCAACCCTCCCTCCCCAGGCAGTCCTTTTCCTAGGCGAGTCCCGTGGCCTCTATTACTCCTTCCTTTATACTCCTGACCGAGACATACTATGACGCCACCAGCAGCTCCAACGACACATCAGAAACCTCCACACTGCGAAAAATCGCCGGAACTAGCAGCAGACATGCACCCGCATTAACGCCTCACTCACTATGAACTGGCACGCTTTCACCTGCCTTACTGACAGTCCTCCCTCACCTCCACAATGACCGTCCTTTACCCAACAACCACAGTAAGGTCAAACACTTGCCCACTAACCTCCCCGACACCTTTTCCAACCCAGACAACCCCCACTTTTACTACACACTCTTCCCTGGTGGCCATGAGCATAGCAATACCTCTGCTCCACTGCTCACCCACAGCTCCCAGTACTTTGAGTATGTCCCCTCTCAGAAACAGACACTCCAATTACTGCCATTGACATTCAATTAACACTTCGCACCGAACCCAACACCGCCCCTGGTCATGACCGCTTCACCTATAGGCACCTCTGAGCCTGTCATTATTCCTTTCTTGCAGTCCTCTGCACATCATCCTTCATACCACTTTTTACCCCCACCTGTGAAAAACGTACCATATCGTAATGTTTCTGAAACCTAACGAACCCCTGGCTATCACTTCTCCCTATCGACCCATCAGCCTCACCTTGGTGTTAATTGAGGCCCTGGCAACCATTCTGTCTCGCCGCATTTACCAGCATCTCAGTCAACACCAACTGCTTCCCATTTTCCAGTGTGGCTTCCGACTGGCTTCTCTGCTGACCACCAGCTCCTTTGCCTCACTCCCCTCCTCTCCCTCTCCCCTCTAGCTACATCTCGAATTTTGCGTCTCTCTGTGATTAGTTTTACAATGTCACCAAATAGCTGATCGCCGTTGTCATGACCACGCCTCTTAGTTTCCGGTAGAAATTTTCTCTGGGGTGAGATAGGACTTGCGAACTGGCGTCTTTCCCACATTTCAAGCGTGTTGTTTTTATCTTCGACATTCCTTCTTGGTTGCAAAAACAGTTCCTTGTGGCAGCTGTCTGTGTTAGGCATGTCTGGTATGTCATTTATTAGGGTCTTTCTCCCTGGCTGGGAACATCGTTTTGGTGGGTCAACTTTATCTATACTTCAAGGCATACTCTCTCCCACTCGTGTGCGCCGCAGAAATTTTGTTTTCTTCTTTCCATCTGCAGGGGTCCACGGCTTCTTAGAAACGGCGCTTCTGGTATCTGCAGACGAGGGCTTTCTCTGCACGCACACTGTTGTGTCCATTTCGGTGTACAAACGTCTCTTCCCTGCGTTTGCTGTCAACATTTATCTGCACGCTCCTCATTAAGTCAGGTTGGTTTCGGGGATGTAACATTTGCACAGAGTGACATCTGCACTGAATGACGCTTGCACGGAGCCTGAGTTTCTTTCTAGATGCAAGCACACTATAGTTGGAGTCACCTATGGCCCAGTTTTCAGCCCTTCTGTGCATCACCTTCCATTACCGCAATGACAGCCAATAACGCTGTTGGCGCGTGGCTGGCCGCGAGTTTAAGGGTTATTTCTCGCGCATGCGCAACTGTTGGCTCTCGGCCGTAGCTCCTCCCCCTACGCTTCCCCTATCATTTCGTCTCGATGCGCGGAAGCACCTTCCTATATGAAGCTATAACAAGTCGCAGTTCAGCACAGCCGCTCCTCTAGCTGTAGCTGGCTGGCGCTCACACCACGGCAGTAATCAACCGTGCATCGCTTCAAGGTGACTCATTAACGCGTTTCTTGGAATTTTTGTAAAAGTCTATTGTAGTAATGAAATTCATAACCTCTTCTAGTATTTTGAATACTGAAAGATCGGGGGCAGCCAAGCACGAAACATGGTATTTCTTACGACTGTTACAGTCTAACCATAATTTTCGTTTTAGGGCGAATTTTAAATTGACAAATTTATATTTCATTGCCATTTTAAACATTAAACATAAAAACACATAATTTCAATTAATATTACTTATTTTCCTTTTCAGTAAAGGATTAGTGTTTGATACCACTTTCCCGATTGATTTATTTAGCATATGACAGTACAAAACATAAGAATGTGACATGTGTTATAACTTACACATGTCGTACATTACTTTTTCAGTAATGCTAATTCGAAGACAAGCTCCTAAGTTGAAATCTGCCAGTGAGATTAGGTAGGTGGATTTTGTTTTCCTCATTGTGTAAGAAGCAGCACATATATGGAAAAGCATCAGCATTATCGAAGCTGCAAATTTACATTGAGGAAACAGAAGTGCCGCAATGGAGTGGTCGAGAGCTCTAAGGCGCCTTGCTGCGGAGCGCGCGTTGCTCGCCTCTGAGGTTCGAATCCTCCATCGGCATGTGTATTTTTTTTAATTTTTAATTTTTTATTTATTTGTTTATTTATTTTGTCTTTAGCATAAGTTAGTTTAAATAGTTTCATCTCTTTTGAAGACTCTCTCACGTATCGGCAGTGTTTATTCTTAGACCCCAAAACGATTTGGTTGTATTCTATGAAACTTTGGTGAACTATTCACCGTACGCCCACGAAGGCTCCTGACCCAAAACCAAAAAAGAGCACGATACATAGCTCAGGAGGTATGACGTCATAAATAACTAGCGGCCACCGCATGAGAATACCCAGATTTATGCGTCAATTATTGGAAAATTGGAGTAGTTAGGGTCCTGCAACAAAATTTGCATGTAATTTCGGACGTTTATGAAGCGTTTTGTAACTGAACCTTAATTCTCTTGAATCCAAAATTAAGTAATCTGTTTCCTTAATCTCTATCTGTATAAAAGCGAAAGGACACTCACTGACTAAACATGTATCTTTTGTGTCCCAGCCTCGTCGCCGCTTTTGAGTCTCGTTTCCGTCGTTGGTGTCGGTGGCCGAGTAGGAAGACCGACACAGGAATAAAGGTAGCACGCTTGTGCAGGTACGGAGGTGAGCAGCCAGTGGGACAGCAGAAATGCAGAATGCTGATACATAGTTGAGCTAGAGTCCTGCCTAGTGCCTATCCGATAGCCAAGTCTTCACTGGTGCCTATCTGATTACGAAGTATTAACTGGTTTCTATCTCAGTCCCAAGTGCCGATGTCGTTCAGTGTTGGCCACGAGCGGAGTTGTGGCAGAGGGCGCTCGTGGCTGACGTCGTAAGAACGCCGCGCCGTGCGTGCATGGCGGCGCGCGGCGAAAGTAGGTGGCGCGCACTTTGTACTTGTGCGACACCACAGTATCTCGAAAACTATTTCACCTATGAAGCTGAAATTTGGCAGGAAAATAGTATATAGGTAGAAAACATCAGTGAAGAAAGTATTTTGTGATTGGTGCATAGCGGAGCATACTTCTCCTACACAGCCACGAATTCTACAGTTTCATTCCGATCTTCACGGAATTTAGCACGCTTCAAAACAAGAGGAAGGTCACCGTATACCTAAAGTTTCATACGATGCATCGGGGAGGGTACTTCACGACATAAAATAAATACTTTGATCTCGCCATAACTTGAGAACGGCTCAACCGATTTCACAGATCCTTTTTTTGTTATTCTGAGAATAAGGGTTGTATGAAATAAAAATGGAATATTTGAGAACAACAAAGTGCGTTTTTCAATGTGACCCTGCGTTTCTATTGCATAGAAATCTATAGTTTTGTGCGGTATTGATGAAATTTTGCACACTCTACCTTAAAAACAAGTGGAATGTCACTGTCTGTATAAAATTTCGGTCGGTGCATGGTGGAGGGTACTTAACTTTTTACAAAATGCATAGTTTTGCTCCAATCTTTTCGAATTTTTGTACACATGACCTTTAAACTAATAGGAAGATCACTGGGTACATAAATGTTTGTATGGTACATGACAGAGGAAACATTGCAGAAAACTTTGCCGAGAGAGGGAAAGGTGGAAACGAAGAGAGAGATGGGAGAGAAGGATGGATGCAGGGAGACGGGGGAAGGGGATGTGGACTACGAGAGTGTAGTATAAAACATCCGGGCAACGCCGGGTTTACTACTAGTTACAAATAAATCTAAGAAATGATTGAACTACGGTCTGTGTAAAGGAGTATGAAAAACCGAAAGATGCCAAAGACAATTTCTGATGTCTATCACCATCGAACAGAACCATTTTTATTTCGCACTTGGCATAAACTCAAGAAGGGAAAAACAAGTTCCTAGATTTCCAGGATACTGAAGCGAAACAATTGGTAGCCAATCGTTGGATATCAATTACTATGCCTGTTGAATGCGTAAATATAAATCAGGGAATACATTGAACTCCTGTTCCGTAAAAACAAAAAGCTCCAAGGAAGTAGGAAGTGGCTACTATCAGATATCCATACCACTGCTCCTCCCCGAGACGTCTGTGAGTAGAATTTTATTCAGAAAATTCAACAAAAAAGGCTACCTTAGTGTTGTAATTACAAGAAGCAGCGTCATATAAGCACAAAAGGAAAATCTTATAGTGCTCGTAAATTTTAATTGGTGTATGTCTTGTACATAGTAGTAACATTCATTTTTTTGCTAATGTTAAATCCAATTTACCACAAGTTTATGTTTCTGAATTCAATGTCAACTCTCTTATCATTAATATTAACAAATCTTTTAATTCTTTTATCAGGAAGTCGTCTTGATGTATTTCGCATACTTCATGTATTAATATTATTGAATATGTAATTTATTTCATCACCATATTAAATTACCAATAATTAAAGAAAATTGAAGACTTAAATTTGAAATAAACACTGAAAACAAACAAATTAACATTTCTGATAGGATGAATGCACAGAAACGCTGATCGAGGTTTGGTGAATGTACAAACAAAATCTGCGATATGAAAATTGTGGTGAATGTACAAAAAATCGGTTTTCTAGAATGTCATTAAAAGCACATTAAAAATTCGGAATTCTACAACCAACGAAGTTATGGACTTAATACCTTGGGTATTACTACATCCTTACATAGTACGCAAGATTTTAAAATTTGGTTGCTATCGCCAAAGTAGTAGAAAAATTAAGAATTTGGATGGAGTGCCCCTTAAACATATGACCATACAATTATACCGTTCCTCTGAAGACGGCACAGTTTTTGCACTTCTCCTGCGCTTCCAGTTGTCCGTGCTGTGCTACGTTTCATTTTACCGAGAGCTCTCACGACCCAGACGACTAGCGAGCCCAAAGCTACCTGCGGCACACAGGCAACGCCACCTAGATACAAGCCCTGTAGTCATAACACAAGCAGACTATTTGTCTTACGTAGAGCTGTATTGAGTTTGAGAATATGTGGACGTTGCACAGTGTGTTTCAGAATGTTCTTAATGTTATTTATGTGATTCACAGATAAATTTGTTTTGAGTTAAGATATTTATGAACTATTAGTGAGATATCTTACCGATATTGGAATCGGACGATTCATACAAGGCGCGTCCAGAAAGCAAGTTCCGTTTGGTAATAAAATGAAATTGTACACAGATACAGAAGAAATTTTTATTGCACAAAATTCTACAACTCTTAAACTACTTTTCCACATAACTGCCGAAATTTTACAGGCATTTGTCATAGCGTGGCACCGGGTTTTGTATACATGCTTCATAGAAATCTCCGCCTGTGTCTTCAACCAGTTGGAAACAGTTTCTTTCAGCTCGTCGTCATTGGTGAAGTGATGACCGCCAAGGAAAGACTTGAGATGTAAGAACAGACCTTGTCATCAATCTTCTGTAACCAAAGGTAGACGCCAACTTCGTTCTTCATCGTGCACATCACTACGCCCGCCATTGAACTGTCGGACCCATCTTCTCACCATCGAATCAGTCATCGCATTTGACCCGTAAACACTGCAAATTTGCCGATAAATTTCACTTGGTTTCACTTTCCTCGCATTCAGAAACCGAATCACCGACCTGATTTCACAGGCGGCGGGATTTTCAATCAACGCCGACATTTCAAACAAGCACAACAAAGCGTACGTAACTGACAGTGATCCAAATGGCGCACGTTCTTCTCCTTGATACACATCGTCCACAGCGCATGTGCGGAACTGCAATCGCAGCGCTGCAGCGGAGGTAAATTGAAACGGAACTTACTTTCTGGACGCGCCTTGTATTACGCGTTTTGTCGCATACCAGCAAAATTATGCACGAAGAATCACACACATATCACGAAAAACATTCTGAAACACAGTGTGCAACGTGTACATATTCCCAAACTCAGCACAATGCTACATAAGACAAATAGTTTGCTTATGTTATGACTACTCTTGGCAGGCAGCGCACAGGCCCTGTATCTAGGTGGCGTTGACACAGGCCGGTGTACAGTATTCCTGGAACACCCTGTCCACTACTGGCAGTGTCCGGGACTCCGGGCAAGTGTGCACACATTCTCCCACGGCAAGTGCCACACCCGTGCAAGTGTCACAAACTCACTGGTTTCCCATTCTTACGAGAGAGCCCCGGCAATTCGCCAGGCTGCCCCATGGAGAGGGAGAATACGGCGGGGCGGCCTGTGACGGAGGTGCCTCCTGCTGGCGTGGCGTGCGCGAACGCTTCCATTGGCAAAGTCGCTCAACTAAAGCGTCCCTGGCCGAGGTATTACAACCTCCATTATCAGAAATTAGACTATAATGTTTCTGAGACCAAAAAGTGCGCTATTTCTGATTCCATTTGATCATTGTGATTTGTGTTTATGGGTTAACTGCAAGTCGTGTATCTCATTGTTAATTTCTGTAACAGTCCCGAAGAATGCTGTAGATTCTATGATTAAACAGAATTTACAGACTACACTACTTCTTCATGGGCTGTTTTCTGGTTCTCTCGTCACATAATAATGCCACAAAAGTTCCTGTACGGCGTATCTCAGTGCAATTGTTAGACTTTACTGCATAGAGATCAACAACATTCTCTGCCAACCGATCAGTTCAAATGTTTGTAGAGCTTATGGGACTTAACTACCAGGTCATCAGTCCCTAAACTTACAAACTACTTATGAACTAGCTAATACTAAGGACGGCACAAATATCCATGCCCGAGGGAGGATTCGAACCCCCGACCGTAGTGGCCGTGCAGACTGTGACTGGCGCGCCGCAGACCGCTTGGCCACCGCGGCCGGCAACCGATCAGTTATTGTATTTGTATATAATAATGTTAGTTTGCAGCAAAAAAAATGTTCAAATGTTTGTATAGCTTATGGGACTTAACTACGGGGTCATCAGTCCCTAAACTTACAAACTACTTATGAACTAACTAACACTAAGGACGACACAAATATCCATGCCCGAGGGGGGATTCGAAACCCCGACCGTAGTGGCCGTGCAGACCGTGACTGGAGCGCCTCAGTCCCCTCGGCCACCGCGGCCGAGTTTGCAGCAGTTGCGTCTGTTATAGAAAAGCGCAAATTTGCTTTTAGGTGTATTTTCATTACTTTCACTACAGATCCTTTTCGACTTACGCTTCCATTGGCAAGTGATCTGCGGTACCACTGTAACATTAACGTTCTGTTACATATTTACGCTGTGGTGTAACATTGGTATTGTAAGCCGTAAACGGGTCTGTTTTGAAAGTAGTGAAAATAAAAGAAAATAAACCAATATCACATAGCAGCAGATTTGGACACGTCATCTGTCATTAGCTAACTTGCACTACGCTGCAGGCCCTATGGAACATAAAAGTTTCCTACGTAGCGACAATGTCATGAGTTCGCCTCGTATTCGCGTACCCTCTCTCCTTTATGAGCGGTTCTGCTCGTCCACAAGACTCCAGTGTGTGTTTTCAGTTAAACAGGCAGCGGTGGAGACGTGATTCGAGACTGTAAGTGCAGAGTCGGCGAATTCAGAGATGACGCCACAGGACTTGCTGGCGAGTTTGAAGAGCTTACACAGAATTCATTTCTGATTTCTACAATGAGCAACGGCAGTATAGCTGATACACCCGTGTTTTAGTTGGTGAATGGAATACTGTGTTCACTTGGTATTTCCGGAAAATTTGTTTTTTCTGTCCCGATAATATTATACAAGATCGTACATATGCAATGGCAGAGTTTTTATACTGTATGACAGTAACTCTTCGATCAGGTGTGGAATTCTACCGGTACACGTGATTGATCCCCAAGTGGCCTACTGAATTTTCAAATTGTTCGAGCGAGAGAGCGCAGCAGTTGAATCGTCGGTCTCGCATTTGGGAGGAGCGGGTTTCAAAACCTTGTCAGGCCACACAGATTTAAAGTTTTTGTGGCTTCCTTCGTACGATAAGGTAGATGCCAGGGTTCTATTTCGACAAAGTACAAGGCCGAGCTCTTTGCCTATAGTAGTCCATTCTGAACTTTTTTCGTCTTTTAATCACTTCAACAACCCGTTTCTTACTGTAGAATTTCACCAACTTGGAATGAACTACCTCTGAAGAAAGCAAAGAACCTATGACGCCTAGTCATCTGCACATTCGGCTGAAAAATATGCAGCACGAATACTTAAAAATCTGTATGAAGAGACGAAGGTGCCATTTCCATTCACAATGCTTAATTTTCAAAGTCTATCTGCAAGGTAATACGCCGTATTGAAAGAACGTAATTGATGGAATGTTTTGAACAACTTAAAATTTTTCGAAGATGACCCTTCTGCACCAATACAGTTTTGCCAGTGCAATTTCCATGCGTATGAGCTTCCTGGAAACTCGTCAGTCGGGGTGCTCTTCAGGAAATTCGTCAAAGTAAGATGCACGTTGCCGACCTACTCCAGATGCTTTCCTTTCAGCGAAGGAAACAATAACTAGTCGGGCGCAGCCTCGTTGGCTCTGCAGGGTGGCTGCGGCACCGTTGTCACACTGGCCCGCCCGGTAACACAGGTCGTGTGAGCCGGGCAATGTGCGGACGCGGCCGACCTTGTCATTCACTTTGTAGACAAGTTCTTTGTAAAAATGAGTGTTGACGGTCCAGACGGGATGCACAAACCTATGTTGCACTACCCGTCTTTGCGTAAAAATGAAATAAAAAAAACGAACATGGACTCCATCCGGGACTTTGTCATGCGAACCTTCTTCTGGCACGGCGACGATGTGTGCCATTCTGTCTGATTGCAGATCACACTGAAGAACACATGACTCATCCTTCAACCCCAACTGGTCAGATTTTTCAGGACGTATATTCGCGTCACAATATATATATATATATATATATATATATATATACGCACGCACACACACACACACATCAGAAAGTGTTACTTCACCAGGATTCTAGGGGTTCGTAAACATTTTCATAAAAATGGAATAGGAATGAACTAACAAAAAAGGTTTCAGTTCTCCTTATTGCTTATGTAAACAGAAATTAACAAAATGTACAACAACCTAGACATTCTGAATTTGTTTTTCCATAATGCAGCATACACCAGTAGCCCTAATACCCGTCAACACGTCCTCTTCTACTGATGCTTACTTGTATTCGTTGTGGCATACTGTCCACTTGATCATCAAGGGACTGTTGGTCTAGACTGTCCCACTCCGCAACGGCGATTCGGCGTAGATCTCTGATATGTTGGTGGATCATCTCGTCCAAAACTAGTAGTTTTCAGTGTATCCCATGTATGTCGGTATGGCCGTTCTAATCTTGTGATGTCGTCATGGCCGCGGTGGAGTAGCCGAGCGGTCTAAGGCGCCTCGCTGCGGAGCGCGCGGTTGCTCGCCGTCGGAGGTTCGAGACCTCCCTGGGGCATGGGTGTGTGTGTTGTCCTTAGGTTAGTTCAAGAAAGCTAATTCGGCTGATTTCTGGCCGAAACTGCGGCCGAAACCAGATCAGGCGACAAAACAAACCAAAGTTCTCTTAACTACTCGCTCCAAACGCTTCGGCATACACATGCAGTCCAGCTAAGCAGGTACCATTAAGTGTTAACATTTTTATGAATAAGCTAGTGGTATATTTAGGCAATGCTTTACTCTAGGTTGACCAGATTTCCAAAATAAAAATACGGGACATTCCTGGGTACCGAAAATTGCGAAGCGAAATGTTGCTTGGCTGTTATACTTTAAATTATATATTATACAAATATTAATTCGCAGTTTGCGAGAATTGCCGACTTTAGCTGTTATTCTTTAGTTGATGTATGCTTTTGGGTCGCGGTGGAATAGTCGAGCGGTCTAAGGCTCCTCGCTGCGCAGCGCGCGTTTGCTCGCCGTCGGAGGTTCGAGTCCTTCATGGGACATGGGTGTGTGTGTGTTGTCCTTAGGTTAGTTTACCTAGGTTTAAGTAGTTTGTAAGCTACGGACTGATGACCACGCAGTTTGGTCCGATAGATTTACAAACATTTGAACATTTTGAAGTCGTCATGAAAAAGCGCATTCACAAGACACGTACGATGAGCGCGAGAATTGTCGTCCATTAAGGCCAACCCCTCCCCGAAATGCTGCAGATATGGTTGCACTAGAAGTCGGAGTACGTTATCCCTGTACCGTATAGTCGTTTGATTGTCTACTACGACCACCATTGGCGTACGGTGGCCCCACATAATACCCCCACAAAACTTCCTTCAACCACTACACGCGGGCCGCGGTGGCCGAGCGCTCTGCGGCGCTCCAGTCACGGTCCGCACGGCCACTACGGTCGGGGGTTCGAATCCCCCCTCGGGCATGGATATTTGTGCCGTCCTTAGGATTAGGTAGTTCATAAATAGTTTGTAAGTTTAGGGACTGATAACTCCGTAGTTATGTCCCATAAGCTATACAAACATTTGAACCACTACACGCACTCACTGGAGGGTGGGTCTGAAACGTTCAGGCTGACAGGCTGCCTCCAAAAACTTCTCCGACGATGGTCTGGTTGAAGGCAGGTTCTAGTTAAATCTGCGAATAGTACTTGACACCAATTCTAACGAGTACATTCTGCGTGCTCTTGGGCCCGTCTGTATCGCGCTGCATATCTAGGTCTCAAATCTGGTTCAAAAAATCAAATGTTTGTTGTAAAGCTATGGGGGCAAACTGCATTGGACTTCTGTCCCTAGACTTACAAACTACTAAAATTAATATCATTATAAATAGAAATTTGTACATTCTGAGACTGTTTTGCGCCGGCCGCGGTGGCCGAGCGCTCTCTGGCGCGCCAGTCACGGTCTCCACGGCCACTATGGTCGGGGGTTCTAATCCCCCTTCGGGCTTGGATATTTGTGCCGTCCTTAGTCTTAGCTAGTTCATAAGTAGTTTGTAAGTTTAGGGACTGATGGCTCCTTAGTTAAGTCCCATAACCTCTACAAACATTTTAGAGAAATATGTAGTCCTTAATAAGAAAGTAATTTGATACCTCTGAAAGACAATTCAAAATAAAGTAAAGAAACTATATGCGAGCTCTTTAACAAAAAGATTGGGCAGTCGTCTCAAGTCCTTAAAGGCCACGCTAGAGGAAATGCTTCGCTACTGACCATAAACGACCAGAAAATCCATGACGTAACGTCCCCTGATGTAAGTTCCGTTCTCTGGCGGAGTGTAACTGTAGACGCCAAAGAAAAGTGTTGCGAGTGTGAGATGCCAGCAGGACGAGTACGAAAGCCTCCCTTCGACGAGGAGCAGAAACGCAGGCATACAACAGCCGGCTGTGTTCCGAAGCCCGCCTGCTGAGCGTCAGGGCCATTCACAAACGCGGAGATGGGAGCCGTCAGGCGCCCATATCCTACGCCACTTACGCTAAGCTTACGGTAGTCCTTTTGAAAAAAACAGACGCGGGGATGGCCTCGCTGCAGTAATTGAATCCATAAAGAAGCTAAGAGAGCGCCAAATGGCGCGCAGCGCACAAGCGGCACGCTTGTTCTCTGACCTCGACACGTTGCTTATATTTTGACTCCGGGGCACTCTTTCGCAACAAGTTGTATCAGCCGTACTCATCGTATCAGAAGGGGCACTGTGCGCGCTCAGCCGCGCATGCGTGCGCCAATCACACGGGTCGTGACCAAAACATAAAAAGGATATATCGTTTTGTAAACATGTCAAAAACGAATGCAGGGGCGTGAAAGCGCGATAAAGTAAATTTTTTGCAGAAAGCTTTTTGTTAGCTCTTGTGCATTTTCTACGGATCTCACTGTTTTCGTATTCATTGTTGATGATAGCAACACCTTTTCTCTTTTATACTTCACAATAATTTCTCAAATAAACATTCGTTGACGTGAATATATGTGTTGTTGTTGTCTTCTGTCCTGAGACAGGTTTGCTGCAGCTCTACACGCTACCCTGTCCTGTGCAGGCAAAAAAGAAGTTCAAATGTTTGTAAATCTATCGGACCAAACTGCGTGGTCATCAGTCCGTAGCTTACAAACTACTTAAACCTAGGTAAACTATATTTTCTTTTATGAATTTATCAATTGTTTTAAAAAATTGATTTTATGACTTTATATAATAAAAGAAACTATTTTGGAAATTGAAATAGAAATGTCCTCTTATGAAACAATCAATAAATTCTGGAGCCGCTTCAGCTGTTTTTATTAAGATCCTTTTATGTACAGGTCCACATGTGGACCTGTACATAAAAGGATCTCAATAAAAACAGCTGAAGCGGCTCCAGAATTTATTGATTGTTTCATAAGAGGACATTTCTATTTCAATTTCCTAAATAGTTTCTTTTATTATATAAAGTCATAAAATCAATTTTTTAAAACAATTGATAAATTCATAAAAGAAAATGTATTTACTCAGCTGCGGATGCCCCAATTATAAAATAACTTGTACTAGGTAAACTAACCTAAGGACAACACACACACACCCATGCCCCAGGGAGGACTCTAACCTCCACGGCGAGCAACCGCGCGTCCGCAGCGAGTCGCTTTAGACCGCTCGGCTACTCCACCGCGGATCCTGTGCAGGCCTCTTCATCTCTGTCAGAACGACAACCTAAATCCTTCTGAACCTGTTTACTATATTCGTTTCTCTGTCTTCAAGAAAATGTTCAAATGTTTATAAATCCAAGGGACTTAACTAATGCGGTTATTAGTCCATAGTCTTACAAATTACTTAAACTAACTTATGCTAATGACAACACAGTCACACACACACACACACACACACACACACACACACACACACACACACACACACACACACACACATGCACGAGGGAGGACTCGAACCTCCGGCGCTGAGCCAACAGGCGTTCTACAGCAAGGTGACTTAAAGCGCTGGTCCTCTCCACAGCGACTCTCTCGGTCTTCCTTTGCGATTTTACCCCACACACTTCCCTCCAGTGTTAAATTGACGATTCCTTGAAGACTCAAATTGTGTTCCACCAATCGATCCCTTCCCTCCAATGTTAAATTGACGATTCCTTGAAGACTCAAATTGTGTTCCACCAATCGATCCCTTCTTTTAGTGAAGGTATGCCAGAAATTTATTTTTCCCCAATTCTGTTCAGCACCTCATTAGTTACATAAACAACCCATATGATCTTCAGGATTCGTCTGTAGCACCATACTTCAAATGCATTTATTATCTTTCAACTCATCGTTTCACTCCGTAAAATGCTACACTCCAGACAAATGCTTTCAGAAAGGACTTTCTAACATTTAAATTAAATTATAGTGTCAACAAATTTCTCTTGTGTTTTTAACCCTATTGGACCTATGGTCACCAGTCACTAGACTTACAAACTACTTTAACTTAAACCAACCTAAGGACAACATTCACACCCATGTCCTATGGAGGACTCGAACCTCCTACGGCGGGCGACCGCGCGCTACGCAGCAAGGCGCCTTAGAACGCTCGGCCACTCCATCGCGGCCAGTTTTATTAGATTTAGGTTGGTATCTACACAACAGATTCATTTTATGGGTTGCATAAAATGAAACAAACCAAAACTGACTAGACACATTGGTTTCTTATTTAGAACTTGTTTTGGCGTAACTTTTCAGATTATAAATCCTTCTTCATGAAATATGGTTATATTTTTTCAACTGCGTCCCTTTCATACCCTTCAACTCTTATAACTGCTGTCCGATCTTCGTCTCTTTTGTATATAACTTTTGGTTCCCTATATTTTACCCCTGCTACTTTAAAATTTTAAAGGGTGTATTCCAATCAACATTTTCAAATCCTTCTCCAAATCTACAATAGCTACAAACGTAGGTTTCCTTAACGTAACCCATCTTCTAAGATAAGTCGTAAGCGAGTATTGCCTCACGTGTTGTAACAATTTTCCTTTATCCAGACTGATCTTCCCTGATGTCAGATCCTGCCAATTTTTCCTTTCGTCTGTAAATAATTCGTGTTGTTAGTTTGCAGCCACGACTTACGAAACTGATAGTTCTGTTATTTTGACACAAGTCTTCACTTTGTTATTTTAGAACTGGAATTATTATATTTTTCTTGAAGACTGAGGGTATTTTCCCTGACTCATACATTGTGCACGCAAGGTGGAACAATTTCTTCATGATTGGCTCTCCCAGCGGTGTCAGCAGTTCAGAGGGAATATCTACTCCAGTCGCCTTGTTTCGACTCATATGTTTCAGTGCCCTGTCAAATTCTTCTCGCAGGATCTTATCTCTTATCTCATCTTCATCTACTTCGTATTCTCTTTCTACAATGCTGCCTTGTTCATTTCTCTTGTACAGGCCTTCTATATATTCCACCTTTCAACTTTCCTTTCTTTGATCACTTCTTCTACTGTATTAATTTCCCCGTTTCGGTCATTCCTTACATAATGCTCCCTTCTGAAACTCTCAACAATCTCAAGTTCCTTCAATTCATCCAGGTTCCATCTTCTTACTGGTCTACCTTTTCCAGTCTCTTAAGTTTTAATCTACTGTTCATAACAAAAGAGTTATAGTTAGAGCCTACATCTGCCCCTGAATGTGTCTTACAGTTTAAAAACAGGTTTGAAAATTTATGTCTTACTATTGTTGTAAGTTCGATACCTACGGCTATCTGTATTGTTGAGGCATGGGAGCCACCCTACCTCGGCAATGTCTGTGGTTCATGGGAGGAAACGTATGAAGCATAATAAAAATTGATTTTAGTGTGGTTACTTCAGCTGGTGGATAGATGAGAAAAACAGAGGCGTATAACACTGGGTTATGATCACAACAGTCGGGAAATTACTCTTACATATCTGTCGTTAATTCCTCCATAAAAATGACGGTAGAAAGCATAGGTGGGCAACTTTAATAAAAAGAATGTTCGTTAATCGTTGAAGTGTTACTTTGCAGGAGATTTATCGGAAGTATAAATTATTCGTTAACTCTCGGAAGCAAACTTTTTGTTGGCAGTGGAATGAAATAAGCAACTGAATAAACTGTGTAAGCGTTGCTTAAATAAGCATGTTTTGGCTGTGGAAGTCATATTAGTTTGTCTCCAATTCTTGATTTGCAACATTTTTTCCTACTGACTAAGCTCATGTTAACTGGTTCATTTCTGCCCACAAAATACGAGGCGCGTCCAGAAAGTAAGTTCCGTTTGGTTATATAAAACGAACGGGTACAGATACAGAAAAAATACTGATTGTACAAAAATCTACAACTGTTAAACTACTTTTCTACATAGCTTCCGAAATTTTGTAGGCAATTGTCATAGCATGGCACAAGGTTTTGTGTGCCTTTTTCATGGAATGTTGCCGCCTGTGTATTCAGCCATGTGGTAACATGTTCTTTCAGCTAGTCAGCATCGTTGAAGTGTTGTCCACCAAGGATAGATTTTAGGTGTAAGGAGAGGATTACTGTCAAAAGATTTTTTTTTTTTCGCGATGATGCCCGACCTCACACACCGAATGTGACCAAACAATTCTTACGGAAATTTCAATGGGACCTGTTTGATCATCCTCTATACAGCTCGGACCTCTCTCCTAGCGACTTCCATCTCTTCTTACACCTAAAATCTATCCTTGGTGGTCAACACTTCAACGATGATAAAGAGCTGTTACCACATGGTTGAATACACAGGCGGCAACCTTCTGTGAAGGATGCATGCAAGAACTTGTGGCACGCTATGACAAGTGCCTACAAAATTTCGGCAGTTATGTGGAAAAGTAGTTTAAGGGTGGTAGAAGTTTGTGCAATAAAAATTTCTTCTGTATCTGTGTACAATTTCATTTTATTACCAAACGGAACTTACTTTTTGGACGCGCCTCGTAGATATGACGAATATTCATTCTCTACGGTACTCTTAGCACCCTTTTGATTATGTTGCAATTGCTTCTCCGTCTATTTCCATATTAATTTTAACTTACGTTATTTTTATACGACAAACAATACGACATATATGTTGAAAAATGTTGCTTAGCTATTTGGAGAAAGCATTTTATCGTATTCGTGAATCGTTATAAGGTAAATTGGCGATATCGGTTAAAACCCACATCACGCCCAGCGTTGTTTGATAGAAAAATCACGACTAAGTCAGTCGGAGATGACGCAGAGGCACCGTCTTGCTGAAGGGTTGGTGGAAATGCCCCTCGTGACAAACCAATTTGAACGCTCTTGAGATATCGAGGAACACTATCCTGAAGTGCTGCCGTCGGTCAAGAGCGTTAGTTGCCTCCTCCGCTAGACGCAACAGCTAGTGTATAGTCGCGTGTCACTCCGAAACCCAATTACTCGAGGGGAAATAAATTTTGAAGTGACGTGCTGCAGCAGGCGGTCCGGGTAGGTCTGTCTCACACAGCTTGCTGTCGGATAGCTCTCGAGTCTTTGTAGCAGTGATGATGGACGGCGACTTTATTTTCAAGCCGCGTTCTGTTGAGCTGTCGCTTAGTGGTCGGTAATAGTGTCCTTTAAAACTCTCGGGAGATGCGGCTTTTCTCAGTGATCGCCACTGTACGCGGTGGTAATTGGCAAGAGAGGTCGAAGAAGCCTGGCGGTGAGGGGGCCTCGAGCAGCTGTCCCCAGCACTCTCTCCGTAAGGTGGAAGCAAAGGAGATTAGAGACGGATCGCTGTGATAAGACTGGAGAAGGAAATCGGTCGTATCAGTTCAAAGGAACCGTCCCGCAATTTGCCTGGAACGATTTAGGAAAGTCATGAAATCCTAAATCTAGAGATTTGGAAGCGGATTTGAACCGCATTCCTTCCGAATCCGAGTCCAGTGTGTTAACAACTGCGCCACCTTACTCGGTCCGTAAAGTTTGCGTGTGAATGCGTCGTTGCCTATCTCTGCGGTAGTGGGCGCGTCGGCGGGTATCTCATTGAGCAGTTATCGGTTTCTGTCCGAGTTATCTGGCGCCTATCGAGACGCATGGAGGGATGTTATTGACATCCAATCAAAGACGACGGGCGCTTGGTCAGCAAAGAAGAATGGAAATGATAAAAGGCAGTCCCTCGACGAGGGCTACGCCAACGGCGTTCAGTTGTCCGTTCGCCGCAGAAATGATAAACTTATGGGGCACACAACTACTGCATCCAAACGTTCACTGTTGTTCATCAGCCGCCTCCCGTTCAAGTTTGTGAGGTAGCAGTTCAAGGATCCGTGTTTCCTCTCGAAGTCGCCCACGACGAAGACATTTCCTGGCTGGGAGGGAACGACTTCAGCGTCAGCTGCCAGCAGTGGTGAACCCGGCGGACGATAAACCGCCACGAAACTGGTACGATAACTGTGGTGCCATCCATTCCTTTCAAAGGCGGTGGTGAACTGAGTAGTGAGTGTGATAGGTGTGCGCATAAACTGAGTTCCGTACCACTATCGTGCGGTAGCAAGAATAGACGTAATTGGAAACCTGGTAATTTTCCGTCTTGAGTGCGGATACCGTTGGTATTACACATACAGATGGTCAACTCATGCAGAAGCTGTAAGAGTGCATTGGCAGCAGCCTGGGCGGCCTCACTGATTACATCGGTGATGAACTGCACGATGGTCTGCAACATGTTGTCTACGATCACGGATGGCCAGAGAGTTTTCATCATGACCAACGCGCTGGCATGGGCTAATGCCGAGCGACGTGTCCCACAGCACAAAATGTTGTATGTTATTTATAAGTAGGGAATAACCAAGCCGCGCGGGATGGCCGCGTGGCCTAAGGCGTCATGCTACGCACTGGGTCGCCATTCCTTCCGGAGGTTTGAGTCCTCTCTCGGGTTTGGGTGATTGGATCGTCCTTAGTGTTAGTATTAAGTAGTTTCTAAGTTTAGGGACTGATGGCCGTAGCGGTTGGGTCAAATAGGTTTACAAACATTTGAAGATTTTTGAATAGCCAAGCTTAGCGATGCAGGTAGTAGGTAAACAGAATAACCACGGATAATCGAGCTATAAGTGGTAGACGTTAGTACATTTTTGTCTAGGTGACCGAGTAGTGCTGTTGTTTAATTTTTCAGTTGCTCTCTCCAACGGTATTGTCTGTGAGATATATACTGCTTTCGACACACACAAAATGGTCTGTTACAGCATACTGAAAGTGAATGATAGTTAGTTAGACAGTAGCTGATGCAGTCAGCGCGATAAATGTCCATATCTTATTTTGTGGTGGGTCAGTGCTGACCTCGCTTAGTCAACACACACAGCTTATCTCAACAGCCAAACAACCTGTGCCCTGTAACTCTATCTTACTGCTTTCGAGTTAAAGTGATGTTTAATAGCGTAAGCGCTACTGTAATTAGGCAACAATAAGATCATATTCGCGAGTTTCAGCTGTGTAGAAGCATCAGCAGTCCCATCAAGTTGTCTGTTTTTCACTTTGTGTGAATGACTGTAGTTCTAATGGAATATTGTGTAATGACTGGATTACGACAGGCTTTCCAGCGGCTGAAGTGTCGATTACACAACCTATAGCTGTCAAATATGCAACGCCATTAAAGCAGTTACATATGTCTGAACTGCGAAGTCTGTCAATATGCAGAGTTCAAGCGTCGCTGGTACGCGAGCCTACACATTTAGAGGACTCAGGTTGAAAATAGTATTTACTTTGGTAAGTAGTATAGCAAAGACGCTCCATGCCCACTGAAAATCGACCGTCGACGTTAGTGTCATCGACGCCAGGTCCGTTACCCTCCACCCCTTCCTGTTCGGCCACTTGCCCGACCGCTGATCAGACGCCGCCACCCTCGAACAATAGCGCACTTAAGGATGATTGACATTGAACACGCTCTTGCACTTAACACACGAATGTTGCCTTACTTGCGTAAGTACCGCCTCCGCCGCCACCGACAGGTCTGCCTCCGATTAAATTGCATATCAGATTGAACTTAGAAACGCACTCCTACACCAACATTGAAATGAAACAATTTTTTATTAACTATGTCAACCAAGGTTTTTGCATTAACAGTTTTCCAGAAAGAATATATATAGGGTGTTACAAAAAGGTACGGCCAAACTTTCAGGAAACATTCCTCACACACAAAGAAAGAAAATATGTTATGTGGACATTTGTCCGGAAACGCTTAATTTCCATGTTAGAGCACATTTTAGTATTTCTCTTTAAATGTAAATTGAAATAATTATGCAGACAATTGGCAAAATACCCTATTGTTTCTTTAGTATGTACTGTACTTCCTCGATTCACCGCCAGTTGGCCCAATTGAAGGAAGGTAATGTTGATCTCAGTGCTTGTGTTGACATGCGACTTATTTTTCTACGGTACTAGCATCTAACACATAAGTATGTAGCATCAACTTTTTAGTGTTCATCACGAACGTGGTTTTGCAGTCAGTGTAATGTTTACAAATGCGGAGTTGGCAGATGCCCATTTAATGTATGGATTAGCACGGGGAAATAGCCGTGGTGCGGTATGTTTGTATCGAGACAGCTTTCCAGAACAAAGGTGTCCCGAGAGGAAGACGTTCGAAGCAATTGATCGGCGTCTTAGGGAGCACGGAACATTCCAGCCTATGACTCGCGACTGGGGAAGACCTAAAACGATGAGGACACCTGCAATGGACGAGGCAATTCTTCGTGCAGTTGTGGACGGCTGTGATACAATACGCCATTCTCCAGGGCTGCATCAGCGCATCAGGGATTCAATGCGACGGAGGATGGATGCATGTATCCTCGGTAACGGAGGACATTTTGAACATTTCCTGTCACAAAGTGTTTGAAGTCACGCTGGTACGTTCTGTTGCTGTGTGTTTCCATTCCATGATTAATGTGATTTGAAGAGAAATAATAAAATGAGCTCTAACAAGGAAATTAAGCGTTTCCGGACACATGTCCACATAACATATTTTCTTTCTTTGTGTGTGAGGAATGTTTCCTGAAAGATTGGCCGTACGTTTTTGTAACACCCTATATATATATATATATATATATATTTGAAATCTTTAGGAAATAAATGTATACACACAATTTCGTCTAATTACTTTTTTTTTACGAATCTATTATGTACAGTTTGGATTCCATCCAGAAACGTATTCCTCAATGAGAATTGAACCAAGATTTTAGTAATGGTTAGGAGCGTAATATTCACTACTAGTTCAGGCTGAAATGCCCGCAGGCATGAGTAGAAAGCGCATTCCTAATGTATCAGTCATCATGGACCGGTCTCCGTTTCAATAGACAGAGGGACCTCGCTCGGAGGTAGCTATTGGCGCACGTAAACTGTCCCTGTGCATGACGCAGACCTCTGGCCTAGAGCACTGTATAGTCCAAGCAGAACAATCCGCCATCTTGAATCCCACGTTGAAGGCGCGCATTTAAAGACTACTGAACTCTTTCGCTTTTTAACATGCTCTTGTTGTTGTTGTTGTTGTCTTCAGTCCGGAGACTGGTTTGATGCAGCTCTCCACAATACCATACCCTGAGCAAGCCTCTTCATCCCCACATAAGAACGGCAACCTACATCTGTCTGAATCTGCTTACTGTATCCATCTCTTGGTCTTCCTCTGCGGTTTTTACCCCACACACTTCCCTCCAATGCTAAATTCACGATACCTTGATGTCTAAGAATGTGTCCTACCAATCTATCCCTTCTTTTAGTCAAGGTATGCCAGAAATTTCTTTTCTCCCCAATTCTGTTCAGTACCTCCTCATTAGTTACGCGATCCACCCACCTAATCTTCAGCATACTTCTGTAGCACCATATTTCAAAAGCCTCGATCCTCTTCCTGTCCGCACTGTTTAATCGTCCATGTGTCACTCCCATACAAGGCAACACTCCATACAAATGCCTTCAGAAAGGACTTCCTTAGGCTTAAATCAATATTTGATGTTAAAAAATTTCTCTTTTTCAAGAGCGCTTTTCTACTCATTGCCATTCTGCATTTTATATCCTCTGTACTGCGACCATCATTTGTTATTTTACTCCCCAAGTAACAAAACTCAGCTACCTCCATGCTCTTAAGGCCATTTAATATACTTTCCAAACGCAGAAAATATTACAGCGTTGTAAATTTATTTGCTTATATTTCACTGAAAGAGGCAAGCAACTTAAAAGTTAGTGATTAGATGGATTTTTACCGATAAGATACTTACACTTACATTCCAAAGTAAGGCATATGATGCTGTTCTAAATATTTACCACATACAGTTAAAATACGTTACAATGATCATATTTTCTGGCTTATAAATGGTATGTCAACATACGTTTTCGGTAACAGTTACGGAATAATGTTAAATTGCTGTATTGTAATGCCTCGCATATTTTACACACACCATATATCAAAGAGGATTTTACGTCAAAATGTGTTTTATAACTTTGAATGTCTGGTTTCGTTAGATAACGACTAAATAAAGTCTATCTGGTAGCTTACACTTAGAAATAAAGTGAATGTTTAATTTTAAGTTTTGAATTTAATGCCTTTCATGTAGGCTACGACTTCCTTCCCTTTCGCACTTTTTTTTTTCTTTTTTGCGAACTTCAGTATATTTTTTTTTCCTCCATACATCCTGTTCATAGATTGGCTTAGGCTTAGACATTCCCGTGTTGAGAGTCTCATTCAAATTACACACTGATCTAACGCGAAATAATATAATTTAAAAACCACTGTCTGGGTAATACCAGCTGCAAGCATGCATCACTTAAAATACAATTAACAGCGATTAGAATAACTCCTTACTTGGTCTATATAATATCAAGAAAAGTAGCTCACTTTAAACTGACTATATTGTGTTATGTTAACAATCTGTAGCAAAATTAAACCATTGCTTACATTATAGGCCTATATTTCCATTATTACCTCTCTGTGAGCATAACTAACACAAATAAAAAAAAGGTTTTGTTCTCAACGTTACACAGATAGTTGCTCGATTTTGGCGTCCATACTTGGCGTCGGGTATTAAAAAGCCACCTTTTACGCCGATCTGTGTTTGAAGGAAACCGATAACACTTAAAGCGCACGTCTGCTATTATTTGAGCAGTTCGGTGCAGCACAACCAACCATTTCTCACTGTGAAACAATAAAATCACGAAATATTTGCTGATTCACTTCGCTGCACAATACAAAGCATACAACACTGTCGTTGGATTGGGATTCAAAATGGCGGATTGTTCAGCTCGGTATATCTAGTGCTTTACTCCGGCCAGCAAGCTGAGGCCGCTAGAGCCACCGCAGGCCGGCGATCCGTCAGCCGCCGTTGGCCCAACGCCTGCGGTTATCAAAGACGCCAGCGTCTCTCACTGAGAGCTAACATTTTAGGGCACTTATTACTTACCGATGTGCGGTTTAATCCCCTACACCACACAACGACAACGTCGTTCGAAGATGAGCATTGATGGGAGAAAGGTTCGCTTTAATACAAACGAAAACAAGACACACTTAATAATTGATTGCATGGAGATTTGTGTACGCTGCACCTCGTAGAGACGAGTGGCAGCAATATGCATTAGATCGTGAGCGCTTCCGCCGACGAGAACAGCAAATGGATCGTGTCTGAGTACCAGTGCTTCCGAAATGCTTATACAGGATGTTACAAGTAGGTACGGCCAAACTTTCAGGAAACATTCCTCACACACGAAGAAAGAAAATATGTTATGTGGACATGTGTCCGGAAACGCTTAATTTCCATGTTAGAACTCATTTTAGTATTTCTCTTTAAATGTAAATTGAAATAATTCGTGCAGACAATTGTCAAAATACCCAATTGTTTCGTTAGTATGTACTGTACTTCCTCGATTCACCGCATTTGTAAACATTGCACTGACTGCAAAACCACGTTCGTGATGAACACTAACCAGTTGATGCTACGTACTGATCTGGTTGATGCTAGTACTGTAGAGCAATGAGTCGCATGTCAACACAAGCACTGAAGTCATCATTACCTTCCTTCAATTGCGCCAACTGACGGTGAATCGAGGAAGTGCAGTACATACTAACGCAACAATTGGGTCTAACATGGAAATTAAGCGTTTCCGGACACATGTCCACATAACGTATTTTCTTTCTTTGTGTGAGAGGATTGTTTCCTGAAAGTTTGGCCGTACCTTTTTGTAACACCCTGTATAACAAGAAAAAGCTCAACCTGTGCTCGAGTTTTTAACTTGTTAAAGCTATTGACGCTGCAATTTCCGGCACACTGAATATAAGCAAGCTGCAACCGCAAATTAAATCACCAACATCATCGACAGTCATATTGAACCTGAATGATCAAAGAAGGTTCTTGTACTTATATATATATATCTAACCTATACCTTTACATGAATTAGTCGATAACATGTCGTGGCGGGAGAAACAACAAAATTTCGTATTTGGTGAGTGGTGTGGTGATGGGTTGGAAGAGGATTCTCAGAAGAGGAAAAAGAATAACGGATCTTCATTTCCTGATAATGTTCGAGCGATAATGTTCGACTGTGGAAAAACAAATATTCTTTTGACTTTGCTCACTCATATAGATGGAGTCTACTTTGAACATGTGTGTGTTTTTTCAAAAACACTGTCGCAACCCAAATACCAGTTATTACAGGAGAAACTACGAGGTGTAAAAGACGTCATATAGGTACGAAAGCTACCTTGCTACGCATTCAACTACATATTTTAACCACTTTTCAAGGTCATCCAAATGGTCAGTTTCCACTATCGAAATACTTGCATGCAGACCGTTGTGTATAGCAGAGTTTCTTCTTCCCTCCTGAAATTCCTCCAGCCAACAGTGTACGGGATTTTAAATTTATTTCCTAAATAATGCAACTATTAAGGCTATTCTACTCCGCACTAATGCGGAATTTCTATATAGAATTTTAAGATTGCAATTTTTTTTAAAAACAAGTCGTCATTCCACTATAAATATAGGCACATATAGCACAGTAAATGTGGAGTTTTTATAATTTTTGGTAAGGTAGAAAATAAACACACACATATTAAGTACAAAAACCTTTATTACAATTTCGTAGATATACATCTAGACACAGAATACAACTCGTTCTTTATTCTTGTTTGGTGTAACTTTAATTGTGTCTAATTTAATGTTTAACTTGTAGCTTAGATCCTAATTGGCGTCTTCTATTTCACTTTCCAGCCAGAAATTCGACAGGTACAATGAACGTATGTTCTTGAACTCCATTACGTACCTACGCTTCTTCCTGTAATCCACCTCGTTTATAGCTTTAATAACACTCTCTGTACCTTCTGGCAATACTTCTAGACGAGAATACTAGGGTATTTTAATTTACTCATTATTTCCTGCATGGCATACTGGTTGTAGCACTCAACATCCCCCTGTGTGTACACCACCAACTCTTCTGATACACAGTCCTGTGGTAATTCCGTATGGAAGTCTAGGTTTACGACTTTTACAAACGAATGCTTGTTAAATATTGTTATTCCAGTTTTTAACTCCACAAATGACTTCTCTGTAGGTATATAGACAACATCCGTTCTTTTTAAGCAAATCCAAACGGGAGTGCATCTTTACAAACACGTTTTTCGTGTGTCCTTTAATGTAGAATACATCCTGTTTTCCGCTAATTTCGACCAGTACACCGACACGTAACCAATATACCTGGCTATTTACTGTAAATGCAAATACACTACTGGCCATTAAAATTGCCACACCAAGAAGAAATGCAGATAATAACGGGTATTCATCGGACAAATATATTATACTAGAACTGACATGTGATTACATTTTCACGCAATTTGGTTGCATAGATCCTGAGAAATCAGTACCCAGAACAACCACCTCTGGCCGTAATAACGCCTTTGATACACCTGGGCATTTAGTCAAACAGAGCTTGGATGGCGTGTACAGGTACAGATGCCCATGCAGCTTCAACACAATACCACAGTTCATCGAGAGCCGTGACTGGCGTATTGTGACGAGCCAGTTGTTCGGTCACCGTTGACCAGATGTTTTCAATTGGTGAGATATCTGGAGAATGTGCTGGCCATGGTAGCAGTCGAACATTTTCCGTATTCAGAAAGGCCTGTACAGGACCTGCAACATTCGGTCATGCATTATCCTGCTGAAATGTAGGGTTTGGCAGGGACTGAATGAAGCGTAGAGCCACGGATCGTAGCACATCTGAAATGTAACGGCCACTGTTCAAAGTGCCGTCGATGCGAACAAGAGGTGATCGAGACGTGTAACCAGTGGCACCCCATACCATCACGTCGGGTGATACGCCAATATGGCGATGACGAATACACGCTTTCAATGTGCGTTCACCGTGATGTTGCCAAACACGGATGAGGCCATCATGATGCTGTAAACAGAACCTGGATACATCCGAAAAAATGGCGTTTGCCATTCGTGCACCCAAGTTCGTCGTTGCGTACACCATCGCAGGCGCTTCTGTCTGTGATGCAGCGTCAAGGGTAACCGCAGCCATGTTCTCCGAGCTTATAGTCTATGCTGCTGCAAACGTCGTCGAACTGTTCGTGCAAATGGTTCTTGTCTTGCAAACGTGCCCATCTGTTCATTCAGGGATCGAGACGTGGCTGCACGATCCGTTACAGCCATGCGGATAAGATGCTAGTGATACGAGGCCGTTGGGATCCAGCACGGCGTTCCGTATTGCTCTCCTGAACCCACCGATTCCATATTCTTCTGTCATTGGATCGCGACCAACGCGAGCAACAATGTCACGGTACGATAAACCGCAATCACGATAGGCTACATCAAAGTCGGAAACGTGATGGTACGCATTTCTCCTCCTTACACGAGTCATCACAACAACGTTTCACCAGGCAACGCCGGTCAACTGCTGATTGTGTATGAAAATAGGTTGGAAACTTCTCTCATGTCAGCACGTTATAGGTGTCGCCACCGGCGCCAACCTTGTGTGAATGCTCTGAAAAGCTAATCATTTGCATATCACACAATCTTCTTGCTGTCGGTTAAATTTCGCGTCTGTAGCACTCATGTTCGTGGTGTAGCAATTTTAATGGCCAGGAGTGTATTTTATAAGTCCCAGTCGAAGCCAGATTTCTTCACACCCTCTGTTTAAAGTCATATGTTAACCTGGCTTGGACATCTGCTATAGCTTCTTCTTTCTCCAGCAGTAGTTTCTATTCTTCCTTTATGGCAGTTGCTTTAGCCATATGTTCGAGTTTCCTTTTCTTGGCTTCGATCTCCTCCATCTCCAGTTTTCTTTTTCGTGTACATAATACATTAACTTCACGTTGCGGTGTAATTTCTTTAATGGAGAACGGCTTAAGTCTGTGCGATACATTGACTCTGTTTCGCTGGACTTGTGGAACGATGCTATTTGTAGGTACCAGACCTAATTCGGCGATATCTGCTTTTGGAGGCATTGTGGAGAATAATGTTTTGGATTGAGATATTTTTCTCCTGTTTTGGTGTAGCTGCTCTGTGTAAAATCTATATCGTCCTTGCTGTCCTCAGTATTACGAATCCACGAAATTTACAGGTAGGTAGTTGAAACTAAAAGCTGATAGAACATAACGTATAAGCTTTTCTCGGTCTTTAGTGTCTGGGAGATTTTCCTGTACATCTGTCAATTTGCGGGTATTCATATTACCCAAATAAACAAATTGCGAACACTTTTAAACACAACAGCTATTCTGTAGTGAATAAGTTAACTGCATCCACATGGTGGAGATTAGCACACTATACATGGGCGCAATTTGCAGATACCGTTTATTCTCTTTTAAAACACTTAAACAATCTTTCACAGGGTCAAAAACACTGTCCATCCGGTATTTTGTATATTGTAGCCTCTAGCCTCGTAATGTCATGATATTGGCCCAACGAAGAAGTAAGTCTCCCGCAGTCGCCTGTCTGGACACTTTATAAAATCGATAATGTGATTACCGAAAACTTTGTTGACACCAGGGCTCTTGGTTTGACATACAAACTTATTCTATATTTTTACTCAGTAATTCGATCTTAGCCACGTTAAACAATTTATCCCAACTGTCTTATCGTTGTCCACAATCACGTTGCGGTTCCCTGTGCAGTCTACTCCCATACGAAAGTCGTGGTTGGATACGAGATAGTCACACATCTCCATTTTGTTAAAAATCCCTGCAAAATCCTGTGTGATGTCCAAATCCAGGAGATAGAAGTCATCTGCACGAGCTGCTGTTATATGGCAGAGAGGTCCTTCATTAAAACATCCAATTGAACATCGGCCAATTCCACTTTATTAGGCACTAGCTGGTACCCGGCGCGTAAGTAATAACTGTGCAAACAACGTCTGAAAGGGTTTAGCTTGTTTAGTTACAAAGTTTTATTATAATCAGATAAACATTATGGCAGCGCATAAAATACGAACATGCGATCAAATGGAAACGGGGTTTTTAATCTCCCATCAGTCCATCTCCTCCTTTCCCTTCTACCCGTCCCTCCGTCTCCTCCTGTCCCTTTCTGTGTCCATTTCCTCCTCCCCTCCCTTTCACCTGTGTCACCATCTCCCATTCTCCTCCTCTCCCCTCTCTCTGTCCGTGTCCTCCCTCCCCTTTCTGTCCCTCCACCATGCTAAATTCACTGGCTTGCAAAGTTTAAAAATCTCCTTCATGAAAACGTACATTGAAGTGTTGACTTTCATGGTGACCATGCAAACAATTAGAATGTGTGTTGTAACGTACTCTCCGCCATGCAGCCACCGAGGCTTACGAAAGGTAGCCCCGCCGGCCGCGGTGGCCGAGGGGACTGTGGCTCTTCAGTCACGGTCTACACGGCCACTACGGTCGAGGGTTCGAATCCCCTCTCGGGCATGGGTATTTATGCCGTCCTTAGTATTAGTTAGTTCATAAGTAGTTTGTAAGTTTAGGGTCTGATGACCCCGTACTTAAGTCCCATAAGCTATAGATAAAAAAATAATAATAAAAAAATAAAGGTAGCCCATGTATTAATTCGGGGTATAAGTTCATTCCACATTTCATTATATTCAGTCCAGCCGTTTAAGCGTGAAGAGCAATAAATGTGTTAACCCACTGTAAGGTATCCTCCGCCATGAAGCGTACGGTGGCTTACTAAAGGTAGCTCATGCGTTAATTGAGGGTATAAGCTATCTGCATCCCAAATATCATTCAAATTCGTCCAGCTGTTTCAAAGAGAAACAGACGTATTAACATGTTGTAAGGTACCCTCCGCCACACACCATACGATGGCTTACGAAAGGTATCTCGTGTATTAATCAGGGCATAAGCTACCTCTGTTCCAAATTTCATTCATATCCGTCCATAATACAGTATAAGTTCCACAACACTACGTTTATTCACAATGTGTACTACCTCCGTGCCGTCACTAGATTACTCTGATGCACCGTGGCCACCATGAAGGAGAAAAGGCAACTTTGCCTTGACTCCATGTCTCGCAGTGACGAAATTTTCGAATTTACTACGCAGGTAAAAGTTAAAATCAAATGTTCAAATATTTGTAAATCTATCGGTCTTAACTTCGGAGGACTCGAACCTCCGATAGGAACGGTCACCGACTCTATAGCATGACGTCTTAGACCACACGGCCATTGCGCGCGTCAGCTCTTAAAGGTGTCAAAGTGTCTATGTTAGAATCATGGTCATGCACAAAATTATCCGTCGTCAAGCTGCAGCAGGCGCAAAGTAAAATATAGATATAAATTAGGACCCATTAATTGTATTGGTGATGCGTTGTAGTATAATTATAAAATAAAGGTTAAAAAATAGACCATGTCATTTAGTTTGAACATATGCAAACTTTGGTATTTGTGACTGAAACTATAAGAGATCTATCGTGCTTTATTAACACTGCAGTAGTTGCTGGAATGGAGTCATTCATCCAAGTCCAGTCTACAAATTTTCGTCATGTCATCTCAACTGGAAATGACATTTATTGCAATGAATTTGAGTTCACTCATGTTACTGTGACATGTCTAATTCTTTTTATTATTATTATTATTACTTTTTTATTTTATTTTATTTTTTTTTTTTTTTTTTTTTTTTTTTTTTTTTTTTTTTTTTTTTTTTTTTTTTTTTTACGTCAAAGGCCTATACCGAAAAGAGAGCAGAGAATCTGAAAGACACGTTATGATGGTTAAGTACAAATCAGATAGAAGCAAATCAGTTTATTTGGATATTTGTAAGCGTGATAGTACATTACTTTCTGAACAGTTTACTATCAAACGTCCGTTAAAATCTCAAATTTGCACGTACTAGGTAGTGCCCAATCTTCATGAAGAAACCGAGTGAGATAGCCAATGGTCGGCACACTGGACTGGGATTCGAGAAAATGATGCTTAAAATCCATGTCCGATCATCGAGATATTCGTATTTCGCGATTAATTTAAATCATTGTAGGCAAATGCTACGATGGTTCGTTCGAATAAGTGCACAGCCGATTTCCTTCCCCATCTTGAAACAATGTGAAGTTGCGTTCCATAGCTAATGATGTCAAGATCGACCGGACGTTCGAGCCTACTCTTCCTTTCTTTCTCATGAACAGGTAAGTGTGTTGCTCCACTAGACTAAATCTCTTCAAGGACGCGTAGTTTCTTTTCGTCGCCTTTGAACAACAGTATCTGGATGTCTGGCAGACAGTCGACTTCTGTTTTTTTCATTTTTATTATTAATTAAAGTGTATCCTTCCCACTCAACTTTAAAATATCAGCCATCTCCTCACGAAAATGTGGAAGATCCATTATTTTCTCCAATTATTGACCATTTGAAACTTCCAGAATGAAATTTTCACTCTGCAGCGGAGTGTGCGCTGATATGAAACTCCCTGGCAGATTAAAATTGTGTGCCGGAACCGAGACACGAACTTGGGAAACATGCAAGACTAGCACTCCTGGAAGAAAGGATATGGTGGAGACATGGCTTAGCCACAGCCTAAGGGATGTTTCCAGAATGAAATTTTCACTCTGCAGCGGAGTGTGCGCTAGTCTTGCATGTTTCGCAGGAGAGCTTCTGTGAAGTTTGGAAAGTAGGAGGCGAAGGTACTGGCGGAAGTAAAGTTGTGAGGCGGCATATTGAGTCGTGTCGGGATAGCTCAGTCGGTTAGAGCGCTTGCTCGCGAAAGGCAAAGGTCCCAGGTTCGAGTCCCGTTCCGGCATACAATTTGAATCTGTCAGGAAGTTTCATTTGAAACTTGTTGCAGCGTTAATGTTTCTCATTTCTCTGTAAAATTGCATTCTGTAACTGCTATAGAAATACCTCGCAGTGGCAAGAAACTGATACAGACTTTATTTTTACAGGTGAAATGGAGACGGTTCTATCGATGTGTTGTTCACTAGGAGAAAGCTGGGCTGGAAACTCATTTGCTTGCAGTGAATATCCTAGTCCTGTTGCTGGAATACCAAGAGAACAACAGAGTGTTTGCTTATCAGCCATTGAAATTTGCTGTACTCGAACAAAAAGGTAAGTGCATAATGAAAGCCGCGCGGCCTAAGGCGCCGTGGCAGTGTCTGCGCGGCCGCTCCCCACACATGCCCGGCTCCTTACTCTGGCGCGCGTGTGTGTGTGTCTTGTCCTTAGCGCAAGTGAAACTAGTTTGTTAGTCTAGGGACCTATCGATACAGCACTTTGGTCCCTTAGATTAACATTTGAACATTTTTTTGCATAATGTAAACCCCTTCACTGTTCATAATTTGTTTCAAGTACCATAGTCTAATTGCTAAGAATACTTCAAGTCCTATTTGCCTGCATCTGACTATTCATTGACGAAGAAAAATGAAACAAACATAAATATCATGTTAGTGTGTAACAGTTACTATCTCTGAACACATGCAATAGGGCTACTTGTATTCCTGAGAAATATAAATGGGAAGACAGTATTCCTATTTTAAATCAATTTGTTCAGTTAAACGCTGAGCAGCTCTTCACCATCATGCTTCATGTATACAGCAATAGTCAAACAATACAGATGTGACTATCAATTGTGTATCCCATAGTAGCTATTTAACACACGATTTACCTGCTAACAACACTCGTATTTATCTGACGCTTGCCACTACCATGGCGACAGGCCGAAGGTTCAAATTATCCAGCGACAACAGCGCCGTTAGGAAGTCTAGTTATTTTTTTATAAGGGCTTTGACTACATCGCAAATGGTTTTCCCATTGTCTCAAGCGTATGCAGTGTGAACCGAATGGCTTCTTAAAAACTGAAATTAGTCTTATCTTGCTTTTGCTGCTCCTACGCGAGTGATGTATATGACTGTAGTATATTGCCAAGAATCTTCATTTAATACATCTTGCAACAACGTAAGTAGGTTTTCGTGGGCAGCTGTCGGCAGACAGCCACCTGTCTTACTTACGACTGAACGTATGTGATTATTCAAAAAATGTTTCAAATGTTTGTATAGCTTATGGGACTTAACTACGGGGTCATCAGTCCCTAAACTTACAAACTACTTATGAACTACTTAATACTAAGGACGGCACAAATATCCATGCCCGAAGGGAGATTCGAACCCCCGACCTTAGTGGCCGTGCAGACCGTGACTGGAGCGCCTCAGTCCCCTGGCCACCGCGGCCGGCTATGTGATTATTCCGCACCTATAGCACAGACTTGAGACCCACCGACAAGCCTCAATTTATTTTTTAATCCTTATTCCTTAAATATTTTAACATGCCAAACGGGGTGTTTGGCAATTTATTTGCGGATTTGCAATGTCTCTCTCACTCTCTTTCTTTTTCCTTCTTTTAATTACTCTTCCAGTCTTAGTATAGAATCAACAATACTTTCTTCCATGCTTTTTTTCTTTTAACTTCCCCTTCACATTTTAGATAATTTTCTATCATTCTTTTCCCTCCTTTTCCGTAACATAATCAGTATTTCGTCCTTCGTCGATTTATGAAAGTTCTTGGTATTCCTAATTTACCGACAAGTAAAATTCCTAGAATTTCATCTCTCACACCGCACTATGTTCTCCAAAACTTGTGGCACACATCTTCCATTTTGTTTCAACTCACAAAAAAAAGATAAAAGAAAGCCATCTGCTCATACTTCTGTACAAACACGTCATTTACTTACCACTGTCATAGCCGTTTCATTCTCCCTGTTTTGGCACCAGAATTAACCGGGTAGATCAGCAGACCACACAAAATTCTTCATACTATTACTATACTCATAAATTCGAAAATAAAACACTCGCTTTTGATATTGCTGGTGCACCGCATTGTATTTTTGGCAGCGCTAACAATTTCCTGCTTTGTAAACACCTA
Organism: Locusta migratoria; assembly: GCA_026315105.1. Classification (NCBI taxonomy): domain Eukaryota; kingdom Metazoa; phylum Arthropoda; class Insecta; order Orthoptera; family Acrididae; genus Locusta; species Locusta migratoria. The sequence continues at coordinate 409,748,149 of CM048755.1, forward strand.
ATACTTGTCGCACTGGGGGTCAAATCTCATGCCTTCCACATCATAACTGTCTCATCCTTTCACGATTTCTCCTCTCTTCAATCATTTTGCCAGATTCGTAAAACATAATTGAATAATGTTCTCTGTCCAATACGAATACGAATTTCTCATAACTAAACTTTTAAAGTATCCCGTTGGACTATTGTGCTTGGAGTTAAAGTATTTCGATATAGTTAGCATTTCTCGTTTTTCGTGTTCTTGCTGTTTCTGCGATGAGTATTCTTCCAAATATGATCGTCGATCCTCTTCATAGTTCAAGCTAGTTGCTGCTGTAATCCTCGCCATTGCAGAAAGTTTCCCTTGCAGACACCACATACATCATTCTCGACCAGGACAGTGGTAACATATCGTTAAACTGACGAATCCACAATTTTGTGCGAAGTTCATCTTTCTGAGCTGAAAACTGAATCACTTCATTCACACTAATAAAGACACTTCATATCACGTCCTCCTTTTATTATTTTCATGTTTTATTTTCACTGTCTCAATTCTCGTTATTACGAAGGCCCAGTTGTCCTTCCCACGCCTCTCCGACCTACCCCTGAGTTCTCAAATGCCACACGCCTCGTGTTTCCTTGCTTCAATAATTTATCACTTTATTATTCAGAATATACGTAACTTCCACCATCTAATTTAGTCCTTCAACATTATTGTTTACTTCATCCTGTAACTCCATAGTCTCGTTAAATTAATTACTGATCATCTCTAACTTACCTCTTCTTTCACACACACACTTGCTTATATTGTTATTGGCCTATTTGTACCTCTGGTGGTACTTTTTCCGGATATTTTTCTTTCGGTCTCTTTTTCAAACCTCCATCAGAAGTTCTGTGATGTTCGAAGATTGAACTTCAATTTCTTCTAAATACTCTTGAGTCTTTTCGATAAGTGTTTCGTTGTCATTCCATATCTATCTGCAATTCATGTACTATGCTATCTGGTTCTTGTTTCTTTGTCTTAAGATTAGAGAGTTGTTCGTCGTTCTTCAGTTTTTAAACTGGTTTGTTGGAACGAATACTCTTACCTTAGCTATACGGTGGGCGCACCAAAGTGAAGTACTCGCGTTCGACCTTGACTGGTGACTGCTGCAAGGAAAGAAAACGACATCTGGTGCATTGATTGTGTTTAGAGAGTATAGGCGACTATATGTACGGAATGTCCCTAGATGATTCAAACAAATTCACTATCACTTATCATATACACATGAACGTGGCAGCACTCCCATCGGAAAGTTAAATCTGTCCTTACTTTTTATCACCGAGCCTGGTCTAAAGGCATTATGTCACGCATTGTGCGGCCACTCCCGCCAGAGGTTCGAGTCCTCATATGCGTGTACACGTGTGCGTTGTCCTTGGCATAAGTTAGTTTGATTAGTTTGTACGTCTTGAAACCGATGACCTCATCAGTTTGGTCCCTTAGGCTGAACATTTTACTTTTCATCACCGAGATAGGTGGCGCAGTGGTTAGTACACTGTACTAGCATTCGGGGGGACGGTACCTCAAATCCACCTTCGGCCGCCAGATCCAGATTTAGGTTTTCCATGATTTCCCTAAATCACTCCAAGCAAACGCCGCGATGGTCGCTATGAAGGGGCACGGCCGTTTACCTCCCCATCCTTGCAGACTCGGAGAGTGAGCTCCGTCTCTAATGACCACGCTATCGACGAGACGTTTAACCCTAATCTTCCTTCCTTACATTGGGTCTCGCGATACCTTTTACTCCACATCCTGTTCAAGTGCAATATTCACTTACATATTCTTTGCATTTTCTTTCGCTTAATCTACGCTGTTCACGTTTCCTCAGACGAACTTCTTCTATGTCTCTACCTACAAATAATATGCGAAATGTTTCTCAAAAAAGTTTCACGATCCGTGTCAGCGCAAATTGTCTTCTTTTCGCATTTCTGGATTTTCGCTTTTTCCCCACGCATTTGACAAACACTCTTTCCCCATAGTAGGTGTTCGATTAGAGAATGGTTTAAGTCATAAGCAAAGGTAGTGTCATAAATTTAGTTACTACTGGATCGTACTACATTTCTAGAAAGATGAATCCTTCACTTGCCTTTAATTCAAACGCCGGTTTAACTTCCTGTTCGCACTATATAGCTCGCTTAGAACTTTCTCACAACTAGTTGTTGTTAACTTCTCTGATGAAATCCTCAGTACAATTTCTTCGCATGCACAGAAAGTAAAGTATTTACATTCTTATGGTTTTGGTGCAAATCGTCAACATGTTCCACAAAATACAGCTTGGTATGTGTGGGACGCAGTGCATGGTGAAAATGCACAGGGTGCAACTAGTAACATCCAACCCATCGACCTCTGGTGTGTTTGTGTGTGTAGAGGATGACAGCGATCAGTCGCAAATATTTTCAGTATTTTGATAAATCTAGATTACAGTCACTGTGTAACCATTATCAGTGCTTCAAATATCCGTAAAAATACCTAGTTTTTAAACCATCATGTTGATAATAATCACACAGTAAACGAAATTTAAATTTGTAACAATAAAGAATATATATGCGACTGGTCGCTGATAACTTCTACAGCGAAAGCAGTTACTGAGCACTTGGGATTCAGTACGGAATCAAAACTGATACCTCTGGTGTGTTTCCCATGTTCAAGTGTTCAAATGTTTGTTAAGCTTATGGGACTTAACTACGGGGGTCATCAGTCCCTAAACTTACAAACTACTTACGAACTAGGACGGCACAAATATCCATGCCCGAGGGGGGATTCGAACCCCCGACCGTAGTGGCCGTGCTGACCGTGACTGGAGCGCCTCAGTCACCTCGGCCACCGCGGCCGGCTGTTTCCCATGAACTCTCGTAAATTCGGTTTCGTGCTCTCATACACTAACTCGAAATACCAGATATTGCTTAATATCCTCGATTATGATAAATGTACAGGCTTCAAATCCTACTCATAAAAATTAATTCAACAGACTACTAATCCCACATAAACATCAGTCCTAATGCATCACACCTCAGGAATATACCTACAAATTAAGAACATGTAAGAGTAAACACACAAAAGTTCACAAATATTTTTCTGTTGGACTAGAGATTTATACAAACCACCTCCTATTTCTGATAGAAAACAAAATTAGTGGGATAAAATATGCCCTGAGAAATGTTTGATATTCAATTGAAATCAAATTAATTGAATTAATCCCCCATCTCCAAGTCCCAACAAATGTTCAAATGTTCAAATGTTTGTATAGCTTATGGGACTTAACTACGGGGTCATCAGTCCCTAAACTTACAAACTACTTATGAACTAGCTAATCCTAAGGACGGCACAAATATCCATGCCCGAGGGGGGATTCGAACCCCCGACCGTAGTGGCCGGGCAGACCGTGACTGGAGCGCCTCAGTCCCCTCGGCCACCACGGCCGGCCAAGTCCCAACACCACTGGGAAATCTACATTAGGAATTTCCCTCCATTATCCCTCCCATGCCATGCTCCCATGTCCCCACCTGTGTCTTTGTGTGTCAGATGGGAATACTGTGACCAGGATTCAAACTCCTACCCTCTCAGTTTCCAACTCTATCCCCTCCCTTACAGCTGAAATATTCAAATGCCCTCCCTTCTTTCCTTTGTCTCTCCCCTGTCCTCCTTCACTCACACCCCTCACTTTTTGTGCCCCTCTTCCTGTCTCTGCCCCTCTTCCATCTCTTCCCCTCTTCCCGTCTCTCCCCCTCTTCCCGTCTCTGCCCCTCTTCCCGTCTCTGCCCCTCTTCTCTTCTCTTCCTCTATTCCCGTCTCTGACCCTCTTCCTGTTTCTGCCCCTCTTCCCTTCTCTGCCTCTCTTCTTCCCTCTGCCCCTCTTCACCCCTCTGCCCCTCTTAACCCCTCTGCCCCTCGCCCCCCTCTGCCCCATGTCCCCCCTCTGCCCCTCTTCCCCCTCTGCCCCTCTTAACACCTCTGCCCCTCGTCCCCCTCTGCCCCACGTCCCCCCTCTGCCCCTCTTCCCCCTCTGCCTCTCTTCCCCCCCTCTGCCCCACTTACCGCCTCTGCCCCTCTTCCACCCTCTGCCCCGCTTCCTCCCTCTGCCTCTCTTCCCCTCTCTGTCCATCATCCCCTCTCTGTCCCTCTTCCCCTCTCTGTGCCTTCCTCTGCCCCTCTTCACCCCTCTACCCCTTTGCCCCTTACCCTCTTCCCCCCTCTGCCCTTCTTCCCCTCTCTGCCTCTTTTCCCCTCTCTGCGCCTTCCCCCTGCCCCTCTTCACCCCTCTGCCCATCTTCCACTCTCTGTTCCTCTTCCCCTGTCTGCCTCTCTTCCCCTCTCTGCACGTTGCCCCTGCCCCTCTTCACCCCTCTGCTCCTCTACACCTTTCTGCCTCTCTCCCTCTTTATCTGCAGCTCTTCACCGTTTATCTGCCCCTCTTCACTCTTTATCTGCCCCTCTTCACCCTTTATCTGCCCCTCTTCACCCTTTATCAGCCCCTCTCTGCTCCTCTATGCCCTCTCTGTTCTTCTACGCCCTCTTCCCTCTCTTTCCCTGCACTAACGCATTCAATCGACGGGACCTGCAAAAAAAAAAAAAAAAAAAAAAAATATATATATATATATATATATATATATATATATATATATATATATATATATATATATATAAAGTTTGCAGAGCTTATGGGACTTAATTACGGGCCGCGGTGGAGTAGCCGAGCGGTCTAAAGTAGCTCGCTGCGGAGCGCGCGGTTGCTCGCCGTGAAGGTTCGAGTCCTCCCTGGGACATGGGTGTGTGTGTGTTTGTCCGTAGGTTAGTTTGCCTAGGTTTAAGTAGTTTGTAAGCTACGGACTGATGACCACGCAGTTTGGTCCGATAGATTTACAGTCATTTGATTTGAACTTAATTACGGGGTCATCAGTCCCTAAACTTACAAACTACTTATGAACTACCTTATACTAAAGACGGCACAAACATCCATGCTCGAGGGGGGATTCGAACACCCGACGGGGAACGGCCTCGCGCATCGTTGAATAGCTCCTCAATGCGCTCGTCCGCTACGCCGCGGCTGGGACTTGCAGCAACTACAGAGAGAGAAAGTTCTTAAAACAAAAATATCTGGTGTATTTTAATTCATTCCTCGAAGCTAATTCCAAGCACGTAAAAATTCAATACACACACTTCTCACACTCTATTCTGTAACGAGTCTCACTGTAATGAAGGTCATATTTGGAATCACACGCAGACGCGTGTTGCTCCTATGAATACTGCAACCATTCACACACCGGAGTGCATCGTGACTCTACATTAGGTACTCTACAACAACATCCCTCGTTTAAAGAAATGAGAATTGCGCATAATTGCGATCATTGTCATTTTTTTAATTACGAGGATTGCTTTTAGGAGACTATTTTCTATACCAAAGAATTATCCGAGAAGACGGCTCATTATTCACCAAAACAAACGTTCAAACATTAAACTCCAAACACGTGGGAAATTACTAACCTCTTTCAGCATCAGGGCTCTCGAACGACCGCGCTCATCTCAACAAAGAGTCTTAGTGCTCTCGGCTATTCCACCGCAGCACACTTTTTGCTTTAGACTCCTCGGTTTTAAACTGTTATGCAAAATAATAGTATCCTTCAATCAAAGTACACGGTGATAGCCTTTAGGAAGCTACCCAGTTTCAGGGCTAACGAGGGTATTTGTTCTGCTCTACAAAACGCGTCACACACATCGAAGATACTAAATTACGACATGTAAATCACACCCACCGCAAACAAAATCCTTGAAATGCGAAAAGCAGGTGTTACATCCTTTTTGATCTGCGGACAAGAGTGGAGAATACAACTCCCCCTCGATTAGAGCCACTAAACTATTTTCTATATCAAAGAATTGTCCGAGAGAACAGCTAACATCTCGCCGAAAGAAGAAGAAGAAGGGGGAAAAAAGATTTTGGTAATGATAAAAAAAGGTGCTATAAACGGATATTTGTGTGCTTATTTTATAACACACCAAAAATTCTCTATTTATTGTAATCTACGTAAACATATATGGCGTAGGTAAAATGCATTGTTTTATGCAGAAATTTTTCTGGACTGTTGTGTAGTAAGAAAAAAGAAGCTATATATTTACTTCTATATCTAGAAGGTCCGCTGGTATTTACGATGCTATATGCACGCTCTCTCTGCAAAATAAAATAATAATAAAAATTAACTAAGGTATTAATGCTTATGGTATGTGTTACAAGAGTTAGCAGCATGTTTCGCTTATGCGTTCAAACACACTGTATGGATATATCTCGTTGTGTCTGGGAATATAAAAAAAGTCCTCATTTACAGTAAATGGCAAGGGAGTGTGTTGTCATCGTGCTCTGGTCACGTCTTTCCATCGGCGCTGACGGCTTGCGCCTGCCATTTAGACCACACACCGAGCGCGCGGGACGGTGTGGTTGCACTGCTGCAGGCAACTGTCATCTATTGTGGTCACGGCGATGGATAGCTTAAATTCCGTAAATCCACCGCTTTATGTGTCTGCGTGATGTCATTGATCGATGGTTCGGCCTGTGTACCACCCCGACCACACAAGGTGGAGGGATGGGCTCTTTGTTTCATGGCTTCTTTATAGGGGGCTCGGCATCGTCTGTTCGCATTGCTCAGATATCACGCAGGCAGAGGCCTGAGAAATGTGTGGGTGGCGCAGCGCAGGGGCAGTGTCGTTACCAGGGCTGGCCCACCGTCAGGAAGGTCCAGGAGGCGCACCCTCCCAAGGCTGGCGACCACCGTGTCTGCAGATCAAGAAAGTTGTACCACCTATTTTAACATTGCGGGGATTTTGTTTGCAGTGGGTTGTGATTTACATCATGCAGTTTAGTATCTTCGATATCTGTGACGCGTTTTGTAGGGGATAACAAATACCGTAGTTAGTCGTGGAAGTGGATAATAAAATCTATTATATCAGCTTCCTAAACGCAATCATTGTGTACTTTGCACTTTACAACCGTTCACTCAGCGAAAGATCCGTACCCAAAGACTGGAAAGTTGCCCAAATTACTCCAATATTCAAGAAAGGCAATAGGAGTGATCCCCAAAATTACAGGCCTATCTCATTGACGTCGATTTGCAGTAGGATTTTGGAACATATACTTTGTTCGAATATTATGTACTACCTCGAAGAGAACGACCTATTAACCAATAGTCAGCACGGATTCAGAAAGTATCGCTCTTGCGAAACACAGCTTGCCCTTTATTCACATGAAGTGTTAAGTGCCATCGACAAGGGATCTCAAATCGATTCCATATTTCTGGATTTCCGGAAGGCTTTTGATACTGTACCCCACAAGCGGCTTCTAATGAAATTGCGTGCTTATGGAATATCTCCCCAATTGTGCGATTGGATTCACGATTTCCTATCAGAAAGGACACAGTTCGTTGTAATTGACGGTAAGTCATCGAGTAAAACAGAAGTGATATCTGGCGTTCCACAGGGAAGCGTTATTGGTCCCCTACTCTTCCTCGTGTTTATAAACGATTTAGGAGATAATCTGAATAGCTCCCTTAGACTGTTCGCGGATGATGCTGTCGTTTATCGGTTAGTGAAGTCAACAGAGGATCAAAAGCAACTGCAAAGCGATTTAGACAAAATTTCTACTCGGTGCGAAAATTGGCAATTGACACTAAATAAAGAAAAGTGTGAAGTAATACACATGACCACTAAAAGAAATCCGCTGAACTTCAATTACGCGATAAATCAGTCAAACCTTAAGGTCGTAAATTCTACCAAATACCTAGGAGTTACAATTACGAACAACTTTGACTGGAGAGAACACATAGAAAATATTGTGGGGAAGGCGAACCAAAGGTTACGTTTCATTGGCAGAACGCTTAGACGATGCACCAGCTCCACCAAAGAGACTGCCTACATCACACTTGTACGTCCTCTCTTGGAGTACTGTTGCCCCTTGTGGGACCCTCACCAGGTGGGACTGACGGAAGATATTGAGAAGGTTCAGAGATGGGCAGCTCGTTTTGTTTTATCACGTTACGGGGGGGGGAAAGCGTCACGGAAATGTTGCACGAATTGGGGTGGAAATCATTAAAAGAAAGACGTTATTCATTGCGGCGTGATCTGTTTGCGAAGTTTCAATCACCGACTTTTAGTTCTGAATGTGAAAATATTTTGCTAGCACCCACCTACTTAGGGAGACATGACCATCCCAATAAAATAAGAGAAATCAGATCGAAAACGGAACGATTTAGGTGTTCTTTCTTCCCGCGCGCTATTAGAGAATGGAACGGTAGAGAAAAGTTATGAAGGTGGTTAATGAACCCTCTGCCAGGCACTTAAATGTGATTTGCAGAGTATCGATGTAGATGTAGAATGCCGCCATTACTAGTTTACCTCTAATCGAACCTACACCGAAGCAAATAAAAATAACAGTAGTAAAATACAGTTATAGGCACATACCTTATTATTCCTATTTTACTGATGATCTCGCTGCATTCAGAAGAGTCTTGTTTTTAAGAGCCACGTTGTAGAAATCTTCGGCTTTCACAAGTTCAACGGACATTCTGTTTCTAGCATCTGACCATAATGCACTCATTACACTAAACACTCGTTCAACGTGCGCGTTGGGACAGGAATTGCGAGGACGTGCTACATTATATTGAACAAGTTTGGTGCATCTGATTTTTCAAAAAACTCGCTCCACACTTTACAACAATTAGTTTCCTTCCTATCAAGATTTGATACTACAGACTTCAAAACAGAAAACTTTTGATACAGTTCGTTTCCATCAAAACTAATTTTCAATTTCTTTCCCACTTTGGCCAAGTCTTTGAATGAAAATAGTTTTGGTTGACATAAGTTTAGCAGTGATACAACTTCATACACATTGTCATTCCCACTAAAGCTGTACCATTTACCAAGATAGTTTAATAACCTGTCGTAAACAAGTGTGCACTCTTTTACTACAATATTCTTTTCTTCTTCTGTAAGGTGTTCTAAAGACAAGTTAACTTAAAATCCATAAAACTTATCCTCCTTACGACCCTCTATTTGTTTTTTCACTTCCAACATAATCTCGTGAACATCTGTTGAAAGTGTGTCCTCTTTTTCTAAAAGTCTGATTGTTTTACAAAAAACAGGCAAAGTTGCTTTTAAAAGTACAGAAAGCACTCTGGTAGTGTTAGGGAATACTTGTTTATATCGTCTTCTTGTGAATAAACTTCCAAATTAGGGCATGTGTTTTTTCCTCGCCCCGTTCTACATAATACATCTTTAAAACTCGCCACATCTTAACAAGACGGTCCACAGCTGACTCCAAAGACAACCAACGCATTACAGTGTGTCGCAGTATTTCGCTGTAATCATGCTGAGCAAACTCGCAAAATGTTTTTAGTTCCTCCGAATTTTTTGATGATGAAGAAAAGTCTGAATATATTTTAAGAACTAGAGTTTCTACATCATATTTTAGAAGCTTGAATCCAAACTTAGCACAGTTGTGTAAAATATGACAACAACAATTGGCTTTGATTAAGTTTTCATTTTATTCTTTTAATTTAGTTAAGACAGAATTGTGTTTCCCGAAATTAACTGATGCATTGTCAGCTGAATACGAAACTACATTATGTAGTGTCAAACCATTTTCCAATAAAATGGATTTTAGTTTGTTTGAGATGGCTTCTGCAGATTCGTTAACATTGACGTAGAAAGCAAGAACTTCATTACATTTTCCCTTATCTTTGGAGAAGTATGTTACAACTATCGGATAATGTTTTTATTGCCCTTGTTTGAAGCGTCTGAACCTAATGAAAACGGAACATTTTACTTTAATTCGCTTAGTAGCTTCTCTTTAGCATAAGGCAGAAGCACATTTTTTACTAATGCCTCGCTTTTTGTTCGGCCGCATCTTACTTTCGTTGCCACTGAGGAATCTCTAAAAACATAAGGATATAGCTTATTACCACAATCTTGAGAATTGTAAAAATGGTGGTGTTTCACACCATGGTAAGTCGAAGCTAATTCCGTTGCAGCGACTTTCTCGTCTTCTGCAGAAAATTGTTTCGCAAGAATTTAAGAAGCGACTGATTCTTCTTTTGTGTGGTAATATTCGCTTTGTGTCTTTCTGATTGTAGATGTTTATTCACAGCTTTCACTCCGTCATACTTAACAGTAAATGATATATTGCATGTTCTGCACTGACACATACACTCATCAGTATCGACTTTTTGTAGCCACTCTTTATAATTTACTTCCTGCAACCATTCTTCACGGAACGAACATAGATATCGTCTCTTCATTTCACTGTTATTATTCACTAATCTGCGTTAATGTAAGCTTGTCTCTTCACACACGATCCGAGTATTCCAAAAATTGCCGGTGAACTGATAACAAACAACGAACGAACGAACACAAATAATAGACGTCGCCAGTTGACACGTTGCCGCAACAGTGTTTGCTTAATAATGCGCTAGCCGATTACTACCGACGCAACAGTGAAAAGGTTTCAGAGGAAGAATAGAAAAGTAGCGTTTTGTTGCAATAAGAAATTGACATTTATATAAAGTTATTCATAATTACTAGAGAGGAGCCGGCCGGGAATGGACGAGCGCACTGAGGCGTCTTGCCACGGTGCGCGAGGCTGCTCCCGCCAGAGGTTCGAATCCCCCCACCCCCCTAGGGCATGGATGTTGTGTTCGTCCTTAGTTTAAGTTACGTTAAGTTCGATGTAGATCGTCGCTACATGAGCATAGTACTTAAAAAGCGTCGTAAAAAAAGTTAAGATGTAGGTTACATTCAAGCCCGGAGATGAGAGTCATTGGCCTGTAGACCCGGAGAATTCATTCCAAACCCGGGCACTCCGGGCGGCGCCCGGAGATCTGGCAACCCTAAGTCAGTAGTGTGCAAAGACCAGGAGGAGCTATCTACATCTACATACATACTCTGCAAATCACATTTAAGTACCTGGCAGAGGGTTCATTAACCACTTTCGTAACTTTTCTCTACCGTTCCATTCTCTAATAGCGCGCGGGAAGAAAGAACACCTAAATCGTCCCGTTTTCGATCTGATTTCTCTTATTTTATTGGGATGGTCATGTGTCCATATGTAGGTGGGTGCTAGCAAAATATTTTCACATTGAGAAGCAAAAGCCGGTGACTGAAATTTCGAAGCTCGCCACAACGAATAACGTCTTTCTTTTAATGATTTCCACCTGAAATCTTGCAACATTTCCGTGACGCTCCTCCCCCCCCCCCCCCCTACAACGTGATAAAACAAAACGAGCTGCCCTTCTCTGAACCTTCTCAATGTCCTCCGTCAGTCCCACCTGGTAAGGGTCCCACACTAGGCAACAATACTCCAGGAGAGGACGCACGAGTGTGATTTGGGCAGTCTGTTTGGTGAAGCTGTTGCATCTTCGAAACGTTCTGCTAATGAAATTTAATCTTTGGTTCGCCTTCCCCACAATATTTTCTGTGTGATCTCTCCAGTCTAAGTGTTCGTAATTGTAACTCCTAGGTATTTGGTAGAATTTACGACCTTAAGGTTTGACTGATTTATCGCGTAATTGAAGTTCAGCGGATTTCTTTTAGTGGTCATGTGTATTACTTCACACTTTTCTTTATTGAATGTCAATTGCCAATTTTCGCACCATGTAGAAATTTTGTCTAAATCGCTTTGCAGTTGCTTTTGATCCTGTGTTGACTTCACTAACCGATAAACGACAGCATCATCCGCGAACAGTCTAAGGAGCTATTCAGATTGTCTCCTAAATCGTTTATAAACACAAGGAAGAGTAGAACAGTCTAAGGGAGCTATTCAGATTGTCTCCTAAATCGTTTATAAACACAAAGAAGAATAGAGGACCTATAACGCTTCCCTGGGGAACACCAGATATCACTTCTGTTTTACTCGATGACTTACCGTCAATTAGTACCAACTGTGTCCTTTCTGACAGGAAATCGCGAATCCAATCGCACAATTGGGGCGATATTCCATAAGCACGCTATTTCATAGTGGTTGGGAGAGGTCCCTCACCCCCTCACCCCCCTACCTCCACGTTGGGTGATCGTGATGCAGCTATGTCACTATCGATCAATCACTGTCACATCCACAAAGGAATCTGTAACTGAGTCAATAGTCAAAGGTGTAAAGGCCGTTCCGAACGCAACTTCCTGTATTGTCCGAGCACAGCCCCTCCCCCTACCCCCTCCCACCACTTTGGGTGGTCGTAATTGAGTCATCAATCAAATTAGCATATCAATGACCCTGGAGCCCTCCAAAGAAGCCGAAAATTGACCGAGCCATCAATCAAATTGCCCCTGCAGCTCTGTGTCCTAACACTGCAGAGATTGGGCTGAGCGCAACCTCTCCCTCTATGGACATTCCGGACTATAAGTAATCATTCAGAGTCCCACAAAGGTGACTGCAATCGAGTCATTAATCCCCTGGTCCAGCCGTAGACAGATGGGCCCGCACTGTGAAGAGTGTCTCTCCTCGACCGACTGAGGGGCCAAGCCCCCTCCCACGTCACGACACCGCCATGACTCATTGAATAGAGGCGATTTGCGGCAGCTACAGAGAGAGAGAAACAAAAATATCAAGTTTATATTACTTCATTCCACGAAGCTAAATCCGAACACGTTGAAATCCAATACTCTCAACACTTATATTCGCAGCCAACACAAACTTCTCACATAACAACGTCCCTCGTTTAAAGAATGACAATTGCGCATAATTGTGATCATTGTCATTCTTACCAGGAGGATTACTTTCAGGAAACTGTTTTCTATACCAAAGAATTATCCGAGAAAACGGCTATCATTTCACCAAAACCACCGTTAATATTAAACTCCAAACACGTGGGAAATTAATAACCTCTTTCAGCGTTAGGTCTCTTGAACGGCCGTGTTTATCGCAGCAAGGCATCTTAGCGCGCTCGGCTATTCCACCACAGCACACTTTTTGCTTTATACTCATCGATCTTTAAACTGTTATTCAAAACAAAGGTATCATTCGATCAGAGTACACAATCATTGCATTTAGGAAGGTGCTCCAAACGAATTTACTACCCACTTCCATGGATAACGAGGGTATTTGTTCTTCCCTACAACACATATCACACACATCGAAGATACTAAACTGCAAGATATGGATACAAAATACCGGGATTTTTACGAAAACCTACAGTGTGACAGCTGAGTTTGGCTACCAGATTTGTGTCTCAACTTTAACAGACTCGTGTACTACTACTTTTTTAAGACCAATGTAATTAGTTTACAATAAATATTTTTTGTATCTTTTAATAATTTTCTTACTTACACTTTTTGGATTCTGGACAACCTTACCATTAGAGCAGAGTACAGAGAATAAAGCTGTATATCCAGTGCTACACAGCGTTTATCCATTTTAAAACTTACTAATTTTCAAAAAAACTATACTTAGAGAAATTTTGGAAAGCACAAGCAAGTATTTTTAAGAGTCTGTATGCACAAATAATACGTATCTATTGGTACATTATTATTTTCCAACAGTTCTCTGGAATTAACAGTTTTTTCGATTTCCCATAAACTGCAAAATGTGCCATACAGCATTAACGATGCGACGATTCATATCACACACATCGAAGATACTAAACTGCAAGATGTAAATCACAGTCACCGCAAACAAAATCCTTGAAATGCTAAGAACAGGTGTTACAACGTTTTTTGATCTGCAGACACGAGTCGTCAATACAACTGTGCCTCGACCAGAGAATTATCCGAGAAAATAGCCATCACATTGAAGGGAAAAAAATCGATTCACATTAAAACTTCAAAAGACATCGTACCCGTTCCTTTAGGCTCCTCTATGTTATGCAAGAACAAGTATATCCTTAGATTAAAGTGCGAAGCACACAATGATTGCGTTTAGGAAGCTGATATAAAAGATTTTATTATCCACTTCCGCGACAAACGACAGTATTTGTGATCCCCTACAACATGCGTCACATCTACATCTACATAGATACTCTGCAAATCACGTTCAAGTGCCTGGCAGAGGGTTAGTTAACCACTTTAATAACTTTTTTCTACTGTTCCATTCTCTAATAGCGCGCTGGAAGAAAGAACACCTAAATCGTTCCGTTTTCGATCTGATTTCTCTTATTTTATTGGGATGGTTATGTCTCCCTAAGTAGGTGGGTGCTAGCAAAATATTTTCACATTCAGAACTAAAAGTCGGTGATTGAAACTGCGCAAACAGATCAAATGAATAACATATTTCTTTTAATGATTTCCACCCCAATTCGTGCAACATTTCCGTGACGCTCCCCCCCCCCCTCCCGTAACATGATAAAACAAAACGAGCTGCCCTTCTCTGAACCTTCTCAATGTCTTCCGTCAGTCCCAACTGGTGAGGGTCCCACAAGGGGCAACAGTACTCCAGGAGAGGACGCACAAGTGTGATGTAGTCTCTTTGGTGGAGCTGGTGCATCTTTGAAGCGTTCTGCCGATGAAACGTAACCTTTGCTTCGCCTTCCCCCACAATATTTTCACAGATATCGAAGATACTAAACTGCATGATGTAAATCACAACCCACTGCAAACAAAATCCCCGCAATGTTAAAATAGGTGGTACAACTTTCTTGATCTGCAGACACGGTGGTCGCCAGCCTTGGGAGGGTGCGCCTCCTGGACCTTCCTGACGGTGGGCCAGCCCTGGTAACGACACTGCCCCTGCGCTGCGCCACCCACACATTTCTCAGGCCTCTGCCTGCGTGATATCTGAGCAATGCGAACAGACGGTGCCGAGCCCCTTACAAAAAAGCAGGCAATAGACCGAGCCTTGAAACATCTACATCTACATACATACTCCGCAATTCACCGTAAGGTGCGTGGCGGAGGGTACACTGTACCACTACTAGGCATTTCCTTTCCTATTCCACTCCAAAATTGAACGAGGAAAAAAAGAATGCCTATATGCCTCTGTACGAGCCCTAATTTCTCTTATCTACATCTACACGGGATACTCTGCAAATCACATTTAAGTGCCTGGCAGAGGGTTCTTCGAACCACAATTATACTATTTATCTCCCATTCCATTCTCGAATAGCGCGCGGGAAGAAAGAACACCTGAATCTCTCTGTTCGAGCTCTGATTTCTCTTATTTTATTCTGATGATCATTTCTACCTATGTAAGTGGGAGTCAACAATATATTTTCGCATTCGGAGGAGAATGTTGGCGATTGGAGTTTCGCAAGTAGCCCACGCCGCAACGATAAGCGCCGCTGTGTAATGATTCCCATCCCAGATGCTGTATCATTTCCGTAACGCTGTCTCCTCTGTAACGTGACAATACGAAGCGAGCTGCCCTTCTTTGGACTCTTTCGATGTCCTCCGTCAAACCCACCTGATAAGGATCCCACACTGGGCTGCAATACTCCAAAAATGGACGGACAAGCGCAGTGTATGCAGTTTCTTTAGTAGTTCTGTTGCATGCTTTAAGGGTTCTGCCAATAAAACGCAGTCTCTGGTTCGCCTTTCCCACGATATTATCTACGTGTTCTTTCCAGTTTAGGTCTGAAGTAATAGTAATTCCTAGGTATTTTGTGGAGTTTACGGCCTTCACATTTGATTGATTTATGTTGTAAACAAAGTTTAACGGATTTCTTTTCGTACTCATGTGGACGACTTCACACTTCTCATTATTTAGAGTCAATTTCCAATTTTTACACCATACTGATATCTTATTCAGATCGTTCTGCAGTTGGTTTTGATCTTCAGATGATTTTACTAGACGGTAAATGACGGCGTCATCTGCAAACAACCTAAGAGAGCTACTTAGATTTTCCCCTAAATCGTTTATGTAAATAAGGAATAGCAGAGGACCAATAACACTACCCTGTGGAACGCCCGATATCAACTCTGTTTTAGTCGATGCCTTACCATCGATTACTACGAACTGTGTCCTCTCTGACAAGAAATCCCCTATCCAATCGCAAATTTGGGGCGATATACCATAACCACGCAATTTGATTAAAAGCCGTTTGTGAGGTACGGTGTCAAAAGCTTTCTGGAAATCAAGAAATACGCAACCGATTTGCGAACCTTTGTCGATAGCACCCATCACTTCGTGTGTTTCGCATGAATGATATTTTCTAAATCCGTGTTGACCTTGGGTCAATAGATCGTTCTGTTCGAGATAATTCATAATATTTGAATACAGGATATGTTCCAAAACTCTGCTGCAAATTGACGTCAATGAAATAGGCCTGTAGTTTAGTGGGTTACTCCTACTGCCTTTCTTGAATATGGGTGTGACCTGTGCAACTTTCCAATCTTTTGGTACAGATCCTTCTATGAGAGAGCGGTTGTATATGACTGTTAAGTAAGGAGCTATCGCTTCAGCATAATCAGATAGAAATCTAATGGGTATACAATCCGGACCAGAAGACTTGTTCATGTTAAGTGATTTTAGTTGCTGCACTACTCCGATGATATCTACTTCTATGTTACTCATTACGGCATCTGTTCGTAATTCGAAATCTGGAATATTGGTTTCGTCTTCTTTGGTGAATGAGTTTCTAAAAGCTATGTTTAGTAAGTCTGCTTTAGTAGCGCTGTCTTCGGCAGGATCGCCATTACTATCACGTAGTGAAGGTATTGTTTGTGATTTGCCCCGAGTATATTTAACATATGACCAAAATCTCTTTGGGTTTTCAGTCAAATTACGAGAAAGAGTTTCGTTGTGATAAATATTGTAGGCATCTCGCATTGAAATCCTCGCTAAATTTCGAGCTTCTGAGTACGATCGCCAGTCCTGGGGATTTTGTGTTCGTTTAAATTTAGTATGCCTTTTCCTTTGCTTTTGCAACAGTGTCCTGACCTGTTTCGTGTACCAAGGGGGATCACCACCTTCTATTATTAATTCATTTGGTATAAAACTGTCAATTGTTGTCGATACCACTTCTTTGAATTTGAGCCACATCTGGTCTACACCTACGTTTAGTGTTAGAAACGAGTGGAAGCTGTCTGTCAAAAAGCAATGTATTTTGTTTCTATCTGCTTTCTGAACAAATATACTTTGCGTTTATTTTTGGTAACTTTGGGACTTTCGATATTCAATTTCGCTACGACAGCTCTGTGTTCACTAATACCTGTATCCGTTTTGATGCTCGTTATGAGCTCAGGATTATTTGTTGCTAAGAGATCAAGTGTGTTTTCACATCCATTTACAATTCTAGTTGGCTCATGAACTAATTGTTCGAAGTAATTCTCAGAGAATGCGTTGAGTACAATTTCGGACGATGTTTTATGCCTACCTGCTGATTTGAAAATATAATTTCGCCAACAGATCGAGGGTAAATTAAAATCACCACCTACTATTATCGTGTGAGTCGGGTACGTTTTTGTAATTAGACTCAGGTTTTCTTTGAACCTTTCTGCTATTGTATCGTCAGAGTCGGGAGGCCGGTAAAAGGAACCGATTAGTAACTTCTTACGATTTTCGGGTACAACCTCTACCCATAATAGCTCGCACGAACTATCAACTTCAACTTCGCTACATGAAATACCACTTTTGACGGCGACAAACACGTCCCCATCTATTTTGTTTAATCTATCCTTTCTGAACACCGATAGATCTTTTGAAAATACTTCTTCTGAACTTATTTCCGGCTTGAGCCAACTTTCGCTGCCTATAATGATGTGTGTTTCGGTGCTTTCTATTAATGCTTGCAGTTCTGGAACTTTCCCGACACAGCTACGACAATTTACAACTGTTATACCGATAGTTTCCGGATCTACCTTTCTCCTGTGGTCCACGTGAACCCTTTGAGATTGCCCATTTTCTATTTCCCCGAGGCTCTTTATCCTAAAAAATCGCCCAGTCCACGCCACACAGCCCCGCTACCCGTGTAGCCGCTTCCTGCGTGTAGTGATCTTTGTGATCTTTACGCGAAATGTAAGTAGGCGGCAGCAAGATCGTACTACACTCAGCTTCAAATTCTGGCCCTCTAAATTTACTTAACAGAAATTCACGAAAAGAACGTCGTCTTTCTTCCAGCGATCTCCAATTGAGTTGCCGAAGCATTTCCGTGACACTCGCGCATTGGTCGAACCTACCAGTAACAAACCTAGCTGCACGCCTCTGAACTGCCTCTATGTCTTCCTTTAAACTGATCTGCTGCGGGTCCCAAACACTTGAGCAATACTCAAGACATGGTCGTACAAGCGTTTTATACGCGGTCTCCTTTACAGGTGAAGTACATCTTCCCAAAATTCTCCCAATAAACCGAAGTCGGCTGTCTGCCTTACTCACAACTGTCCTTACATGCTCGTTCCATTTCATATCGCTCTGCAATGTTACGCCTAGATATTTGAACGACGCGACAGCATCAAGAAGCTCACTACTAATGCTGTATTCGAACATCATAGGATTGTTTTTTCTACTCATGCGCATCACCTTACATTTTTCTACATTGAGAGCTAGCTGCCATTCTTCGCACCAACTAGAAATTTTGTCATCCTGTATGCTATTACAGTCAGTTACAGACGAAACCCTCCCATACACCACCGCATCATCAGCAAACAGCCGCAAATTACAACTTACTCTGTCCATTAGATCATTTATATAGATAGAAAATAATAGCGGTGCTATCACACTCCCCTGGGGCACGCCCGACGATACTGTAGTCTCTGATGAACACTCGCCGTCGAGAACAACGTACTGCGTTCTATTACTTAGGAAGTCTTCCAGCCAGTCACAAATCTGTGAACCTATTCCATAGGCTCCTCTATGTTATGCAAGAACAAGTATATCCTTAGATTCTACATCTACATCTACATCTACATCTACATCGATACTCTGCAAATCACATTTAAGTGCCTGGCAGAGGGTTCATTAACCACCTTCATAACTTTTCTCTACCGTTCCATTCTCTAATAGCGCGCGGGAAGAAAGAACACCTAAATCGTTCCGTTTTCGATCTGATTTCTCTTATTTTATTGGGATGGTCATGTCTCCCTAAGTAGGTGGGTGCTAGCAAAATATTTTCACATTCAGAACTAAAAGTCGGTGATTGAAACTTCGCAAACAGATCACGCCGCAATGAATAACGTCTTTCTTTTAATGATTTCCACCCCAATTCGTGCAACATTTCCGTGACGCTTTCCCCCCCCGTAACGTGATAAAACAAAACGAGCTGCCCATCTCTGAACCTTCTCAATATCTTCCGTCAGTCCCACCTGGTGAGGGTCCCACAAGGGGCAACAGTACTCCAAGAGAGGACGTACAAGTGTGATGTAGGCAGTCTCTTTGGTGGAGCTGGTGCATCGTCTAAGCGTTCTGCCAATGAAACGTAACCTTTGGTTCGCCTTCCCCACAATATTTTCTATGTGTTCTCTCCAGTCAAAGTTGTTCGTAATTGTAACTCCTAGGTATTTGGTAGAATTTACGACCTTAAGGTTTGACTGATTTATCGCGTAATTGAAGTTCAGCGGATTTCTTTTAGTGGTCATGTGTATTACTTCACACTTTTCTTTATTTAGTGTCAATTGCCAATTTTCGCACCGAGTAGAAATTTTGTCTAAATCGCTTTGCAGTTGCTTTTGATCCTCTGTTGACTTCACTAACCGATAAACGACAGCATCATCCGCGAACAGTCTAAGGGAGCTATTCAGATTATCTCCTAAATCGTTTATAAACACGAGGAAGAGTAGGGGACCAATAACGCTTCCCTGTGGAACGCCAGATATCACTTCTGTTTTACTCGATGACTTACCGTCAATTACAACGAACTGTGTCCTTTCTGATAGGAAATCGTGAATCCAATCGCACAATTGGGGAGATATTCCATAAGCACGCAATTTCATTAGAAGCCGCTTGTGGGGTACAGTATCAAAAGCCTTCCGGAAATCCAGAAATATGGAATCGATTTGAGATCCCTTGTCGATGGCACTTAACACTTCATGTGAATAAAGGGCAAGCTGTGTTTCGCAAGAGCGATACTTTCTGAATCCGTGCTGACTATTGGTTAATAGGTCGTTCTCTTCGAGGTAGTACATAATATTCGAACAAAGTATATGTTCCAAAATCCTACTGCAAATCGACGTCAATGAGATAGGCCTGTAATTTTGGGGATCACTCCTATTGCCTTTCTTGAATATTGGAGTAATTTGGGCAACTTTCCAGTCTTTGGGTACGGATCTTTCGCTGAGTGATCGGTTGTAAATTATAGCTAAGTACGGAGCTATTTCATCAGCATACTCTGAGAGGAATCTAGTTGGTATACAATCTGGCCCGGAAGATTTATTTTTGTTTAGTGACTTAAGTTGTTTTACTACTCCAGGAACATCTACTTCTAAGTTTCGCATGCTGGCAGCTGTTCTTGGATTGAATAGTGGAGTCTTTACTTCATTAGTGAGTGATTGGTGACATATATAGTAATAGAAGTTAATTTTGTTGTGTTTGTAAAACTTGTGACCGTAATGATACACACAGATCTGTTTGACGAAGTCTGACCCCAATTAGTCAAATGTACAATCAGAAAAAAAATCAATTGTTTGAGTGTCTTGTGGATGGCTATACTGCCCGCGGTGAACGAAGGCGGCCGAGTTCAGGCACGTCTTTGCTGACCAAATTTGTTCCGCTAACTAGTTTCGGTGATTACACCATTTTCAAAACATAAAATACGGGGCAAGATACATTATATACATTTTGGTAACTCAAGCTGTAAAAAACATCTAATCTTATCCAATTGACTCAAATACCTAATAAAAATTAAGACACCGTTAAAACACACTGCACTGCACTACGCTAGAAATTAGATGTTTTGTGCAGCTGGAGCTACGAAAATGTATATAATGTAACTTGCCCCATATTGTACGCTTTGAAAATGGTCTAATCACCGAAACTAGTTAGCGGAACAAATTTGGTCAACAAAGTGTACAAATATGCATTTTTCGAAATTTATTGCTGCCGAGGATCGCCTCACCAAAATGTATGAAGTATTTTTTAATTACACATTGGGCGCGGTAGGTGGATGAGTGAACGTTAATGGATCAATTTGTATTGTAAAAAGTAATGACAGGTTCTTAAGATATCATGTCATTGTCCAAATCTCCCGCAGTGCACTGTTATTTACTTATGTCACGACAGTGAAGTAATTTTCGCGTAAGTACAACATAATGGAGAACGAAGCACCAGTCCCTGGCCACTGCACTTCCCTGTCGAACCTGACAACCGCGCTGCTAGCTGTCAGAGCTCATCTCTCGCCGTACGTA
Organism: Locusta migratoria; assembly: GCA_026315105.1. Taxonomy (NCBI): domain Eukaryota; kingdom Metazoa; phylum Arthropoda; class Insecta; order Orthoptera; family Acrididae; genus Locusta; species Locusta migratoria. The sequence goes on from CM048755.1 coordinate 409,769,401, forward strand.
GTATACTGTAGCACTGTCGATCAATTCACTATACAATTCACGATCGTTGTTGATATCCTGTACTTTGATGTGTAATGTTTAATTGATATTACATGAGAACGTGGATTATCCGAACTAATTCGGGAACGTGGGTGTTCGGAAAACTGGTTTATTTGAATAATCGAACTGCACAGTTTCATTTGCCAATAAGTACTTTACAGTAAATGTATTTATAACAGGCATCTCTTTTAGTGCAGTAATAATCTCGTATTTATCTCTCATAGAAAGGACAGCACTATTACGTTTGATCATTTTATATCCTCAAGTTTACTGCTTTACGCGGCAGCAAGTGGTCGTAACAGGGAGCAGACGGTAACTGTGCCCCTTCACATGGAGCCAGTGAGAATCTCTACTTGGTGGCGCGCGATCCTTCACAGTGAGCGCAAGGCGCAGCAGTTGTGAGCAGCTTTGATGCTGCCGCCACTTCTGCTGCCACGCCGACTGAAGTGTGCCGATTGTTGATCCACAGCAACTGAAGGCCTGGCCGGTCAGCTGCGGCATGTGAAGGCCACCCCTAGCAATATTCCACCGGGGGGGGGGGATACTTGTTGGGAGGGAGGAGATGATTACTTTTTTTTCCTTTTAGAATTCACATGTAATCCTGGTTGGGGGGGGGGGGGAGATGGTCGCAGTTAGGGGGGTGAGTCATTAGCCAAGGGGGAGGGGGGCACGTCTGATCTCCGGGCCTGCCTCGAGTTAAATCTGGCAACCCTATAACTGACTACATATCATAAGTTAATGGAATTACAAAAATGTACTAATCATTGATTTATGACCCACTTCGACTATTCACCAGTGATAGTAGATTATCCATATTTTAGCGAATGGAAAGTTATCTGTGAGGAAAAAGTTTGAAGTATCACCTGCAAATGTTGTTTCACGAGAAATTTTTTGCACTCACACAGCTACCTGTGGTGCTAGTACAGAAGTACGTAGCGCTCTCTCTGTGTACCCTGCAGCCTGGGCTGACTACACCCTCGAGAAATAGCTCTGTTATGCATCTATGTCTTTATCGCTTTAAAAATGAAATTCATTCTATACACACGTGTCATAGCGAACTATATTCTCGGGTCGACTTATAGTGACTAAGGCCACACAGATCGCTAATAGTGTATAAAGTGTAAAGAAAAGCTGTATCCATATTTTATATTTTTAATATCATTCATATGAACACCCCTAATGAATTACATGCAGGATCCTGCTACTGGAGTTTAGTCATGAATACGTTCATTTCTTTCGTTACTTAACGTTTTGCTCGTCTGGGCCAAGTGTCGTCGCCGGCATACTGCTGAAGTGGCAGATTGACATAATACAACCGAAGTATGGAATATATACTCCAGAAGGCCTACTCCTAAACACTAGGGTACTTTCATGAGCTACAAAGCGTATAAGTGATCACTAAATAATTGAAAGCTTACCAGTCTGTAATATAGTTGTGCCTAATCACATGACTGCGTAATTTGTGCCATGGCCAGGACAGCGATTACCTTTGCGGGGTAATACTTTGTATTTCTATACTTCTTTACAGAAAGAATGGGTATCAGAAGTTTTTTCAAGAAACGTAAAATTGAGGTAAATCTAAGCACTGTTGGCAACAAACAAGAGGCACACAATAATGCCGAAATTTCTGGAAGTAAAATAGTTGAAAAAAGTGCCCCGTAGAACCAGAGAAACAGCGGTCAGCAGACATAGACGTGAATATTGATAACGACAGGAAAAATGAAGTACCAGCGCAGACTTCAAGAAATGTATCAACAGAAAAATCGTCCGCGGAAACAACTGAGATATCGCGGTCAACAGCAATGCACAGTAATGGATATATGACTATATGTTAATAGGCATACAATATCTTTCTACCAAAAAAAAAAAAAAAAAAAAATGAGTTACTAGGAAACTGTTAGATTATATCGGAAATGTATGATTTTAAAAATGATAGTATTTGTAAATGCCTGGCTATATCAATGGCATTTATTATCACTGCATTTGTGAAATACAAAGACTTTCATGAAGCGGCGCAATCTCATGTAAAATCCCAGTAGCATAAATTTCCTAACATTAAAGCCAATAATGTCATGTCAATAACAAATGCCGCGGGAAACAACAGCCATTAAATTTACAAATGTATAGTTCTGCTCGTACTACTATTGAAGAAAACAAAGAATCATTTTCAACTGTATCGACAATAGTTTTTTGTGAAACAAGTGATATTCCTCTTCAGGGTAAATTAAGTACAAGTGGAAATTTTCAGAATGTATTGCATTTTAGAGTTGAAACACGGGATGTTGTTTCAAAAACCCAGTTGGGAACGTGCAGCTAAAATGTCAAGTTTATATATATCTTATGGGACGTAACTACGGGGTCATCAGTCCCTAAACTTACAAACTACTTATGAACTAACTAATACCACAGACAAATTATATGTTACTCTGTGCTAATACCACAGACAAATAATACTAAGGACGGCACAAATATCCATGCCCGAGGGGGGATTCGAACCTCCGACCGTAGTGGCCGTGCAGACCGTGACTGAAGCGCCTGAGTCCCCTCGGCCACTGCGGCCGGCCCAAGTGTTGTTCCGTGCGAATCAAAAATGAAATCCTTAATATTTGTGGAAACATTATTCGAGATGATATAATTGCTGCTGCTAGTGCTGCCGTTAGATTCTCCATTTTGGCTGACGAAACAACTTATATTGCAGGTGTAGAACAATTATCTCTGGGAGTAATATTTACTGACCATATTAATGGGGAACTCATTACCAAGGAAGAATTTTTAGGGTTTGTGCCAATATTTAATCACACTGGAGAAGGTATTATAAATTAAATTTAGAAAATTTAGTTGGCGAAAGTTATGATGGCAGAAAGGGAAGGAGTAATAGGCCTAGAAGCTAAAATTAGAACCGAGCACCCAAAAGCAACGTTTGTGTACTGTTCCTTGCATCATCTAAATCTGGCTGCACACGACAGGGACATGGATCTAGAACTGGATGCTGTGGAACTACCTAATACGAACATGGTTGTCGTTTCTGTGTACCGTTTCCCAGATGGGAATTTTAAATCTTTATTGACCAACTGGAAAGCTGTCTCATTACCTTATTCACTCAGGAGCAAAATTTGCATTATGTGATGATTTTGATATACATATCGATGAAAATAGTGTGAGAGTGCAAATGTTTATGTACCTTACAAGCAGTTATGGACTTTCGTGACTAATTTTTTACCAAGGAGATGACTGCCTTGACACTGTTATAAATGATTTAAATAGTTGGGACTACAAGATAAATGTGGCAGATACAAAGCTTACAGATCACAGAGCAGTGATTACGGAGCTGTGGGCAAAAATTGGGAGTAATCATAGTATTCCTACGTGACATCTTCATGACATGTATTCAGTAATGGGGTCATCACGGTGAGAGGATTGGATGCTCCCAAAACTTTGTTGTCTGCTATTGAATGGAAACATTTAACTGATGATAAAAACCAATTGATGCATTCAGTAGTATGTTTCTGACACTTAAAGAAAAATTTGAGGAGGCATTTCCAACAAAACATAAGCATCATGGAGGCAAAACGAAAGGAATTCCAGAAATTGTCAAGAAAAAGTTGTGGTATATTCCAAATTGGAAAACATGAAATGTATTGTACATATTTTGATTGACCACATAGAAACAGCCGCAGATGCTGACTTAAAGAATGTACTATATTACAATTACCTACTCGCTAAAAGAATCTACAGAAAGAAATCAGAACAAGCAAAAAGAGAAAGCAATGTTAGATTCCTTTGAAAGAGCCAAGTCAATAAAAACACGATTAACCTAGATCTTGCGTAAATACCTGTAGAGCAGGTGCATTTAATATATACTTTATAGGGACCGTGGAAAGTACTGTAGGTGAAGTACCTGACCTACTACTAGATCCCAGAAATTTTGTGAAACCAAAAAGTCAGTGTAGTATTCAAAATTAGAAGAGGGTAGGCCTATAATCCAAAGATGTTGTAAGGTTTTAACAACCTCTTTAATGATGCGGAGCATGGTTCTTGGAAGGGTAAGTCTACGACAACAGCAGTTGTAGGCCTGATTAAGAGAATAAACCAAGCATTTGAAGAAATAGAGTGTATAGCCCTAGTACTTCGTGATCTTAATAAAGCCTTTGGTTACATTCTGCATAAGATTCTACTTAATAAAATAAAATCCTATGGGACTGGAGAAGCTACCCTGGCAACCCTCAGTTAGGGATGGGCTAGGAGCGCGCTCGAGAAACGCGCGACGTTAAGGCAAATTCTCGAGTACTCTTGAGAAGTTGTCGACAGTGCTGCTGTCTCTGAAGGCTGAGCGGAACTACTCTACAAGGAAGCATTGCGAAAGAGCAGTTGTAATCGTTGTCTTCTGTGCCGTGCAAGGAGAAAACTGGATTAGTAGTAGTAGTAGTAGGTAAAAATCATAGGACTGTTATCGATTAAAACACGTTTCTCACACGAAGCAAAACCATTGTTATTACAAAAGAAAGTAGTTGCAGAATGTTTCTCAGACGTCCAGGAGGGGGAAATTGAAATAATCTCCTCTTTTTTATGTACATGGTTATCAATATTAGTGTTAAACCCTCGGCTGAACACATTCCGGTCTCCTTTTTAAAACTCCAGACCTATGCCCTTCCCATTAATTATGTCCGCCACATTACTTCCTTCCTCACACATCGCCCTTCTTGTGTCACTGTCTGCAATTCCAATTCCCGTTTGTTTCACCCCACCGCCAGGGTGCTGCAAGGCTCCGTCCTGTCCCCTCTCCTTTCCCTTATCTACTCTTCCGATATACCCCAACCCCAGCCTCCCGTTCACCTTCTGCAATATCCTGACGACACTGCCTTCCTAGCTGTTGCCCCCTTCCTCGCCCGCTCCCCGCACTTGCTCCAGTTCCACCTCACCGAGTTCTCTGAATGGTGTAATCCTAATAAATCCCCGGCAATCATCCTACGTCGAACCACCCCTTCCTTCCGCCTCCATGAATTTAGCCTCACCCTCCATGATCGTCCCATCTGCCACTCCCCCACGCTCAAATATCTTGGCCTCACCTTCTGTCGATCCCTCTCCTGGACTCCCCACCTCCACACAGTTCGACAAAAGCCATGTCCTAGCTCCACCTGCTAAAACTCCTCTCCAGCTGGACGTGGGGATTCAACTCCTCCACTACCCTCTACACCTACTGTTCCATCAGCTTCCATCTTGCCCGAGTTTCCACTCCCCCCACCTATTACAAAACCCTTCTAGTTCGTTAACGCCACGCCCTCCGCTTCACTTACCGCATCTGACTCCCTTCCCCCACGCGGATCCTGTACGGCCTCATCCAGGTCCCCCACCTCCTGCAGTTCTTAGAGCACACAATAGATTCCCAAAACCCACTGGTCTCCTCCATCTCCAATCCTGGGCCTCTGCCACGCCTTCACCAGTGCATCCCTCCCTCCCTGCACCTTCACACTCTGCACAGCCTCTCCCAGGGTAACTTCCGTCACCTCCCCCTCCCGGATGACGCCCTCCGTCCCGATATCTATTCTTCCTATCAACCCTAATGCTCACCCCCTCCCCATAGATGCAATGCTCCCTCTCTCCCTCCTCTCTTCTTCCCGTCCATTGCTTGGCATTCCCCTCCTCTCCCCTTATGGCCTCGAGTCCTTGTGCTCCTTCCCCTCCCATTCCCATCCCCTTCCTCCTCCTCCTCCCGCGCTTCTCCATCCACCCTACCTTTCCCTGTGGGGTCCTCATTGCCGCCGATTTTAAAAAGTGCTTCGTTCAGTATTTAGTGCCCAGTGCTTCAGGTGTCTTTTAACAGTGTTTCCGCCGCCGACACGACAAGTGTCGCACCTCTTCTTTTACCAGTGTATTGTTTTCCAATGTGTCTTTTAAAGACACCGTGGCACAATTTTAACTTACTGCATACATTATTCTCATCTGTAACAATTATGTATCTCTAATATTTCCGACTTGTCAAAATTTAAATCTCCAATTTTAACTCCATTGTCAACGTTTTACTCACTTCAGTCCATTGTTTTAATTCATTTCGCTGAAGAGCAGCATAACAACCTAAAAATTGGCTGAAAAGCAGCCTGCACACTGCAGCCAACCCATCCACCAGTTGGGGGGAGTTGAAAATATCATCAGTAAAGGAAAAGGAAATAATCTCAGAAAACAGAAATCATACGACTGCTATTAAAAAGCGTTCATCTCACATGAGACAAAAACTTTATTCTTATAAAATAATAGTAGTAGGAGAATTATTCTCAGAAGACAAAAATCGTAGGAGTATTATTAAAACACGTGTCTTACACGAAACAAGAACTCCATTGTTACCAAAAACAAATATGCATTCTGCAGTATTTATACAAATGAAAAATGCTACAACATGTTACACCCAAAAACTCGTTACATAGATTTACTAATTGTAGGAAAAAAAATCGGCAGAGCTTATAGTATTAACCAGCATTACGTACCTAATCTTCCGACCTTATTTCAGCTTAAAGCTCTCCTGCTGTCTCAATACAGCCATCACAATTTACAACTACAATACTGACTGTTGGTTGTTATATCCTGTCTGTTCAAATGTTGGGATAGTGTTAATTTTGATGCATGCAGTAGGAGACACATTACACATTAAAGTTTTCCGATATTGGCGGACTGTTTCTGGCACTAACCAACGACTTTTTTTTTTTTTTTTTTTTTTTTTTTTTTTTTTTTTTTTTTTTTTTTTAACGAATTTCCTTTTAATGTAGATGTAGTTTGAATGCATAACACACATAATAGTTGGGTATTCTGTCTGACTTGTATTAATAGAAGAATACACTCCGTGAACGTATATTTTTTTGATTGCTAGATATATTGTGTAATTTTAAATGTCTTATCATGCCTGTTGTATTTTTTTGCTACACTATAGAGCTTTCCAACACTACTGCAACAGACGTCTTCATCCTTCGTAAAGTACTGCCGGGTCTGTGACTTTGGTTCATTTGTGTTCAATGTCTACGTTTCAAAGACAATAACAGTGAGTGTTGCAAATTGCTGCAGCGTGGCATGTTGCCCCAGTCAACCGCCGCACTTGGACACGCGCCGTGGCACCGTGTCTAGTGAACTGCTCGAGTTTTTTTTAGTGCTGCCTTCTTTGAAAGCTGGACTTCATGTGTGCCAAGTCAACCGATCATTTTAACAGCAGTTCTACGTTAGCAGGACTTTTGAGCAGTCGCTCTTTTGCCCTACTCAGATGGTGGTCACCTTTATTATCGGAGGTTCCGCACCTGCTATTATGGTGGATCTTCAATAATTGCACGTGGAACTCTCACACGATGCCATCTCGCGGGGTGTACTGTGCCCGTATGTTCTAGGTGCCTGTTGGTCGGTCGCAGGATTTCTACTTTGCTTAGTAAGTTCCTTGTGTGCTTGATTATAAAGTCTTGCACAGTGTCCATATGGAGCTCGTCATGCAACTCTCTCGTTCTGGCCCATCTAGGGGCTCGTAGAATGAGTCGGAGGCACTTGTTTTGCATTACTTGTAACATTTTTATATAGGTGGGACATGCCGTTCCCCAAGACGAGCATCCGTGTGTCATGGCAGGGAGGACCGAGGATTTGTATAAACGAACTTTGGTCTGTGTGGCCATCTGGGTACTATACAACAATGGAAACGGTTTATGGATTAATTTAACCATTTTTTCTTTCTTAAGTAAAATGTGTTGTTTAAATGTTGCCGGCCGCGGTGGCCGAGGAGACTGAGGCGCTTCAGTCACGGTCTGCGTGGCCACTACGGTCGGGGGTTCGAATCCCCCCTCGGGCATGGATATTTGTGCCGTCCTTGTTCGTAAGTAGTTTGTAAGTTTAGGGACTGATGACCCCGTAATTAAGTCCCATAAGCTTTACAAACATTTGAACATTTTTGTTTAAATGTTAACTTATTATCGAGTTGCACTCCGAGATATCGAACTTGCGGAGAGCAAGGAATATTTGTATTGTTTATGTGGAGATTATCGCGTAGATCAGGTCGTCGCCTGGTGAACATTACTGCCTCGGTTTTGTCGGCATTTATCTTGATCATATTTTGATGGGCCCAACTTTCAGTAAGCGTAAGCTGACGCTGGAGTCTGATGATGGCGGCGGTCAGACGCCGACTGCTAGCCAAGAACGCAGTGTCATCTGCGAACTGAGCAATTGTAACTTGGCGGACGGTCGGTAGGTCGTTAACATATAGGATAAACAGTGTCGGCGACAAAACATAACCTTGTGGTATGCCTTTCTGGAGTGTTCGAATACCAGACCGTTGATTTTACAGCCGTACAAAGAATCGTCTGTCTGTTAGGAAATTGTCCACTAGTTTGATCAGGTGTAGTGGAATTAATCCAATATTATGAATTTTAACTATTAAGTTAGCCCTCCAGACTTTTTCATACGCAGTCTCGATGTCTAAAAACGCTGCAGCTGTGTAATACGCCCGGTTCATATTATAGGCCAGAAACTCCGTAACTCGCAACAGTTGGAGTTCGTCTGAAAGGTGAGGTTGGAAACTGCTTGAGCACCGGCAGCTCAAGAAATTCTCGGTGCTCTCGAGCAACACCACCTATAGACAAGGCCTCACAACAGGCCGTGCTACGTCACACTGACCAGGCCGCGGCCGCCAGCTGAATGGCTGGCCGCTGGGGCACGCCCCCTGCCTCGTAGCGGCCAGCTAGTAAACTGGCAGCCGCGGCCTGGTCAGTATGATGTAGCACGGCCTGTTGTGAGGCCTTGTCTCTACATGGTGTTGCCTCGAGTCACCATGCCTCATTCCCATCCCTACCCTCAGTTCCTATCTGACAGACGTCAGGCCGAGTCAGTTAAAGGAGCAGTCGAATGTGAAGAGGAATTGCGATAGACATAATGAATACTTTTTTTACTCAATGTTGAATTGCCCCAGAATATGATCCCATACGAAAGCAGTGAATGAAAATAGGCACAGTAAGCTAATTTACTGAGAGTATGCCACCAAATTATGCTATGACCCTGATAGCATAAGTAGCTGAACTCAAACGTTTCAGTAGATCTTCAATGTGGTTCTTCCAATTCAATCCCACATCAATGCAAACACCTAAAATTATCGAATATTCTACTTTAGCTACAGATTTCTGTTGAAAGTCTATATTTACGAGGTACGTCCAGAAAGTAAGTTCCGTTTGGTTATATAAAACAAACGTGTACAGATACAGAAAAAATATTTATTGTACAAAAATCTACAACTGTTAAACTACTTTTCTACATAGCTGTCGAAATTTTGTAGGCACTTGTCATAGCGTGGCACAAGTTTCTGTATGCCTTCTTCATAGAAGATTGCCGCCTGTATATTCAGCCATGTGGTAACATGTTCTTTCAACTCGTCATCATCGTTGAAATGTTGACCACCAAGGACAGATTTTTAGGTGTAAGAAGAGGTGAAAGTGGCTAGGAGCGAGGCCCGGGCTCTACGGATAACGATGAAACACATCCCAGTGAAATTCCTGTAAGAGTTGTTTGGTTACATTCGCTACGTGAGGTCGGGCACTATCGTGGAAACAAACACGACCTTTTGATGAAATTCCTCTTCTTACACCTAAAATTTGTCCTGTCAACACTTACACGATGACGAGCTGAAAGAACATGCTACCACATGGCTGAATACACAGGCGCCAACCTTCTATGAAGAAGGCATACAGAAACTTGTGCCACGCTATGAAAAGTGCCTACAAAATGTCGGCAACTATGTAGAAAAGTAGTTTAACAGTTGTGGATCTTTGTACAATAAATATTTTTGCTGTATCTGTACACGTTAGTTTTATATAACCAAATGGAACTTACCTTCTGGACGTACCTCATATTAATGGTGTCATGCTTTTTACTGTATAAAACTGTATATACTGAGTCTTATCAAAGTTTAATGAGAATCCTTTTGTAGAGAACTACTTAATAATGTTCTGAAAGACATCATTTACAATTTCATCAGTTAACCCCTGTTTGTCAGGCGTGATAGCTATACTTGCATCATCAGCAAAAAGAACTGTCTTAGCATTTTCGTGAATATAGAATGGCAAATCATTAATATGTATTAAGAACGGCAAAGGACCACGAGACCGAACCTTGTGAGACCCCATTTTTGTATCTCCCCAGTTAGATGAATTTGCTGTTTTTTGCATATTATATGAAATGCTTATTTCAACTTTCTGCACTCTTTTTAAATCGTTTGTGTACTGTCCCACTCATAACACAATACTGAAGTTTATCTAGATAAATTACCTGATTTACACAATCAAAATCCTTTCAGAGATCACAAAAAAATCCGATCCGGTGATGTCCAATTATTCACAGAATTTAATATTTTATCAGTGAAGGTATGTATAACATTTTCTGTCGAAAATCTTTTCTGAAAACCAAACTGACATTTTGTTAGAACTTTATTTTTATTAATATGTGAAGCTACTCGAGAATACATAACTTTTTCGAAAATTTTGGATAAAGCTGTCAGAAGTAAAATTGAATGATAGTTGTTATCAGACCATCTCCTTTTATGGAATAGTTTAACGATTGTTTATATCCTGTTTTAGAGAGCTATTACACATGTGGCTAAGAATCTTACTATTCTCATGGGAACCTCCTGCTGGAAATGCCATCAATTTCATGTGAGCTTTTACTCTTGAGAGAGTTTATTATTTTCCTAATTTCTGACGGAGAAGTGCAACGTTTGAATCCAGAAACTTTTGCTGTTAGGGTTATTGCAAATTTTGGTGACAAACATCTCAGTGAATTAGCTTACTATACCTATTTTCCCTCACTGCTTTCATATGGCACCTTATTTTGGGGTAATTCATCACTGAGCAAAAATGTATTCATTGCACAAATGCGTGTAATTAATATAATTTCTGGAGCCCACTCAAGATCATCTTTCAGGGATCTTCACAGTAGCTTCACATGAAGTTTGTTATTAATGATTCAACCCAATTCAAAAGAAATAGCAGTGCGCATAGCTCCGACACTGGGAGAAAGGATGATCTACTCTGTCCAAGGTTAAATCTGACTTTGGCACAGAAGGGGGTGAATTATGCTGCCACAATAGTCTTTTGTCACTCACCAAATAATATCAAATGTCTAACAGATAACCAAACAACATTTAAAAACAAATTGGAAGAATATCTGAATGATAACCCCTTCTACTTAAAAGATTAATTTTTACATAGAAATTAGTAATTTTACATAATAATAATAATAATAATAATATGGAAAATAAAAAATTATGTCATGTAATGTTATCTTTTACTAAACTGTCTTGTTCTACATCATTACAAAATCTTGTACTCATGATCTATGGAAAAATTATTAATTTCATCTACTTTTGAGGCAAAGTTCCACATAACATGACACTTTGTCATAAATTGTAGAGGGGTATCTACTGGATGATACCACTGCTGTCTCAGTTCACACACTTGATGAACAAGTCACATTGTCTGAATAAACTCTCTGCAATCTACCAACAGGCTGTATGCACCAACTATTTAACTCTTCATTGACCAGTTGGGTTTTGTATATATGATACTCTTCATATATGTGTAGCCACTAGTGGGATTCTATAAACTTGTGCTGCCAACTGTCAGTGTTCCCACAGTCCTATCAATAATGTTGCAGTACTCTTTGGTTACCCCAGAATACATGATACTACAGAATGTTTATAAAATCAGTACTTAAATAGCCTTATTATATACCAAGTAACCAGGAACATACTGTACCTTTTAACACAGGTAGTTTGGACATACACATCCAGACAATCAGTTTATAATTTCACCCCCTCTCCCTTTCATATCTTTCATACAGTACCACCTGTTCTGTGATATGTGTTGTATACAGATCATGCACCAGGGTGTCTCTCTTTCTCAGCTTTGTGTCCACTGCTAACAGTGATTTTTCATTTGTGGCACCTTTCATGTTTCTGACCTCAAGCAGCAGCTTGGGCCTTAATTGTCTCTGAGAATATGTTTCAACAGAGGGACTGTTATTTCTTGAGATATGGTTTATATAATCTTTAGTCCAATGTGCTGACTGCCAATTTTGGGTGTCATCTATGACGTCTGAGTGAGTACCTTTTAATACACTGCATATATTTATGAAAGACTCCATTGTCCAATGTTATAATTTACAACATCTTGCTCCAAACAGAAGTCTTCCAACTTACTTTCTTGTTGTACACCTTAATCTCCACAAGTAGGGAAGATGCATAGAAAAAAATGTAGGGGGTACACTATTGTCAATGTTTTTGTGAGTTTTTCTCATTCCCTTTTTTCTGATTTAAAGGTGCACTTGGTGTAAAGCTTGTTTACACCTAGCAACGAGCATTGTAACTTCTGTAGAAGTGATAAACATCCTCTTTCCTTGCTATCTGCTAAATTATGTATTGTAATTTGTTTATCTAAGTTCTTCATTTGAGACCATTTCACTATGGGCAAACATACAGTATTGATAAATGACTAGCAGTAAAACATTTCCACTTCATTAATTAGTTGTGTAATTTCACTTAAATAGTTTGGATTAGTGCCCTGATCAGATCACCATTGCAGTTAAGGTATAAGTTTAATTCAACTTAAGACTATCTCTGGTTTCTCCTAACATCACTGATGTTTCATTTCATTCACTTCAACAAAGTACACCATGTCACTGGTTTATCAAGTCATATAAAGTGAAGTATTATGCATTTCAAGTTCATAATTAACTTGAATTATTCCACAATACGTACCAAAATAAGTGCAACAAAAATTTCATTGATATGAATATCATTTCTATAACAGGTTGACAAATAGTTTGCTTACTGCCTTCATGTGCTATGACTGGTTTATCTTTATTCATTCAATTATTTGTAATATTTCTCCCACTTTCAGTAATGTGTCTGAAGCAGAATAAAAAAATCAGAATACAGACAAGAAAACACAGTAAGACTAGCCAATGTGTCAGACATTTCC